>OY829546.1:54236864-54836864 GCA_963691705.1 Viola odorata | reverse complement strand
CAATTGGCAGACAATTACTTGATTAAAGCAAATGCATGCTTTAATTATTTATTAATTAATAATGAGATTTAAATATGTATTTCATACGTATTTAAATATGTAGTTAAGTATGCAACGTATACGTATTTTGTTACGTATTGTATGAATACGTATTTGTATGTCGTCTGAATACGTATGATACTATTTATGGGTACTATTCATGGGGTACTATTTACAGTACTGGTTCGATTATTCGGACTTAAAGTTAATTTGATTATTCGAACATAAACATCATAAGGTTTAAGGTGTTTGACGGGTTCAAATAATTGATTTATAAAAAGGAAAGCAGAATAACACTAAGGAAGCTTTTAAGCTTAGCTTGTTTATCTTGCTCGACTAATGGGAGTGGTATAGTCACCAAAGTGACCTCTGCTACCGACATTACCGATTTGGATATTTCAAGTATAGTATTTATAACTTCATGCGGATAGTTGTCGGCCCAAAGGAAGATGACTGTTTGGCAGAGATTATAAATACGGTAGTGATGAATTTTAAGTTTCATAGTTATCAAGAGATTTATTGCGAGTATTTGATCGGCCCAAAGGAAGGTTAAATATATGGCCAAATCAAGCTATAAAAATTCACACTATGACAGGTTAATTAACTGTGAGTTGTGTTTTTAGTCCAAAGATTAGGCACAATGTCATATAATTAATCTTTTAATATGTTATTCATAAAGTTTTATTAAAGTGAGTTGATTAAATGTTGTGTTCTTTCAGACATGAACTCAGCAAGCTCGGTATCTGCCAATCTGAACAGTGTACCATTGTTATCTTCCAGCAACTTCAAGTTATGGAAGAGAAAGATAGAGACAGCATTGTGTTGTATGAATAAGGATTTGGCACTCTGTAAGGATTGTCCTTTGATACCAGATCCCGAAAGTCCTGATAAGGGACTCCAGGTTTTTGAGGACTGGCAACAATCAAACAGAGCTTGCCGTTTGGTCATACTTATTGTTGTCCCTGTGTCCATGCAGAGCACACTGGAAAAGGAAGCTAGTGCCAGCGAGATCCTAGAGATTTTGGCTCGTCGCTATACCCATACAGAGAAGGCCGAAATTAGCGATACAATTCGCAAATTTTCGACCATAAAGTACAGAGGGGATAGCGACATACGGGAGTATGTCCAGGAGATTATCAACCTAGCTGAGAAGCTGAAGGCACTTAAAGTTGAGTTACCAGATGATTATCTGGTACATCATGTGCTTGCTTCACTTCCACCTCAATACAGTCAGTTCGAGGTGAGTTACAATTGTCAAGAAAACAAATGGACAATTGATCAGCTGACTGTTCATCTGGTTCATGAACAGAAAAGGTTGAGGCATTCTCAGCAGGATAGTGCTCATCTAGCTACTGCCTCTTCATCAGGATTCAAGAAGAGGAAAGGGAAAGAGACTGCAGGGCCTGGCTCTCAGAAGAAGCATAAAGGCTGAAATACTGAGCATAAGGGACCAAAATGTTTCTTCTGCAAGAAAACAGGCCACTTTAAAAAGGACTGCGCCAAGTATAAAACTTGGTGTAATAAGAAAGGTATGTCCTTATCTCTTGTTAGTACGGAATCCTTTTTAGTTTCTGTGCCTAAGAACACTTGGTGGTTAGATACAGGAACCACTAAACACATAAGTGTTTCTTTGCAGGGGTGCGGAACGTACCGGAAGCCCATGGAAAGTGAGAGGTTTCTCTATATGGGTGCAGGTGACCCGGTACAAGTTGAGGGCATCGCTACATTAGAATTAATATTATGTACTGATTTTATTTTAGAGTTAAAGGAGATCTTTTATGTACCGTCTTTTCGACGGAATCTTATTTCTGTTTCTTTGTTGGACAAAGAAGGTTATGCCTTCAACTTTGGAAATAATAAAAGTCTCCTTTATTCTAATTCTACTTTGGTCGGAACCGGTACATTGATTGATTCTGATAACTTGTATTTATTGCATACGGTTGACAGCAATAATGAATGTTATGTTAGCGAGTCCAGAGGGATTAAACGTAAATTGCCAACTGAGGATTCATTCAGGTTATGGCACAGACGGTTAGATCATATCTCTGCAAGGAGAATAGACCGACTTGTGTCAGATGGAATCCTCGAAGCACTGGATCACACAGACCAACAGGTTTGTATTGAGTGCATAAAGGGCAAAACCACAAACAAGAGGAGGTTTGAGGCTGAGAGATGTACAGAAACTCTAAAACTGGTACATACAGACATTTGTGGTCCATTCCCTACGGCATCTTGGAATGGTCAATGATACTTTATCAGTTTTATAGATGATTTCTCTCGATATGGATATCTATACCTTTTAAAGGAAAAGTCTGAGGCATTAGACGCTTTCAAGTCTTTTAAGGCCGAAGTTGAAAATCAACTTGGAAAGACTATTAAAGCTGCCAGATCAGATCGTGGTGGTGAATACTACGGTCGATATGACGGATCAGGTGAACAGCGTCCTGGGCCATTTGCTCAGTTTCTCGATGAGTCTGGGATAGTTCCACAGTACACCATGCCGGGGTCTTCGACCATGAATGGTGTAGCTGAAAGGAGGAACCGTACCCTTAACGATATGGTGAGGAGTATGATTGCCAACACTACCTTACCTATATCACTCTGGGGAGATGCCTTGAAAACTGCAGTCTACATTCTCAATAGGATACCAACTAAAGTGACTAACAGAACCCCATATGAGTTATGGACTGGCAGAAAGCCTATCCTAAATCATTTAAAGGTTTGGGGATGTCCAGCTGAGGCAAGGCCTTATAGGCCTGATGAGAGAAAACTGGACCTGAGGACTGTTAGTTGTTATTTTGTTGGATATTCGGAGAGGTCACGAGGGTATAAGTTTTACAATCCTACTACCAGAACATTTTTTGAGACGGAAAATGCTCGGTTCTTTGAGGGTATTGAGTTTGGAGGGGAAGATAGACGTTCAGATGTCAGTTTTGAGGAAGATTCAGTTCAGGATGAACTCATAGTTCATATTCCTATTTTTGCCCCTCAGCAGCCAAGAAACGGCATCATTAATCTTCCTACAGGACAAGATCCACAGGTTATACTTGAGGATCATCAAGAAGTCCATGAAGATCAAACTCAACATCCTCAGATGGTTGAGAATCAAAGAGATATACCATTTAGGAGGTCCACTAGAGTGAGAAGAAATGTTATTTCGGATGACTATATCGTATTTCTGCAAGAACATGAGGATACTATTGACTCTTTGGAGGATGATCCGCTCACCTTCAAAGAGGCTACTAGTTGTTCTGACGCCCAAGAGTGGATAAAGGCTTTGTCGTATGAATTCCAATCCATGAAGGGCAATGACGTTTGGGAGCTTGTACCATTGCCTAAGAATCTGAGACCGATAGGTTGTAAATGGGTTTTCAAAACCAAAAAGGATTCTCAAGGCAATATAGAGAGGTACAAGGCACGTCTTGTTGCGAAAGGATTCACCCAAAAGGAAGGAATAGACTATAAAGAGACATTCTCTTCAGTTTCATCGAAGGACTCTTTTAGGACTATTATGGCCCTGGTGGCGTATTTTGATCTTGAGTTACATCAGATGGATGTAAAGACTGCCTTTCTCAATGGGGATCTTGAGGAAGAAATCTACATGAAGCAACCAGAGGGTTCATCCTCTAACGAGGATAGTCAACTGGTTTGTAGATTAAAGAAATCCATCTATGGGCTCAAGCAAGCTTCTCGTCAATGGTACTTAAAGTTCCATCGCGTTATTACTTTATACGGTTTCGAAGTAAACGCTGTGGAGGATTGTCTATACCATAAGTTCGGTGGGAGTAGGTTTGTATTTTTATTGTTGTATGTGGATGACATTTTGCTCGCTACGAATGATGTAAAACTTATTCAGGATACCAAGGCTTTTCTTTCAGATAACTTTGAGATGAAAGACCTTGGGGAAGCATCTTTTGTGTTGGGGATTCAGATACACCGTGATCGTTCACGGGGTATCCTAAGGCTATCACAAAAGGGATACATCGATAAAGTTCTCAAGAGATTCGACATGCAAAATTGTAAACCACATGATACTCCTGTCTCCAAAGGTGAGAAATTCAGCCTTGACCAGTGTCCTAAGACAGATTTGGACCGCAAGTTCATGGAGGGTATTCCATATGCTTCGGCTGTGGGTAGCATCATGTACGCACAAATTTGTACCCGTCCGGACCTTGCATTTATAGTTGGCATGTTAGGAAGATACCAGAGCAATCCCGGAAGGGATCATTGGGTTGCAGCCAAAAGAGTCTTTCGATACCTGCAGAAAACGAAAGGCTATATACTCACATACAGGAAATCAGATCAGCTTGAGATCATTGGGTATTCTGATTCTGATTACGCTGGATGCCAGGATAGTCGGAGATCTACTTCAGGTTATGTCTTTCTTCTGGCTGAAGGAGCCATTTCATGGAAGAGTGCGAAACAGTCACTTGTTGCGTCTTCCACTATGGAGGCTGAATTCGTAGCTTGCTACGGGGCATTCAGTCATGCTATATGGCTGCGAAATATGGTTAAGGGACTGCGAGTTGTCACTGGTATTGAGAGACCTTTGAGGATTTTTTGTGACAACCGGGCATCAGTGCTGTACTCCAATAGTAATCGGAGTTCATCCAAGTCTAAGCACATTGATATAAAGTTCCTTGCCGTAAAGGAAAGGGTTCAGAGCAATCAAGTTAGCATAGAATCACTGGGTACAAACGATATGGTTGCGGATCCGCTCACTAAGGCATTGACACCTGTAGTATTTCATGGCCATGTATCGAGTATGGGTGTTATAAAGTTAGATGCCTGAGATTAGTGGGAGTTCTGTTTGTACTATTGTAACTTGTATATGTTTTGACTGTGCATTATGTTATTTCACAGTTTATGGATATTGATTTTATTCAATATATGCTCTGAATTTTGATCTCATAAAGTAAAGAGGATCAGTTGGAAATAGATATGTATAGATCATTTCACATGTAATTTCCATGCTGCACATGCACACTGGATCCATGTCATTAATTAGTCAGTACTCGTGATCATCATGAGTTTAGCCACTTGAAATGTGACAACTGCTCTTTTGGTTCTTGTATTGATGAAGTTAATGGACCGGATTGAATTAGACGGATATATGCTAGCATTCGGAGGTTAACATATGATTGTATGACAAAAGGTGGTACTATAAGGATCACACATTGTCGAGTTGTCCAAGTGGGAGATTGTTGGATTTTGTACAACGGGACTAGTGCGTTAGTACCGTTCGTACACATTAGGGACATATGGACGCATATGTTATTTGTGTACCGTCATATAATATATTGTTAACATAAGGTTAATTGGACCAATTTGATGATCTAATAAAGTTAAGGAGTCCAATCGTCTAATTGAAACAGTGTGGGGGGTTAATACGGTTATTGTGCAGATTCCGGATTAATTCTGAATTGTTGATGGACCGATTCGGAATTAATGAAAAACATTAAGGACGGAATTGATCCCTGGTGGAATTGCTAAAAGAAAAGTTGTTTTTCCTTTATAAGGAAAAACCAAAGGAAAAGGAAGCTCACGGATTCAGTTTTTCCTTTGAGGAAAAACAGAGAGTTTTTCATACCCATCAAATCCCATAGCAAATATCCATTAGAAGATCAAGACTCTGTGATTCTCACATCGATCATGGCATCATCATCATTAGGTACGCTTCCGCTGCTTGATCTAATTTTCATGCAATTTAATCTGATTGATTCGTTCCTGGTTTGATCGAGGTGATCTAACATATCAAGCTTTCTCTCTCTAGCTTCTCTCTTTTAATTTTCATTTTTAGCTTTAAACATTTAATCAATGGCTCAAATCTGTGTTAAACACTTAGTTTTCAAGTTATAAGCATGTTACTTGCTTCAATTTAAATGTCTGCTGCCTGGTTTAATTAATTGCTATTTTTTGGTTTTAATGCGTATATGTGTTCAATCCTTAAATTAAGCTTCGTGTATGGTTAGAATGGGCTGATTTTTGCGGGGTTTTGGTCGGGATTTAGGAGGGCTTCTTCGTGACATGTTTTTAGGTGGTTTGGGGACCGGAGTTTCCTTCCTTGTCGCCGGCAGTTGCGCAGGCGCAAGGAAGAAGAAGAACAGTGCAGCCGTTGGCTGCTGTTCTTGGTTGAGAAGGAGGAGAACGGGCTTGGCCCGTTCCTTTCTTAATTTAAATTGTAGATGGGCTTTGGTTTAAACCAAGCTCATCTTTCTTTCTTCTAAATTAAACCATGGGCCTAGGATTTAGTCCTAGCCCATTTTCCCTTTAATTTCAGCATGCATGGGCCCAGCCCATTAAAGTTTCGTCAATCGTTCGAGTCATTTTATTTTCGTGTCTATTTGTTTAATAACTCGTATGTGATTTTTAATTAATTCATGTACTATGTTTTATTATTATGCCATGTTTTGTTTTTTTTGTTTTTTTTAATTAAATTAAAATTAGCCAAGCCCATTTTTTAATGCCCAAATTTTGAAAGTGGGACCCACTGATGTTCGTTCAATTATTGTGAATTTATTCGTATGCTCGTGTGCAAATATTTATTTTTATTCGTATGCTATATTTAATTAATTATTGTTTACTTGTTTAATTTTTAAATGCATGATTATTATGTTGCTTTGTTTAAATATTTACCTACCATGATTAATTAAATGTTTATATGTCTAAATTAGATATTTATATACCATGATTAATTAAATGTTTGTGTCTAAATTAGATATTTATATGCCATGATTAATTAAATGTTCACATGTCTTAGTTAAAGGTTTATATGCCATGCTTAATTAAAAATGCTACATGATTAATTATTCGTTTACCTTATTTAATTAAAAATTTGTATGCTATATCTATTTAAATTTTTATCCGTATGAATACTTTATATATTTCCTTTTTTTGGCATTTTTGCCATGCTAATTATTTATATTCGTATGCTCACATGTGTTAAAATATTTTTTGCTCGTTTGCCACGTTTAATTAAGTGAATGTTGGAAATTAACTAAATGTTTAACTTACTTGTTTATTATTTATTTGTTCAATCGAATTATTACTAATACTTTCGCTTTCTAGGTTAATCCTGTAATCGTCGCTCGAAAAGTACGTTACTTTCTTTCTTTTACTTATTCAAGGTTTTTTAGTATTATTCGCATATATATCTTCCCAAAAAAAACTAGAAATCCCAATATGGGCCTAACCCGGCCCATTAGAAAATTTACATGTATAATCAAAATACCACTTTATCGTTCGTACCCAATTTCTAAATTAAATGTTATTTTAAATTGCATGTATGAGATAATGCTTTAATTACTCAATTGTTTCTTTGTTAAATGCTAAGCATGATGGCTCCAAAGGCCATATCAACCTTATATGCATACATTAATCAGTACCGTGTTAGTTTTTTGCCATGATAGATCACATAGTAATTAATTCATGCATGGCTCAATGAAAAGGGGGGAACGTCCGCTCTAGCATAGAGGCAAAACGGTAACCCAGTTCCTCTGACCCCAACGGAAATAACATGTCCCAAATGCTAAGATGTAACGTCACCTTTAAGGGTCAAATTACTTGTAAAAAAATGATTTTCTCAAAAACACCTCGTATACCGGTAACCTTTTTTAAGGATGTGACTTGGGTGCCTAACACCTTCCCAAGTCCATAATACGACCTCGAACCATCGTTCTTTGGTTTAAACCATTTTTGCCTTAGTTTGTTTACTTTTTATGCCATGACGATTAGGTTCTCTAAACCTTAGAAAATTAGGGTCGCCTTCATCAACCATTGTGAGAATTGGTTAAGTGTGGACACAAAAGCTATTATAGCTAGGTTCATAATATATAGTACAGAGACATACCTGAATTTATCATACAACATAACTAACTATGGATATTTATTTTTCGGTGAAATTTTTTATTAATAAAATATTACATGTAGAAGAAATTTTAAAAAAAAAGTAACGACTAGCTACTTTGGTTTCCTAAGAGCGGTGAAGATCGAATAAAGATGCCAAGAACATCAAAAGAAGAATCATGGTCGTGACTCAAGTCGGGATGGTTGACTTTTTTCTTTTGATTACTTAAACAATAATTGACTTTATAATTAATGGAGGAGGGAATGGTCATATTTTAGAATCGGAGATGAGATGAGATAGAGATGTGGAAGAAATAGCCCGACGGGAACGTGCAAGGTTTTTGGTGTACTAAAAAGAAAAGAAATGATAAGATACTCTTCTAATTTAATTAATATTTTAAATTCGAGTTTTGAAAATGCAGCTATTTATAAAATCTGAATTTGTAGTGGGTTAGATTATGGAATTCGAAAAAAATGTTGATGGAAGGAATTGGTTCTTTGATGTAGCCTCTATGACATTGTACATGGTCCTAAAATTGGTTAGTTTCGATTCTCTTTCTACGCCCCACTGGCCAAAAACATAACAAAAAATGCCTATGCATAATGCATGGACTTTTCTTTTCATTTCTTTATCCTCTCGTAATTAATTAATCAAAAGAGAATGAGATGATTTTGACATAGCTTTGCACTTTAGGAATAAAAAGACAAGGGAAGATACATTTATTAAACACGAATCATTTTTCATTCATTACACACAGCTTTTAACTCGCGTCGATTCTATTATTAAGATAGTCAATTCTAATTAATTTTAATTTTAAATTTGGGCTTGAAGAACAAATTAGGCAAAATGAAGCTGGATCTTTTTATTATACTACTTAATTTAAGACCTTACAATAATGGAACTTATGCATATACTGTTAGGAAGTTGGTTGGTGGCATATATAACTAACTTTTTGATTTTCATCATGTGGAGAGAATTAGGTTTTGCGACCTGCTCATGTACCACCATTTTGATTTGCACGATATATTTGGTAGGGAAAACTTGATTTGGTGACGGTTGATAATATTCAAGTAGAATCAATTTTCTTTTAAATGATAATATTAGTAGATGAATAATCGTGAACGGATGATAAATGATTCGTCTAATATAGTTTCAAAATTTGACAAATTACACAAACAACGTTGAAAGTATCAGCCTATACTTTTTAGGTACACACCTTCCTCAACATTAATCCCAAAAAATTAGGTACACACCTTATGGTCAATTGTAAAATAAGGCCCGCCATTTTGGTCTGACCATACAAACACCTTTGATTCCCAAAATACCCTTCCCTCCAACCCCTTATTTACAACAGGCCCATCCACAAATTCTACGGTTGGACGACATTGCCAATCCAAACACAACTGGTTACCCCCAACCAAGGAATTACTACTAATTTGTTGTATTATTCAACGCATTATTATTTAATTTTCCACGTGGCTACCAACTAGCCCTTGACGAATCAGGACACTCACTTTTCTCTGAACAGCGACACCCAACCACGTAGAGCCACAACATCAACGTGATGTCGGTGATGACGTCACATCATGCCAGCTCGTCGTCCCCGTCTCCGCCTTATCCGTAAACCAGAGAAGTCCACGTGGCGGCGTGACGGCCACGCCAGCAGGGTTGATGGTCCCACGTATATTCAGGTACTCTATGGATCAAGGGCTTGGATGTTACTGGATTATGCTGTGTTTCCTTTTTCTTTAACTTTTTATCCTTTTCCTTTCTGAGGCAAATTTTCCCATTAAAGCCTGTTCCTGCCTCCTACCAATCTCATTCTTATCCATCATCTTTTTCTTATCTCTACTTATCGGTTTATTTTAATGATATGCAAATTGTTTAATTTGAGCTGAATGAATTTCTTTTTCAATAATTGTTATAAATTTGAATATTGAAAATGAAAAAAAAAATGCTAATATATTTATTTAAGTGGATTAAACTTTGTATGATTATAAAATATATTTATTTACTTTTTATGGATTTATTTAGAATGAGTAATAGAGTTTTGTAACTCTGAAAAAATAGAGGTCAAATGTGACTAAAACACTATTCAATTATTAAAATTATTGTTCACACTATATTTTTATTAAAATAGATATTCAAGTAAAGTAAAATTCATGCGGGCTAGTCTCTCACTTCCAATAAAATGAAACCGGATCTAGTATGAGTTGGCGATCAAAACATATATGGATAGAACTTATAGTGGGGTCTCCAAAAACAAGTAATTTCTTTTGGGCTTTTATACGTTTTTTTTAGGTTCATTTAGGTTTTTATTGGTTGGAATTTCCAGTTATCTTCACAAAAATTTGATATTTTTATTTCCGTCTATATGAGTTTTTATTATCAATGTCATGCATTCTTTAAATTTCAGAATTATCCCGTTGAGTTTGATATTTTTTTTATTCTATTTTATGAGTCGGTCATGAGTTGTAGGAAGTAACAACATACTTGTCATTATTGGTTAAGTATTAATTTAGATTGTAAGGTTAAAATACTCAGTTTATTATTTTGTACTTGTGAAACTTAATTTCTGTAAATATTTTGATTTAAGATCTCTAGTTGATATACAAAAATTATCATTTTCTCTAATTACATAAAATTAGAAAGGTCAGCTTGTTTATTAAAAGAGTCGGATTTAGTTCATGTAAAAGTTGATATTTCTAAAGGTCAGTCTAGCCTGGCTCTCTCAATTTTTAGGAAGTTTATCAAAATTAGACCCAAACTTGATCTTATTTGGCTCGTCTAATTAGTAAGACTATTCATATCCAAATAAAAAACCTAATAGGAGAAAAAAAAAAATCCTTCTCTTCTCTTCTCTTCATTCGGATTTTCTATTTTGGCTAGATGACAAAATATAATATAATGTCAATATTGCCACGTCAATATATCATTGGAAAGCAATTAATGTCATAAAGTTACGAATGCAACATTTCATGATGCATCCTTTTCTTTTCAATTTTTTTCTTTCCAAAGGAGCAAACGTGGACTTTCACAACTTGATATCCGACGTGCCGTCATTAGCCTGCCAACACGTGCCCACTTGCCTTAGCAACAGGGAGTAAAGCGCGCGTGACCCAAAACTTCCCAACAGCGCCAGCTGGCATTACTGGGTTGTATGCTGGCCGACCTTATCCTCTTCTTTTTAAAATACAAACAAATATTATTTTATATATAAAAAAATAAAAATACAAAAGGAAAAAGCATTGTGTACATAGAGAGCTCGTCAATTGTAAATGTGGCTCTTCAGATAATAGAGAGGACTACTATAATCCAGACCCAAACCAAACCCTAGTAGTAATTTTTTGTTAATTTGGCATTCTTTATTCCAAAAATTTAAATTTTTATTGCAGATCCATAACGAAAGTTGGAAACTTTTTCCCAGGTTGGTTTTTTATTTATTATATTGCATTTGATCACATCAGTTGTGTTCTAATTGTTTTGGTTGTGTTCTCTTTTTCTCTGTTTAAGAGTGGTCTTTGATCATTTTTTCCATATTTAGATCTCATTTTCCCCTATTCTGTACCAAGGTGAGGAAGCAATTGAAGGTGCTCATGTCTGTAGAGAGTCGTTAACCAGTTAAACCAGCCTGATTCGGCAAAGAAAAAGAACAGGCTTTTGACTTCCAAAGAGATTGGGATCTAAAGGGGCAGAGAATCCGTAGCTTTCTCGGCTGTGACACTGCAGGCATCCTCAAGTAAGGTCCATACCCGGCTTCATGATGAATTTGGATGCAATTATTTACTGTTATCAGCTTTTTAGTTGTGATTTTCGTGTAACGATGGTAGTTCGTTAATGCCCTTTTTCAGATCCTGCTCAATTATCTCATTTTGGAGGAGAAAGAGTACGTATACTTTGTTTGGTTTCATAAAGTTGAGATCTTGTGGTAGATTCTTTGGAAAGAAGAGAAGGTTAAGATGATGTCCAAGTCGTATACCAATCTTTTAGATCTAGCTTCCGGAAACTTTCCGGTAATGGGTCAACCCCGTGAAAGGAAGCGGTTGTCTAGAGTAATGACTGTTCCTGGTGTCATTTCTGAGCTTGATGATGATCAGGCTAATAGTGTAGCATCAGATGTGCCATCATCAATCGCTCAGGATCGTATAATCATTGTTGGTAATCAGCTGCCAGTAAAAGCTAAACGTAGGCCTGATAACAAAGGATGGGGATTTAGCTGGGATGAGGATTCTTTGCTCTTGCAGTTGAAAGATGGTCTGCCTGATGATATGGAAGTTATATATGTTGGTTCTTTACGCGTTGAAGTGGATGCGAGTGAGCAGGATGATGTGTCACAGCTTCTGTTGGAAAGGTTCAAGTGTGTCCCAGCATTTTTGCCGCCTGACATTTTGGCCAAGTTTTATCATGGTTTCTGCAAGCACCATTTGTGGCCACTTTTCCATTACATGCTCCCTTTCTCAGCTAATCATGGTGGTAGGTTTGATCGTTCTTTATGGGAGGCATACGTAGCTGCAAATAAGATCTTTTCACAGAGGGTAATTGAGGTTATAAACCCTGAGGATGATTTCGTATGGATTCATGACTATCATTTGATGGTTCTGCCTACCTTCTTGAGGAGAAGGTTCAACAGATTAAGAATGGGATTCTTTCTCCATAGTCCTTTCCCTTCATCTGAGATATACAGGACTTTACCTGTAAGGGAAGAGATCCTGAAGGCCCTCCTAAATTCTGACCTTATCGGTTTCCACACTTTTGATTATGCTCGGCATTTTCTGTCTTGTTGCAGTCGAATGCTGGGTATAGAGTATCAGTCAAAACGGGGCTATATAGGGTTGGAGTATTATGGAAGGACCATAGGAATAAAGATCATGCCCGTTGGTATTCACATGGGGCAAATTGAATCGGTTCTGAAACAAGCAGATAAGGAGTGGCGGGTTGGAGAGCTCAAACAGCAGTTTGAAGGGAAGACTGTTTTACTTGGGGTTGATGATATGGACATTTTCAAAGGTGTTAACTTGAAGATTTTGGCAATGGAACAGATGCTCAAGCAGCACCCAAAGTGGCAGGGAAGGGCAGTTTTGGTACAGATAGCAAACCCTGCCAGGGGGAGAGGGAAAGATCTTGAGGAAATAGAGGCAGAAATAGAGGCTAGTTGCAGGAGAATTAATGAAACTTTTGGCCGACCTGGCTATGAACCTGTCGTGTTCATTCATCGGCCTGTGTCTCTCAGTGAGAGAATTGCATATTATACCGTTGCAGAGTGTGTTGTAGTGGCAGCTGTGAGGGATGGGATGAATCTTACTCCTTATGAGTATATTGTGTGCAGGCAGGGAATCTCTGGGTCAGATCACGGTGCAGAGTCAAGTGGTGCAAAGAAGAGCATGTTGGTTGTATCGGAGTTCATTGGATGTTCCCCTTCTCTTAGTGGGGCTATTCGGATTAATCCATGGAACACTGAGGCAACTGCTGAGGCAATGAATGAAGCAATTTCAATGGCTGATTCTGAGAAGCAATTGCGTCACGAGAAGCATTATAGGTATGTCAGCACACATGATGTGGCTTACTGGTCAAGGAGCTTCTTCCAAGATATGGAAAGGACATGCAAAGACCATTTCAGAAGGCGTTGTTGGGGAATAGGTTTGAGCTTTGGGTTTAGAGTTGTTGCCCTCGATCCTAATTTCAGAAAATTGTCTATTGATGCCATAGTATCTGCATATATAAGGTCTAAAAGGAGGGCTATACTGTTTGATTATGATGGAACGGTGATGCCCCAAACATCCATCAACAAGTCCCCCAGCTCAGAGGTCATTTCTATAATAAATACTCTTTGTGGTGATCCCAGAAACACGGTCTTCGTTGTCAGTGGGAGAGGGAGGGATAGTCTAGGAAAGTGGTTTTCTCCTTGCAAGAAACTTGGGATCGCAGCTGAACATGGCTACTTTATGAGGTATGCCGCTTTCTGTCACTCTTACTTGAATATCTCCTTTGGACAGACAAAAACTTGGTACTAAGACCTTAGAAGTTTGCACTTTGCATGCCTCCAAATTTGAACTCATTTACCCAATTTCTACTAGGGAGGACCCAAATTCTGTCTCTTTCATATAAAATGCACAAACTCTTGTCTGGGAGATGCTAGAAGTAAAGAGAAATTATATGCTAGAAATCCATGAACACTCAGACTTCATTTGCATGTTACTGTTAGAGAATGAAGGAGGAGGAATCAATCCAATAGATGACTGCTTAGGTAGTTATATCAGTAAAGATTATCTCCATAGTTGAGGAGGTCCTCAAATATCCGGAGCCCAAGTGTCTCACCATCAAGTCCTTAATGATAATTTTGTTAAATTCCGTAGACATTTCTACTAGTATCTCCACGAGTTTGCATAGTATTTTTGTAATCACTGACAACTACATGAGGTCTCTTAGAAAAATTGACTTATGATGGATCTCAAGTTACTATATGGTAGAGAAGCTGGTGGGGACAGTCGATCACTTGTGGTGTAGATTCCACAAAAAGATGATGAATATTAGAGCAATTGGAGGCAGAGGACTTTTTTTTCTTTTTCTATTCTAGAAATGGTTGTTTTGTGGCTGAAAGTGAAGGCGAGTAATAAATAATATAAACCTGGAAGTAAGAAATGAGAAGATAGCTGTATCTCTAAAGGAGAAGAAAAATGCAAACATGTGAGATGTGATAAATATATCTTATTGATATCAGAGCAATTGGAGGCAGAGGACTTTCTTCTTTTCTTTTCTAGAATTGGTTGTTTAGTGGCTGAAAGTGAAGGGGAGTAATAAATATAAACCTGGAATTAAGAAATGAGAAGATAGCTGTATTTCTAAAGGAGAAGAAAAATGCAAACATGTGAAATGTGATAAATATATCTTATTTTTACATGTGCCGTTAGTAGTTGAACATGCTGGATTACTATATTTGATATTGCACTCAATTAGGAAATTTTTGAACATTTGAAGATTCAAATCAAGAAGAAAAAGGTTTTCAGAATTGAAATAGAAAATCACAAAGTTTGAATATGAAATTAGCATTTAAATGTTTTGTTTTTGGATCTTAAGTCTTAATATCCTATGATCTTTCAGGTGGTCTGCGGATCATGAGTGGGAGGTTTGTGGACAGGGTACAGATTTTGGTTGGTTTCAGATGGCTGAGCCTGTAATGAAATTGTATACAGAATCTACTGATGGCTCTTCCATTGAAACCAAGGAGAGTGCCTTGGTCTGGCACCATAGGGATGCTGATCCAGGTTTTGGGGCCAGCCAGGCCAAGGAGATGTTGGACCATCTAGAAAGTGTACTAGCAAATGAACCCGTTGCTGTTAAAAGTGGCCAGTATATTGTGGAAGTTAAGCCACAGGTATGTGTTACTTCTTCAACCCAAATTTACAACTTCTCTACCCATAAACATGACCTGTAGTAGATCTTGACTCCGATAAAAGAACTGCTCTTTTCAATCCGAGCTTATTTGCACCTGTGCATAATTGCAGATGAATGATTCAAGTCGGTCTTTGATTTCATTTTGACTGAAACAATTAAGTTGTGTATTAGGGTTTAGTTGAGCATAGAGTATGGGGAGCACGGGAATGAATGAGTGACTACTTATATGTAGGTTATGAAATTTGTTGCCTGCTTAAATAAACCATCTAAGCTCAATTGAGAAATTATGGGTTCACATATTACAGCAATAGTGGAAAATCAGTAAATCACACTCCCAAAGGCTGTGGGTCTATACCAGATTCCCTGGTTAACACTATATTAATTCTTCTTATTGAACGTTGGGGTAATCTTAGTATAAATAACTCAGCAGTGTACCAGACATTTAACTACCGATGAAATATTAACCATGGATTCTGCTAGCTAGCTAACTCTCTGATTACACACATCCTTAGTCGGTCCTCAACATCAGTGAATATTCTAGCCACGGGTATACAATTTATTATATAGTCACTGGAGCATGGGTTCTCCTCTATAGCTAATTAGCTGTCTCAAATTCCAAGGTGACATCCATTGCTTTGGTGTGTGGTGGTAAGTTGATTATCAGTGGTTAGCATTGGTGTTTTGGCAGAAATTTATATTCATTTATAAAGTGCAAATGAAGCCTTTGCTTGTGTTGAGTATTCCTGTTGCATAACCTGGTTGCTTCTGTCTTCTGATTGCATATCAAATTGACGTTTGACTCTAATTTTCCATGATTTCCAGGGAGTCAGTAAAGGTATGGTGGCAGAAAATATATTTTCATCAATGGCCGGCAGTGGAAAGCAGGCCGATTTTGTATTGTGCATTGGTGATGACAGATCAGATGAGGACATGTTTGAGATCATTGGTAATGCAACAGCAAGTGGTACCCTATCTTCAAGCACTTCTGTCTTCGCCTGCACTGTTGGACAAAAACCAAGCAAAGCCAAGTACTATTTGGATGATACAGCAGACGTCATAATCATGCTTGAATCGCTTGCGGAAGCTTCAGATTCACCTTTGTCTTCTCCCGATGGATCTCCTGATAGATCTCCTTGAAATATCCCTTCTTGGCTTCAAGAAACTGTGACTCCTTTCTGCTTCAGGTCGATGGAAGAACAGAATACTTGCCTTGTTGATGATAGCAATCATTTTTCTGCCATGTTGGGAAGTGAAGATTTTTGAAGAAAGGTTTGGTCTTCTGACTTGATGTGCTATAGCTAACTGGAAAATATCAAGCGCTTGAGGACTTGCGTAAAGAGTGAGCTGAGGCATGTAGGGTTTAAGAGAACCTACTGTGATTATACATGTACTAACTTGGATTGGGAAGGAATTCTAATAAATGTTTTGCGCAACATGCATCGTCCGAAGGCCACTAATGGAGATAGGTCACATACATAATAAATAGGGAGTTCGTTCGCTTATTCATTTGCAATTCTTGCCTGGAAGTAATTCAAATGGTGGGAACTTTGGAGGGTATCAGATGGTTTCAACTTTCAGGTCACTATGTGGGGCACGATACACTGTTTTCTTTTTCTTGTCTTTTCTTTTTATAACTTCTTGCGTGAATTTTTCCCTCCTCGTGAACTGTCATCTTATCAATTCTTAACTCTTTGAATCTGTAAATTTTATAGCAAAATTGGGCAATGTAGTTTATTTCTCGTTTGTTGCCGTTACTGTCTTGCATCCGTCCAAGAGTTTGGGGCTGTTTCGAGCTGTATCTGACAATCGCCAGCCCACTTCAGCAACTATGTTGCTGGCCACTGCTTTATGGCTCTGGAATCACTTCGTCCTTATATGAGTGACCTTAAGTTGTGGCTTGGAGGATTTTGAGGATACCACTTTCATGAAATTTTAATTTGTTCTCTGATTTGTCCCATGACGTTTCATTTCTACCAGTGATGTGCTTTGGATGCTCTCCTTGAAGTAGTACCAATGCAAAGTGCTAACTTTATCTGCATAAAGTATACAAAAGCACCTCTTGGTTTTCTTTTTCTCTTCATCTCTTCATTTATCGGGTCTTTCTTCATTTCATGTCTTCTCTGATAGGATGCATGATATGAGACTTGTTTGTTTCTAGCATCGTCAGATTCTAGGAAGGGAAAATGGAAAACTCTTCTGTTTTCGAGCTTGAAAGCTCGTCAGTGTACGTAGTTTACAGTGTTCATTTTTCAATTTCCTTTTCTTGCACCTGAATATTTAAAGGTTGGATGGAGATGGAAATTAGGTTAGGGGATGGGACATGAACCAGCTAGGGAACATGGCAGGCGACCTGTCCCGCACAAAAACGAAAGCCAGCATCACGGTCTGGTTTATTTGATATGCTTTTAATTGCGCAGAGCTACATTATAAGTATTCCTGTGTCATTTATTTCTCGACATGGAGTATCTTCTTTAACGTATATTTGTGTATTGAACTTGAACTGAACCTTGTCATGCATCTACCACTCGTTCACTAATAAACCCCTTCATATGCATCCTGTTCAACAGTTTTGAGTACCGTTGGATTATAAGGAGACGGTTTTATTTTTTGTTATTCATTCTCCTGATTTGAACTCAAGATTTGAAGTAAAGATAATATCTTACCGTTTGACTATGATCAATGATGGATAGTGGGTGTGTTGGAGTGTGACGGAAGGAGCATGTAAGTATGTTAAAGATGATGGTGCAGTCTGGCAGGGTTGATGTTGCTGTATACTAGTACTTGTCACTATAATGGTAGACAGTAGTTTCCAGTCTCGTGAACAACGCTCAGACTTTCCAGATCCAAACACGGCCTACCATTTCCCTAGAATATTGTGGCAACATTTCTTGGGTTTGTGTTAGAAAGCTTGGATTTTTCGTCCCGCTGGCAACACAATATAAGGAAACTAAACATTAAAACACCAGCTAGCATCCACACCCATTATCCAAAGCTGTGACTATATACAAAGAATATATGACACTGTAGACAATTATTTTCTGCTTTATTTTGAAGAAAAAAAACAAAAAACAAAATGGTACTGTTGCGTTTTCGTGAATCATTTCTACCATTTTTCACTCTTTATATTTGAACTCTGATAGAATTGAATGGTTAGCAAGTCTCATTCACACTAATGGTAAAGTTTGAAACAAACAAGTGTTTTTGTGAAGAAGCATAATGCTTTTAGTGCGACTAGTCAACGTCTTAGCTTAATGATCTGTGATTTGGGGCTCAAATCCTAAGATTACCATTGTTAATTGAGATAAATAGACCTTTACTGCTTTGGACAAAAAAAACATTTATCTAGGAAACGTGAAACAAAAACATCATTAACATGATGATTATGTTAAGTTAAATACAATTTCTCCTCTCCCCCACGCCATTCCTTTGTCCATTACAAAAAACAAAGACAAAAGCTCCTCCTGCCCCCACAACCTGATGAACCCATTCACTTGACGTGTGGGTCCAGATGCCAATTTTAACATCATTGTACTATCCTATATCCACGCGCCACCCCCACGCGCCACCTTGTCCGTATTTAAAAGGAGAAATGGCCTGCTCATAAGTACTTATATTTATCCCGACTTCTCAAATAAGTTTGTATGTTAAAAATTGTCCGTTATGCTGTACGCTCATCATCATTAATGCTATTATGCGTAATTAAATAATTTAATTTTTTAAATTTGAATTTAATACCGATCTATTTAATTGAATTTAACTGATTTTAATTGGATAATATGAAGTACAATTGACAATTTTTCTAATTTTCTCATGAAAACAAAGGGAAAGAATGAATTGTGTCAACATAAATAAATAAATACATAATAAACCAAAAAAAGCGCGTTGCATATATCACTTCATTTCTTCTTTTCATCTAATTAATATATATTTTCAAATATGAATATATTACAAATTATACAAAGAAAAAAACAGCGATCAAGGACTCACCGGCGTTTTAGCAGCCGGTGACAAATACACCTGACTTTGTATCACAGTTTTCCCTATCTTAAATCCAGGAACAACAGTAAACGCCACCTGGACGTGATCTGTTCCTACACAACTGCTGCTGCTCTCCATCAATGAATCTTGGGACACAGCCTCCATGTAAACCTCAGAAAATCTGCAATTCGTCCTCACCTGGAAAATCCCAACTTCTTCCCCAAACGAAAACGCTAAAAGATGCAAACACCAAACCCTTCTCGCCATTTCAAGAAATGCAGTGAAGAATCCTGAATCTGGCACCCCACCAGAGTTCACTACCTTTCTCTGGTTCAAATTCCCAAACAGAGAGCATTCCATCTTGGCATGGACGAGCTGAAGGTACTTGGTTCTTGTAAATCTTGCAAATGAGGAGTTTGGGTTTTGTGTCAAGAACTGTTTTGGGTTTAAAGATTTGATCTTTTTGAATTTGTTGAAGTAATGCTCACTGTCATGAGTTTTTTGGGATTGTGTGGAGGATGACCCAAAATTTGGGGAATCAAACCCTTCAAACATTGTTTTTGACACAAATGATTCAAAGGCAAAGACTTTATGGTTTGGTTTGGTGAAAATGGTGTCTGGTTCAATTGCTTTTGCAGCTGCATCAATATCCCAGCGAGCTGATTCCATTTCCCGCACCATCTGTTTGACAAAACTCCTCATAGATCTCAACCCAAATTGTAAAACTTGGACGAAATGGGTTATGTTTAGAACAGAGAACTGGATGCTGTCAAACATGGTTAAAGGCCCACTTGCATTTAATCTCTTCTCAACAGATTTATTAAATGCAACACACTCATCAAGCTGTTTCTTGAAAGACCCAATTTTTGATTCTTTAGCTTCAACCTCAGCTTCAAGTTTCTTGATTGTGATATCGTAAGTCTTCATCATGCTCTGCTGTTCTTGAATCTCAGCCAACATCACTGTAACTTGGGGTGAAAGATGGTCAAGATCGTTCTTGAAGAAGCTGCGTTTGAGTTCAGACAAATTCTTCAGCTCATCCACCACACCTTGATCTGCTGCTTGAATAGCATCACTGGAGTAAGGATTCTGTGCCATTTGCAGCTCAGCATAAGCTGCTTTGATTGTGGTGACACTTGCAAACAACTTTGCAGCCAATGCTTCCAAAATCGCTCTGCGTTTGGCTTTAGCAATTTCCTTTTGATGATGATCCGGGTTTGACTCATCTCCATCAAACTTGTTCTGGTGAGATGTGAGGATGCAAATCCCGATCCCATTGTTTGAACCATTTTTTGTTGAGTTCTTGAGATTGATCACTTTTTGGAATGTTCTTGCAATCTTGCTCTTGTTATTAGGGATTGATCTACATTTGATTGTCTCCATAGAAAACAATGAAATTCTGGGTTTGGACAGTTTGGTCAGAATTTTTTTAAGTGACTTGGTTGGTGGAGATGAAGAAAGAAATTAAAAGGAGGGTTTATGGGGATATAAACTGGAAAGTGACTGATATCTTAACTGGACCAGAGAAAAAGAGAAGAAAAAACCCAGAAAAGAAGAGTCAAGAAAAGCAGACACAAAGTTTGACTAATAGTTAGATTTTGAGGTCCGAGATGGAGATTTAAAGCGCGGGAAAAAAGAAAAAGAAGTACAGCTCTCTTTCTTTCTATGACTCGGAAGAGTAAACCGCTGGGTAATAACAGGGTAAGTGCATTTCTGGAAACTTGAAACTTCTTCATTCATTATTGTGTTCTTACTTCTTATACAAAGATGGAAGATAGGTTGGGCCCCATCCACTGATGGTCTACAGACACTGCATAATCAAGAATTTATTCCTCTGAAGTTTAATCTAACCGAGAATAATTTATTACAGTACGTAGTACTTTTCCATTTTACTCTCTATTTACATAAATATCGCATTCTATTTATTATATATTCTTTTGGCGTGTTTCGTTCTTTGCATCTTACACTTGACTCTTTATCATCCCTTCTCGGAAAACCTTGTTATTAATATGTACTCTCTATTTTAATAATTGTCGTTTTTTTATTTTGAGGTATATATTTTGTGTAAATGATAATTTTTTTTTATGTATCAACTCAATTTGATGATGGTGTGTTAATTTAGTCCAAATTAGGAGAAAAAAATGAAACAATGTGGAATAAAATAAGATCAAAGATCATTATTTTCAATTTTCTACTATTCTAAAACGTCTGTTATTAAAAGACAAAAGGAGTATCTCTTTGTCATGTTTTCTCTTCTCTCATTTTCACATTTTATTCCATATTCATATAAATTCGTCATGATTTTTGTAAAATATCCTATCAGATGGTGCATTTTATTTCTCCTAATCAAACCCTAAACTATACTCTCTCCTTCTCCAAAAGAATGACGTTTACTATTCCAATACGCTTCTCAAGGCGGCCGGATGACTCACTATTTGAGATAATTTTACTCCTAACTTTTTTTCAGAAGTACGTTAAACGTACGTTCGAAAAAAATACGAAATTTTGTAGGGTCAAATAGTAAATCATCCGGCCGGTTTAAGATGCGTACTGGAATAGTAAACGTCATTCTTTCGAGGAAGGAGGGAGTATTTTTTTTCATTTCACTCTTTTAAAGGATTATTCTTGAACAATAACTTTAAAAATGATGTACGAAATCATAGTTCAAAAGGAAAATCTCTTTCGGGGTGTCCTCAATTTATTTTTAGCTGAATATATTTTACTGTTTGTTTAAAAAAAAAAGATTAACTCATTTCCTTCTTTTGAATGGGAGAGAAAAGAAAAAGAAAAAAGGTCCATACTTACTCCATGCAGCTGAGAAAATGGGTTCATGTTTGACTATGTGACTACATGATTAACGACCATGATGCATGGACTAGGTACGATATACTATAATTTTTAGTGGCAAACAAGGCCTAATGGGGTGAGCCACGTTTATAAATAATTGTTTTAATTTTGCATCTTTAATTTCAAAAACTAAAATCCACGACCGTAAATATAAAATAAATCACTCTAAATAAGTAAAGACATGTTTTTTTTATAAAAATAAAACTCGAACCTGAATTATTACTAAGGATCATTGATCCGTTTATCGAAAGAAGTCAAGTTATATTTCTATCGAAGGAAAGGAGAATCCAAACATGATTAGCATTTTGTTGGGTGTCATTTAGTACTGGAAAATGCTACTTGCATTATACAAGAAGTAAAAGATGTACCTAATTAATCATTAATGATTTCCCGATAATTGGAAGATTAGGGGCCAAACTCCAAAAGACAGCTTGGCAGAAAAGGATTCACGCGTCTTTGCCTTCCATGAGAAAACATTAAATTGGCTGGAATTAATGGATTATAATGTCTTTCAATTAAGTTCAGGTTAATCTCCTCTTAAAAAAGATTAAAAGCGTTACGATGGACACACTCTCATACAATAATTGATATTTTTTGCTAACTTTACCATATAATACAGATAGAAACTCAAGAATAGATTCTACATGAACTGATCTGTAATTTTCAGATTAAGACATGCCACCTCGAAGGAAAATCCCAATCCTTGTAATGAAACGTCTGGCAAGATTATAGTATTAAGACACTAGCCACTTGGGTAGGTGCAAGGAAGACAGGAAATTGTGCGAAAACAGAAGTAGCCGAAAGAAGAAAACGACGAGAAACACCGTCTTGAGATGTGGGACAAGAACGAGGATTGTGTAATTAAACAAATTGACAAAAACAGCTGGGCACCAATTTTAGTATACTACAACCTATTCTTAATTTATGCTAATTAATTAATTATCGTATTTAGCTTGTTTAGCACAACTAATCATTTCTTTATTTTTGTTTGACAACAAGACACAACTAATGAATTTCATCAATCATTGTCGGTTTTATCGCATCAATTATGTTTCTTTCATCTCAAGGTATATATCTATATATACCGTTCGTGCAAATTAAATTGCAATGTTAAAAATCTTAAATCTTCACAAAAGTTTATATTAGAAAAATTTCAAGCACTTATTATTAACCAAATAAAAAAACTTTCAAGCACTACTTGATCGAATCTAATGACTCGATTACATTTAACCAGAAATTACCTTCCTTCGGACATTCAAAATTATGATAGTAATTTCATTAATTACTATAATAATAGTACATGTATATGCACGTAAATTTAGGTAATTTTATTACTACATTAAATGCTAATTTTTTTTATTCTAGCTGGTTAGGATCTCCGAGCTACTAATAGATTATTAATTCTATTAAATTATTCTCCCTCTAAGTTTTTTTAGTTTTTTATGAGTGTCATTTTCAAAATTTTCGGCCAACAAATTGCAACGTTTTTTTGCTAATTATAGAGTAATTAAGAGTGTTTACGAGATAATTATGTAAACTAAAAAATTAAACAGAGTACATGTCTGGGTCCACGCAAAGACAAATCAAGAACTAAGCAAAATTAGGTCACTTAGAAGGTTGTGATTGTTGCTTGCTTCTGTAGCATGCATTATGAAGAAATAATCATTGATTTGATTCATGACCATGTACTTATATACAAAGAAAAAGAAAAATGGCATGGGATTGGGCCCTTTCTTTTTAGTGCCTCGCATGCAACTGACAGTTGAAACTCAAGTCAAGCCCTCTCTTATTTAATCTATTGGGTTAATTAAATGACCACTCTAATCCTTTTTTTCCATTAAAATATAAATCTTTTGCGTATACTTAGATTTTAAACTATAGTTTTTATAATTAAATAAGAAATGCTAAACTTCGGTAGTGTATAATGATGCCAAGATCATTTATTTTAGGGAAACATGTAGTACAATTAATTAATAATAAAATAAAATAAAATAAAATAAAACGAGATGCAGAGCCGAAATTTTAGAATAGGAACTGAAAACGCAGAACAAGGGACACAGCATCCAAGGCTTTCCTTTGGGTTACTATTTATGTTCAAAATTCACGCCCGAAAATGTCAATTAAAAATAAATAGAGAGATTCTCATTGGATCTTCTTTGAAATGGATGATTTGGGGTGGTACCACAGTCCGCACAGACTCGGGCTTTTTTGAAATTTTGTTGCAGCCTTTGCAACCTCAAATGTCTAATCATAACCATGGATGTACGCAATCCTAGACAATTATGGATTTCTTGTAGACTTGTAGTTGTTGTTCCGGTTCACTTATTCTAAGTTCTAACCCTCCCATGGTCATCCACATCCAGGCTCGGGCTTGGCCTCCACTTCATATTTCTTGTGATCAGATACATTTTTAATACTTAACTGATCATTTATTAGTAATTTTTCAGATAAAAGCACGGCAATATCAATTTGAAAAACTAGAATAACATCACCAACTAAACAATATTGTGCGACATATATATATATATTATACTATCGAAAAAAATCTCTATTTAAACTGTCGATCGTTTGGGTTTAAAATTTATTTTTTGTTTGGAGTTTAAATCTTTTTATAGTATTTATTTCTGTTGTGCCTACCTTTTTAGCTATTTTATTTTAAAATTAAACATGTAAAAAAATATTAAGGTGTTTGAGTGTTTTTTTAACCATCTATAACTTTTAATATTTAATAAATTTGTATCTATAACTTTTAATATTTTAACAAAACTTTTCGTAGGTTACGATCCAAACTAGGATCCAATTGTAAATTTGTAATAGAACACTAGAACATGCACAGAAGGATTTGTAGAACTGTAGCCATACAAATGAGTATGAGCCAGAAAAGAGAGACCGTATAATTAATGTACAACGACTATATATAATGCTTTAGCATATTTACTTTTTATGTACGCCAAAACATTGTCGTTTTACTGTTTGAGAGATGCATTTTACATGATTTTTCAATCTTGTCTTCAAAGAAAGTATGAAATTCTACAATTTCTCCACAAATGTCTGTCTCTAGGATGATCTTCTAGCCAACAGCACCTTTCAATTATTTTTAAGATAGGATTTTTTTTATAATTACTCCATCTGGTTTTAAATAATTGACTTTTTTGAAAACTCATAAGAATTTAAGATATGATTAGTTTTTGTTATTAATAAAAAAAATTACCCTAATACTTCTATCTTTATAGTTAATAATAACCTAAATTCCTGTAAAATAGCTTACGAAAGGAAATAAAAAAAAAACACTTTGATATCATTTAATTGAGATCACATTTTTTCCAATCAAAAATCAATTAATTGAGGTCGATTAGGAGCAATTTACTTTTTAATATACCTATAAAAAAAACATTGTTATGAAATTTCTTTTGCATTATAACCTACTAAAGTTGGAAAATGAAGGGATGAGAGTAACTTTAAAGTCATAGGCACCATCATTGCTGAGCAAATAATAGCATACAGATGAGAAAGAACATTAAAGCATACTCATTCCATTATTGGGTGTCTTTAAAAAGATTGATTAAGGTTGTATTAGCAAGAAAAAAGGATGTTCTTAATTTGTTTCCTGTTTCTTTAGGGAATCAATTTGAAAGCCAGTTTTTGTTGTGTTGTTGGTTGTGATCTTTCCAGATCGTTTGCAATGCATTAACTTAACTTAAGTGTAAGTATTATCAGTACGATTATGTTCTTTACTTTTTCTCTCTCTCTGAGTGTTTTATCTATACGTTTTAAATATAAAATTATTCTTATTTGGGCATTATCGGACCTCCAATGAAAGATGATATTCTCATATAATTTTCAATATTTTAGAGTCGAACAACAATAAATATTTTATCAAATACTAAATTTTTTTGCTACCAAAATGGAAAATTAAATACGATGAATTTCTTTAAAACATAGCCCATGTTTTTAAGAAGCCCACCAAATTCTAGCAATGCTTATACGCCGTGTTGGACAAGCCCATCTATTTTTTTTCTACACTAGTAATAGAAAGAAATTATTCTCCCTGCGTGCCCGCCCATCTATTTTCTTGTAACGCCCACAAAAACGGAAACCAAACGAGCAGTCGCTGATCTTGATTCCGTCGCCATGGACGGTGGTGCCGCGCCTACCAAACACCGTCCACTAGATGATCTCGCAAAAACAAGAAAACAGCAATCACTGGTAGAATCTACCCACAAGTTATGTCTCGGCGATCTCGACGACAATCTTTTGCTGGAAATCCTCTTACGACTGCCGACTGCCAAACACGCCCTTATCTGCTCGTCGGTGTGCAAGAAATGGTACCGTCTTGTCCTTAATCACTTCTTTATTGGACGATTTGTGACATACCACATGGATCATAATGTTAATTACAATTGCAATATTGCCATAGACAATTTTAGTTCCTCACATGAAGCTCTTATGCTATGTCAAAACCCTAAGTTCCAAATTAAGAGATTGGATTTGAGCAGCCTGTGTGAAGGAAGTGAATGGGAAAGTATATTGTCTTCATGCCATGACTTAGTCTTATGTGTAGCTAAGATGGGGGAAGGGTTTAGGTACTTCATTTGTAATTTCTTGACTATGCAAAAGATTGCTCTTCCTGTGCCTGATGATTGGTTAGAGGACTACCCTTTTTCTGATGATATTGGTTGTGCATTTATCTGTGAACCTTATTGCGCTAGAGATACACAAGGACAGTGCACTTTGAGTGATGGGTATCGCTACAGGGTATTGCGATTTGGAGTTGATAGACAATCACATATTTATGGCTTTCCAGTAGAGGTGTATTGCTCCGAAACGCCGCATAGGTGGGATACAATTTATTTGTTATATGAAGGAGAGCATGAAAAGGTGCATAGCAATCTTTTTGCTTATAAGGAGAAGGTGCATTGGTTTAATGGGACAAATATTGTTGCATATGATCCATTCAATACTGTAGGGTGTTACGGTGATACTAGCAAAGGTTTCTGTATTCCGCATCCTGACACTCAACAATGGCATCCTGACGCTGAACAATGGATGGAAATCTTTCAATTACGTGGAATTGGAATTTGCCAAGGTCGTTTACGGTTCATGGAGCTCGGGCATTTATATGCGAAAGAGCCTATTGGTGATCCAAAGACTTCTTACTTGAGGGTTTGGGATTTGAAGGATTATGAGAACAAGGAATGGAGCATGGAGCGCAGGGTTTGTCTTTTGACGCTAGTCTTGCAGAATGAGTCAGTTTTTGAGCTATTTGCAAATTCGAGTAGCGTTATAGTAAGGATAGTAGCACCACATCCGTTCGATGAGCATGTTGTTTACTTGAGCTTTAATGAAATAATTGCTTCATGCAACCTAAGAACAGAAGAGCTAAAAGTACTTGCTGAGTTTTCCGGTAGCAATTTGGTGGCATATAGTGAAGAAGAGACATGTGCCAAGCTTATTACAATGCCATGGTGGCCAACACCAATCCTTCAACACTCCCAACAATAGGTGATGGCGTTTTGTTATTGCATTTTCCATTTTCTATTTTTGCTTAGTATGGGATGGGGGGAAGGAAAGGAAAGATGCAAATACAGTCATATTGTCTGTCTTGTCAGTCGTAGTTATGGTCACAATTTGGATTAACTGTGACCTAATGACAGGCATTTTCTTGTCCATTCATTTCCCTGTCTGATGTTGATCAATGGCACATTTAGCAACACGAGAAAAAATGCCTACTCGGTTCCTGCGTTTACCATTCCAAATTTGTGAAATCAATTTAATACTTCTCAAGACAAAAAAGCAGTCTTCAATGATCGTTCTTGCTTTAGATAAAGCAGGTTTTGTTTGAGAATAGACAAGGCAGACTACGCACTTTGGAATAAACAGGCATTTATAAGCATAAACCGTGACCACTCTCATGTCATCTTAATCGTATGCCCGTAAATGACAACAAATACACTGGATAACAAAGCAAAATAGTGATTCACAATTCTCATCGATTGAGTTAGCAGTATCCGGAACTAGGACACAACTACCAACTATGGTGTTAGTCGAATCAGCATATTGCCTACCCAGTTTGCAACTTTACAAAATAAAAGTGGAGGCAAGGCTGTTGATACTTCCAGAAAAAAAAGAAAAAAACTAGCACCTTTCTTCTAACATTGGTGTCTGGTCTATTCTAAAAGTGCCTATCCAATGGGCGGTGTCAACCCGAACCAGCTGATCTTTTATCCATTTGATACGAGGGATTCTTCCCCAACTCCAGTATTAAAGCATACACCCATTTGGTCTCAAACAATGTTCAATCCAATGTTCGTAGGAGAATCTGCAAACCTAATAAAGTAATAGTAGAAGAAATCTGCATAGAGGGCTGTCTGGACAAGACCAGAAACGCAAGCTGAGAAACAAACAAAGAGATGAAATAAGAATACATCTAATTTATCAACCTTGCTAACGCATCTAATTACGTCAGATCTCAGTATAGCTTACCAATCCACCGGGTGAAATGTGGTTCAGTGAAATAGCGGTAAATCCAGCTCAAGATGTACAAAGCACGATAAGCTCTGCAAATTTCAAACATGTAGTTGAAAAAACCAAAGAACCTTGTTTCTCTTACAAATACCATATTTTATTTTTTAATTGAAACTAATTTATCTATCCATTTTATCAAAAATGAACCCACTAATACCACATTACATTTTAGAACAAAACGTTAATTATTTATGTTCAAAATTCAGGCCCGAAAATGTCCACTAAAAATAAACAGAGAGAGTATTATATTCTCATGGATGATAAACAACCAAGTCTAATTTATATTTAATTTCTATGGAAATTTTGGAAGTTGATATGAGAATCGTTATTAAGTTTGGTTAGTATTTTCCATTGATTTCATAGCTTATGTTTTATTTCTGCCATGGAAATGCTAGAGAGGAGAAGCACGAAAGGGAAAGAACGCAAATGATTTTATTTTTAATCTCTTAATTTTATATACTTGCCAAAATTGATCTTCTAATTTTATACTGTTATAAAAGTAAACATACATATGATAGCATCTTAGCCGTTCATTACTCAATGTGATAGATCATGTTGATGATTCAAAAGCTGCAAATGACCGTTTATTGTGCTGAAAATAACGTATTGGGGGCGAGTCATGACTCATGACTAGATGGGTGATGAGTACTCCCAAACTTCACATTTTGCTATTGAGGAGCTCAGGGACATTTTTTCTAAGGAAAGGTGATTTCATGTGTAGTACTGTTTCTTGATTGCAAGTTCCATTATAATATATTAAAAATTATCATTAAATAAATTAACTTAATGTAAATAAATTGGTCTTATTTCAATAACTAAGAGATACACTTAAGAAAAATATATATTTTTTAAGAAAAATATATAATTATGTACTCGTTCATTTTTAATTGATATTTGAGCCTATTTCACAATATTTTAGAATTTTTTCTTGAAAAAACCAAAGAACCTTGTTTCTCTTTCAAATTTAATTCATTTTGTACCCTACTACACCCTTTGGGGTTCTGGTTCTACTCCCCAAAGGTGGTTCTACTTGAACAAAGATGTTTGTAGTTTGATAAACATCTTTGAAACTGAACTTCTTGAGAAGCCGAGATTCAAAACCAAGAAAAATCTTGGTTTTAAAAAAAGAGGGAAAAACTCCATTCCCAAAACACGGGAAGGAGTTCTCAATTTTAAATGGACAAAATTATTAACGCCATTTCTTCATATTTACACTTATACCATGTATAATATGTTCAATTCTTCTCAACTGATTCTCATTTCCTTACCCACACAAATTCTCTCAATCTCTCTGCCGACAAAACCACCACACCTCACCCATTCACTTTCCTCCACCAACTCCTCCAACACGGCAATCACCCGTCCTCGGCCTCCTCTTCAGTTAAATTCACCCATCATGATTTCTCTTCTCTTCATCCGCCTCCGCGGCGGCGGAGATGTTGGATCCCACCTGTCGCACCCCTTTTTGGATTTTTCCTAATGCGACGTGGGTTTGGGACGAGATGTGAGACGAAATCCGACTCATTTCACATTATACAAATGAAGTCGCCACCCTATTTATTTTCTAGATTTAGGGAACCTAAAGTCATGGCATAAAAAAAATAAAAAGCTAAGGCAAAATGGGTCTGAACTCGAGAACAGTGGTTCGGGGGCGTATTATGGACTCGGGAAGGTGTTAGACACCCAAATCACATCCTAAAAAGGTTACCGGATAAAGATGTATGTTTATCATGCTTTGAAAAATAAAAAATCCTAATTTATGTGATCATGCCCGATGGATTAATAAAATTCTAATAATTTTAAATATTCATGCATGCGAGTGTATATGCGGACAAAGCGTGAAATAAATAAAAGGGTAAGAAACGTTTACTTGCGGAGGGTATGAGCAGTTGATTTACCCTACAAAGACGAGATTATTAGTTCGGAAAATGATAGTCGAAAAATAGATAAATACTTAATGACTTATTACGAGTGAAATAATTAATTTTAGTGATTAAATGCGAGCAGAATAATTATTTAAGCATTCGAGAGCATGCAAAAATAAATAATTAAATAGTACGAGCATTCAAACAATCGACATCAAAATTATTATTCGCGAGTGAAATAATTATTTTTGACAATTATATGCGAGCAGAATAATTAAACATGCAAAAGCATACGAAAATAATAATTAAACATGCACGCACATGAAAATAATAATTAAACATGCAAGCATACGAAAATAAATAAACAGTACAAACATACGGAAATTAAATAAACAGTACAAGCATACGGAAATTAAATAAACAGTAAAAGCATACGGAAAATTGGTACAAATAAATAAATAAATGCGATGGGCCAAAATTGGGCTCGACCCACTGGGCCGAAAGTGGGCCCAAAATAGCCCAAGACAACAGACCAACCCAGCAAATGGGCCCTCCAGCTGGGCCTAGCGTGGCCCAACGCTTTTCCTTCTTCTCCGTATGGGCTGGTCAACAGCCCACTCTCCTTTCTTGCTTGGGCTTGCGTCAAGGACGCAACCCGTCTCTTTTTCCCTCTTGGGCCGAGGCAAAGCTTGGCCCATTCTTTCCTTTTATTATTAAAGTTCCTCTCCTCTCCCTTTCATTTTATCATTTTTATTTTCCTTTCCGTCAAACGAGCCCACTCTCTTCTCCTTTTCTTTGTTTTCCTCTTCACTCCCTCCTCTGCTCTCGTTTCTTCTCTTTTCTCTTTATCTCTCTTTATCTTTTTTAATCTGGATTGATGGCCGAGGTGCGGCTGGGTGTGGCTGAGGCGGTGGGATGGCCGATTGGGTATTGCTGGAGTGCGGCTGAGGGGCGGATTGGGATGGCTGATTGAGGCTGTGGCTGTGGCCGATTGAGGTGGTGGGATGTAGCTGAGGCGTGGCTGTGGCCGATTGAGTACTTTTTCTATCTCTGAATGTTTTATCTATGCGTTTTAAATATAAAATTATTCTTATTTGGACATTATCGGGCCTCAAATTAAAGATGATATTCTCTATAATTTTCAATATTTTAGAGTCAAACAACCTAAATTAAGAATGAATAAATATCTTATCAAATACTAAGATTTTTGCTACCAAAATGGAAAAGTGCAAAATTCAGAAAAATAGCACTTTTTTGGAAACCAGATTTCTCCGAAATAAACGCGCCCTAAAATTTTTGCAACCAAAATGGAAAATTAAATACAATGAATTTCTTTAAAACATAGCCCATGTTTCTAAGAAGCCCACCAAATTCTAGCAATGCTTATTATACATAGCCCGTGTTGGACAAGCCCATCTATTTTTTTTCTTCACTGCTAGTAATAGAAAGAACCATCTATTTTCTTGTATCGCCCACAAAAACGGAAAACCAAACGAGCAGTCGCTGATCTTGATTCGTCGCCATGGACTGTGGTGCCGCGCCTACCAAACACCGTCGACTAGATGCTCTCGCAAAAACAAGAAAACGGCAATTACTGGTAGAATCTACTCACAAGTTATGTCTCGGCGATCTCGATGACAATCAGTTGCTGGAAATCCTCTTACGACTGCCGACTGCCAAACACGCCCTTATCTGCTCGTCGGTGTGCAAGAAATGGTACCGTCTTATCCTTAGTCACTTCTTTATTGGACGATTTGTGACATACCACATGGATCATGATGTTAATTACAATTGCAATATTGCCTTAGACAATTTTGGTTCCTCACATGAAGCTCTTATGCTATGTCAAAACCCTAAGTTCCAAATTAAGAGATTGGATTTGAGCAGCCTGTGTGAAGGAAGTGAATGGGCAAGTATATTGTCTTCATGCCATGACTTAGTCTTATGTGTAGCTAAGATGGGGGAAGGGTTTAGGTACTTCATTTGTAATTTCTTGACTATGCAAAAGATTGCTCTTCCTGTGCCTGATGATTGGTTAAATGACTACCCTTTTTCTGAGGATATTGGTTTTGCATTTATCTGTGAACCTTATTGCGCCAGAGATACACAAGGACAGTGCACTTTGAGTGATGGGTATCGCTACAGGGTATTGCGATTTAGAGCTGATAGACAATCACATATTTATGGCTTTGCAGTAGAGGTGTATTGCTCCAAAACGCCGCATAGGCGGGATACAATTTATTTGTTATATGAAGGAGAGCATGAAAAGGTGCATAGCAATCTTTTTGCTTATAAGGAGAAGGTGCATTGGTTTAATGGGACAAATATTGTTGCATATGATCCATTCAATACTGTAGGGTGTTACGGTGATACTAGCAAAGGTTTCTGTATTCCGCATCCTGACACCAAACAATGGCATCCTGACATTGAACAACGGATGGATGTCTTTCAATTTCGTAGAATTGGAAGTTGCCAAGGTCGTTTACGGTTCATGGAGCTCGGGAATTTATATGGGAAAGAGCCTGGTGATCCAGAGACTGCTTGCTTGAGGGTTTGGGATTTGAAGGATTATGAGAACAAGGAATGGAGCATGGAGCGCAGGGTTTGTCTTTACACGCTAGCCTCACAGAAGGAGCCAGTTTCTGAGCTAGTTGCAAATTTGAGCGACGTTACCGTAATGATGCTAGCACCGCATCTGTTTGATTTTCAGCAATATGCAAATTTGAACGATGTTAACATAAGGATGCTAGCACCACATCCATTCGATGAGGATATCGTTTACTTGAGCTTTAATGCTACGATTGCTTCATGCAACATAAGAACAGGAGAGCTAAAAGTATTTAGTGAGTTTTTCCATGGCAATTTGATGGCATTTAGTGAACAGGATACGTGTGCCAAGCTTATTACAATCCCATGGTGGCCAACACCAATCCTTCAACACTCCCAACAATAGGTGATGGCGTTTTGTTATTGCATTTTCCATTTTCCATTTTCCATTTTCACTCTTTGCATCGTACCTGTCTTTAGTGCTCTGTTACTTTTGAGTTGATATAGCTAAATTTCTCGTACTAATCAGAACTTCCAAAGTGTAAAGATGCAAATACAGTTATATTGTCTGTCTTGTCAGTCGTAGTTATGGTCACAATTTGGATTATCATGACCTAATGGCAGGCATTTTCTTGTCTATTCATATCGCTCACTGATGTTGATCAATGGCAACACGAGAAAAAAATGCCTACTCGGTTCCTGCGTTTACCATTCCAAATTTGTGAAATCAATTTAATACTTCTCAAAACAAAAAAGCAGTGTTCAATGATCGTTCTTGCTTTAGATAAGACAGGTTTTGTTTGAGAATAGACAAGGCAGACTACGCACTTTGGAATAAACAGGCATTTATAAGCATAAACCGTGACCACTCTCGTCATCGTAATCGTATTCCCGAAAATGACAACAAATACACTGGATAACAAAGCAAAATAGTAATTCACAATTCTGCAAATTCTTATCGATTGAGTTAGCAGTATCCGGAACTAGGACTGGTCTTGTCCAGAGAGCCCTCTATGCAGATTTCTTCTACTATTACTTTATTAGGTTTGCAGATTCTGAGACGAACAGTGGATTGAACCTCAATTTCCTTCTTTACTCTCTGAAATCATTTAACTTATTGTTTCTTTTCTCACATCCGCAGCTGGAAGAATAATGCAAAGTTGCAGTTACCAGCTTGAACCACAGTGTGTGCTTCAGAAGCCTTATAGTTGAACGACCATCAAAATGTTTTTCCAGAGGATGTCGTAAAACGTACGTGTGGATTTACGATTGTTTGAGACCAAACGTCTCTAGGATGATCTTCTAGCCAACAACACCTTTCAATTATTTTTAAGATAACGATTTTTTTATAGTTATATCTCATAATTGACATCCCAGTATTACCAATTGACCACATAATAATATTATTGGAAATAAAAAAGTTACACCATCTCGTTTCAAATAATTGACTTTTTTAAAAAATCCATAGGAATTTAAGATACGATTAGTTTTTATTTTTAATAAAAAATTTACCCTGATACTTCTATCTTTATAGTTAATAATCACCTAAATTCTTGTAAAATAGCTTACGAAAAGAATTAAAAAAAAACACTTTGATATGTGTAAAACGTCATTTAATTGAGATCACATTTTTCCAATAAAAAGTCAATTAATTGAGATCGATTATTAGCAATTTACTTTTTAATATACCTATAAAAAAAACATTGTTATGAATTTTTTTTTGCATTAGAACCTACTAAATTTGGAAAATGAAGGAATCAGAGTAACTTTAAAGTCATAGGCACCATCATTGCTGAGCAAATAATAGCATACAGATGAGAAAGAACATTAAAGCATACTCATTCCATTATTGGGTGTCTTTAAAAAGATTGATTAAGGTTGTATTAGCAAGAAAAAGGGATGTTCTTAATTTTTACCCTCTTTCTTTAGGGAATCAATTTGAAAGCCAGTTTTTGTTGTGTTGTTGGTTGTGATCTTTCCAGATCGTTTGCAATGCATTAACTTAAGTGTAAGTATTATCAGTACGATTATGTTCTTTACTTTTTCTATCTCTCTGAGTGTTTTATCTATGCATTTTAAATATAAGATTATTCTTATTTGGGCATTATCGGACCTCATATGAAAGATGATATTCTCATATAATTTTCAATGTTTTAGAGTCAAACAACTTAAATTAAGAATGAATAAATATTTTATCAAACACTAAGGTTTTTGCTACCAAAATGGAAAATTAAATACAATGAATTTCTTTAAAACATAGCCCATGTTTTTAAGAAGCCCGCCAAATTCTAGCGATGCTTATACGCCGTGTTGGACAAGCCCATCTATTTTTTTTCTTCACTAGTAAATAGTAATAGAAAGAAATTATTCTCCCTGCGTGCCCGCCCATCTATTTTCTTGTAACGCCCACAAAAACGGAAAACCAAACGAGCAGTCGCTGATCTTGATTCCGTCGCCATGGACGGTGGTGCCGCGCCTACCAAACACCGTCGACTAGATGATCTCGCAAAAACAAGAAAACAGGTAGAATCTACCCACAAGTTATGTCTCGGCGATCTCGACGACAATCTTTTGCTGGAAATCCTCTTACGACTGCCGACTGCCAAACACGCCCTTATCTGCTCGTCGGTGTGCAAGAAATGGTACCGTCTTATCCTCAATCACTTCTTTATTGGACGATTTGTGACATACCACATGGATCATGATGTTAATTACAATTGCAATATTGCCATAGACAATTTTGGTTCCTCACATGAAGCTCTTATGCTATGTCAAAACCCTAAGTTCCAAATTAAGAGATTGGATTTGACCAGCCTGTGTGAAGGAAGTGAATGGGAAAGTATATTGTCTTCATGCCATGACTTAGTCTTATGCGTAGCTAAGATGGGGGAAGGGTTTAGGTACTTCATTTGCAATTTCTTGACTATGCAAAAGATTACTCTTCCTGTGCCTGATGATTGGTTAGAGGACTACCCCTTTTCTGAGGATTTTGGTTGTGCATTTATCTGTGAACCTTATTGCGCTAGAGATACACATGGACAGTGCACTTTGAGTGATGGGTATCGCTACAGGGTATTGCGATTTGGAGTTGATAGACAATCACATATTTATGGATTTCCAGTAGAGGTGTATTGCTCCGAAACGCCGCATAGGTGGGATACAATTTATTTGTTATATGAAGGAGAGCATGAAAAGGTGCATAGCAATCTTTTTGCTTATAAGGAGAAGGTGCATTGGTTTAATGGGACAAATATTGTTGCATATGATCCATTCAATACTGTAGGGTGTTACGGTGATACTAGCAAAGGTTTTTGTATTCCGCATCCTGACACCGAACATCCTGACGCTGAACAACGGATGGATGTCTTTGAATTTCGTGGAATTGGAATTTGCCAAGGTCGTTTACGGTTCATGGAGCTCGGGAATTTATATGGGAAAGAGCCTACTGGTGATCCAAAGACTGCTTGCTTGAGGGTTTGGGATTTGAAGGATTATGAGAACAAGGAATGGAGCATGGAGCGCAGGGTTTGTCTTTACACGCTAGCCTCAGCCTCGCAGAATGTGTCAGTTTTTGAGCTATTTGCAAATTGGAGCGACTTTAACATAAGTTACATAAGGATGGTAGCACCGCATCCGTTCGATGAGGATGTCGTTTACTTGAGCTTTAATGATGTAATTGCTTCATGCAACATAAGAACAGAAGAGCTAAAAGTACTTACTGAGTTTCCCGGAGGCAATTTGATGGCATATAGTGAACAGGAGACGTGTGCCAAGCGTATTACAATCCCATGGTGGCCAACGCCAATCCTTCAACACTCCCAACAATAGGTGATGGCGTTTTGTTATTGCATTTACCATTTTCCATTTTCACTCTTTGCATCGGACCTATGTTTAATGCTCTGTTACTTTTGAGTTGATACAGCTAAATTTCTCGTACTAATCAGAACTTCCAAAGTGGAAAGATGCAAATACAGTCATATTATCTGTCTTGTCAGTCGTAGTTATGATCACAATTTGGATCATCTGTGACCTAATGGCAGGCATTTTCTTGTCTATTCATATAAATGCCTATTCATATCCCTTACTGATGCTGATCAATGGCACATTTAGCAACACGAGAAAAAATGCCTACTTGGTTCCTGCGTTTACCATTCCAAATTTGTGAAATCAATTTAATACTTCTCAAAACAAAAAAGCAGTCTTCAATGATCGTTCTTGCTTTAGAATCGATAAAGCAGGTTTTGTTTGAGAATAGACAAGGCAGACTACGCACTTTGGAATAAACAGGCATTTATAAGCATAAACCGTGACCACTCTCGTCATATTTAATCGTATGCCCGTAAATGACAACAAATACACTGGATAACAAAGCAAAATAGTAATTCACAATTCTGCAAATTCTCATCGATTGAGTTAGCAGTATCCGGAACTAGGACACAACTACCAACTATGGTGTTAGTCGAATCAGCATATTGCCTACCCAGTTTGCAACTTTACAAAATAAAAGTGGAGGCAAGGCTGTTGGTACTTCCAGAAAAAAAGAAAAAAACTAGCACCTTTCTTCTAACATTGGTGTCTGGTCTATTCTAAAAGTGGCTATCCAATGGGCGCTGTCAACCCGAACCAGCTGATCTTTTATCCATTTGATATGAGGGATTCTTCCCCAACTCAAGCATACACCCATTTGGTCTCAAACAATGTAAATCCGCACGTACGTTAACGACATCCTCTGGAAAAACATTTTGATGGCCGTTCAACTATAAGGCTTCTGAAGCACACACCGTGGTTCAAGCTGGTAACTGCAACTTTGCATTATTCTTCCAGCTGCGGATGTAAGAAAAGAAACAATAAGTTAAATGATTTCAGAGAGTGAAGAAGGAAATTGAGGTTCAATCCAATGTTCGTAGGAGAATCTGCAAACCTAATAAAGTAATAGTAGAAGAAATCTGCATAGAGGGCTGTCTGGACAAGACCAGAAACGCAAGCTGAGAAACAAACAAAGAGATGAAATAAGAATACATCTAATTTATCAACCTTGCTAACACATCTAATTACATCAGATCTCAGTATAGCTTACCAATCCACCGGGTGAAATGTGGTTCAGTGAAATAGCGGTAAATCCAGTTCAAGATGTACAAAGCACGATAAGCTCTGCAAATTTCAAACATGTAGTTGGTTATATACATAGGGAAGCAGACACAAAGTAAATAAGTGGGATTTCAATCACAGGCTAAACATGGATACCGAGAATATATGAATGATGCATCCAGAGCTACATTTTCAATGGCCATAGGATGAAACAAAAATTCCATCCCGTCTAAAAGGGATTACGCTCCTGATGAGACAGGGTAGGTTCCATCTCAGACCTTCTGATTCCCCTTTTGTGCTATTTTCCCAGTTTATTCATTATCAGTTCACCCAGAAAAGGTATTCCTGCTTAACTGATTTTCAGCCAACATTTTAACATCTAGTACTCCTACATGATGAGATCAACTATTTGATCATTTGCAGGACAATAGCAGCTACAGAAAACCACAAATGGCTGTTTGTTCACAAAATGTAGGCCACGGTGGGTATCCAAACTCAGTCAAAGCAAAAATTAATGGAAAATTCCACGTGGATATTCATGGACTGTGCTCTACATTCAATAAACTCTCCATAGCTTTAAAAGGTCTATATCAAATAATATTTTCTGGAGTCAACCTTCCACCAAAATGAAAATTTGAATACAAGGAATCACATTAAACATTTGTCTTATCTTCCCTTGAAGATGTATCAAAATTAAAAAGAATCATTTACAGAAACAAAAGAACATCTGATTTACTTGCATGGAAACCAAAAGTACAGTTACCACTAAATCACAAAAGAACATGTCATTTATTTGCAAGTATGCAAACGAAAGATACGGTGGATTTGAAATTACAAACAGAAAGGACTTCAATTGCCTAAACATGTGCTGTAAACAAACAAGACCTTTTACAGTACATTTCATGCTTTATTGGCAAAAGTAATGAGCAACAAGATGATTACTAACATGGAACTAAAGAAACAAGACAGAAAAAGCAACTGCAGATGCACTAGCAATATAAACAAATAATAATAACCACATGGCAGCAATGAGAAGAAAATTCATACACAAATGTTGTGTGAAATAGCTTATGGAGCGTCATGAAAACTATGTGCATACATACCCAAGAAAGAGAACATATTGCCCTGTCAGATTATCCACATTCCCACTCCGCTGGAGCAATACTAACTGGGGAAGAATTGCCACAGCCTCCAAGTATATAGAAAATGCCCAGAACACCTGAGAAAAGGGCACATTGAAAGCAAAGTAGATTGCATCAGAGATTTCCTAGAATATAGGCACGCAGACACAACAAATGTGATTGAAAATCATACAAAAGAAGTAAAATCTAGATGCAGTTTGATTACTCTAATCCCCTGTTTCCTTTGATCAATAAACTAAGGTGTGAAGGTAGTTATTAGCTCTGCTGCTTGGAAGTAGTATTCCACATTATTCTTTGGCATGCATCCAGAGTTTTAGAGGTGTTTTTTCATACTTAAGAAGAAGAACACTATACTAAATAGCATTTCTCACCGACACTTTTAAAACAACAAAGTTAAGAAGGCAATAGATCCAAGTTTTAAAAGCGAAACCTCTTGAAACGTGAATTTCTCGTTGACGATAAGAGCTGCGAAGAAGCAGGAGGCGAGAAGGATGTAATGGCGGAAAGTGTCGAGTTCCTTATCGTAAGAGCGGCGAACGAGTCGGTGACTTCTCATAATCCAAACGATGGCGAGGGAACTGGAGATGAAGACGAGTTTCATGATGGTGTTGTAGACGGAGATGAAGTCAGTGAAGAGATCTAAATAGCGCGCCACGAACACCAAGGCGTAGAGTTCCTGCGTCTTCAAGGAAATACCTGAAAAAAGAGAGAAATTGGTGAGAAATGAGAGAGTAAAAGTGAGTGAGAGAACTGGAGACGTGATTCGGTTAGGTTTTTACCGGAACAGGATTTGGTAGCGTAGATTTTGAGGAGGAGGATGAGGATGGAAATGAGGTGAGTCATGTCGCCGAGGAATCTGAAAATGTTCATGGTGGTCGGTGGTCGTGCGAGGAACGGAGGTAAATGGAAAATGTGATGGAAGAAGAAAAGGACGAAGAAGAAGGAAAGAAACGGAAGGAAGTGAGTTGGCGGTTGAGGAGGACGCGGCTCCACGCAGCTCGGCTGCTCTGGTGATGGATTTCTTTTTTCCTCCTTTCTAATTTGTTTTTTTGGGCTGTAAACCGACATTTTAATTTGGGGCCCGCCGTCTTGCTTTGTTGTCCAAGTTATTATTTGGACTTCTCTATATGGGCCAAAGGCCCAACAGGCGTAACGCATGGGGCAAATGCTGAATAGTAGAGCCCAACTCAATTAAATTTAATATGGTAACAAAAATTAGTGAATCTGTACGTACCACATTGGTTGTTTTATTAATGACAAAAGTACTAGTAAGAATTCAAACTCATTCGAATCTTACCTTTGCCTTAAGGATTGGTGAGCTTGCACAGAATTTGTTGACTTTTAAAACAATTAATCCTACGTTTAAATTTGAAAACCTTGAGTAACCTAATCAAACTTCATGATCCACGAAAAACAATCAAGTAGTTTTGCCATACTATACTCGAAGGTGGTTTTATAATTCATAATAGTTGATTTTTTTTGTTTGTATCATATACTCACTTTTTCTCTACTAAAACAAGTCAGCCATGTCCAGCGGCAGAAGCGTGCGATATCCGCCGCAAAGGTGCACAATGTCACGTGACCAGTGACTTGCTAGAGGTTAGAGCTACGTTTTTAATTACTAAGAGATTAGAGCTTGCGCATTATATTACCAAAAGAGAATCAAATTTTAAAATATTAGAGCTCGTCCCTTTGGAACTAGACACAACGCAAAGTTTTCAATGAATAAAAATGATGCTCTCCACCCTTTATGCAATTATAAGGTCAAAAAGAAATGACAAAATCTTTAACTAATTATATGTATGTTAGATACGAGTGATTGATTCAGATGAGAAGTTTAGGAAGGAGAGTATGAATAATGAAGAACTAATCGAATGATAATGATCGAACTACTTCACTTTTATAAATTCGAGCGAAAATAATAGAAAAAACCACATAAATAAAGTCATTTTTCTTTTTATTTTGAAATTTAATAATATTCGAAAGATATGAGAATTGAGTTTTTTATCGAGAGATACCGAGAAAAGATTGTCTCAACCGGTGACATTGAATGAGAATAGAGATGGAGGATATAAAATTAATGTGGATCAAGATCTGGAAACATAGCATAAGGTAGCGTTGGCGCAAAGAAAAGGTTCTTTGACAAATCAAAGACCTTTTTATGCTATAGTCTATGTTGGTTGAGAGGTTGGTATATAGTACTATATCATATATGGTTTCTCCTATGTTCAGAGAATCCAAAGAGGATCAAACATTAAATGTATCTTCTAAGAGCTACATATATACATTAATATTAGGCATATGGGTTGGCACTAATTGCCATCTACTTAATTAAATCTCACATTTCCAGCAAATCTAGTAGTTAGTAGTCAATTATCAAGACTGAAACTTCCAATATAATTGTTATTGTTTAAATTAAACCAAAATTAGGTGGTAAGTCGATAACACAGTTGATAATTTTAATGAAATATGCTTAGTGTTGGCGAATCAAAGTTCGATTCAATAGAATTAACCCGACGATAAGTTTTATCAAAATTTATGCTTCAAAAAAAATTATATAACTCACTATAATTTGAACCATAACAGGAAAATAATTTAAATAATACTAGAGATATTAACGTTTTAATACAAACACTTTTATTAATTGATTTGACAAAATTAATTATGAGAAGGCCGGATGACGCACTATTTGATCTCAAAAAATTCCGAATTTTTTCTCGGACGTAAGTTAATCCTTAAAGTACGTTAGAAAAGAAGTACGAAATTTTTTGAGGTCAAATAGTGCATCATCTGACTTCCTCGATATGCGTGCATAAACAGTAAACGTTAATATTTAAAGGACGGAGGGAGTATTACTTAATTTCACGGTCTAAATAGCTTTGTAGGGTCACGAAAAAAAAAACAATTATATCCCAATATCAAATACTCCCTCCGTCCCATATTAATCGTCGATGATTTTTTGGACACGTATATTAAGGAATCCAGATGACTCACTATTTGACCCCAAAAAAATTCGTACTTTTTTTCGAACGTACGTTAATCCTTAATGTACGTCCGAGAAAAAATTCAGAGTAAAATTGTCTCAAATAGTAAGTCATCCGACCTCCTTAATATGCGTGTCCAAAAAATCAGCGACGATTAATATGAGACGGAGGGAGTAGTTAATAATAGAGCAAAAACCTATTTGTTTGCAACCATAGGAAACACATACAAATAGAGGCCATTCCCCTACGCGTATGATTACTACAGTAGTACCATATGCCCAAAACATTTAAGTGGTAGAATCTATCATTATAATTATACACATACGTAAATATTCTAAATCGACTTGTTTTTGAAGGTAATAAACTATTTATCACATAAAACATATAATGTGAATTTGACACGTCGAGAATAACATTTTAGGAGTGTACTGACATTCGGATGGGTGTTGGAATCATAGACACTTTCTGTATAAATGTTCTGCCCTACCGTGAGGTAGATAGGGAAGACAAGCAAGTTTTTGGATGTATTCTTTTGATCCATTCCCATTCCCATTCCCATCATAATGTTTATTTGAACCTTACAAAGATCTTGGTGACACTCCCTTCACATATAAATTTGAGGCGACAGATAATAGATGGTTTGTCTATTTTTATTTAATTTATGCATAAAAAAGAAGTAGTTGAATAATTGGTGTTCTTTCCATTTCTTTGACTAAAATGAGTGAAAAAATTAAACTCGAAATGATTGGACACCCACGAATATTAAATTTTAATCGCATCTCAAACTTTTTGATGACGTATCTTTCACTACTAAAATAGACTTCCACGAATATTAAACTTTTCGACACGTTAACAATTTAATAAAACTTGTGCCTTCTTTCGACTCTCTTTTTTCTAAAGTAATTACTCCCTCCATTCACAAAAAAATGACTTTTACTATTGTGACACGTATTTCAATGTGACCGAATGACTCACTATTTAAAATAATTTTGCTCCTAATTTTTTCTCGGAAGTACGTTAATGATTAACGTACGTTTAAAAAAAAGTACGAAAATTTTTAGGGTCATATAGTGAGTTATCCGACCGCATTGAAATACGCGCCGAAACAGTAAACGTCATTTTTTAAAACATAGAGGGAGTATATACTACTCCTCTCTTCTTTTTTATCGGACGTCTGCCCATCAGTTTAGTGTTTTAGGAATTTTTACACTAAAATGGTTAGCATTGAGCTTTCCCCTCTCATAAAACGGTAAAACCTAACTAATCAATGGAATCTCTCAAATGGATGAGGAATAAAATTAGTCATACTAGTATTAATAACTTTTTTGTCCATTAGTGAGCAAATAAAATAATAATGGTGTGCTAATCATGTCAGCCTTTTGAACAAACCCACGTGCCTGTCCTAGTACAAGATTCCATGACCTATGAATCTGGATCCTCATCCTATATTTTCTTTCCTTTCAAATGATTGGCTGCTGCTATGAATCCCAAAGATGTGATGAATGTAGAGGATAAAACCCCAATTCGATTAGGGGTTTGATTAAAACAGATGGGAGATGGTAATTGGTCAGTAAGTAAAACTCAAAAGTTAGGGTGGAAGTGGTTGCATTGCATCATCATCAGAATCAGGAACAACATATCATCATCATCATCAGTCATCATCTGAACGGATGCATGTGAATGTATAAATAAACAACAGTAAGTAAGTAAAACTGGTGGTGTGGATGACTAGATGATGGTATTTAAGGGACGGTCTGCCCTTCATGTCAAGGGATACCCTTCGGATTGTATTCTCTTTTTCCTCTTTCTATCCCACCCATGAAATAATAGTCCTTGAGCACATTTTCTATCAAAGATTCCTGCTCATCTAACTAAGAATCGGTTTGAATTTTGAGTAACCAATCCAAAAACGGATTCCATTATCCATAATACCATTTTCAGAAAAAAGATGCAAAGAAAAAGAAAATAATAATAATTATATAAAAAAAACCTATCCTAATTCCAATGACACGAAGCTTCCTTAGGATTACAGGTCCCACCCCACCTATGATTATTATACACCGCCATGAACCAACAGCAAACTGAACAGAAAAAGGTCCCTAACCCTACAGTTTAAAGACAGCCCTACAGTTTAAAGACACATTGCTCATTCCACCCCTTCAGAATCTTCAGATAAGTACACCCAAAAAAACGGCCATTTCTATATTAGAACGGACTCCTTGTCCTTGGTCCCCTTTTTCAAAATCTCAGTCTCCAAATTATTTCTCTTATGGTCCCCCTTTTTATCCTACAGTAAACTCCCCATGTCTCTCTCTGTAGCCTGTAGGATTATCAAAATATGAGCAGCCTCTCAAACTAGCATAATTATTTCATCTTCTCCGATAATGTTCGTCCTGAGTTCATGGTTAAAAAGTGCTCATAATAATAACCAATTATTTCATATATAAAGATCGAAATTACGAATAATTTGACATTAATCATTTTAGTACCATAACCTTCATAATAATTACTTGGTAAAAAAAAAATTAACATATTCACTTTTAGGAAAACTATAAACAGATAAATGTACAAATAACCTACCATTAAAGTCTCAAATATTTAAATTGTTAGATAATAAATTCATATATAATATACATCCGTTTGAATATTTAAGCAATTTTGCTGCACCTGCATGCTCAAACAAACGGGCACACCGCTTTATTGCCTGTGTCTTGTTTCGGCATATCCCACTCTCCGTTTTGTGCTATTCTCTATAACAGATCTCATTTTTTTCTCTCTAGAGCACACTCTCTGTGTAGTTTTCTCCCTCTAAAGTTTCTAACTTTATTGCTCTGTCACGTATTACCGACTCTGTTTTTTCTTGGGTGTGGTTAGTTTTTTCCGGACGATCATTTTCTTTGTAAAGAGGGGAAAGAAAGAAGATAACCTCTACTACTGACTTCTCCTCGTGAAGTGCATGTGAAGTTTGGTTGCTAAGATTGTGACTTGAATAAAAGAGATCCAGTCTGGTTGGTTTTAATGAACTAAACGGGTCGTTTTTGCTATCCTGGAATTCCCAGGTGAATGTAATTACTTTTCTTCTTTCCTACTTTTTCTTTTCATAACAGAAGCCAACTTTCATGGTTTCTTTCTCCATATTGGTGTAAAAATAGAGTTATTTTGGTCTGTGAGCTAGAAAGGTTGGATCTTTGCTTAATTGGGTATATTTTAGCTTCTGGGTTAGTGAGTTTTCTTCTTCTTTTTTCTTAATCTTGCTATGCATCATTGAAGTTGAAGTCTTAGTATGAGAGCTGATGTGGAGTGACAGTCAAGTTCTAGCGAGTTTGTTTTGATGGATTTGCAGTAGCTAGCGGTGTGTTTCCGATGGTTGGTGTTGAAGGGTATGCCCCTTTCTGGGGGAAATGATGGATATTTTGAAGACTTTGTGGTCTTTGGAGGGAATTTTTGGAGTTATTGTTGAAAATATTTTTGGAGATGGTTTATTTGGGTATGATGTGGGATCTTTGATTGCTTAAATTTTGCCTTTTTTTTCGTGGATTTTGCAAATTGAGTGACATGATTGGTGGTTGCCTTCTTTAGAAGCTGCAATTTTGAAGATTTAGAGGGCATAGGGTATTCTTGGGAGAAATAAAAAATGCAGTATAATTTGATTGGTCTTATTAAGTTAAAAGGGATTTCCCAATCATATGCATTAATGTTCTGATCATGACCAAGGCTGTCCGCAGTAGGATTCTGAAGGATGCAAATGGTGGTGATATCAGTGATCATCTTCGCAACCATGTCCACTTGACCAATTGTATTCACTTGAAAAACCATATGCTTAGGCAAAGCCCTATTTTGGCTGATAGGTCTTTAATGAGAGACCTCATTGCTCTACAGCGGTCTCGATCATTGAGAGACCCTTCTGCAAGTCCTCCTTCATGGCACTCAACTTCTCTTATTGATTTACTTCCTAAGAAAGGTGATATGGATGCAACTATTCAGGAGGGTAGAAGGTCAGTAGGCGTGGATCGTCGGAGAGAGAGTAGGAGGTTGTCAATTGGTTCGCCAACCCTATCAAATTTTGCGCCATCAAAAGTTGTTCCAGGTGAGATTTTTGGGGGTAATGATGGGGTTCCAGCCACTAGCGATCCCAGCAGCAAGAGTGGTGCTAGGGATGGTAGGGGAGTCAGGAGAGAAGAATCTAGTAGGAAGAGTAACAAGGCTGATCTTATGGGCAGGGGTGAAGGTCAGTTACAAGATCAAGATGACGATGGTTTGGTTCGTGCTGTTGTTTCAGGACATATAGAATCCAAGGAAAGGAGGATGAAACAAAGGGGGAAGCAGAGTCAAAATGTTCACATTAAGACTCTTTCTGAGCAGCTGAATGAGGTTGGCCTGGAAAGTGATGTTGCATCTTCTAACATCCATTTTCAAGCAAGAAATCCTAGAGTGGCTAACACTGGTGATGAACCTGAGACAGCAATCCGTGGTTATAGTGGATTAAATAGGGGGAAAAGGCGCAAATTTCGAGGTGCCAGAAGAACTCGCCCTGCTCCAGTTTCAAGAGATGCTGGGGGTCCTAATGAAATGTCTGTTGCTTCCAATTCATTTTGCCATGGTTTATCGCGTCCAAGGTATCATATGGAGGAGGAGGAAGAGTATGGGGACCAAAATGTCACAAGGGCACCCAATGGATGTGGGATTCCTTGGAATTGGTCAAGAATTCATCATAGGGGTAAAACATTTCTTGATATTGCAGGGAGGAGTTTGTCCTGTGGTCTTTCAGATTCAAGGGTACGAAGAGGCGGTGCAGGTTCCCATGGGAGAGATGGTCCTGGTATGCCTGTGGCATCTGAACTTTCAAGTTCATCTTCAAGAGCTGATGCTGAGGCACTGCCTCTACTAGTAGACGCTGGATCCCATGAAAGCACTGACAATGTTGGTTGGGTGCATGACTATTCAGGGGAGCTTGGCATATATGCTGATCATTTGTTGAAAAATGATGTTGATTCTGATCTTGCTTCTGAAGCTAGATCCGGCGACCTACGAAAGCTTCACCGTAATCACAACAGTAGGCATCAAAATCTGACGCAAAAATACATGCCAAGAACTTTCCGTGATCTGGTGGGACAGAATTTGGTTGTTCAAGCTCTTTCAAATGCTGTTGTGAGAAGGAAGATTGGGTTGCTGTACGTGTTCTATGGACCTCACGGTACTGGGAAAACCTCATGTGCTCGCATATTTTCCAGAGCTTTGAATTGCCAATCTACAGAACACCCTAAACCGTGTGGATATTGCAACTCTTGCATTGCACATGATATGGGTAAGAGTCAAAATACAAGGGAAATTGGTCCAGTCAGTAACTTTGACTTCCAAGGCATTATGGAACTTCTTGATAACATGATTATTTCCCAGCTTCCATCACAGTACAAAGTTTTCATTTTTGATGATTGTGATACTCTTTCCCATGACTGCTGGAGTGCCATATCAAAGGTCATTGATCGAGCACCTAGGCGTGTAGTTTTTGTCCTTGTCAGCTCTAGTCTTGACGTTTTGCCTCATATAATTATATCCAGGTGTCAGAAATTCTTTTTTCCTAAGCTGAAAGATGCAGATATTATCTATACTTTGCAGTGGATTGCATCGAAAGAAGATATAGATATTGATAAGGATGCTCTGAAACTTATTGCCTCACGATCTGATGGATCACTGAGGGATGCCGAGATGACCCTTGAGCAGCTAAGTTTACTTGGGCAGAAGATATCTGTGCCTCTGGTTCAGGAACTGGTAAGTTCATTCTTTGTCCTTTGTTACATATGTACACCTCAAGCATTCCTGGTATTGGCATGTCTAAGCTTTCATCAAAATGTTCCCTCATTAACTGTCTGTCACTAGGGGTGCAGTGGATTTCTATTCCCTGTTGCTATGTTTCCTAAACTTTTCCAGTCACTTTTCCTCCTTAGAAACCACCTTACTAATGTAAACTTGAATGCTTCGATTAATATCAGTGCTCTATACCAGTCAGAGACTTAGACTTGCAAGCTGCTGTAACTACTAAGAAAGCTTATGCTTAGTTATTGAGGATGCCTTGACCCTTCAGATTCCAGATTAAGATCCGTGTTCTATTATAGTTGATTTATATTGTTTGGGACAGTGGATGGTTGCTAGTGTCTCAGGGGGAGTATACGTGTTGATGTCCTTTTATGGTCCTTATATGTGTCTTATCTTCTATTTGTGCCTTCTCAGGCCATTTAAGGCCTCCTTGCTATCCTTGGAAGATGATGGTACTGATCCATGGGCATAGCCAATTCACTACTATTTGCCACACCCATCTTCTTTCCCCTCCCAAACTAGGAATAGGAAAAGGTAACATCTGATTAAATATTATTGTTGCGAATTAAATCCAATGGATTTATTTTGCAGGTTGGGCTCATATCTGATGAGAAGTTGGTAGACCTTCTTGATTTGGCATTATCTGCAGACACAGTGAACACTGTGAAGAACTTGAGAGTGATTATGGAAACTGGTGTGGAGCCATTAGCTTTAATGTCACAGCTTGCTACAGTTATCACTGATATATTAGCTGGTAGTTATGATTTCATGAAGGAAAGGCATAGAATGAAGTTCTTCCGCCGAAAACCATGTGAGTTCAAAATTATTTGTTGCTTTGGTTACTAGCTCTTTTTATATAAATAGGTTGATCATGTTCCCCTCTATTTTTTAAGTACTACTCTCCTTCCCAGCTCACCTAAAATAAAAGGTGATATTCTGACACTAACACAATGCTTATTGCTTTTAGTGTCCAAGGAAGATATGGAAAAACTGCGACAGGCTTTGAAAACTTTGTCTGAGGCGGAAAAACAACTTAGGATGTCAAATGACAAATTAACATGGTTAACAGCTGCCTTGCTCCAGCTTGCTCCTGATCAGCAGTATATGCTTCCTAGTTCTTCTACAGGAACTAGTTTTAATCATAGCCCTATTCCTCTAAATAATGCCAGTGGAAGAGATATTGCTAGGAAAAGCGGTGAACGAGCTGATATATCCAACAATGAAAGAGCGTTGTCCATGCAAGTTAGAATGGAAAATTTACCTGCTGGTACTTTAGGTGATTTTCATAACAATGGTACAACAAATGGGATTTCTGTGGACAGGAAAAGGAACAATGGGGCTGGGATGGCACCACAATGGACATCTGCACTACCTTCTGATGCAGTTAGGATGCACAGCAGGAAGATGTCAGGCAAATGCCATAAGGGATATGAAGAAATTTGGTTGGAAGTGCTTGAGAAGATTCAACTTAACAGTATAAGAGAGTTCTTATACCAAGAAGGAAAGCTTATTTCTGTCAGTTTTGGATCAGGTACGTTCTATGCATGGTGTGTTTGTTAAACATTCCATAATTCAGTCATCAGTGTTGTAGTTCTCTAATCTTCATTGGTGGAGTTGATTGCATGTATGCAATTTTTGGTACATTGAAGCTTGAAAATATTTGTAGCTAATTTCACTGAGAGCTTGGAAAGATATCTTGACTCAGTTGGAACAAATAGTTAGTAATTGATACTATCTGAGGTTACCCAGAAATCTAATCTTGCTGAGGGTTTATCATTAACTTATTTATGTTGATGTCTAAGTATGGTTGTCTCGATTTGATGAGAGACATAAATATTTAGCTATAAGTCAGAGTCTAAATTTTGAAAGTAACTGGGCAGGAACTCCACTCTCATGTTTGTCCCTTTAGACCTAGCTAGCCCTATCACTCTACATTCACTTCTTTGTGCCTGATGGATTCCACACTAATCATTTCCTTTTGCAGCTCCAACTGTACAGCTGATCTTCAGCTCACACCATACTAAATCAAAGGCAGAGAAGTTTAGGGCACATATTTTACAAGCATTCGAGTTTGTTCTTGGATCGGCAGTGACTATAGAAGTTAGATGTGAATCAAATAAGGACGCGAGTACAGGATTCCAGGTGCCACTTATTTTACCAGCCTCTGCGAGTTCATCTCAAATGACTATAAATCCAGAGGCTAATATAGGAAGCAGATTGCCTAGGGCAGGAGAATCTCTTGATGGACGGAGGAGTGAAATTGTCGAATTACCACTCTCTCCCAAGGAAGATAATGAGCAGGCAAAGAACAATGCAGAATCTAGTAGAAGAGGTTTTCATAGTACTAGGGCGGGAGAGTCAGCAGTTTTACATAAGAAAACAACCTTGGGTTCTACTCCAGAAAGAAAGAAACTTGTGGAACAAAGTCAGAGTATGAGCCTTGTCAGGAGCAAGGTTTCACTCGCACATGTAATTCAGCAAGCAGAAGGATGTTCAAACCAAGCTGGATGGTCAAGACGTAAAGCAGTTTCCATAGCTGAGAAGCTTGAACAAGAAAATCTGTACGTACATGTTTCATTCTCTCTTATCTTTTGTGCATTCTGAATTTGTACATTGTTGGCATTTCTATAGACCTTGGCTCTTACACATTTATAATTTTACAGGAGATTGGAGCCTAGGTCAAGAAGCTTGCTTTGCTGGAAAGCAACTAGAGTGACACGCCGAAAGGTACGAGTCTGTGGTTCTGGGAGCTAATATTACAGAAAGAATGTACTAGATTTTTACCTTTGTGCTTGCAACTTCTCTACTAGTGTTCTTCTCGTGTTCCACTTGACACCAGGATGGGAGACAACATTAGGTTTGCTTCCGTCTGCTGAGATTAGTCAGTTTTATGTTCATCGCTGTTTTCATGATTCACAGACCTTTTGGAAAGAAAAATTGGTACCAACTCCAGGGAAAGAAAGATCTCCATAAATGCTCTTCATGGAATAGTATTAAGTTTTTTCATAAAGTTGGTACAGACTTTGGTGTCTGCCATTGACAACCGTAATCCAACAAAAGGAAACATCTAGGGTGTTCTTTGAGAAGTAAAACTATGTTGTTTCGTGACTGAGTATTATTTTGATGTCATCTGTGTTCATGTTTGTTTCATTTCATCTGCAGCTTTCTCGGTTGAAAATAAGGACACGAAGACCGCATGCGTTGCTCAATCTCGTCTCGTGCGGAAAGTGCATCTCTTCTAAATCTCCAAGGTAGAACAAGGAAATTTCAATGGCTCTGAAGGATCAAAAGGTGAAGATTCATCTTTTTACTTGTGTAATTAGCCATTTTCTAGGTCAGTTCAATCTGTTATATCTTTTTCTTTCCTTGAATAAATGTAATGCTGATGAGAATGTAGGAAAAAATTAGATAGGATTAGCATATTTTAATGAAAATTTCACCAGTTTATCCAATTATTTTGTTGTTGTTAGGTTTCTTCCTTTATTGATTGCTATGTAATTCGACAATTCTCGCTAATAATAGTAGCAGTGGTAGTTTAGCCCGACTAGACATTTACCTTCTAGCATTTGTTGAGTTACTACAAAAATTAGTTTGAGGCATGACTTTCCTAGCGGCACAAGGATTGGTTATTGGAGTAGTACTGACAAAAAAGAGAGGTTATTGGAGTAGTAGGGGGGTGGCAATTTACCTTCATTTTCCTAATGGCACTAGGATTGGTTATGGAGTAAGAATGGTGTGGCAAATTAGATTAGACCCGATCTTGAGTTTCTACTACTTTGCTACCCAACTTTATCCACCGGTAGAAAACAGAAAACATTAAATTAATGCCATTGCACCGTATAACACGCAAATATGACAATATGGCTAATGAAACCGACGACCGCCCGATGGTTTTATTAATCACATTTCTGTTCCTAATAACATTATTTCCTTCACACACAAAAGTCTAGAAGTTTCAAGTCATTGAAAAAATCCACAGGCAGGTTGAAATGCTTTCTTTTTCTCCTATTAATTTCGTTTGAATATAGTTGAACTTTTAAAATTTTTCTAGTGTCTCTATTTTTTAGTTTCGAATTTGAGACCTATATCATTTTACGAAAAACCTTAGTTGTGTATAAATGAGAATAAATCGTCCAACCTTAATAAATATTTAAGTATGAAAAATGAATTACATTATACTACCACGGTTTAGTATCCAAAACTATTACAGTTGGATTAATTTAAACTTATAATTCAATAATATTTATGAGTACGAGTCTCTTCGGGAGAGTTTATGACTTTCGGTTTTGGTTTCATTACCGTCCATTGAAAATATTTGCACTAGTAGTTTACTAGCTCAGCTTAGGACCGCATAGTCATAGTCTTTTCCGCTACAGCTGTCGAATCGGCCGGCTGTTACGGTACACCTCATCATCTTGCTTACGTGGACTCGTTGACTCCAAGGTGAGTATTCAATGAGAGTGCGCCACCTCAGCAAAACAATGAGACTTTCCACCTTGTCTTTAGTGGTGAAAAATAAATTTTACTGGGAATGAATTAGTTGAAAGATTGGGTTTTGTCGTGGCGTGTAATGCAACTATGCAAACTTCCATTGACTTCTTCACTTTATTGACCAGAGCACGTGGCACAATTGTACTGGGTAGAAATCCTTAAGTTCGGATGTTCATTTTAATAATATTTTTTTCGTGCACCGTGTCCATTAAGCATGCTGGGGAGACAGATGGGAGTCGGGTATTTCAAAGGTGGCAGTATAGCCACCGACGACCAGTCATAAGTCCGCCTTTAGTGTGGAAATTTACTTTTCATGCATAGCTGTACTGTAAGTCACAGGCAAGTGACGGAGACAGTTTCTTTTTCAAAAAAGAAAAAGAAAAAAGAGAAAATCCGTGTATTATTATTATATTCTGCGTCTTGAAGTTGCTTTCTTTTTGGGGTCAACTTATTATTTGGACATTTTAGTCAAAGCAGAAAAAATAGAAAAAAGAGAGGACAATAAATAATCAGCTTGGATGGGCCACAGCAAAAGTCTCCACGACCCGCCAAAACCCCTCCAACCAAAATAATCCTACGTTAATTACTCCCTCCATCCTTCAATGATTGTCGTTTTAACTTTTGCTTTTATTATTTCGGCACGTATCTTAAAATGGCCGGCAGACGACCTATTTGAGACAATTTTGCCCCTAATTTTTTCTGGGAAGTACGTTAAAGATTAACGTACGTTTAAAAAAAAATTCGGATTTTTTTGGGGTCAAATAGTGCCTCATCCGGCCTCCTCGATATGCTTTTCCTACTGAATATTGGGATGCAAAGAAGACATTCATTGAGGGACAAAGGGAGTATTTTAATACTCTTAATTCTTAAAAACCTAGTACTCCCTCCGATTTTTTTTAACTGACGTTTTAATTTAGGATACGCATATTAAGAAGAGGTTCTAAACGAATGGTAAAAAAATCAAATTACTATACTAACATGTGCAATGAATCAATCCCTCTTTAAATAAATTACTTCTAAGTTTAGGTGCACCAGATTCCCATATCCTTTATTTGCATAACCTCATATTATCCAAAAGAGTTAGGTAATAATGAGTGATTAAAAAATAGCTTAAACACAGAAGGGAAACTAATCTAACTTGTGATAAGAGTGGAGAGGTTAGAAATGAAAGTCCTAATCACGTACCAATAACAAGAAAATTCCAAAATTCATCGTGTAAATTTAGTAAACATCCATGTCTATTTTGGTCATAAGTGTTGAAAATAAAAAAAGAGTTAGAGACTGTAGCCTGTAACTATGCTGAAATTGAAGAAGCTGACAGCCTAAGAACAAAAAAAAAAAAAAAAAATCCTGAGTATCGATTTGATTCAAATTCTACTTAGTTATAAACAAAAGTTAAAGAGATAATAGGTAAAATTTTAATTTCGAGTTTTACGCGAATTTATTACTCCGTAAAAGAAGAGATTGAACGAATGGACAGGATTCTGGATAATTATCCGTCAAAGGCCTAACATGTCATTTTCACCAAAACTGCTTTGAATTTCTTAAAAATAGAAATACCATACCACAACACGCAAAACAAAACAAAACACTCAACACAAAAATTAAAAAACAAAACACCAAAAGGAGAAAAAGAGAGTGAAAGCAAAGAAAACAAAAGCCAAAATACCAAAAAGTCATAGGAAACTCAGCCCTCCATCTCCTACCTCACCACTCCTAACGCGCAATTCTGTGTTCCTTCTGTTTCTCTCATAATAAAAGAAGAATTTCTCTCGTTTCAGACATCAACTCTGTCTAAATTTGGCGCCGAGGGGCCACCCGAAAAGAAAAAGAAAAATAATCTTTCTTCCTGATCTTAAAGCAAACAAATTGATTTTGCACCTGCAGAGATCTTAATCTTAATAAAGGTTTGTGCTTTTTCAAAATCTCTTTCATTTCTCTTAACAAGAGCATAAATTAATATCTGGGTCATGGCTACGGCGGCAATTTTCTCATCTCTCCGGCGGCGGCGATCTCCTTCTCTGGAGGCGTTCTTGGCGCCGGTTGATTTGACTGACGTGGCACTTTTGCCGACCCTTATATCTGTTTCTTCTGAATTAGTCTCGTCTTTTAGAGGGAGGTCTTTTTTCTTCCAGAGAAGGAATTCTCGTTCTTTGATTCGGAAACTTGACGTTTTACTTGTGTTGTTGGAGTACTTGAAGGAATCCGGGTCAGCTTCGGAATTGTCTTCTACAGCTGTTGTGTGTTTTAAAGAGCTGTATTTGCTTATGTACCGGTCGAAGATATTGCTTGATTACTGTGTGCAGTCTAGTAAGTTATGGCTTTTGCTTCAAACTCATTCTATTTCGGGTCATTTTCATGATTTGAATCAAGAAATCTTGACCCTTTTGGATGTTTTTCCATTGAACGATGTGGATTTTAGCGAAAATGATGTTAAGGAACAGATTGAGTTGATGCAAAATCAAGCTAGGAAAGCTAGGTTGTATATTGATAAGAATGATGAGGCTTTGAGATTGAGGTTGTTTGAGTTTCTTGATGAGTTTGAGAAAGGAAAGATTCCAAATTTGGTGGAGTTGAGGTTGTTTTTTGTGGAGGGGTTGGGGCTGAAGGATGCAAAGAGTTGTAAGGTTGAGATTGAGTTTTTGGAGGAGCAGATTGTGAATCATGAAGGGGATGTGGAGCCGACTGCTTGTGTGCTTAATGGGTTCATAGCCATTATGCGATATTGCAGGTTTTCCCTATTTGGGTGTGAGGATGAGGTGGAATGGAACTTTGGGAATCAGAGGAGAGTGGCACGAAAAGGGTTGATATGTCAGGAGATTGCAGAGACGTTTATTACAGTGCCAAAGGATTTTTGTTGCCCAATTTCTTTGGATTTGATGAAAGATCCTGTGATAGTTTCCACAGGACAGACATATGATCGAAGTTCAATATCCAGGTGGATGGAGGAAGGGCATTGTTCTTGTCCTAAGACAGGGCAAATGCTCATGAATACACGCCTTGTCCCCAATCGAGCTTTGAGGAACTTAATTTTGCAGTGGTGTACCGCTCATGGAATTCCATATGACCCTCCAGAGAACACTGATTCATCTGTGGAGGCCTTTGCTGCAGCTTTGCCTTCTAAAGCTGCTGTTGAAGCAAACAGAGCCACAGCACAACTTCTCATTCTACAGCTGGAAAGTGGCTCAGAAGGTGCGAAGAGCATAGCTGCCCGTGGGATACGTTTGTTAGCAAAAACTGGTCAAGAAAACCGTGCTTTCATTGCGGGTGCTGGGGCAGTTCCCCATCTCCGTAACCTGCTTTCATCTGCAAATCCTATTGCACAGGAGAATTCTGTAACAGCGATGCTCAATTTATCTATCTATGACAAGAATAAAAGTCGAATTATGGACGAAGAAGGATGTTTGAGATCTATTGTTAAAGTATTGAGATTTGGCCTCACAATGGAGGCAAGGGAAAATGCAGCAGCAACATTATTTAGCCTGTCAGCAGTACATGACTACAAGAAGAGAATAGCAGACGAGGAAGGGGCGGTTGCAGCTCTGGCAGGGCTGTTGAGATTGGGAACACCACGTGGGAAGAAGGATGCGGTCACAGCTTTGTTTAATCTGTCAACTCATACAGAAAACTGTGCGAGAATGATAGATGCTGGAGCTGTTACAGCACTGGTAGGGGCTCTGGGAAATGAAGGTGTTGAAGAGGAAGCAGCAGGTGCATTGGCATTAATCGTGAGGCAGCCTATTGGGGCTGAAGCAGTGGGGAGGGAGGACATGGCTGTGGCTGGCCTATTAGGAATGATGCGTTGTGGAACACCAAGAGGGAAAGAAAATGCTGTTGCAGCATTGCTTGAGTTATGCCGGAGTGGTGGGGCAGTTGCAACTGAAAGAGTGCTCAAGGCACCGGCACTGGCTGGTTTGCTTCAGACTCTGCTGTTCACAGGCACAAAGCGAGCAAGAAGAAAGGCAGCATCACTTGCCAGAGTGTTTCAGAGGTGTAATAATTACGCCTTGCATTTTGGTGGATTGGGTGTTGGATATGCATTTGCCGGAAACTCTGCTGCAAATAGGGATTCGAGTTTCATTGATGTATCGGTGCCTGTGCCCGTGCCCATATCAGTACCCGTCGTGTAGGTGTGGTAACATCCAGTCATGTTGTTGTATACCCTGCTCATATATAGTCTCTCTATTTTTTCCACCATTTTTATGTAATTCTTTCATTGAAATTTTAGATGATAAAGAAGATAAAAGTTACATATCATAAATACTGTATCTTGTTTCTTCTGAAGGGGAATGTTCCCTGTTGTTGAGCACAGCTAGTTTTCATGAATGTAACCTTCCATAAGTTTAGAACAGCGGTATAGAAACTCATTCAAAGACAATAAATAGCATGTCAATAGACCAATTTTAGTGGTTGTGTTAATATTTTGCATAATGTATCTCAGTATCTGTTTTGTGAAACATGCTGTGTATCCATTTTTTGATCTGTGTAAATGAAATCAATGTATGGTATGATTCTTGAACCAATTTTTACTGTCAGTCTCGTCGATCAATAAGATGCTGGAACACCATAGGAGAAACCTTGATAACTCCTGGCGCCCCGTACAGCGGGCGGCATGGGGAAGAACTGTGTGCTTGTGAAATATTTGCATGTCATTTTGGCATAAAGTTTGCTGTGAAAGCCAAGTGGAAAATGAGTTGTATTGCTGTATATGAGTGGAGAATGAGAAGATGACCTTGATTTTTTTGGAACTCCTACTAGTTGAAGTTTTTCTGCTGTCACATCTGGATTTCTTCTCAATATATTGGAAAGACGTAATCAAGGAACTAAATCTACGTCTTTCTCTCTTTACATCTGATTTGAATTTTAGGTTTCAATTCGGAAACTATCAAACCCAGGTCAAAAAAGGAGTTTGATCAGCATCTCTTACCCTTCTAAAAATTACAAAGAATAAGGCATCTTTTGTTTTAACTCGCAAGAATGGCTTTATGATGATCCCAAGGAAAGGCAAGGAGACAAAATTTTGGGAATTTTCTGCACATAAACAAAGGTGGTGGTAGTCTCTGTGTTTGTGATCGCAACATTGACCTAACTTTACTACTTTGCAAAATGCATCTGAAAAGCCACTAGAATTGCGCTAGTAGTGAGCCATGGAAGAATTTTGTTGGAGATGAGAGTTCAAATCAACTTATGGCATCCAAAATGTATTGTAATGCTATTGATGCATAGATTTCTACTATTAGAGAAAACTATGCTGGATCATACTCAAATAATATTAATTCTTTACCTGAAAATAATTGAGAGGATATTTAAAAAATTCAAATATAAAAAATTCCTACCGTTAGAGAATGTAATTAGTATTGTATCCTCAATCATCATCTTACCCTATTAGTATCAAATAATATTCACTTGCAAATCAAGGATGACATGGGCAGCCCACTTATCCTTATCCTGTAATGAAAAAGAATGGACAAGAGAAACCCTAGTACACTTATGACATGCACGTTTTAAGTGGAATTTTGTCGCAGACTAATTCTGTGGGGGCAATGACATGAAGATGTTACTATTGACGAAAGTTCTATGTAAAGCAGAATCTTCTTGTAATTGAGAGTTTTGGTGAATTGTAAGGTGTTGTGGGGTACCCCACAACCGAAGATACCCTAAGTGGATCCACTATTCCAAGGAAATGATTTATACTTTAGGTTGCTTTATTCTTGCTGGAAAAATACTTTCTTTTCTATTATACTTCATCCTGTTTCCAATTAACTATCATTTTTTTATTAAATATTATTGTACACTTTATATTTTACTTATTTTTTTAGTATTTGTTTTACTAAATATGAGGGAGTATTATATTTGTCGAATGTTGATAGTTATTTTATTCGAAAAGAAGAAGAAAGAGAAGCAAGAGTTTTTATAACACATACGAAACTGTTTAGGGCATGCTATTTATTTAATGTAGTATTATAGATTCGATCCTTTATATTGTACTGATAATCCATTTTAAAAAAATCTTTAAAATTGAAGATGGGTACTAGAAAAGGGCCGGCCCACAAACATGATACAACATGTGAACCTTAGATAAGGAAGCCCAACTTCAATAAGAAATTTCTTATAGCCCAAATCCAAGAACCTAGTAGCAAAATCTCATCCTCGTCCTCGGCGAACACATTTGTGCTTAACTTTCTGTCACTTACTCGTCACTGCGAATACAAATCCCCATGGAGGCAAATGCAATTGATGAAGTGCAGGGAGAGGCAAACTCCAACGCGCAAATTACAGATCTGCCATCCTGTTTGGTGAGCGATATACTTTCAAGACTACTCATAAAGACACTGTTGGGTTGCAGGTACGTTTGTAAAGATTGGTTTAGGTTTTGTTCAGATCCTTCGTTTTTCGTACCTCAACTTGCAAAGTTAGGCACTTGCATCCTGAACTAGGAGATTTCAGGAACTGGGAAACTCCAATTGGGGTGGGTTGTGGAAGATCAGGTCACCGCCTGTGATGATGGTGATTCCAGTTTCCACATTCAAATAGCGCATTTTGACTCCAAATTGAAACTCCCCATTTCCGAACTTGAGTGTGTCAGTTCTTGAATAGTCCTTATAGCGTTGTTTGTGATATAAGTTTTCTTGAATTGGTGGCAAAGATGTGATCATGAATTTCTTGACTGGTAGCAATGTTATTGTAACAAGTAACAACTGCTTCTGCATGATATGCATGTTGCTATGTCCCAACGGCTCAGAAGCTTAATTAGCAACGAATGTCCTGCTAAGATTTTTGCTTTGGACTTTCATTCTTTACATTGGAACTTTAAAACAACAGATGATTGGTCCGAGTAATTCTACATAAAGAAATTAGTCAAAAGTTTGATACGTATATAAAGTAATTTTATGTTTGAACGAAATTGCCATAACCGATCGAGTGGCCTTAGCTAACTCTAAAGTTCAAACAGAGTTCATTCGTGGTGGTGGTAGTAGTATTGATATATATATATATATATATATATCAGTTTCGGTATTCAATCAGTCGAGTTGTGCTTCAGTCTCTATAAGTCATCTATACGCTTCGGAAACATGAAAATCCGATCCGGATGGGTTGTGGAAGAAGAAGATGATGATGATGGCAGTTCCCAGTTCCACTTTCAAACAACAGAGTTTGGTTCCAAATTTAAATTACCCAATTCCATGTTTGGATGTGTCAATTCTTGCAATGGATTGCTCTGCTTAGAAGATGAATCAAGAAAAGGTAATACCAATATTGCTTATGTTTGCAATCCAATCCTGGGTGAGTGGATCACCATTCCAGTCCCGTACCGATCTAGGGATCTCGCTTTTGGATTCAGTTCCATGAGCAATGAATACAAATTGCTTCTCTTAATTGATTCCTCAGAAAATCAGTATTCAGTTCCATGCGACCAGGTTGAAATATATACACTTGGTTCTGGACAATGGATGAGCAATGGAAAAACTCCTTGGAACCATGACCACATGGGCCTGCAGTTTTATAACTGTGCGGAATCCTTCCGTCACTGCAATTGTTTCATGCTATAAATTTTAATCTATTAAAAAATATTTAAAAGAAAAAAAAACAATTTACAAAATAATCTCATTTCACAATAATTAAAATACGACCAAAACAAATTGAGGAATAAATGAAATAACCGAGTAAACACAATGTTATATTCTTGTAAAAAAAGAAGAAAAAAATGGAGAATATTATCAAAACTTATTTAAAAATAATTATTTTTGGGTGTTTTAGATATATGTGTTTTTTATATACAGCCAAGTTTGAGCCAGGGTCTTGAGTTTACTTCCTTAGCATCAAGCTCGTCTCTGCCTACAAGACTATGGAGTCAGTTTACAGATCTGCCATCCTGTTTTGTTTCGGATATTCTCTCGCGACTGCCCTTAAAAGCTCTGTTGTTGGATTGCAGGTACGTTTGTAGAGATTGGTTTCATTCATGTACAGATTCTTCGTTTATGGCACCCCAGCTTGCAAAGTTAGGCACTTGCTTCCTGAACCGGGAGGTGTCAGGAACAGGAAAATCCAATTTGGATGGGTTGTTGAAGAAAACAGTGGTGGTGGGGATCATGATGGTAGTTTCCACATTCAAATGACGGAGTTCCCCGATTCCAAACTCGAGTTCATCAATTCCTGCAATGGATTGTTTTGCTTAAAAGATATGTTAGAAGACTTCAATTCTGAGACTGTTTGCGTGTGCAATCCAATCCTGGGTGAGTGGATCACTATTCCACTCCCCAATCAATCTAGGGATTTAGCATTTGGATTTGTTTCCACGAGCAATCAATACAAATTGCTTCGTTCTATTTGTTCCCCAGGTCGTTGTGACTAGGAAGAAGACGTTGAAATATATAAACTTGGCACGGGACAGTGGGGAAGCATTGGACGATGGAGAAGATTTTGGCCTCCTTAGGGAGTATGGCTGGACCTCCATACCTTTTTGAATGGATCACTGCATTGGCCTGACAACAAGGGAGAACAGACTATACAGTCGTTTAATTTTGACAAGGAGATGTTTAGGACTTTTGCCTTGCCTCAACGCTTGACTCGTTCCTCAGTCCGTTTAGGAGTGTTAAACAATTGTCTATGGACGTCCATTTTCCACACTGACTATGGCCATATGGATCCACAAGTGTGGGTTATGGAAGAGTATGGTGTTGAGGAATCCTGAACCCTGATGCTTGTCATTGCTGACTGCATTGACAGAGATTATTCATGGAAATTTGCCGACAAGATCTTAGTACATGAAGGCCGCAATGTATACCGTCAGGATCTCTTATTTACATTGAACGAGGAAGAAGATGAGATCTTGGTTCATAACTGCGCTGAATCCACATATCTACACTGTCCGGAGTTTTAACTTGTAAATTGGAGTTTTTCTCGCTTCTGCTTGATTAAACATTATAATATACTCCCTCCGGACTCCAATAATTGTCACTTTCCTACGAATTCGTTGGTCTTTATTAATTGTCACTTTACCTCTTCAGGCCCACATTTTTTTATCTTTTCGATCCCATATTTTTTGTACTATTAAAGGATAGGTTGACTAATTATTGGACAAAAAATCAAAGTTCGATTTGAAGCAAAAAAAAAAAAAAAAAAAACAAGAAAATGGAATTGCTGGACGCCACTGTGCCAGGACGACAGCCTTTGGCGTCCAGAGGGAGTATTATACAAGTGAAAGATAATTAAATATAATAATATATTTGTATAATAAATACAAATTAATTATATAATGAAAAAAAGTCTTAAAACTCATTTTCTATGTGATCATTATTTGTTTTAGTGTGACTTACATATATGTGTTTCAATTTCAACTCATTGCCACCGTTAATTGCGCTCACATTCAAGAAAGATAATTGAAAGAGAAATCCTTTTGTCCCTGCAATTGGTTCATGCTTTTTGTTTTTTCGCTTGCCAAACTGATGTAGTATCGAACATTGATTAATTTCTTATCGCTAATGGTTGATTTTGTTTAACAGCGGCCGTGCAACGATCAAGTTATCTTAAGCCCCCTCTCACTTTCCTCCTATTCCAGAAAGGATTGCCCTCTGCAGTTAAATAGGGCAGCAATGGAACTCATCAGGACTTTCCCTACAATTGGTTATGCAGCAGTCAACAAGCACAGCAGTAGTGTCCTGCTGGATTGTTAGGATTGGATTTTTTTATATGAACTCAAGTGTTGAGTCAGCTCCCAAGTTATACGTTTGAATTTTCTTGTGATTACTCTGGTTTGATAGCGACAGATGAAAAAACAATCTCTGGTCCATGTTACATCTTTACTAATTAGATAAAAGTCATAGACAAATACCTTTTCTATGTCTGTATTTTGTGCTCATTCAATGCAATCATTCTTTTGTCCAAATTAAAGAAAGAAAAAATGGAAATGATCCTGGCTTGAATCCATGGCTATACTGCTATGGAATGTCTTTCTGCAGATCATATTCATGTTAACTCCACCTTTCTTAACAGAAGCACAAATTCACTATTACAACACTGCACAAGCACCCACATTATGGACCAACAACAATTTGTCCATGCCATCGATCTCCGGTTCAAATCGAATTATCTTGTTGAACAAGATTGGTTTTGCTTGTGGGTTTTACTCAGATTCTGCAGATAATTACTATTTTGCTGTTGGGTTGGCCAAGACGTGGAAAGGTTGGACTCTTGGTGAAGGTAATTGGTATTTGGACCATGTAACATGGTCAGCAAACAGAGCCAAACCTGTTGGTGTGAATGCTACTTTACAGCTGACATCAGATGGGAACCTGATCTTAAGAGATGAAGATGGAGTTTTGGTTTGGTCTACCAATACGTCTAACATGTCTGTTGCGGGTATGAAGATGATGGAAACTGGAAATCTTGTACTCTACAACCACTTAAACAAGACTGTTTGGCAGTCGTTCGACTATCCAACAGATACACTCCTTCCTGGGCAGAAACTGGTAGCAGGGCAGAATCTAGTGGCTAGCATCTCGAGAACGAACCGATCTGAAGGGAGGTTCGTCCTTTCTGTGACTTCTCAAGGTTTGTTTGCTTTCTACCAAGCTGATGATGCCCCACATCTGTACTTTAAACTCTTTACTATTAACCTGTCTAGCATCCAATTATGTAATAATACTGGTAGACTGGATCTGTACGGCTGGTCAGCTTCAGATAGTGTGTATATGCACGGCTTGTCTGCTGTCGGAGTCAGGTACTCACTGACAAGTTATATGAAGTTCGATTCGGATGGGCATCTGAGAGTCTATGATGATTACATAGATCAGCCAGTTGACTTATTGAGTATAGATATGTGTTATTACCCAACATCTTGTGGAAATTATGGACTTTGTACGAATGGTCAGTGCAACTGTCTACCAGGATTCGCTCGGGACAACTCCGTAGATGGTTGGGGCAGACACGGGTGCAAAGAGCTGAATCCAACTACATGTGAAAATCCTCAGTCCCATACTTTCCTTGTCATGGAAGATGTCCACGATTTCACTTTTATTGATCCTGAGGCTGCAACTTTGAAAGACACCGACCCGGAGGGCTGCAGAGAAGCCTGCTTGAAAAATTGTTCTTGCAAAGCTGCTATATTTCGTCGTCGTGATTTTTCTTCATTGGGAAATTGTTATTTGCCTTCACCAGTTCTATCATTCATATATGGAAAGGTAAGAACTAAGTTTCCTCAATCTGAGTTCAAGTCGTACACCTTCATCAAAGTTCGCAGCCATCGAAAGAGCGGACAAAAACATACTGAACTGGTGATAGGATCATCAATTGGAGTTTTGCTTCTCGTGAGCCTTATTGCTGGGTTCTGGATTGTGATTTTGTGGAGGAAAAGAGAGGGAGATTCAGGAATAGAAGATGACTTATATCAACTACCAGGATCACCCCTGAGATTCACTTATGAAGAACTAAAATCAGCAACAAGTGATTTCCAGAAAAGGCTTGGGAAAGGGGGTTTCGGGTCTGTTTTCGAAGGGACTTTGGCAAATGGTGAGGGAGTTGCAGTCAAGTGCCTGGAATCTCTAGGCCAAGGGAAGAAAGAATTCCTAGCTGAGGTCAAGACCGTAGGAAGCATCCATCATGTCAACCTGGTAAGGCTAATTGGATTTTGTGCTCAAAAACAGCACAGGCTTCTAGTATATGAGCTCATGCAAAATGGGTCCATGGACAGATGGATTTTCCATAAGAATCCTCTGCAAGCTCTTCTAGATTGGAGGACTAGAAGACAACTTATCCTAGACATATCAAGAGGGTTAGCCTACCTGCATCAGGATTGCAGGCAGAGAATATTCCACTTAGATATCAAGCCCCAAAACATTCTCTTGGATGACAATCTCCGGGCAAAGATTTCTGATTTTGGCTTGTCTAAGTTAATTGACAGGGATCAAAGCCAAGTGATGACCACAATGAGAGGAACACCGGGATATTTGGCTCCAGAGTTGTTCAATTCGGTCATCACAGAGAAGGCTGATGTTTACAGCTTTGGCATTGTAATCATGGAAGTACTCTGTGGGAGAAAAAACTTGGATAAGTCACAGCCTGAAGAGTTCATGCATCTGCTCCCGATTTTCATGCGAAAGGCAGAAGAGTCTCGATTGACTGATATGGTTGACGAATTCAGTGAGGATATGCAACTGCACAGATCAGAAGCGGCAGAAATTATGAAAGCTGCGGTTTGGTGTCTACAGAGTGATTTCACCAGGAGACCTACAATGCAAACTGTGGTTTCGGTTTTAGAGGGCAAGATGATTGTTGGGGCTGACCTAGACTTTAGCATCCATATCCCATCAAAAATGGCTGCAAGAAGAAGTGAGGCAGACCCAGGCGAAACAACCCCGTTACTGCCATCGATTCTATCAGGACCCAGGTAAATGAAAAGAACTATTGCAGAACAATAATGCTTATTTCAAGGATCAAACTTAGTACCGATTTTCTGCTTTATTGTTATCCTCTGTGATAGTCGACTTGTGGTCTAGACTTAACTGAAACATATCATTACTAGATCAAAGATGTCTAGACTTCAGTTCCATAATGTTACTTGGTTTTCGCTTCCTGAAATGAAACTTTGACCAATGTTACCTGAGGTATTTATCTAAGAACTTTAGGTGTGCAATTATAAACGAACGGTGGAAAATGAATTCACGGCATGGTTATTTGCACACAGAAAGAGCAATACATAGGATAGAACTCCCCTAGATTTAGCTGGAGAAAGAAAGCCTGAACTTTGTTTGCAGGCACTAGCTAATTTATACATATCCCTATCTTCCTAAACTCACTCGATTCAGACTAGTCTATCTTCCCTAAAAACCCAAATGTCTGGTCAATAAACCAAATTTTCATTCTGTTTCCGATCATTGTTTCGGAACGAGGATGTCAAAATCACTAACAGTCCATTCTGCAACTTGGTTAGGATCTTTGTAAATTTCTGTTCCCAAATCAATAGACCTCCATTGTCTCCTAGCTGGTGGAGTTCCAGGATCCTGCAGAAATTATCAAAAACAACTATGTTAGTACCAGTAGGATTCAGTTCGAGTCTCTCCTCCGCTTATTGGGGGAAAAAATATATTAAAACTTTACTAACTTCAACTTACCTGGTAAAAGTAAAGTGATTCTGACAACCTCCCAACATCAAGCTCCCATGTTCTTGGATCACCAATCCAGCCTTCACCTTGCTCGGTAGGATATCCATAATCGCCCCAAACCGGATGTGGCAGTATCTGCAGAATCTCCTGAGCCTGAGGGTTGCTATATGGATCACACAAATTGTAAGGAGCCTCAAGATATTCTCCAGTCCCTGGAGAACAATACATGTGGTAAGCTGCAAAAGGGTATTGAGCAGTGTCGTTGCGGTGGACTCGAGTTCCGTCGGGGAATGTATGGTAAGGTGGGCATAGATGGAGGTTATCTGGATTACACCATGAAGTAGTGTTTGGATTTATGATCATTTCACTGTATCGAGTGACGTCACTAGTTACATCTCCATCACAAGGTTGTCCATTGTTCTTCCAACAGCTACCAATGTCCATCAGGTAGAATTGACTGCTATTACCACCACCTTGGATTACATTCAAAGTAAACCTGACCTTAAAGTTCGGCGACTCCGGTAACTGCATAATGTTAGCACTTTCGTTAAATAAGCGGAATTAATGACTTAAATCATGCAATTTGGTTTGCTAATTAGGTATAAAAAAGGAGAAAACAGAACCCACATGTTTTAACATTCCTCTTGTCGAATAATGATAACCACCTGAAACTCCATCTGTTGCATCTGATCTGAAGTATAGCATCAGCCATGGATAGTTAGTTGATGTCCTTAAAATATGATGAAAAACCCAACTTCCTTGTCCAAGTTCCTTCTCCCAAGTAACAGAATGGTAAGAAATGTTGTCCATTGATCCATTCGTCAAGTCGGCATCCAAGTCCCATGATCCATAAAATCTCCCCTTAAGTGATGTCCTGTTATCTCCATGCAATTTGGTATAATCATGGAGGATTGATGGTTGATTCATGCACCCTTTTCCAAGACAAGGGAACCTACCATCATGACCATAAGGCCAGAGCCGGCGACCGTTATGAGGGCACTTTGCTGCAGAAGTGTCCATGTTGCCACTTTTGAGCATGATCATCCAGAAATGCCATGGATTTGGGGTGTCATCAACCTGACATCTAGACCCTAAATAGATTTCCTTGTTCGCTGCGTAGAGATCCGCATCAAATAAGGATTCTAGTTGAACTCCAAGAAAAGGGTCTCCAACTCCTAACTTGTTGTCCTGTTCCGTCACTCTATGGATCAATACATGAGGCACCAAATGGCAGAGAGCACACTTCTTGTCTATACAAACAAGAAGAAAGAAAGTCAGTAGAAGACCAGAAAAAATGCAGTTCAAACATGACATTATTGATAAAAGTTTGATAAAGACTTTGCAGGTATCAAACTTAATAAGAAACTATTAAAAATGCTCAATAAATGAAATAAGTACATCTTCCTGCAACTTTGTAGGCATCAGAGTTAACAAGACATTATAAAAAATTGGCAAAGTATACAAAAATGTTCGATAACTGAAATAAACGCATCTTCCTGAAACTTTGCAGGCATCAAAGTTAGCAAGAAACTACTAAAAATGTTCGATAAACGAAACAATCACATTTTCCTGCATAAAAATGCATCAAAAAAGGGGAAAGAAAGATCAAACAATCTTACTTTTCCGCTCAGGAAAAGCTTTGTATATGTCGAAGCAATCTGCAGCTCGAGGGCTACCCATACCAGGAACTTCTTCTCCTACCTCATTACACTGATTCCATGACTCTATTGCCAGCCTAAGAGCATCTCTTTGCATTCCTGGATCACCCACCACAGATACATACTCATTTTCTTGAGCTCTAACAAGAAAATTAGAGCCTGAAACTAAAACCAGAGCAAGAACAAGAAAGAAACTCCTAATTATTGGGTTTCTTATAAGATTCTCCATTGTTTTAAACAAGAAAGCTACTATATCTTCCAAGTAATATAGTTTGTGTATCAGACCATCTTTTCCTTTACTTTTTATATTTTTTTGTTCTGTAGTGGGTTACAAACGGAGTGTACCACAGTGCGGAGCATCGAGCAACAGTTAGTTCAATAAGGGAGAGAATTTCCATAGCCACATTTTGCTGTCCTAAAGTTGATGGAGAAGTTGGCCCTGCACCCAGCCTTATAACGTCAGACACTCACCCATTGTTCGAGGAGAAATTCGTGCGTGTTCCAGGGATGCCAACTCAAAAGTAAAAGTTGGCATACCCGTTCAATAATTAATAGACACGTTTCTATTTTTTTTACATGTCAGATAAAATTAAAACTCTTTTCTACCGCACCTCGTTTGCCCTTTCTCTCTCACTCTGTCACTTCAAAATTAAAAAAACCCTACTTTCTCTCTTCTTCCTTCCAATTTCCTCTCTCGCCTTCTCATCTCCGCCGCAACAATGCGTGAGGAGGCCAGTGCGGCAAGCACGGCATAGACTACACCGGAAAGTACACCGGCGATTCCGAGCTCCAGCTGGAGAGAATCAACGTCTACTACAATGAAGCAAGCTGTGGCCGCTTTGTCCCTCGGGCCGTCCTCATGGATTTGGAGCCTGGAACCATGGACAGTCTCAGATCTGGCCCCTACGGCCAGATCTTCCGCCCTGACAACTTCGTCTTTGGTCAGTCCGGCGCTGGAAACAACTGGGCTAAGGGTCACTACACTGAAAGATCAGAACTCATCGATTCTGTACTCTATGTTGTGAAGAAGGAAGCAGAAAACTGCGATTGCTTACAAGGTTAGTAACAGTACTCATTCGCCTACTTGTTGATTTCTCTCTTTTTGGTTCCTTTTTTTTTCTTGTTGCTGATTGGATTATTTGGTGTTTGATTTGGTGCAGGGTTTCAAGTGTGCCATTCTCTTGGTGGTGGTACTGGATCTGGTATGGGTACGCTTTTAAATTCAAAGATCCGAGAAGGGTATCCGGATAGGATGATGCTTACTTTCTCCGTCTTCCCGTCACCTAAGGTTTCTGACACTATTGTGGAGCCTTATAATGTTACTCTGTCGGTGCATCTGCTTGTGGAGAATGCAGACGAGTGTATGGTTCTTGACAATGAAGCTCTTTACGATATCTGCTTCCGCACACTCAAACTCACCACCCCCAGCTATAAGTTTTTTCTCTGCTTTCATTCTTGCAACTTCGTATTTTCATTCTTGTAATTTTAGTTAATTTATTGGCTTGGTATGTAGCTTAGTAGTAGCTGTATCTTGTTTTCTTGTTCTATTGTGGCAGTTGGTGATTTAAATCATTTGATATATGCAACTATGTCTGGAGTTACATACTGCTTGAGGTTCCCTGGGCAATTGAATTCTGATCTCAGAAAGCTTGCTGTGAACCTCATTCCATTCCCAAGTCTCCACTTTTTCATGGTTGCTTTTGCTCCCCTCACCTCACGTGGGTTGCAGCAGTATGGATGAGATGGAATTCACCGAGGCTGAGAGCAATATGAACGATCTTGTTTCTGAATACCAGCAATACCAGGATGCAACTGCTGATAAGGAAGCAGAGTATGAGGATGAAGATGTAGAATACCAGGAAGAAGAGTATCATTAGTAGTGTGTTTTGCTCTTGAAACCTCAACTTCCTGTTGGTGGTATTAACTTTCTTATTACCATAGGCTATATTTTGTTTTGCAAGCAAGGAGACTTCAAAAAATTGTTGTTATGTGTTACTGTATCTTTTTCATTATTGCGTAGTTACCAATTTCAGTATTAGTAGAATTTTTATCCTCTTGGCATCCGATCGATTAGTTTGCTTTTATGTTATGGTTGATTGCAATTGATTGGGAGCTTCTGAAATTAACCTATATTTGGTGCTCTTGATTCCATCAGGTCTTGACATTTAACGTTATTTAATCATTTGGTTAAATATCAACAAATGAGGATAGGTTTTCAGTTTGAGTCATTCACGATTTATAGAAAAAAATAAAGTTTGATGAACTTCCTACTTTTTCAATAGAAAACTGAAAATTGTGTTACTTCGAACTAAATGTAAAATTTTCTAAATTTTAAAAACTAAAAAATGTGTTTACTTAACAATTATTTTCACTTTTTTGAAGAATTTTGCAAATTAATAAAGCTGTTTGATCTTCTATCATTTGAAGAATTTTGCAGCAAGCAAGCTACAGCAGGAAACGTTTTGCTGCATAAATTGTAATGTAAGCAACAGAATTTTACATGAATTATTCCTCACTAAGTTCAAACAGGAAAAAAAGAAGTATTCATGGCAATGACATTCTATTACATACTTTAATTCGTAAGGTCTGGTACGAATCTACCATACGATCATTACTCTGGCAGATTTGGCAGCAAGCCTGGTTATGCAGCTTCTTCACCAGGTTTGCAACCATCAGACTTCATCATCTCAAAAACAGACATAGCATGGTCAAGCCTCTCAATTCCACACAAAATCTTCAAGAACCCATAGTGCTCCTCCTTGCCATGACAACCCCATTCTCCCATCCTAGAAAACAATTTCATTGCATCCTCGGTCCTCCTAATCTTACACAAATTGCAAATCAACACATTAAACATCTCCACATCCCTTGGAACCCCACGAACAGCCAATTACCATTTCATTAGCAACCTACTTACACAAGACTGTATTCAAAAGAGTGCATCTAATAACATTTTGTATATGCATTTTTTAATATCAACAAACATAACCTGTCCTATTGTATGATGCAATTTACAAATGTAATTTCTAAACAGTATAGCAAGAATAGTTGTTTGCTATAAAATCCTTGATGAGAGATTCATTTTTCGTCCTATCAAACATAAATAGTGCTAAAATTTTGCAGAATGAATGTGAAAGCAAATACACAGCACAAGCAGATAAAGTTTGGGATGAAACATTTGTATAAATGACCAGCATACCTTAGAGAAGCTAAGGTTTAAAGCAGCCATGATTGCGAGCTCCAGAGACCAGAATCTGCGTTAAGAAGAAGAAAAGAAGCTGATAAAACTAAACCCAATTTGGGTTCTTCCATTTGTAGGGGCCAGATCTGAGACTGTCCATGGTTCCAGGCTCCAAATCCATGAGGACGGCGCGAGGGACAAAGCGGCCGCAGCTTGCTTCATTGTAGTAGACGTTGATTCTCTCCAGTTGGAGCTCGAAATCGCCGGTGTACTTTCCGGTGTAGTCTATGCCGTGCTTGCCGCACTGGCCTCCTCACGCATTGTCGCGGCGGAGATGAGAAGGCGAGAGGGGAAATTGGAAGGAAGAAGAGAGAAAGTAGGGTTTTTGAATTTTGAAGTGCAGAGTGAGAGAGAGAGGGCAAACGAGGTGTGGTAGAAAAGAGTTTTAATTTTATCTGACATGTAAAAAAAAATAGAAACGTGTCTATTAATTATTGGGTGGGTATGCCAACTTTTACTTTGAGTTGGCATCCCTGGAACACCCAAGAATTTCTCTTGTTCGAGACAATGAATGTTGCTGACTATTATAAGCGCTTCTTTTCCCGTGAACTTATGGGAAAAGCCTGCCTCGATAGTGTGCGAATTAAAAAATAGCCACAATAATCAAATCCAAGTTTTTTTTGATGTGCATCGGGTGGTGAATTTGATAGTTGGTTTCTTGTCGCACATTTGCTTATATCTTTTATTTATCAATTTATATTCAAGCTGTTTTCACTAATCTTCACTTGTAACTGTATACTTTTTTTATATTTTAAGAGAATTTTTATGTTTCATCTATGATGTAGATCGTAAAATACACCAACATTTTACACTATTTAGTTAGAATGATCTAAAATTCAAGCTCTTTTAAAACTAAGATTAATCGTGTAACCACTTTTAAATAAAAAATTAGGTTATTTTGGCACGTGGAGTTGCACGTGCGAAATTTATTTAAAAATATTAAAATATAATATTTATGTACAAAAGAGTATTTCACACAAATATATTTTTGGTATAATATATATTTTTAATAATGTTTCCAAAAATAGAATTAACATAAATTTTTACTATGGTGCTTAAATATATTTATATTGTTATTGATGTTCTAATGCAGGTGTCGACGGAAAAATCTTGTATTAATTCTGAAATAATTAATTTTAAACTCTTAGAATTAAAATAATTTTAATTCAATTAAGTAAATTACTTTTATAAATTAAAATTTAAATATTTAAAATGATGTTTCATATTATTTTTATTTAAGTTCTCCAAATATTGTAAATAATTATATAATTATTTAAAAACAACCACTAAAGACTTTTTCTTTAAAGATTCAAATTCAATAAAACATTAAGTTTAATATTTAATTAAAAATTATGATTTAAGTAAATGTACAAACTATTTTTCTTCATGTTTATGTATGAAAAAAAATCACATAATTAGCTAAGAAAAAATAATTCCTTATCATTACAAATTTTACGAAATCAAACTTAAGTAATTTAATATTTGTGTATATATATTTTTTAAGAATAGTATGTTATAAAAAGGATTTCATAGTTTTTTATTAAAAAATAGTTTATTGAGGTAAAATAATTTTTTGTTTATTTTACATATTTTTTTATAATTTTTTTATTTTTAACTAAAAAGAATTATCACTTTCCACTTTGTTATTTTTAACTAAAAAGAATTATCACTTTCAGTATCTCTTTTAAATTATCTAACTTAATCCTTTTATATTGTTCAAACTCATTAATCAACTTTTGTCACTAAATTTATTTTAGGAAAGGTTATAAATTCTCTTTTTATTTGTCACTTATAGTTGTTTTATAATTTTCTTAACTTTAAATAAATTTTTTTCTGAAAAAATAAACTAGTTTTCAAATTATAGTTAAATAATTAAAATAAAATAAATACTATTAACCCTTGTAGAAAATATTTTATGTACAATATATAATATTTCTTTCATAAAAATAAAATTAATGTAAATTATTTTGATAATATATGGATAATATTTTCAATACTTGAAAATAAACTTCTCAATTATTCTCATAAAGATTATTCTTTATTTTACCATATAATTTATGTTAGAAAAAATATAAATATTACCATTTATTTATCACTTTTATCTAGTTTATGTTTCTTTAATACTTTTGAAATCAATCCCTTTACTAAATTAAAATAATAAAATAAAATAAAAAATATTTGCTCGAATAAAGAATATTATTTTAAAATAATATAATAATACTTAAAATAATTTAGATTTAAAAATAGATTAAGATATATTTTTTATATTTAACAAATAATTTACATTTAAAATTAGATTAACTTATATATTACTCATTGTGACTGTTTTCTAATTCTATATTTTTAAGGATATTTCTCACATTGTAGCTCCACCAGTCATTACATAGATTGATCTCACACAACCTCTTTGAATATAGTGAGGAACTTGTTGGTAATCAACCAAGGAAATATTTTTATCACCCATGCCAATTTCACAAAGAATGATAAATTTTAAAAATATATAAAAGTAAAAGTTCGCAAGAATAATTTCATAGGAAGATAGTTTCGGTATTTAACATATTTTGGTTTTTCAATAAATTATCTTTCTCTTTTTTATTTTAGCATTTCAATTATTAAATAATTTAAATAATTTTTTTTGTTAATTATAATTTAATATTACAATGTCAATATTTCATAATGTAAAATCACCTTCTTTCATTTTTCATACTATCAAAAAAATATTTAATATAAATTTAAAGTCTAAAGAATTAATTTAATATACACTCATTATTCATAACTTTAATAATAAGTCATTTAAAAAAAATATAGTTTATACAAATATAATTTATTTTTGTTAACTTTTTTAACTCACAATACTAATTATATTTTTCTATGATAAATTATTTACTAATTTTAAATTCTTTTTAAAAGTTACGTATGTAATAATTCTTTATTAATTAAATAAATGGTCATTTAATAATAAAAATAAAAGTGCATTATTTAATTGAAAAATTAATTTATAAGTTTGTTCACTTTCTAATTTACTATTATTAATGTTATTTTAAAATATTATTATAAGCTACTTCCATGTGATTTTCTTTTCACTTTTGCTATATAGGAAAGATATAGTTTTTATTTATTTTAAAGTTTGTGTTGTTGTTGTTGTTTAGCTTGAAATTGAAAACATCATCTAGTTTTTATCTAAAAAACATATAAAAATCTCAAGAAAATACATTTACGTAACCATTAAACATATACTCAAAATATTTATTTTGTAACATTTTATTTATTTATTATATAATAATAAAAAAATGTTAACTTTATTGATTAAAATTTTAAATATATTTTTAGGTAAACTATATAAAGAAACCCTAAAGTTTACAAAATCTCCCACTTTGAACTCAATAGTCTTGAAATTTTCAATATAAGCCTGCAATAAAGTTACAATTTTGATCTTTCTAATAGTTTGAGAATTAAAAAATGATAAAAATATTATTAAGTTATTTAATTATTTTATCAATCACTAATTATTTTAATCTGTTAAAATATACTGATTAATTTGTTAAGGGTGATGTTGATTCGAACCAATTAAAAATATAGGAAATTTACTATGACATTTATAATACAAATTCAGAACATTTAATTACAAATTAGATTAATTCCTCTCTATTCTTCCTCCAATTTTTGCATAAATATGATCTCATTTTTTTCTTAGAATTTTAGTCTCCTATTCTAACAAAGTCATTCATGTCATCAAATAAACTAAAGTTTGCTTTGTTGTCAATAACGTGAGCTTAAATTATTCTAAAATAAATTTAATTTTATTAATAGATTTATTAATAAATGACATTATTGAATATAGTGGTTGATTTGAGCTAATTAAAAATACATGAACTTATTTGATATTAGTTGGAAATGCATAGGCAAGTGCAAAACATTAATTATAAAGATTGATCTCTCCTTCTTCCAAATTCTCACAAATAAGAACTTGGATATCCATGTACAACATTTAGAGTCGTAAGCAATGAAATAACTCAGGATCTTCTTTTCTAATTGGCTCACTTAAATTGCTATTTATTTTCCATTTCTGTTTATGAGATTCGTTACTACCTATATCTTTAAAAAAAAACTAACATACCATTGAAACATTATACAAAATAATCAGGACATAGAATTGTTAAGTTTATATTCCCAATTTTGACTCAATTGAGTATCATATATATGGATTTCTCTAAAAAATTGCATATATTTTGAACAGGAAAAAAAACTTTAAAATCAATCCGGATATTCAAAATTAGTTCATAAAAATTAACCTGAACATGGATTTCCTCAAGGAGTTGTACATGCTTTGTTTTTTAAAAATAAATTGAATAAAACGTTGTATATGATTATATGCTAATTAGGTTAGGCTAGTTATGGAGAAAAATTAAAAATTAAGCAATACCAAATCTAATTACCACTAAAAAATATAATGGAGAAGTTGAATGTATATTGGTTTATGATCGAGGAATTACTTAATGTAAATAAAAAAAATCAATTGATATTAATTATTAAATACAAACAATAAAATAAATTATTTAAAAAAAAACTGAAGATCAATTAGTAAAGGAAACCCTGCAAATATGGGTGGAATTTTCAATATACACCATCCTACACTCAAGTGCCGCAGATGTTCAAATGAAAACAGAGATGATGGTAACTTGCACAGCCCACAGAATGATCAAAAAAATCCAGTTGCACCCATAATAATTGATAAAATCTTTAATTAAACCGATAATTAATGAAGTGAAATTGAAAATACCTGGTATTTTTTGTGTAAAGTCGTTGGATTCCGATTGAAGCTGTTGGTCATTGAATGCAGGGGAATCCCTAAATTAGATGCTTTGTAGTTTAGGGTTTAATAGGTAGGTTAATTAATTAAATAAGTGGTTAAATAATAAATTTATTCAATTTTAATAAATAGGTAATTTTAAAAATTAAATGTCTATTACATCTTTAAGTTTTTTAATGAATTAAGGGTATAATAGTAATTTAAAAGAATAAGTTCCTTCGTGCTTTTTATATAGTATAGGTTATTTTCATTTGAGTATTGTTAGGTTTTAAAATAAGATAACTCTTTTAATATAATTTTTTCCATTTCTTATTAAATATGAATGTCTTTCAGCACTAGTGATATTGTTACCACTGATTATTAACTAAATGGTTTTCTTATGCTTGTTGAGAGTAAGAGACTACTACATTTGCCTTTAGGATATTTTCTTTTATAAAATGATCCCACCAAACTAAACCTAAGGTTGCAGCTTGGGCTTGACAGAAAGTAGACAGGCACAAATTTTGGAGTTTTAAGCCCGACATAACTCGGGCAGGACCATTATGCAAACTGAACGGATCTTTCATATCTTATCAGCGTGAATCTTAATTCTCTCTTTCCCATTCCAAACACATGCATATTTTGTAATTTAAGCATAAAGTAATCCAAACAATTAAATAATTACCTTTCATAAATTAACTAATTAAGTTTTTGATAAGTGGAGTGAGATTAACTAATTAATTAAGCTTCTTGTACGATTAGTTTGGTATCGATAGAGTTTATAAACAGAACGGTAGGAGGGTAAAATGACAAAAGTGCACAAGTTCAGGGTTGCAATTAAACAAAAATATAGTTCAGGGTTCCACTAAAATAAAACATTAAAGTTCAGGGACGTTTTTTATCATTTACCTTTATTCTAATCAATTTTCTCATTCAATTATTTATCAATCAAAATTTACACAATTATTTGGTTAATATTTCCCTTCACAACTTTTCAACTCACTTCTCAAAATGATACTTCTAATATTCAAATCTTTAAATTTAATAATTTCTTTTTCCTTTAATTTCAAGTAATCCTAAATTAACAACTTTAACAATATTCAATTTACTGTCATAATTATAATCAATCTCATATTTTTCTAATTATTTCTAAAACTGCATTTCATCATCCAGAAGTTTATTAAAAACCTTTACAATAATTCTTAATCATATCCCTTGATTAAACAATAATTTGAGTTTTTTTATCATTCACTTTCTTATAAGTTTATCATCAAACTGAAATCAACGACACAAGCAAGATGTTTTTCGTCGAGTGGCACTAGTCTTATCCCTATAAGAGATATATGCTTAAGAAGTGAGTGGGATTTCTCCCATTTCCATCAAATGCCTCAACCATATTTGGTAATTTTACCGAGTATAGATATGGTGACAAATCTACTCTACAACAATGAAATTGATTAGGTGAAAGGCACCATTAAGGTGACAATTCCTACTAATTCCTACTCTACCACTCTATAAATGGAGGCTAAAATAATGAATAAAATAGTTTTAATTGAGATTTCATTGTTGTAGAATAGATATGGCTGATAGTGATTGGCTCCAGGTAATTCGTCATGAAATGTTGAAAGTAGAAATTGAGATTGAAAAGAAGAGAAGGCTCATCAGAGATTTGGAGCTAAATGGTGCTACACTCTCAATACCGGGACAGGCGCGCCTTGCCCGTCTGAGAGAGGCAATTGCGGATTTGGTGCAGAGGGAGAAAGACCTGCGGAAAGAGGAGGAGCAACTACTTCTGAATCTCTGAAATTGGAATCATGTAAACGGCAAAAACCATCATTTTCAAGTTTTAATTATGTCTTGTTTTCAAAGTTCTTAACATCATAGGTCCTTTTCAGAGCTTTGTTTTCTGGTTGCTTGTTCACTATTCCAACCATCAATTAAATATTCTCAAATCAACCAACCAATCAATCAGTTTTCTGGTAATTTTAGCGAGTATTGCTCGAGTCAAATACTCAAATAAGGTATCGGTCGTTGTTCGCTAATTAAAATTCGAGACAATTATTCAAAATAATACAATTTTAAAGTGTCACTCGTGATAATTATAAATTAATTACTATAGAGTTTATTACATAAATTCCCACCGACTGTGACTTGAATCAAAGCTTATACTTAGTAAGCAATTAGTTGAATCAAGGATATTACAGAATGGATTTCAACATCTCCTCCCCACGGAAAATAATTTGTCGAAAAATTATTTCAATGAAATACGTACAAAATAAAGTGTTTTTAAAATTGATATCAAAGGTATATCAAGAACACGTAGGTTATCACTCATTTTTTGTCCCTTCATCTTTAGAGCAGAAATTTCAATTCTTCCTAATATTAGAAATAATAAGAGTTTGCTAACAATTATGTCTTCTTAGAAACAAGACTCACCCATTGGCTTTTCTAATGGGCCTAATTTATTTTGTTAATCTGTTGGGCCACTACTTTGTTAGCTTATAAATACCATTATTTTTATTTTTTAAACAAAAACATAAAGAAGAAAATTCAATCTGAAAATCTTATACTTCGTACTTCATAAACATACACTGAATACCCTAAATTCAAAAGAATTTCTTTTAATTTATGGTGGAGTGGTATTAGAGGATGTGATTGATCGCGTGTCGAGCGCGTCAAATATAAGTGTATAATAGATATGAAAAAGGGGTAGAAATACAACTTATCATTTGTCCACAAGGACTTGCAGATGGTAGTAAGAGGGTCGGTCACAGACAACTATTATATGCCGGAGGGAGTAGTAGTAATGAATTTGTGGGTCTAATCTGACAATTGTTTTTGTGCAGTGGAGACACTGATGCAGTGGTGCCGGTTACTGCAACCCGCTACTCTATTGATGCCCTAAAATTACCAACCATTACCAATTGGTATCCTTGGTACGACAATGGAAATGTGAGTTACTACTCATAGTCATATGAAGTCTACCAAAAAAATTGAAAGAAAAAATAACAAAAACTTTTAACCTCTCTATACGTTCGGTTTTCGCAATTAACTTATGCATTAACAAGAAAAAATTGTGTACATCAAATGTATTGTATCGTCTCCTTCTCTATAGCGTAAATTACTAGTAAAATTAGTGGGTCTCATACACATATTACTGGTACTTTATATCATAAAAGGAAAGATGTATGGATATCCTGATGTACCGAATAGATAAATATTACCAAACGAGTGGTAGTTAAGATTAATTAGACAAAGTAAATGTGAGATTTAGAGATTTTGTTCATGCAATAAAAATGGCATCATGGAAAAGCGATTATTACTTTTTTAGTGGCATCATGAATGCAAAATGTTGATTGATTTGTCATTTGTGGTGTGTATTGATTGGAGCGTTAATTGTCATTATTTCATCACTTTTTTATTCTTTTTAGGATGATGATACTGCTAATTTTTAACTTTTCTACAGAATACAGATCAAGGAATTAAATAAAAGAAGGAACTGAAAAGCAGTTGTTTAAAGCAAAGTTGATAAAACAGTCTTTTTCCCACAGGCAAAAATCACTTCGTCAATGAGCCAGAGAAATTAAGTCAATGGGCTTGGGCCCATGATGGGAGGAAGGACGCGCGCTTCTGCTGCTGCTTCTAGAAGGTTTCCTTTGAAGAATATATTTCCCATTTGATTACTATTTCCTTAAATTAATTTAGGAGATAAAAGATTATTTTTGAATTGGATTTCGATCCAATCTCCTGAGGATTTTATTATGGTTAGGATTGTTATTTGAAGAATTATCTTTGAATTGGATTAAGGTGACAATTCCTACTAATTCCTACTCTACCACTCTATAAATGGAGGCTAAAATAATAAATAAAATAGTTTTAATTGAGATTTCATTGTTGTAGAGTAGATATGGCTGATAGTGATTGGCTCCAGGTAATTCGTCATGAAATGTTGAAAGTAGAAATTGAGATTGAAAAGAAGAGAAGGCTCATCAGAGATTTGGAGCTAAATGGTGCTACACTCTCAATACCGGGACAGGCGCGCCTTGCCCGTCTGAGAGAGGCAATTGCGGATTTGGTGCAGAGGGAGAAAGACCTGCGGAAAGAGGAGGAGCAACTACTTCAGAATCTCTGAAATTGGAATCATGTAAACGGCAAAAACCATCATTTTCAAGTTTTAATTATGTCTTGTTTTCAAAGTTCTTAACATCATAGGTCCTTTATTGTTATCCTCTGTGATAGTCGACTTGTGGTCTAGACTTAACTGAAACATATCATTACTAGATCAAAGATGTCTAGACTTCAGTTCCATAATGTTACTTGGTTTTCGCTTCCTGAAATGAAACTTTGACCAATGTTACCTGAGGTAGTTATCTAAGAACTTTAGATGTGCAATTATAAACGAACGGTGGAAAATGAATTCACGGCATGGTTATTTGCACACAGAAAGAGCAAAACACAGGATAGAACTCCCCTAGATTTAGGGGGAGAAAGAAAGCCTGAAATTTGTTTGCAGGCCCTAGCTAATTTATACATATCCCTATCTTCCTAAACTCACTCGATTCAGACTAGTCTATCTTCCCTAAAAAACCAAATGTCTGGCCAATAAACAAAATTTTCATTCTGTTTCCGATCATTGTTTCGGAATGAGAATGTCAAAATCACTAACAGTCCATTCTGCAACTTGGTTCGGATCTTTGTAAATTTCTGTTCCCAAATCAATAGACCTCCATTGTCTCCTAGCTGGTGGAGTTCCAGGATCCTGCAGAAATTATCAAAAACAACTATGTTAGTACCAGTAGGATTCAGTTCGAGTCTCTCCTCCGCTTATTGGGGAAAAAAGTATCAAAACTTTACTAACTTCAACTTACCTGGTAAAAGTAAAGTGATTCTGACAAGCTCCCAACATCAAGCTCCCATGTTCTTGGATCACCAATCCAGCCTTCACCTTGCTCGGTAGGATATCCATAATCTCCCCAAACCGGATGTGGCAGTATCTGCAGAATCTCCTGAGCCTGAGGGTTGCTATATGGATCACACAAATTGTAAGGAGCCTCAAGATATTCTCCAGTCCCTGGAGAACAATACATGTGGTAAGCTGCAAAAGGGTATTGAGCAGTGTCGTTCCGGTGCACTCGAGTTCCGTCAGGGAATGTATGGTAAGGTGGGCATAGATGGAGGTTATCTGGATTACACCATGAAGTAGTGTTTGGATTTATGATCATTTCACTGTATCGAGTGACGTCACTAGTTACATCTCCATCACAAGGTTGTCCATTGTTCTTCCAACAGCTACCAATGTCCATCAGGTAGAATTGACTGCTATTACCACCACCTTGGATTACATTCAAAGTAAACCTGACCTTAAAGTTCGGAGACTCCGGTAACTGCATAATGTTAGCACTTTCGTTAAATATACGGAATTAATGACTTAAATCATGCAATTTGGTTTGCTAATTAGGTATAAGAAAGGAGAAAACAGAACTCACATGTTTTAACATTCCTCTTGTCGAATAATGATAACCACCTGAAACTCCATCTGTTGCATCTGATCTGAAGTATAGCATCAGCCATGGATAGTTAGTTGATGTCCTTAAAATATGATGAAAAACCCAACTTCCTTGTCCAAGTTCCTTCTCCCAAGTAACAGAATGGTAAGAAATGTTGTCCATTGATCCATTCGTCAAGTCGGCATCCAAGTCCCATGATCCATAAAATCTCCCCTTAAGTGATGTCCTGTTATCTCCATGCAATGTGGTATAATCATGGAGGATTGATGGTTGATTCATGCACCCTTTTCCAAAACAAGGGAACCTACCATCATGACCATAAGGCCAGAGCCGGCGACCGTTATGAGGGCACTTTGCTGCAGAAGTGTCCATGTTGCCACTTTTGAGCATGATCATCCAGAAATGCCATGGATTTGGGGTGTCATCAACCTGACATCTAGACCCTAAATAGATTTCCTTGTTCGCTGCGTAGAGATCCGCATCAAATAAGGATTCTAGTTGAACTCCAAGAAAAGGGTCTCCAACTCCTAACTTGTTGTCCTGTTCTGTCACTCTATGTATCAATACATGAGGCACCAAATGGCAGAGAGCACACTTCTTGTCTATACAAACAAGAAGAAAGAAAGTCAGTAGAAGACCAGAAAAAATGCAGTTCAAACATGACATTATCGATAAAAGTTTGATAAAGACATCGGGTCAGTAATACAGGTCCCACCTCTACCTATTAAAAAATGTTCGATAGATGAAAAAAACACACCTTACTGAAACTTTGCAGGTATCAAACTTAATAAGAAACTATTAAAAATGCTCAATAAATGAAATAGTACATCTTCCTGCAACTTTGTAGGCATCAGAGTTAACAAGACATTATAAAAAATTGGCAAAGTATACAAAAATGTTCGATAACTGAAATAAACACATCTTCCTGAAACTCTGCAGGCATCAAAGTTAGCAAGAAACTACTAAAAATGTTCGATAAACGAAACAATCACATCTTCCTGCATAAAAATGCATCAAAAAAGGGGAAAGAAAGATCAAACAATCTTACTTTTCCGCTCAGGAAAAGCTTTGTATATGTCGAAGCAATCTGCAGCTCGAGGGCTACCCATACCAGGAACTTCTTCTCCTACCTCATTGCACTGATTCCATGACTCTATTGCCAGCCTAAGAGCATCTCTTTGCATTCCTGGATCACCCACCACAGATACATACTCATTTTCTTGAGCTCTAACGAGAAAATTAGAGCCTGAAACTAAAACCAGAGCAAGAACAAGAAAGAAACTCCTAATTATTGGGTTTCTTATAAGATTCTCCATTGTTTTAAACAAGAAAGCTACTAACTAAGCTTGTATCAGATTATACTATTATAGGATGGGTACAAAAGGTTGAAGTATTTATAGGAATGGATTCCTGAATTGTGGACACGTGGCATTGATTTCATCTATCATAACGTATAGAAAATCATTTGGTTTTTATCCTTTGATAGCGTTACTTACTTTCCAACTCCATGTGGAACACATCCTCTTCTTCTTTTCGATAAGCTACATCCTCTTCTTTATATACCTTTCCTATTATCTATTTATCTATTTATTATATTTATCAATCTAGATATAGATATAACATATAGTAAAATAATATTTTAATCCTAATCAACTTAAATATAAATAATTTGTACAGAGTCTTTTTTCAATCTCACTAAGTATCTTCTCTTCCCTATCAGGAGCCTAATCACGTTCATGGTCAAGTCTAATTGTTGAACACGATGTGTAATTTACAAAATTTTAAACATGGGGGATTAATTATTTTTAAAAAAAAAAAAATCCAAGATGTAAAAGATTACGTTAGTGCCTGAATATTTTAACAAAGTTGACCATGTCTTCACCTCTAAAGTATTTGAAACCATAGTTATCAGAACCAGATCGACCCGACAATTGGACCGGTAAAATCACGACTCAAAGAGTTTTTCATTTTGATTCAGCTATCTGATCGAATATACATGCGAACTGAAAAAAACTGATCAATCCGACCGGTTTTTACACAATTGGTAACTCAGCCTGTTCATTGTCAACCCGACTGGGTCAATGTCACCGTCTAAACGGCATCGTTTAAGGTATTGGAATTTTATTTTATTTTATAATAAAAATATGGAAAATTTGATGAGTCGGTCCATTACAAGCATGGGCGACCAATCAGAATATAAAAATTTACCGGTTCAATCTGGTTCAATTATCTAAAATTAAGCGGTTCGATGTATGAACGGTTTAAAACTATCCAATGGATCAATCCAGTCGAACCCAATTAAACTATTAAATTTTCATTTTTGGTTTACTGTCCGGTTCGGTCTGAATAACTAAAACACTTATATTACAGGAATTATAATGTTAGAGGGAGATCTAATATTTTTTCCTTAAAGTACGCATTGCTTGAGGTGGAGGGAACTAAGAGCGGTGGGCTGGTTGAGGCTCAAGCCCACGGTTAACCGGCCCGTTGGTCTTGGGTTGTGTATTATCAGCTAATTGGTATTGTTCTTTGAAAAAATGTAGTTTCTCGTTTCCTCGAAAATGAATTACATTAAACAAATTTAATTAATTTAATGGTGTGAATAAAAAACAATTTAATAAATATGCTTAGTGGAAAATAGTTTATATATCACATTTATAGAAAATTTAAGTCATTATCATAATATTTTACGTGTTATGTGTACGTTAGAAGTTCAAAAAAAAAATATAGAGTTCTAACTCAATTTTTTGACATAGTTTTTATATATAAGATTATTATTTCCGAGCGAATTAGGACTGGTTTTGTTCATTAAAGAATAAAATACTTTCAAATTTTAAAAACTAATTATTTTATATACAATAATGGCAACGGATAATTCCATATTCAAGCAATGATAGTGGACTGATTTTACTGATAGTAAACAAACTTATTGCCATGGCTATCATACCTTGGCTGCACATGCAACATCACAACCTTTTAGCAAACCTAAAAGAAGAAGAAAAAAGAGTGTTAGTAGAGCAACTTGCCCCCCAGCCCACCGAAAATAACTCCTCTTTGCATGTACTTATCCGAACATCCCTGCTCCACCGAGAATTCTCTCTTCCCTTATCGTGCTCCAAGTTGGCAGTTTCCACCGTCTGTCCAGAGTTGGGCCCTGAGATTTGATGACGGATTTTTCTCATATGTAACTGATCGTATTTATTAGCGATTGATGTAAGTAGTTACGTAATTGTACAGTCTCGAGCTATATAAGCTTGCACTTTCTGGATAGCATTCTTTAGTTGCTAGCTAGGTTAGTACAATCAACAATTTGTCTTATGTATAGGTCATGTATGGATAGAAAACAGTGTTGCATAGGTTATTGCATAAGGTGATTGGAAACATTTGACTGAAACAGTGCACCACTACAGAAGCGTTACTATGCACTAAGTTGGTCACATAAACAAGCGAACTTTTCATGTTTGCAAGATGTTTGACTAGGGTTTTGGTTTTGTTGGTTATCTTTCAGACAAAGTGATGCCTCCTCCATCATATTTTCTGAATTCTGAAGTAATTAATTACTATAAAGTTTACTTTGATTCTGTCCTTAATCACAAATCTTTATTACAAATAGGACACCATGGACCATTCTGGCCTAACAAGCATCATCAAGCCCAGCCCATTTGGTGTATGGACCTCATTCTAGCATATGGTCCAACTCTTATTTTTTAGTAATTGCCAAAGTTTTTTATTTTTTTCACTGTACTGATCTTTGACTTAAAGCAAAAGGCTAGCTTATCAGCCTTATCTAGAAACAAAAGATAGAGGAATTTGGTAAAGAAATGCCTCACAAGATCTCTAGCCAGAAACAGAGAACTACTATGACTTTTATGTTCTAAGTTCTAACTGTCCAAAATCTGCCTCTACTCCAAGCCAACGCAAACATGACATAATTTATTCGGTTAGAACTAATCATATTCGTACATATTAATTCACTAAAAAATAAAGTATTTTCAGTAAATAAGTATTGCATATTCGTTGAATTGAAACATTAACTTCTTGTTTAAATAAATGAGACTGTAGAACCACTCGTACGAACAACAAACAACTATGGGACAACAATTAATCATATTTCTAGATATCGGTCGTACCAATTGTTGGCCCATGACAGATGGTTGCTAACATAGCAAATAGATGGCGACGTATGAAGCAAAAGGAGACCACACAACAGAAAAGATTCACTAATTAAATTAGGATGTTCTTTGCCCCAACAAGATGTCGCCATCTAAGCATGAATTCATTTTTGGAGTACAAACCATAAAGTGGAAAAGAAAAGGTTGGCAAATGGCATAGTGGTCATGGTCACAAGATTAGAGCTGAGCGGGCCTTTCTTTTGAAAACAAAAAAAACAGCAGGGAATTACAGAGGAGAAGACTAAAGCACCACAGCAGCAAAGTAAAACTGTATTCTTCTCCAAGAACACCATCGAAAGTCGAAATCTGCAGAATAAAAGCAATTGAAGATATGAAGAAAGCCAGGATTAAAATGAAGAAGGAGAAAGAAAAGATGATGTCGATGGAGGGATTTGAAGGGTTAGAGAGCTTCGCTGTGGTGAAATGTTCGTTTGATCCCCAACAGGACTTCAGAGACTCAATGGAGGAGATGATCAAGGAAAAGAAGATTTATTTTGTGGTGCATGGTGAACAAACGCAAATTAAACTTAGGACACTGGATCTGCAATCAATTCAAACTAGTAAGAAATAGAATGCCACTGGGATCGCTTATCTCTGAAATTGCTGGGAAACATTTGGGTTTAGACCTTTCTTCTTGTGACCTGTTTAAATCTTCTGATTTGCGTGTTTTGGATTTCAAATCTTTAGACAAGATGGGTTATTTTCACTTGGACGAGAATCGTGTAGTGCGCAGCAATACAGGTTTTACTCCAGCACAAGAGCACATCTTCGGCGCAAAACATGGAGGAATATACAAATTTCCGAGCCAAGAAGCTGATTTAGACGATCTGCCAGATGAACCATGCCAACAAGAAGATGCCGCAGCAGACCAAGTAGGACAGATGCAGGATGATCAGGCAGTCAGGTCTGGGGATGAACTTCAAGTCATGACTGCAATGATAAAAGAATTGATTACTAATCAGGCACTCCTACAACAAACGGTTGAAAAGCAGGGAGCTCAGCTCCAGAAATTAATTGAAGATCAAGAACGAACCAATACTTTGCAAGGACAACATCTGGGCAAATTCCAGCCCAGACCATGATTTCACCCGGGTTCCTTCTCTCTTCTTTTAATTACTTGCATTTCATTTTCAGTTGAGTCTTTTATCTCTCTCTCACACTTTGAGGACAAAGTGTCGTCTAGTGTGGGGGAGGTTTGAGTTGCGTCTTTGTATATATTGGTTGTGGATATTTGCTTGATTTCGCTAGGAAGATTGGAATTTTTGAATGCGTATATATGCTGGACTGGTTGAGGACATATGGTTGCATTGCGTGTTTGCGCATATTTGCTGTTTGTGCATATTTGCTGGATTTTTGGTGCATATATGCTAGATTGTTTGTGAAGCTTTTGGTTGTTTGGACGATTGCAAAGTTTGAAAGACTGACCTTGATTTCGAACAGCCCCTATATTTGAATGAATGGTAGGCGTTTTTGAATAGGAAGCACTCATCTCACTGCACTAATCTACGCGCACTATCACACTACCTGTTAGATCCTATATCCATGCCTTGTCATAGTCGCTTGTGGTCATTTGTTAATCCTGTGAGCTCTTGAACTTTCATGCCGTGATTATCTTTTCTGAGTGGATGCATGACCGTATACTGGTTGGATTTGCATGAGACCCCTGGGTGTAGGCACGATTAGACGCAGGAAAGCAATGAAATGACTAAGAACTTTGCATTTTTCTTATCTTTTTTCTTGCTTTTATATTACCCCGCCACTCAATTAGCCCTTCTTTTCATCACCCCTCTAACTGTTTGAGACTCTTCTTTCTATTCTTAGCAGGTGAGAGTGGTCTTCCGGCAGTAGTAAGGTGAGACAAAGAGAATCAATGTCAACTAGTTTGGGGGTATTGCGCTACAAAGAAGCTGAAAAGAGAAGCAGAGCAGAAAAGTAAAAAGAATTAGATGCTGAAATCAGAAACAGGAGTGCATCCTCTAGCCACTAGACCAAGCTGCTAGAACCAATAGCACAACAAGAAACCACAGAACACAGAGAGAATTCTGCTACTTCAGTTCACAGACCAACAATTGTATTGTCTCCTCTTTTGCTCAAAGAAAAGAAAAAGAAAAAGAGAAAGAAAAAAAAACAAAAAAATCCTTAAAAAAAAAGAAAAGAAAAATAAAAATAAGCAGAGCAAAAGAGGGGTACAGGTCTGAAGTGTAGTAGAACGCAAAGATCAAAAAGACAGGCAGCACCACCAGAGGAAGAAAATACCCCCACCGTCGTAAATCAGCTCTCTTTGTCTTTCTTCGCTGCTGCCAATCAGGAGGCGCTCTCACCACCTCGCTTTTTCCAGCTAAGAAGCCTCCTATCTTTCCTTCTCTCCTTCTTGAACCCTCCTCTTACACAACTTTCTTGCGATACCCTTTGCAAAGTTTTTATGATTATTTGATTGCCTGCGCTTGTGTTTTCCGTACTCGGGTCGTTATTGCAAGTCTGATTTTGTATATTGTCATTTGCATTGTTGAGTGAAAACACTTAGCCATTATTCTTGCTGAGTTTGAGTGCAAATACTTTCCCCGTATGAGGATTGCTTGCGACTATGCTAGGTATGGGAAAGTTTCTCCCTTGGTTTCGTTATTCCTTGGGTTTAATGCGGATGTTATCTAGGTAGATGGTTGTGTCGAATGTTGTGCTTATGTGCTGAGTGTGTTCTTCCTGTTTGCCTCGTGGGAAATCATTTGTTTCGATTGGGGGCTGTTTTGAGTGTAATGCTCGAGGGCGAGCATAGGTTAGTGTGGGGGATTTGTTTGAATGCCAAATGTCTTGTTATCATCATCGTTTTACGCCTATTTTATGATGATGATACTGCTGATTATTGGGTTTTTCGCTCCTTTTTACAGATTATGTTGCCGAGAAGCGAAACTTTCTTTAGGAGCTGAAATCGCCAAGTTGAGAGCTGTTTTGAATCAGAAGCTGAAGTTGTTAGAATGAGCCAGCTGTCTTCTCTTTTTAGAAGAATTATGTCCAGTCAGCTTAAAATCTCATAGTCAGAGAATCTCCTATTTTGTTAGGAGGAGATTAAAACGATATATCTAGTTAGATTTTATTTCTTTTTGAAATTTGAATTATGGGGTTGATTGCTAATATATAGCAACCAACTTACACTAGGAAAAGGATGATCTCTTTCCTCAGAATTTGGCTTTTCTTCTTGGATTTTGGCAGCAGCAACATTGCCTTAGAAACCACTGTTTGGTTTCTTTGTTTTAATTAATTAAATTCCTTTTATGCTTATAATCTCTTTTATTTATTTATTATGATGATGCTTGGCTAAACTCTATTTTCCTTGTAAGGATTCATTGCCATGAATAATTGATTGTGAGATCTAATTGCGCCCAATAAATTACAACTTATGTCTCTGTTTGTTTTGATTAAATGTCAAGTTAATCTTATTCCTTTTGAAGTCTGATCATCTACAAATAGGATTTGGTTAAATACAGTCTTCTCTTGATACTTTGGAGTCTACATTGTAAAGAGAGATGCGAAAGCAACTATCTGATTGACGGATCGGAATAGAAAACAAATAGAGTCAGGTTTATAGGATTTTTATCCCAGACTTGGGATCGGTCTCTCCCTGTGAATTATCAATCGTTTGATTAAATCCTATAGAGTGTCTCTTAGGATTGTCAAACTGGTTAGGGACTTCTAATAGAGTGTCTCTTTATTAGTCTTGTTTAGGAGGAGAGCAGGAGATTTAGGTGAACACCTGGTCTCTATAGCCACCTATAAGTTAGTTCTTGAAAACACTTGAATCTATGATCAATCAATTTAATTCATGTGCTTCGTCGAATCCTTACTGGGAATTTTACCACATTTGAACACACACACATATCACATTTTCTTTACTGTTTCATGTTATTTTTGTTTCTTAAACAATTACAACACAACAATCAATATTGGTATTTACCACCTGTTACTCGTCTTGTCATTTACAAGGAAAGTTAATTGTCCACCGAATCCCTGAGGACGAACCTTTTATCACTAGTTACTGTTCTTATTTGCATGAGCTTTGGTGAATTGAATTCATTTATTTTTGACGGTTTCGGCAACCATCACGAACCTGACGAGCTCGAAGAACTCCTGGCTTGCTATCTGACATTGAATTCAGACACATACCATGATCTCATCATCAAGGTGTTCCGGCAGGTATGGTTCGACATGAATCAGGCCTGCTTTGATGCTGAATTAGAGCATGAACTTAGTTACTATGATTAACATCAGTAAGAAAGTTGTAATTATGCAGTAAATAGCTAAGATTTCACTGCTCTATGCCTTCTTAAATTTTGCAAAACAAGAATCTGTCAAAGGAATCTTCTAGTTTAAATTCCCTGCTAGAAACAACATCATGAATTGTTACGATTACACACAGATGGTAATGTTCTTGTGTCCTGCAATTTCATCTTCAAATTTAATCACTAAAAGGAGTCATGAATCAAAATGTTAAGTGGAGTTTATGAGCAGCACAGGGTACATAGATACATTGTGATGATAAATAAATATGCAATATGGCAAAGGGAAAGGTGCACCGCCCTTTACTCATTTTGTAATACGCTGAGGAGTAAAATCTCCATTGCTGTACAACTACAATGTCATTAATCTGCAAATTTCAGCCTTTTCGCGTGGGACTCTGCGCGCATATTGTAGAACCCGTTTTCTTGAAATACAAAATTCATTCAATCTGTAACTAGATAACACATTAATGAAGATCTTGTCCTTGCAACACAATCTTGATGCATTTTATCAAATCGTACTCAACCCAGCAAATGTGTGAAAACTTATCCACAGAACTGACAGGGAATCCATGCAAATCAATCCCATTCTTATTGACAAACACAAGAACTGGACAGATTGGATTGGAAATTGTCATACATGCACAAAGATATAATTCATCTACAATGGTGCAAGTTTCAGAATTAGTAAAAGCTTCATTAAAGAAAAACTTTCAATGTACCATCATACATAAATTGGATGTAAATTTTCGAATCATGGGTCCCAATCAAAGAATCAGTTTTGGTGTTTCCTACTGTACTTTCCTTGATGGCAAAGGATTCCAGCCGCTGGCTATAGCCAAGCTACAGTTAGTCTAACTGGCAACCTATTAGGGTCGAAGTCAAATCAACTGAGTTTAGATTAGGTAACAGATTAAGAGAGGATGGCTCACCCCAGCAAGTATGAGGAGTACCACCAATGAGCATGTAGCTCATGTGCTTCCTGCAAAAATCGGGAGAGTTAGGTCTCAAGTTTGAGTCCCCTAACTCACATCCTTATTTATGGTGAATATATATCATTCCCATAATACTTTACACAACATCAACATGACATTTTATTCCATCATGTCAGGCAGTAAGAAAGATAAGGAAAAAGTTCATCTAGCACTTCACTAGGTTATGATCACAAGTTAAACAAAAGTTTCCTACAACACCATGAGTGAAGATGTTACATAATAGGCATCTTGTGTCAAAAGTTGATAAAAGAAGGCACAACATAAACCAGAGGTAATTAAAGATAAAAGTGAATATCATCCTCACAATTCAACAAGACATCCCAGCACTAGGTTCCTTAAGTAATAGTATCATGTCAAGAGTACTGCATGCATAACAGTTATTCAAGTTAGATACTCATTGTAGTCAAATATGTGGATATGAAATAAAGCGAGAACCATAATGAGGTCAAAATAGATCTATTAGTAACATATCAAACCAATCGTACCTAACTTATTACATATGTAGCTCAGAGCTATTCGAAGCTGGAAAAAAAATTCAAGTAATATCAGGTTCTCTCAGCAGGAGTAAGATGCCCCATTTGTTCAGTGAGATTATTTACAGTTTTCATATTCCACCAAAATCTTCCCCGATCACCTGGTTTAATTTCGTTTTTTCTACCATCGGAATCTTTTCTTTCTGATTGAACTTCGTGTGCATCAGCTGAACCAGGATTCTCGGTTAAAAACTGCTCCCAGAACACATCATTAACACCAGTTGCCACGTTAGGAGCAGCACCAACAGCTTGTTCTTTATGAGGCTCAGGCTCAGGAGCAACAACTACAGCTGGTGCCGAGTTCATGTCAATGCCAGGGGACTTCGGCCGAAAATCAACATTAAGTTGTATGCAAGATATCACTGGGCTTTCTGCACGGTTTGTGGAGTCATCCACTTCTATGGTCGATTGTTGATCATACGTTTGACCAATATCATGTACTAAATTCTCCCAAAATGTCACAGATGACTCCAACTGCTCGATCTGGTCCATGTTAGACGGAGCAATAGAATTATCTGCATTATCTCTTGTTAGGGCCTGGGAATGTACAAGCTGAGTATCCTCAATGCTGGCCAAATACCCAATTCTCGGAAGCCTTCTCTTTCTGTCATGGCCTTCCAATTGTGGCATGAGGTTTAACGCAAGACCTGGTTTCTGCAACACTCGGCCCACTGTAGAGACCATAGTTTGCTGTCGCCGGTCCATGAGCTGCAACCTGTCCTTTAAACCCTGCATTTGCACCTCAAATCCATGCTTCTCTTCTTCATAAATCTGAATCTCTGATACAAGCAATTCTCTGTCTCGTTTGAGTCTTTCAATATCATCCTTCAAATTCTGTCTTTCAGAATCAGTCAATGGATTGATAGATCCCTGTCCTTGGACAACGTTCTGCATAGAGTGACTGTGAACCGGCTTCCGTCTATGAATGTTCTTCATAAGGTGCGGTTGACCTCTTATGAAATCATCGTTTGCAAATTCCCATTGCTCTGGATCAACTTTCCTGAAACCCTAATAAATACCAAAACAAAAAAATCAACTCCACCGAACAAATAAAATGGCAATAGCATGGATATAACAACAGCAAAAACACATTAAGCATCTAAACAAATGATAACAAACAAACAAGCAAGCACGATGTTAAAGCTATACTAAAGCTTACATATGTATTGAGCTGTCTGATGAAGCTTGAGAAATTATTGTGCTTAAAGAATTTAGGAAGCAAATCCCTAGAGAATTCGGGTGGATTCCACACGATAAAGCTTTTATTGCTCGGACTCCATGACACAACTGAATCAGTGGAATGATCATCCACCATCTCATACGTCTTGGCGAGGAACGGTGGCAGCGAATTTGAACTGGCCTGTGAATCATCCATATCCTTAATTCCCTTCGATCTCCAATCACAACGACATCATCAAAATTCACCAATCCAATAATTACAACGAACTCCCAACTCCAAAACCATCAACTACAATCAAAACCCAACTCAGTTTACACTTGAAAGCTCCTCAAATTCAATCAAGACAAGCAGACCCGCAAACTCAATTCAGCTTTCTGAGACTCTCTCAAATCTCCAAAAACCTTAAATTTTTCACAAAAACACACAACATACCTCTCAGATCTCAGAACAACAACAAAAATGAAAAAGCACCCATCTTTGCTTTTCCCAATCAAAACCCACAACCGAAGTTTAAGCTTCCGAAACCAGTTTCATGTTTCCTGAATTTACAGCAAAAGCAACAGCAACTATTATAATAGTAAGACCAAACAGTTCATTTCTGTTATTTGTTGCAACTTAGTAGTCATCTTAAATGAAAAATAGGAAACAGAAAAGGAAACCCTTATTTGACAATTCCTTAAAATCCCACTTTTGTTTCTTTTCTTGCAGCTAAAGCAACAATTAAACGAAATGAATAATTAAGAAAGGAAAAAGGAGAAGACTTTTTATTCAGTTTAATTATATATTAGCTGCTATTACCTGGATGGAAGAAGTTGCAGAGAATTGGGTGAGCTTGAGGAAGCTCAAAAACGATTTGTTTCTTTGTCGTTTGATTGACAATAATATTACTCTTTTTTTTTTGGGATTCCCACTCACTCTTCTCTTCCCAAACGCGTCGAAAGATTTACTATTTATTGTTTTGGGAGTACTTATGAGTGGAGATATGTGGATGGAATATATTTTTTGATGTTATTTATCTATTTATTTATCAGCACGTCTATTAATGTTGTTAATAATGTAGCTTTCTTTTGTGGGGCTGGTAAATAATTTAAACAGTAGGTAATGCAAATATTATCTAATATTCCGTCACCACATTATATGTCGACTATTCTAAATTTAAGTCGGATATGTCACAGAAAGGTAAAACTCTTACTCATAAATTTTACTTTCATATTTAGGAGGGTAATGGTTTTTTTTTCTTTTTAATAAATGTAAAGCCTATGAAATATAGATTTTGTACAACTTAATTTATACTAATATCATTATATCTAAATAAATAATAGTATAAGAAATTAGTCTCACCACATAAGAGGAATATTGGATTCACAAGATTTTAAGACCAATGAAAGATCAACGTACCTAGCCCTTCTATTAGAATTATAATCTGAAAAAAAAAATTGTTCTAGAATATGAGAAAAGTATAAATGTAGTTACATATTTTTTTTCTTGCTTTGGTTAATACAAATTGAAGATGTTTATTTCAGACTGAGGTACCTCGGCCTGAGGCTTGGTCCTGATCGCATCCTTTCCCACCAAAGCTTCTTTGTATCTTGAAAAGACCTTACCCCCTCTGATAAGGACATCTTGGGGACATTAATCTTGATGTTTGAACATTTTATTATTTTGCTATGTCCAAATCGACCACAACATTTAAACAAACCAGTCCCTAAATGCTTGTCATGGACACTTGAAAGCTTGTCCTAGAAGGCCACCCCGACCACACTTGAGCAGCAAAAGAGAATGACAAGCCCCCCCTCCCCCCCAACCCAACCCCCAACACACACACAACCCCCCAACACACACACAACACAAGCATCTTGGATCCACCAACATGCCTCGCCGTATTAGGTTATCGTTAGTAAGGAGGGATCTATGGGCCAACCTCCACATAAAATTCTTCATTTTCATAGGGATATGTAAGCCCTAGAGCAATATTGATATGAGCTTGGGAACGCATGGCTATTACATGAGGAGCAAAGAGACGGTAGCATTACTCTTGAAGACTCTTAGAGCCGAAGAGGACAATTTGGAGGCTCAGGAACATTGGACGACATGCATGCACGCCAACGCACATACATTCATGCCTAGCAAGGCCTCGACGGTGAGCGCACACCATGCCGAGAACCTCACTCACCTATCGCTACGCCTAGGCTGAGGCGCACGGACTCACGCGATGGTCGGCCCACCCATGACGCTTCTCGGCCACAACCCTAACAAGCCATGAGGTTGTCCGCCTAGGCCGTGGCCGAGCCCTTGCTGCCAAACCCAAGTCCATCCAAGAAAGGAGCTACAAGGCCCTAATGTTTGAAGGGTATTTAGGGGTTTTCCCTTTGTAAATAGTCCTAAGTATAAATAGCTAGAGATAGGCTATTTTCCTCTTGTCTTGAATTTTGTGAGTTATCTCCTTCAAAGACCATTCAACTTAGGTGAGGATTATGGTTTAGAACTTCATCTTCTCCAAACGATCGAGTTGCTCAATATCTTTCATTGAGAGGGTCGATCTTGGAAAGAGAACCTCGTAGCTATTTCGGCAAGGTTTCCTAGGCTAGACTTAGGAGGGTTTGCCATAGTTTCGAGTTACCTTACTTGTCTATTTTCATCAATCTAATATCTATCCATTCCGCAACTCCCAATTCGCTTCATCCACTCTTTTCCGTCTATCATCAACACCAACCTTCCAACGAGGACTAAATCCAACCGTGACCAAACTCTTGGCCTCCAACCTTCCTAATGAACCAAACCCATATCAAATATCCACCAACCTTGGGGGGTAGGATCACTTGTTGTATACGGTGTAGAAGTCGTCACCAAGCAATGATATCCGCTGCGAACAGAGTAGTTTCCAGATTGGGTACCACACCACACAAGAGACTCCTTTGCCCTAGTTTAATTAAGTGGGAGGGTTAAGATATCGAAACCCTCATGAGCTAAAAACATACCATTCACCCAGGGACGGATCTAGGAATGATTTCTAAGGGGGGCGGGGGTTCGGGGGCAGCGCCCCCGAAATTTTTTTTGGGGGTATTTTAAAGGGAAACCAAACGAGCTGAACGAAAAATTGAACAAATGCTTAAGAGTATTTGTATCCCCGAACTAAATAACAAATATTTAGATAACTTAACAAAAAGATAAATAAGAAGACAATATAGAAAAAAATTAATTATACATTAGAATTCATATAATATACGTACTTCTTACAATTGTTCTCTACGAGTTTTCATTTTTTGAAATCGTTGAATGATTCTCTCATTCTCTACACTATCAAAAACATCTTTTTCAACAAAAGTAATCAAACAATCATTTAACATATCATCTCCCATACGGTTCCGCAGTCGATTCTTCACAATGCTCATATAAGAAAAAGTCATTTCCACTGTCGCAGTTGCAACCGGTAAAATCAAAGCTAGCTTCAAGAGTAAATACACCAATGGATAGATAATGTGCTTTCTTCTTTCAACTAACTTTTCGGAAAGATCATTAATCCCTTTCAAATTTGAAAATCCAACATCCGACCGCATATCCAAAATATAATTCTCTAGTTGATTATCAAGAGCAAGTATATCAACTCTAGAAAACTCATTAGGATAAAATTGAGTCAATTGAAACAATTTCTCCTTATTGAAAGCAACAAAGGAGTCTCTTGGATTTAAGCATGCCACACAAAGGAGCAATTCGCTATTCCTCTCATCAAATCGATTATTAAGCTCATGAAGTTGCATATCAATGACTTGATAAAATAAATCAACTTGATAATAATGTAGATTGGAAATTTGCTCACCTTTCCGCCTTGGTCTACCTTGGGCAACAAACATATCACTCATAGTTGGAACATTTATATTATGTTTACCACAAAGTAAAGATACTTCATTCAGTAATAACATCCAACCTTCATCTCTCATTGACTGCAGTCTCAACTTGGATACTTTGAGTAAATCTAAAGCATTTACTATGTATTCATTGGTTGGGATTTTTCATATCCCGTAAACAATTTTTTGGAGCCCAACTGAACTGCCCAAGCCCAATAAAAAAAAAAATCATCCAGCCCAAGGGTGGGCAATTGCCCACTCTTGCCTGGGCTGAATCCGTCCATGCATTCACCTAGAACTTGCGATGAGTAGTGGAAATGGAGCTAATACATGCTAAGATGGAAGAGACAACTCTTTTAAGACTTGTTAATACTCAAACGAAATTAATTTTATCTTCAGAAAGAGACGAAAGCACCCGTAAGGAGCCCAAAAATTACATTTTTTCATATATTCTTGCATAATTATGAAACTCATATTACTAATGGATCGAATTAAATTTTTTCTTTATACGATTAAAATAAATTATTAATCTCACGATTAAAATCTCAATAAAAGAAAAATTAAACCACGAAAGTATTTTGTTAACAAACACCCACGAATATGATGTTTCCTTTAATATTTAATATTCTTACATGATGACATGACCTGAGGTTGGGAAAAGACGATGTTGTCAATGTACGATGAATTTAATATGCATGGGTTGTCTGCTTATGTGTGGATGTGTGTCGGGGGATGACGTGTGTGCTTCCGTGGATAAGTAAAACAGTGTTTATTTTATTTATTTATTTTTCTGAAAAGAGTTTTTTTTTTTTACAATTTTTTTCTGAAAGAGATGTGTGCATGAGATATGAGATTTGCTTTGTTAAAGTAATACTCTAATTAGTTAACGACTTAAGGTTTTAATTTATGTTATTTATTGTAACCAATTATTTTTAGAATGTAATTAATCAATGTTAATAATCAAAAGATTGATTAATAATTGATGTTACAGGCTAGAAAAAATTACTGTTTATAAAAAGGTGGCAATTGGTATGCAAAAATTCGTTCATCAGCGGTGGACATCAGATCAGATCAGATCAGATCATATGGGCCCCTTACTCTTAGCAGGCTTTGTTGGGCTTTGAGGCTTGGACTTCGGTTGAAACCCATCATACAAGAAACACTTGCCTTCAATCCAATTCAAAATTGTACGTGGCGGACGCAACGGAGGGACTCCAATCCAATTCATTAATGACTGGGTGGAGTCCGCCGCGCACGTGCGGGGATAATTGAATTTTGGGTAGCGACTTTCGTGGGTGGTCGTTGAATTTATCCAATTTCATTGATGAATTTTTGAATGGTCCACAAGCTCTTGTTTCTTTTTAATTAGTCTATTTGTGCCTTATATTTATGCTTATTGTTAGAATTTTAGATCTATTAAGATTAATAATTCTTTTTGCATGGCATCTGATATTAACAAGATTGGCCCACCTTCCGTATGGACTACGATCACTTGGGCTTGTCAATTGGGCCAAAACTGAAATTTCATAAAATTCAACGTCGGCCCACCTTACTTTTGTCATAAGAAAGTGGGACATGGTTTGGCATGCATCCTACTCAAATTCATGCTCAGACTTCTATTGTAACAACATTTACTGTTGTTTTGGGTTCCTGGCGTGTCTAATCACGCAACGCACTCCAATCAGTCATCGGTGCATTTCTTTCTGGCTATAAATGGAACTTAAAAAATGAAGATGGCACGTACGTACTGTCGCTGGGGCACTGTCACAAGAAATTGAATAAAATTATCAGCAAATATTTTTTAGAAAAACTATTAGTGATAAAATAAGAAGTAATAATAAAAAACAGTATTATAATAATAGCTAGGTATTTGTATTTACTTGCTTACAATACACATGACATGGCAAGGCTGCTACAACCAAGAAGACCCACATAGACATAAGCCATGGGATAGGATTGGCATATGATAACATTGGCTGACAAAACTGACACAGCGATCCCCACTATCAGTCTATAAACCATCAAAAGCTCGGTCAATCAAGTCAGCAGCACTCAGCAGCAGCAGCGTACACACACCATTTGCGGCCATTTCGTTTCAGGTCCCGCCGCATACCTGACCGACCGACCCACCCGCGGTCAGTGAATTATTACTAATTATTATTATCACTCTCATGAATTATTTTCAAAAATTAACTACTGATTATTAATTTATTTGGAGCTATTGATTGATTTATTTAAATAATAAAATGTTAACAAAAAAGTGACTCTATTCTCACTCTATTATGAAAAAAAAAACATTTAAATAAAAGTTTTTTAAAATATTTTTAACTACTAATAAAACTTCTTTTTTAATGAGAAAAAGAAACCTTCATTTTCATAATTTAATTTTATTAGGAATTAATAATAACAAATTATATCATCATAATATATTATAACTCAATATATGGTAAGAAATGTATCGACAAGTTTATATCTTTAAAGCACATTTTATTTTATTTAAACCACAACACGACACCTAATAACTAAACGATTTACTTCTTAATATTTAAACTGGGTTGATTCTATTAAAAATTACGGATAATATTTACATTTTTCTAGAGAAATATTAGTAGGATAAATTTAGAAATGACTAAAAAGAAAAGGTAAAAAGATAGGATAAGAGGCTATACATATTCCTATTTTTGGGTTTAAGCTTTCTTTATTACAAAAGTCATAAAAAGATAGGAAAAGAAGTGGACATAACTACTAACTTCAATAAAGCATCAAACACATGTTTATTGAAGAATAGTTTAAAAAGGAAAATTACTAAAATAAGGAATATAAAATTAATATTAATACTCCAAACTAATTAACTTGTCGAAATATTAGCTATTCTGTACTTGGTCAGCCATTAGCTCGATTAGTACAAACCGAATCCAAGTTCAAACTTGTCCTTGAATTAGATTAGCTCATTTGGCATCTTTTGCACACTCATCAGACCGTTGGTCAAACTTACCCTCCAAAACTGGTCCCCCCACCATTTCAGTCCTTGCCAAACATATCAAATCCAACCACCACAGTAAGAAAAGGGAAACACCCACATATATATATATATATATATATTCCCAATTATACCCCCACTAACAAACCAAATTGCGTCGTTTCGAACCGCTCCAGATCTCGAGTCAATGGTTCCAGCATATTCAATCGAACCAACTGTACACTCTTTTCATTTGATTTTACTTCTTGTTTTAACCATAATTTATTTTTCATATTAATTGTCTATTCGTGTATTTCAATATTTTTTCCATTATAAAGGTAATTATGAAAAGTAATTAGTCATAATATTTTTTAATTTTATATCACAAAATGAACCAAATAATTTAATGCACCACTTGTTTAAACAGTCTAATTTCGGTTCGGTTCATTTCCGATAAGTTGTTAAAACAATTGTACTACTCATGCATCATTCTCTTTTTTTTCTTTTCATAAAAAAAGCCTAAACACGTGTTACTACCGTGATATCGCAACAAAAAGCTCATGAGTGGCGATCTCGTAATTCCCTACAACTTCCAAGTCCATTTTCACCACCTCTCTGTATTTAGCTCACCTCTCCTCCTCATTTAACTAAAATTCAACCAAAACAGAAAGCAAAGAAAAAGAAAAAGAAAAAAACCGCCAAACTTGGGCGGTTCCGGTCTAGCTCGATCGGGATGACGTCAGGGACGAGAATGCCGACGTGGAAGGAGAGGGAGAACAACAAGCGGAGGGAGCGGCGGAGGAGAGCAATCGCCGCCAAGATCTACTCCGGACTCAGAATGTACGGCAACTACAAGCTGCCTAAACACTGTGACAATAACGAAGTACTTAAAGCTCTCTGCAACGAAGCTGGCTGGACAGTTGAAGAAGACGGCACCACTTACCGAAAGGTAAAATTATTTAAATTTTCAAACCAAACTCACTGGCTATAACCGAATAACGGATTTCTGTTTTAAGCTTGGCTGTTTACTGTTTTTGGGTGAGGCGTACGTTAGCAATTTAGTTGTAGTGGTGGGAAGTTGCGTCTGCGGTGTTAGTGTTGTTGCTTTCCGGTGGTTGATCTGAGATGATGAAAATCATGAAATGAATGTTTTGCTTGTTGTTTTACTCTTTTTTTTCCCTTCCGCTGCTAACGTGCGCGCGGGGTGATCTTCGTGTGGTGGTTTTTAGGGATGGAGGGAATCAATCATCTGTGATTCAGTGACGTTTTTCTGATGAACGGTTGGGATTTGTTTTTTACTTTGGTGTTTTATCGTGGGCACGAGACACGAGATCTTTTCAAGTTTCGGAGGTCTGTTTCGTTTCGGTTGCGAAACAGCGAGTCAGAGAGAGTTTACGATGAGCAGAGGAGGTACCTCCTCTGGTGCCTCTCTCTTCTTAAGACGAAAATAACCTTCGTGCTTGTTAGCGAAATTCAAGTTTCCATAAGGTCCGATTGGTCATTTTCACAAACATTAGCTCATTTCTTTGCATTGAACTCATGAGCGAGCTCACTCTCGCTTTACTTTAATGGCAGTGTTTGTTTGTTCAACTTTAAGAGAAGATGGAGAGATTTCCAATCTCCAACCACTTTATGGCATTTTCTGTCGAAGGGTATTTTTGTCTTTTAGCATAACCACCTCGAGATCCCCGGGCTCATACGGCAGTGGATTAAATATTAAACACATCTTGAAAAGTTTGATTAATTTCAGTAAATTATGAAATTGATAATAGTAGTAATTTATCGGTATTCCGGCTGGTAATAATAGTTTTAAAAAAAAAAAGGAGATTATTGGTAAAGCGTGTGTGTGGGTGGGGGGGGCGTGTTTGTTCGATTGTTTTTTTTCTTCGTTTTGGCTATAGTAGTGAGAGAGGAGACATGGTGCGGTGGTAAGGGGGAGGTGTCGTGTCGTGGGGTGCAGTGTTGTTGATTGATAATAACAAATACTTATATGGTTTGACATTAATTTTGTTCTTTCAGAAAGTATATTGTCGGGTGTCTATTACTATTTTGCCCCTTCTTACTGGGTGTGGCTCGTGGCAATGATCTATTCGCACGTGACACACCTTAGCAATGCAGGTGTTGTTAAGTGTAATGTGGGTCTTGACAGGGATTATGTACTTGTCAGTTGTCACCTATGGTTTTTTCTTTTCTTTTATTTTTTCTCATAGGAATGATTGTGATCTTCTTTTTTTCTGGTCAAAAGCTTTTTTCTTTTTCCCTCTAAAAAGATGAGAAGGTTTATTTACTATGGAAAAATTTGTATTTTCTTTATGGGTTTTTGTTTTTGCATTGTTAAAGCATGTGCTTTCCTGTTATAAATTTCCTGAATTGCGGAGCAAAAAGGGTCTGTTGCAATCCCAATTTTTTTTAGCTTTATGCTTTTATCCGTTGGAGTAATGTGCCATTTGAAGTCAACTTTGTTAGGCGTAAATAGGTTGTCCTAAAATCCAAACTCTAGAACAACACTGTTTTGGTGTTGAAAGTCATCCTATTCCCTTTCATTACATGTTTACTTCGGATCACCTTTTATTACATGTTTATATTATCAATTGGTTAGACTTACTGATTTGGTTTATGTAAATTTAGAGTGATTAGTAGCAAAATCGAACTTGCCATGAGATGTTACATTATGTTTTAGGTGACTAATTGACCATAGTGTTAATTAGATGTTTTTGGTTGTCATGAGACATTGAAAAACTTCTTGAGGTCTGGAATGGAGTAGGCAGTCTGTATTCCAAGGTGTCTTTACAGAGAATGTAGTCATTTGAGACCTTAATTTTGTATCGTGTGGCACGATATATGGTGATGTTATTGAGAGGATCTTGCTGACTCCCCCCCTTTATTCGCTCTTCTACAGGGATGCAAACCCGTCGAACGCATGGATATTATGGGAGGGTCTGCATCAGCTAGCCCATGCTCATCTTACCACCCAAGTCCATGTGCATCATACAATCCGAGTCCTACCTCATCTTCTTTCCCAAGTCCTGTTTCATCCCGTTATGCTGCAAATGCCAATGGCAATACTGATGCAAATTCCCTCATTCCATGGCTTAAAAATCTATCCTCATCTGGCTCGTCATCATCCTCGTCAAAGCACCCTCACCACCTCTATATTCAAACTGGATCGATAAGTGCTCCGGTCACCCCTCCGTTAAGCTCCCCAACTGCCCGATCTCGTGCCAAGAATGACTGGGATGACCCAGCTGCTGGTCCATCGTGGATGGGGCAGAATTATCCATTCCTGCCCGCTTCTATGCCCTCGTCTACCCCGCCAAGTCCTGGTCGTCAGGTCCTACCAGATTCAGGATGGCTCGCTGGCATCCAAATTCCTCAAAGTGGGCCAACATCACCCACATTCAGCCTTGTATCACGCAATCCATTTGGCTTCAGAGAGGAAGCTTTATCAGGGGCAGGGTCACGGATGTGGACTCCAGGGCAAAGCGGAACTTGCTCTCCTGCAATTCCTGCTGGTATTGATCAGACAGCAGATGTCCCAATGTCTGACAGCATGGCTACCGAGTTTGCTTTTGGAAGTAATGCGCCAGGGCTGGTGAAACCTTGGGAAGGAGAGAGAATCCATGAGGAATTCATATCTGATGATCTGGAGCTGACCCTCGGAACCTCTAGGACAAGGTAAATTGGACTAGTGGTATAACTGAATGGATGTTCTGTGCTTTTACCGCCATAGTTTCTCAAGTCTGTTTCTGATGATCATATGTTTCGTTGCTGCAGGTAGAGAAAACTTGATAGAGGAGAATGAGAACGAGTCTTCAACACAACTCTTCATTTGGGTTTCTTATTGCCCTTAATTAAAGCCTTTCGTATCAATGATTTAGTGATTTAGTGCTCTGCATGTTTCGATTCGAAGGCAGCTGAGTTAGAAGTACAGTGAGTAGGAGCGTCTGTTATTAGTATTTTTTTCTTTTCCCCTTTTCAACAGAGAGAACTGGAAATTTAATTATAAATAGCTCATGGTGGTGGCTTTGCCCCTTTCTGTTCAATTTATTTTTCCCCTGCTATTTTTTTTTCTACCTTGGTTTTGATCTTGTCCAAAATAGAAGTTCCAATCACAATAGTTATATTTGTTTGGTTTGATATGGTTTTGGAAAGAAATTTGACCTCAAGATCACAGAGTCATGAAACTACATTGCTGTCCTAAGGTGTTGCATGTTCCGAGCCAAACCATAAGACTCAGAGCGATATGAAATGTTGTCGTCTCCCAGCTTTTTCGCTTCGGTGTATGTATTCCATATGAGATTCAATCCTGGAAAGTAGTTTGACTCGCATCATGATGTGCTGGAAATGAAATGACTGGCCAAAAGAGCACCGTAAAATTGTTTGTGGGTGTGGCCCATAGTTCATAAAGATCCGATTACCAATTAAGCAAAGGTTTGCTATTTTTCGAAAGGAAGTGAATATGATTCGGTGATCCTACAAGTCCATGTGACATTGAGTGCATCTCAAGGTCTTTGTTTTTAAATTCAATCATGTCATTTTGAGTGGACAAAACATGCACTGTATTGTCAATGATACTTCTTTGGAGACCCAGATTTGATTCTCTTCGGATTTGGTTATAATGTTGGGTTTTCCAGTAAACACTGTGCTGAATCAATCCAACTTTGGTTACGGTCAAATAGTAAAAAGGAAGAAAAAAGCTTAGAATGAAGAAAAACAAACTAAAAAAATCACCCTTTTAAATAGTGATTATGCTCTCAGCAAAGAAAACACCCTAGTAGTAACCACAAACAGGGTTTAATTGAAAATGAAAATTTATAGTAGTTAGGAGGCTAATATCTTTTTTTTGGGAAAAAATGGAAACATCTCAAATAATATGGCTAATGGTGGTGAGGTGACTATGATGAATAGTTTTCCACTTTTTTATTGCCATGGAAGAAATAAATTAAATTTTGTTATAATATTTACCAGTTTTATTAAGATCCAGACATCTGATAGGAAGTTGATGTATGTTTCCACCATCATATACAAATGTACCAACTTTCTGCAGAAGTAGAATTCTCACACAACCTTCAATATTTAGCTCTTTGACATGAGCAAAGAATGACAGTGAATGATTTTGAAGTAAAAACAGCAAACAGAGGATGTACATAGAATGGAATGGGGATACCCTACTCTTTACATTTGAATGTATGTCAGAGGAGCGTAAATTTTTTACTTCGATTAATCACTTCTCAAACTTCTGGTACAGGTCCGCAAGTGCCCGGTATAGAATTGCAGCAGCTGGAGGCCTCGGCATCGACCCAAGAAGTATGTCTGACGCGGTTAGAGATTGGCTCCCGTAGAATCTGGAGTTCTCTTTTGTGCGTGTGGTGACAATACTTCCTTCGAGTGAACATCCAACGAATGCTCCTGCATATTTATCATGTTAACTTGTAAAGAAAGGTACATTGAAGAGGGAGGGGGGATTGAGTTGAGTTGGGACCAAAAATTAATCAGTAAACACAAATTCTGTGAGTAGCTTCTCAAAAGATTCAGGAAGATGACAAGCACAAGAAGCATAGGAAACATAAGTTCTAAGCCCCTTGTTTCATCAATGGCCGTGGTAAGTGAATAGCCAGGGCAAGAAAAGTCATAACTTTTCAAAAAATCTGAATGAACTAACAAAAATTTCTGTTGGAAAACCAAGTACCTTTACTACAGCTGTATGTATAACAAGCAGCGTAACCACCATCACCAGCTCGAAGATCAGCTTCAACTGCTCGTCCAACGATGCCAAACGCTGCACTCAAACCAGCACCAAGAGAGAGATGTGCATTGCCACAAAATGTATCAATGGCCTCGTTTGTTCTCAACACGATTATGAAATCTGTCAATTCACCACCGGCCTGCAAGCAAATCAACCCTTCAATGCTTGATCCAGATTATGAAAACACAATAAAGTCGTGACAGTCTTGAACAACATAAACCAACAAGATGCAAGCTCAAGCATGAAAGCACTGAAACACTTTTTCCAAGTTGAGGGAAATTGAGCCATTTAATTTCCCTCCCTTTCCATTCTTTCCCTCTCCTTTCCATTGTCTTTTTTATTCCCATTCGAGAGAAATTAATGAATTTCCATTCCATTCCTTTCCTTTCCTTTGTTAAAGTTGGTTGCCATACTAAGTGTAAACAACCAACTGTTTGTTTGGGTACTAAAATATTTCTATTTACATATTCAAGGAACAACTTATTAAAAAGTAAGAGTTGATAGGACAAACAGCTCACCTGTGCTCCCCATCCCATACCAAATGAGGTTACGGCAGAGGGTGGAGACCATGATCCATCTTCTCTCCGAGCAATTACAACTCCAGTTCCAATATTATATGTAACCATCACCCCAACTTTTACCACTGTAATTATGGCAAGGCCCTTTGCTTGTCGTAAAATGGCATCTGGAATAGACTTCTCAGCTTTTAGACAACCGACCTGTGTTACGAAAAGCATTGAGTAAGGAATCAAACATGAGTCAAATGCAATAAGAAAATGATTTAGTAGGCAATAAACTAATCCATGGGTTCCTGCTTTCATTAATCACTTACACGCTTTGCAGCCTACAATGCACACATTCTCTTATCTTTTACTTTGTTAAGAAATCTCACGCACACTGAGTTATGTACATTTGAAAGGGATGAAATTTAGGATGAATAATACATAATATTCAAATTTTTTACTGCATTCGCATTAACAAGGACATCTTAAAAATCCATAATTTGATGACTCTTGTACAATTTCTCAATATTCAGTAACAAAGGATGCAGACTGTTTACCTTATCATTATAACCTCGAATGGTATTTGTTGCCTTGTAAATTTCGTATTCCATGGTCTGTCCCCATGGAAAGTTAACCCAGGATCTCAAAGTACTAAGATCCGTCACATCACAGGTTGGCAACTGGGCAGCATGGCTTACTTGGTTCATCAAATATGGCTGGACAGACTCCAGCCGCACATAGCATACATCACAGACTCGTTGGGGATCTCCAACGCGGAACTTAGCAGGTAACAAGCTCCTTCCTTTAGAGCACTCTCCACAAAATATTCCTCCACAAAACCTACAGTGATGCCTGGAGCACATAATTGGATGAAAACGCACTCCACAGAGCATACAAGCAGAGGCAGCACTGTCAGCCAACCATTTTGGTGGCTCTGTGTCAAGAAGTTCACTCACATTGCCAAAGTTTGCCTCTGTGAGAGTTTGAGCAATATCTTGCCAAGCTTGCTCCACTAAATGACATGACATCAACGATAAAGTATACCCAGTTAGATCACCCGAAGCAATGGCACTTACTTTGCCACGAGCAGAGAGTAACATTTCAACAAGCACATCCCACATAGTCAACTCCTTCTCTTCTTCAAAGCATTGGCTCCATGACAAGTCACTTTCAGGAAAATAACCCCCATTCGATGGAAAACCTCTGGCCCACTCTTCATAATCGTTTTCAAACATAGGTGGAACAGAAACAGGTATCCAAACCCCAGTTTCTTCTGCAAGCGGCGGATCATAAAAGAAATACTTCCCTAACTGTTGGTGGCTAGGTTTTGTCTCTCTATTGTCACCATTCCCTTCCCCAGATGCCCGAGGCAACTCAACATCATCATCATCTTCTCCCGACATAGTTATTCTTTGTGTCCCACCTGAAACATCAGTTGAAGAATCATGGCACTCTCCAGGTTTTCCAAGCCTCCTATCATCCTGCCAATTAGTATAAAACAAAACCAATATGAGTTCAGTACAAAATTACGATATGAGCATATCAAATCATTATCAAAACTAACAAAAGACAGAGCCTTTCAGCAATTCTAATGATATTGCAAAAAAAGGTTTGTCCTGGCTTCATAGTTATTGCCAATTCTAAACTTATACAACACTGTTCATAAGAATACCCAACAGAATAAGCTTACACAATCAAAAGCTCAAGAACCCATATAATCACTAATATTATATCCCAAACAAAACCCAACAATAACGAAATCAATCAGAACAAGGGAGGAATTCAGCTCTATCAGAGAATTACCGGGAGAAACTTTGAATCCGCGTTGGGAGAATCAGGAACTTTATAATCCAAATTCTGGACTGCTTCAAGCTTATGAAAGGGATTTACAAAGTTTCCTTCGCCTTCCATATATAATTATAATTATACTATATTTACAAGCTAAAAACGATTCGGCAACCGCGGCAGCTTAGAAAATAATAACAATTCAGCATAGGGAAATGAAGAAGCACGAATCTGTAATCTCAACCCGATAGAAAGAGAGGGGTTTCGAGGAAGGGAATTGATTATCGAGAGGAAAAAGGGTCGGTCTTTCTGTTCTCCGTTTCGGGTAATGGGCAATACCGTCTTCTGCTGAGCTTTTGTTTTGTTTACGTCTTGATTGCGTAATGAATAAAAATAACAGAAAGCAAAAATAATCAAGCAAGCAAATTTTTTATTTAGGTTTTAACCTTTTTTTTTTCTCTCTCTAGATGGACATTTAAGGTTTTTTAATAAAAATAAGTTTGTAAATTAATGTTAGTCTTTTCAAAATAGAAAGAGTTAAATTTCGAGTTTGACTTTGTCCGTATTAAATTGGTTAAATTTATTTACATGTAATTTTATTATATTACAAAGCAAAAGATGTGATAATTATTTTTATTTATTATATTATTTTTTTAAAATATGAGTATTTTTGGTTTATTTTATTTTCTCAAACCAAATCCTTCTACCTACGTCTAAATATCCTACTTAATGTAGTGCTTTAAGATTATAGTACATGAGTGGAAGAAAAAAAACAGAAAATATTGGTATTTATAAGAGTCAAGTTTTTTTCTTTTGGTTGAATATAAGAGTTCAAGTTCACCTCTTAATTTTGAGTATGGAAAATAAAACAAAATTATTAAAGTGTATTTTTTTTAAATCCGATAATAATTAAATTCGGAATGATTAAGTTGAAGGGTGATTAAGCATTAAGTGGTTATTAACAACCTCTAATTTATTGAACAGAAATTTAAGCAATTATTGACCCAAAAAAAAGAGTTAAGCAACTATCAAAACATGGGTTATAATTTATATATTAAAGAGGAAACAGAAAAAACTGTCTCCAACAAAAGGAAGTCCATATCTCTCAAAAAAAAAAAAAAAAGAAGAAGACAAAACAAAACAAAAGGAAGTCCATTAGTACATTTAAGTCCAAAGACTGAGCAGCATTAGTGAAAATTCTCTCTGGATCCGCTCGAGTCTTTCCAACAATTCTCTCCTTTTCATTGTTTTCAATCGAAAAAACAAATCTTTGCAGACTTCTTTCATCCACAGCTGCTACTATCCATACATACATCCATCCATCCATCCATCCAAAGTAGTGTGAAACCTCAAAGAGTAAACAAAAAGTCATTATCAAAATCCACCTGAACTGGAAGTCTCGATATGCCATCTACCATTATCATCATCAGCTCCAAAATCAGAACTTTCTTAATACTTCCATCCTCCGTATCCTCCTACCAACTCTGCTCCAACCATCAATTGCTGCACATCATGGCTTACTAGCCGTACAGAGAGGCACGCGCCGCCAAGCTACCAGCTGCTATGAAATGGTGTCGAGATCTCAGTGCTCAGTTAACCCCAAGTGCAGGTGGTGTGAAAGTCAGGATCTTGATGATATGTGCTTCAGCAAAACAGAGCCATGGATTATCAAACTGGAAGTACTGTGATTATATCAACACATGTGGATTATAAGTGTCTTGAGTTTTGATTGATCCACTTATTCAATTAAGTAGTTGCAAGAAAGGGGAGAGTTTTCTTGTTTGTTCATTAGAGTGTTGGTGTGAAATTCCATTTTGCTCAACGCTTTGATGGATTTAGGATCAAGATTGGTTTCCTTTGCATATGCCTTTGACTTACAAACTTGTTTAGTATGCAGGCAAATATATGGCTTTGTTTATCAGATTATTTGTCATCTTTGCTCAGCTTTTCCTTCTGTTTCTTTTGATTCTTAAAAGGAAGTTGTCAAGTGTGATGGTAATGCCAAACTGAGGAGACAATTGCTCCTATGCCTTAGACATGAATTTGGTAACCAAACATCAAAGTTTAGGAACTTTTTGGTCCAAGCCTGGGGTCTGAGTTTGGAAATATGGGGCCTGCTGCTATTTAGAAGCTGATTTGGGTTTCTTTTTGAAGCTGGAGTTGGTAATTTTGGTTATTTACTCAGTAATTGAGTATACCTGGGAATTTGGTAACTAACAGGTTCTTGAAAGCAATCGCTTGTAAGTGTGTGTTTCTTCCTTTTACTTGATTGTGTTGATGAAAAAGAAAGGAAGGAGACTCTTTCCTTTTGCTGTGGGTGCTGCTGTTAAAAAGATGATCTTGCTTGGGTGAAGGAGATGGCAGAAAATGGTGTAGATTTAGTTGGCATTTTCTGAATGATGCTATAATTTTCGAGGTGGAAGGCCTCCTCCACATGTAAGCTGGAGAAATAACAAAGACACATCGTTTACAAAAGGAGGAAGATGATATAAAACCTTAACATGGTGACCAAGGAGGGATCAAAGGCACAGTCCTTTCATAATCTTGAGTTCCTGACCTAAGTGACAATAACCAAGCTGAGGGACCAAAATGTCCACATTTGAAGGTTGCTTGTCAATTGTTAACAAATTGTAGTAAGAAAGAGAAAAATAAACTCGGGGCTAAGGTTCGGGTACGAAGAATGAAAATAAATCATGGTTGAGAAAACACCATTATTGGAGTCCAATGATCTTCGAATGAAATTAGTATTACTCCCGGAAGGAGAAAAAAGACCCTCAACAGCGACAGCAAACAAAAAATTAACAAATTGATCAAGGTTTACAAAAACCACTCCATTGTCTCCTTCTCATAGCTGGTCTTAAGTTGTGTACCAAAAAACTAGCTGGTCTCAAGTCCTCTATGGCCTCATAGTTCTCAGAAGCAAATACAGAGACTATTCATAGTAGTGATATTAAGGCTATCTTAAAAGAACAAAATGTTCAGGATCAATAATTTTAGTTTAGGTTCGGAAAAATGGAAGACTATTCATAATTGTTGCTCCAAAACAAGAAAAAGTAATGAAAGTGACCAAATTCATGAATTTTTCTTAACTTCTAAAGTATGGAGAACTGAAATGCGAGTAAACAAATCTTCATTTTTCTTCTTTCTTTTTGACACTCTTCCAATTGGAATTTGAACAATAATGTTTGTTCAACACAACTTCATGGAAAACAAAATCTAAACCTAGAAAAATAACAAACCACAAACTTCACGAAAAACCAAATTACACTTTCACAATCCCTTCATCTCTAAGAAAATGCTTCACCGCAAACCTCATATCCTCGAAACTTTCACATCTTTCAAAGAACCTAACCAATTTCTTCAACTCCACATCCCCAAGATCATCAGTGAAAGGCTTCATTGGAATCGCATTTTCCGGTTGGAAAATGTAGCAGTTAGGATTGTCATCAACAATCACAACCCTCTTCAAATCCCTCCCCATCTCTGACAAATCTTTCACAAATTTTCCATCAATTTGCCTGCAAGAATCCCTGTAAAGCCGGTGAGCGATCACTCCATTAACATCAAGCTTATCCAGAACCAAGGACGCGTATTCTTTCAACCCAGCAGTGAACACCACAACCTCAAATTTCGCCCCTAAAGCCTGCAAAAACTCATCAACCCCTGGTCGCTTCAACACATAGAAATTCATGGTTTCTCCATCAACCTTTGGCCTCACAACAAAATCAAACATTTGGGGAGGTGAGTCTGCTTTGGAATGGACTAATGTTTCATCAAGATCAAGAAAGATTGTTTTTTTAGTTGGAGAAATCAAAGGGGGTAGCTTTTGATCATCAAAGCAGAGTACCCTGCAAATTCCTTCTTTTCCGATTTCTGGGTCTGTCTCTTTCTTCTCCACAAGGGCCTCGATTTGAATATCGAGGATTCTCTTGTAGCCTCTGTATCGGCTGCGAGTTGGGGTTGGGGTGCTGATCCGCACCAATTTGGTGAAGATCTTGGCGAGACGGCGCTTGCAGGTGAAGATAGTATTGTTGATGGAGGAGATGAGAACAGAGGCGATAGGGGAAGATCTCTTCTTGAGGCGGCGGCGGCGGGTTGATCGGTCTTTGATGGATTTTGGTGGGATTCTTTTGGGTGTCCTGGACACCATTTTTAGGTTTCTGTGAGACAGAAAATGAGAAAATGTGTTGCCTTTTTTTCCTGGGAGAAGAAACTAGAAGGACGAGGAGGAGAGGGGGTTATCATTTTAAATTTTTGCTTCGGTATAACGGTAATATTGGTAGGTTCGGAGCCGAAGCTAGAATGCAGTTTTGAATTTAAAAAATGCTTAATTATGGTTAAGGACAGTAATTAGTAGGGACGGATATTATTACAGTGGTTTAGCTGACTCCAACTGGTTTTTCTTGAACAGTTTGCATTTCTTAATTTGATGACTGGAGAGAGATTAACGCCTAAATTACTGGGAACAGATGTAATTAGCATATTTAACTATTAATGATGTAGAAGAAATATCCTTCATTTTTAGTTTTTTTTATGCAAACTTGCAAGCTTAACCTTTACGACAAATAATGGCAGTCGTAGTCGTAGAATAGAAATGATAGGTTCACCCTAATGGTGTTGCTATCAATGTTGTATCTCACCCTCATTCTGCTGAACTCGAATTTCAATCTTTTATAATACTTCTTGTTGTTGTAATATACTCATTTTATAATATCTATTTCAAGTCCAACCAAGTCACAAAGTCTCACAGTTTTCCTTTTCCCTTACCAGATTAAATCTCCGCATAAAACAAGGTTATCAAAACAGAATTGATGCATAACCATGGTCAGTGTATACTTCTTATCAAATAAAAAATACATCAATTTCAGACCAAACCATTAAAGCTGAGGCCACCATGTCTCCTAGTGTTATGTTTGTTTCAGTGCAGAAGTGGGTGTAGGCCACCATGGATGCACGATAGGTCTGTAAAGGCTGCTTCCATGAGCGCAATAGTTCCTGACTGGTAGTATTTCATCACCTGGAAACTCAGTAACTATGAGTAGCTCTTTTCTTTCTAAGTTGCAGAGGGCGACAATTCTATCAAATCCCAAGTAGACAACATTCTCATTACACGGATCTACAACTACATCGAAGCAGCAACCATCCTTCAACCACTGCACCAGCTTTTCAAAAAGTGGATGACCATCAGAAACAACCGAGTCAAGACAAAACTTCCGGTCTACACTCCATTTACCTTTTGCATAATCCTCCAAATCCCAAACACTTAAGAAAGAAGTTGATAATTCGTTAACAAATTCAGCATGCATCAACCTCAAACGTCCTCGACATACTCCAAGTTCATAATGAGTATAATGTCTGCCTCTTACATATTCAGGACACTTAATAATGAAACCATTCTGTCTAATCGAATCCTCTTCTAGGACATCAACTGCTACCCTGAATGGATCATAGGCAACAATACTCTCCCCATTACACCAAAGAACCTTCCCATTGTACACAACGACATTGCTGAGTATTTCTTTCTGAAATTCTTCACCGAACAAAGAATCCTCGATAAATCCATCTTTAGTGAGTTCCCCTCCCTCGGAACAATAAATCTCTATCGGCAAACACTTAGCATCAGACAACTTGTCAGTTCTAATACGCAACACCCTATACCGAAGTCTAGCACTAAGAACGCACCCTCCTTGCGAATCTCTAGAGCAGTAAGGTTCACATACAAAAGCAAAAGGAGAGCCTGTATATTTCCCCTCCCATTCAGGAACAGAGATGTAAGTTCCTTGCATTGTAAAAGGATTGCAAATGTAAAACTCCCAATACCATGCCATTGGAGATACACAAAACAACAAATCATGGCAAGAACACAATATCAATGTCCAAGAACTCCCCCCACAAAAACTTTTCAAATTGAAGGACTGTAACTGGCCGATAGGGTTTTGGGAGAGTATAATTGCTTTATGCTTAGAAACTGGATCCGTCCTGACCAAAGATATACTCTTTTCAAATCCACATAAACTATCACTACTGCCGTTCTTCCTAGCGACATGATTGGCATGATGAGTTATGAATCGGTTAATAAAATAGGGACTAAAGATGATACCGTACCAATGTTTGCCCACCGATGAGCAGAGAAATGCGTCTTTCGCAGTAGGGAGGCGTTGGAGAATCTCCACCAGTAAATCGTCCTCCAGATCGCTAAGAAAAGACAGGTTTGAGGATGAATCGTGCTCAGATCTTCCTCTCCGGCCACGATTTTGACGGGCGGCGTGGACAACGGCGTCGCTTCGATCTTCATTAACGGCCATTACTGGAGGAAGTGAAAGCTTGAGTGAATAGCAGATAGTTAGGTTTATGGGAAACAAATATAAGGGGCTCGTTTATGGATAAATCAACAATAGAAACCTATAAGAAAGTATAAAGATTTCCGGTATCTAGGCATGCATGGTTTATTAACTTTATTCCTTGAATTGATCAGTATAGGTGTTCTTGGATTTCTTGTTTGGGCCCATCATATGTTTACTGTGGGTTTAGAAAAGTACTGGATCAAATCCTTCTATTTTGTCGAATGGGTGGTCTAAAAGATCAACGCATCTATATACAAATTAGAAGTTTTTTACATTTTCCCAGTTTTGATGATATTAATAATTTTTAAGAATTCAGTAAAAAAATCTAAAGAAATTAAAAATTTAAAATGGTAAGAGAATTGTCAACCCTCTAATATTAAAAAAAGTTAAAAATGATCCCATCTTATTAATTTTATTACTTTTTGGGTCTATAAGATGATGACTGATCTTAAAGTTAGGAAGAAAATGCTCGCGTGGGCCGATCCATCATCAAGAATAATAAAAATAATAATAATCTCATCTAACACAGTTTAGGCCCAACTTAAACTTCGGAACAGTGCATACTACGGTAATCAAAACAGAAAAGTGAAGCACTCTGTATGTACTTTTCTATCAAATGTACTACTCCCTTCGGTTCCTAATAAACGTCGTCCAGCCGTCGGGCACGTGGCTTAAGAAAATGATTGGTGGGGAGAAAACGAGGCATTTTTTAACCAAACTACCCCTACCTGCCCTTCCTATTTACTCCTGGACTGTGGCTTCATTCTGGCTTGAAGCCAGGCTGCAAAAGTTTAAACCATTCCAATCTCCCCCCATTTCCAAGCTCGGCTACAAATATCCAAGCTCCCTCCATTTCCAATCTTCCCCAAATTCTCAAATGCTGCAAAAGTTTAAACCATTCCCGCACAAAATGGGAACGAAATTTGGGCACAATTTTAATTGCCCGCCATTTTAAAAGCAATTTATGTTATTTTTTCAATGTGTTAAAAAATGAAATTATCTAGGCCTAGACAGTGGCCTAGACAGACAAATATTTATCAACACAACATGTCCACAATTCCATATATAGTTGCTTAGGGAGATGGAAGATGGAGATTCAGCTTGGCTAGGCACCGGGCTTGGCCTAGCAGACTTGAGCGTCAATGCAATTCCATATATAGTTGCTTCTGTTTTACATTTTTATTTCTCATGTTCTTTTTAAGTTCTTATTTATTGATAATATAGTACTTTTTATATTTTTATTTCGTATCATTTTTTTATTCTATTTTATTTCACATTTTGGTATTTTCTATTCGAATTTTTATCAATTTTGAGTAAAATTTTTCGTTCCGATTAGCTCGAACCGAATAAATAAATAGAAAACTCTAATTTACCATTGTGCCATTATTAATTAATTTGGTACAAGTTACTGTTCACCTTCGTTCACCTTCTTCCTCCTCTTCTCCACACAAACCCAACCAAATCATCCCACCACCAATCCTCTGCCTCAATTAAATCCAATTCCAAGTCCCCTCCCAAATTAATTCCAATTCCAATTCCAATTCCAACTCCAACTCCCCTGCAATCAATTAAATTCATCCAAAACCACCATAAAAAATCACCTCAGCCACACCAGATCCACCCAAACCAAACAGCCACCTAAACCAAAAGGAAAATGAAAATTGAAAAAAAGAGAGGGAAAATAAAAATTGAAAAAGCAAAAGGTTTCGTTCCCCCCAAATTTTCAGATTCAAACACAAATTTGAGGGAATTGCTGTCAGTCGAAGCCGAAGCCGACCTCCAAGCCGTCGTCGTCGTGAAGTATCGCAGGCAAAGGGCACCCTCGTCTTCTCCAGCTTGGGGAACCGAGAACGACATTTGTTGGGGACATGCTTTTGGGGCGTAGAACGACTTTTGTTCCGCCCCAGAGGGAGTAGAACATATTAGTTTCAATATAAACAGAACTACAGCCATAAAAAGCTTGGTTCATACAAAAACCAGAAACCAAAAGAAAAACATGTCTCTTATTGTTGGGTATTCTGTTGTTGTAGTGAAGAAATGGGTGTAGGCCACCAAGGAATCACGATAGGGTAGCCAAGGCTATCAAACGTAACATCCCCATCCGCCAACTGGAGACCAGGATGCGAAAACTCAGTAACTACATTCAGCACTTCCCCTTCTAACTTGCATAAAGTGGCGTTACCACTATTGAAGCTCAAGTACACCAAATTCTCATCACATGGATGTGGAGCTACAACACTGAAGTAGCCCAAAGACTCTTCCAAAGTTTCAGAGAGTGGATGATCATCGGGAATCAATGAATAACGGCGAAACTTGCGCTCTACACTCCATTTACCTTGTTCATAATCTTCCAAATCCCAGACCGTCAAGGTCCCAGTTGATAGGATGACGTCAAATTCCGTGCGCATCAACCGCAAAAGTCCTCCACATACTCCGAGGTTGTAATAAGCATCGCTGCTCTCTCTTACACAGTCAGGACATTTAATGATGAAACAACGGTCTCCTAAAGCATCAGCTTCTATGCTGTCCTCTTTTATGCCATCGATTCTAACGCGAAAGGGATCATAAGCGACAATACTCTTCCCATTAAACCAGTGCACCTTACATTGTACACAACAAGGTTGCTGCATACTTCTTTCTGAGATTCTTCAATAAACAAATAATCCTCTATAAATTCCCCCCTCTCAGAACAATAAATCTCTATCGGCAAATATTTAGCATCACGTAACCCATCTAGCACAACACGCAACATTCGATACCTAAATCCAGGATTTAGAATGCACCCTCCCTGTGAATCCCTAGAGCAGTAAGGTTCAAACACGAAAGCAAAAGAGATAATGTCTGAAATGTCTGAATCTAGGAATGCTTCCACCCATTTGGGTGGAGAGACACAAAATCCTTTCATTGTTAAGGGATTGCAAATGACGAAACTATACCCCTGCTCAAATTCTGCTATGCACAATAGTAAATCATGGCAAGAAGCCAATATCCAGACACAACTAATTTCTTCTTCGCAAAAACTTGTAAAATCCAAGGTCTGAAATTTAGAGAGAGGGTTTTCAGGGAGTATAATAGCTTCACATTCACTCCTACTAATATCTATATTCCTCATCACAATAGAAATACTACTTTCAAATCCATCCAAATCACCACTACTGTCGTTCTTCCTAGCAACACGATTGGCATGATAGGTTACGAATCGGGTAATAAAATAGGGACTAAAGATGATATCATACCAATTCTTGCACACCGATGAGCAAAGAAATGCGTCTTTTGCAGTACGCAGCCGTTGAAGAATTTCCATCAATAAATCGTTCCCCAAACTGATAAGAGACGGCTTTGAAGATGAATCTTGTTCTGATCTTCTCCTCCGGTGAATATTCTGAGGGTTAAGGCTGGAAACAAGGGCGTCGCTTGGCGCGCCATGATCGGCCATTGCTGATTAAAATCAAAGACTGAAATGATAATTAGGTTCTTGACGAAGAAACAAGAAGAGATGGGAGTGATGATCTACAAGAATGTAGAGGATTGGATTCCTTATGCACTGGATTTATTATTTATTATTTATTATGTTGATCTGAATATAATTCCATTGAAGCAAAACGATGTACATACATTAAGCCCAGCTCATGAAGGAACAAAAAGTAAAAAACTACGGCCCATATGGAAAATGAAGCCCAAATACAAGAGCCCAACTTAGTCCAAAACAACAAGAGCCCAACACAGAGGAGCAATATCTCAAAATAATTAAAACATACCAATAAAGTTAAGAGAAAAAAGTATTTAGTTTGTGAAAATGAATAAAAGTTCCATCAATAATCAATTTAATAAGCACTACATATTTTGAGTAGGTTTGCGTTGACCAAAGCTCTAAAAGGGTATGGGGAGTCTTTATACCGTAGTAGTGGAGGCGGAGGAGAAGATTGGTGATGGTCGCGGATCTAATACCATTTTCATACATGTAAAATAAAGAAGTTCAATATTGAGATGACAATCTCATCTAACACCCATTTAGTGTCTGGTAATTAATTAATGTCTTTTGTTTGAAGGTAAATATGACAATCAATTTTATAGCATTTCGAGTAAAAAGGGATAACTTTCTAAAAAAACCAACTAACTTCTTATTTTATTTTATTTTTTATCCACGAGTTTCTTCTTAATTGACACTAATTTCGTTTGAATAGTTTTAACTAACTTCTAATTATTAAAAATTTATTATAAAATTTATAAACTACTCCTATAAAAATGATTGGTGACCAATTAAAAACGCCTATTTCTAGCTTACATTTCAATACTCTTTTTAAAGTTTATATACTTTTTTTTAGGGATGACAATGGAGCGGGTAAGCATTATCCATATCCGCACCTACAAATTTGCGGGTAATTCATACCCGCACCCGTATCCAGGGATTATTTTCAGGGGGGGCGGGGGTTCGGGAGCAGCGCCCCCGAATTTTATTTTTTTTAGTATTTTAAAGGGAAGGGAAACTAGTTGAACGAAAAAATGAAAAAATGCTTAAGAGTATTTGTGTCCGTCACTGAATAACAAATATTTAAATAAACTTAACAAAAAGATAAATAAGAAGATGATATAAAAAAAATTAATTATACACTAGAATTCATACAATATACAAATTCTTATAATTTAAATTTTATTTCATAGTTTTTTCGCATTTTATCGCTTTTCCCGTTCAAACTCATATTGGTTTCGAGTAAAATTCTCGAAACCAATGGTCGAATAATTTTACTCACTAGCTATTTATTTTTTATTAATTTTCTATCTCGTTGCGTTTCGTTCAATTTTTTATTTTAGCATTTTTTCTGTTCTAACTTTTGTCACATTATAAGTGAATTTTTATCGAGCTATGTAGCGAACTTTTCGTTGCTCACTGTATGCTAATTATTTCAGATTATTTTATTCTACGTTTTAGCATTTTCGGTTCAAGTTTTTGTTCGTTTTCGGACGAAATTGCTCGTACCACATACTCGAGCTAAAAAAAATATCAATGGGAGAGTCAACTTTGATCTCAGCCATTGATCTGGTTGACCAAAAAAGTCAACCAAGATCAAACGGTTGTGATAATTAGCACGTTGGCTACGTCTTCTCTTCGACAATACTTTTTACAATTGTATTGCCAATGTAGTAAGAAGAGAGACAGTGGCTAGGGATTTGATTTGGTCGAGGAGAGGAGAGGGCTAATGGGCTTAGTAAAATAAATAAATTGATTGGGTCACGGGTGGGCCGCCCACCCTTGTCCTCAAGTGGATCCGTCCCTGCCCGCATCCATATAGAGCGGGTAAAGGAAGAGTAATTATACCGGCGAATATCCGCAAATTTGGTTGAATTTCAAATTTCAATCAAATTAATAAATAAATAAAAAATCAATCTAATTTAATAACAATACCACACAATAATACGATACACTAATCCAACATGATAATCCATAATAATCCAACCACGAAATAATAATTCATAAGAAAATACAATTTAATAAAAAAAATAGCAACTCCGGCTTGCAATTTAACATCCCTATTAATCCTTAATGAAAAGTAAGATTTTCTTCCATTTAGTCATAAACTATAGAAGCTACATGGTACCAAAAAAATTAATCTCCTGTGCTTGCGTGGCTGCCGAGAGAGAGAGGGGGAATCGGTGATGGTGAAATTGAGAGCGAGAGATGGTGATTCGGCGGTGAGGAGAGAGGGATGGTGCTACGGTGATGGTGATTCGGCGGTGATGGAAATGGATGGTGCGGTGGTGAAGAGAGAGCAATGATGGTTGGCGGCGGTGGATGGTGGCCAATAGGGGTGTACATGGGTCGGGTTGGGCCGGTTATGGCTCATAACCAGCACCAACCCACCAAATATTTAGTGGGCCGGGTTGGGTCGGTTATTTTCCCATAACCGCCGGTTAACAATTTGAGTGGTTATAAGCGGTTAACCGCGGTTATGCGGTTATGCGGTTATGGCCTGCAAATCTATTTATATTTCCATTTCAGCCACAAATAAACGAATCAACGGAGTAAAATTTAAAAAAATTAGCGACTTTTAATTCATGCTTCTACATCAGAACAAGGCCCAGCACAAAACTAGTAGCAGAAAGAAAGAAAAAAGTGAACAAATTGCAAAAGAGCAGATACATTTAGTTACAAACCTGTTTAATTAGGGTATTTTGCTAGTAAAAACAAACCAAGAACAGATCAAATACATCAAACTGAAAATTTTTAAAAATTAAGAACACCCCATATAATGTACGGATCAAATACATCAAGCTTTCTTAGTAATTTACCTTGACAGAAGCAGCGAACCAGCAAACGAAGGGAGCAGCGAAGGGACGAAGGGAGCAGCGAAGGGACGAAGGGAGCAACGAACCAGCGACGCCGGCGAGAGAGGAGCAACGGCGAGAGAGGAGCAACGAACCAGCGACGCCGGCGAGAGAGGAGCAGCGAACCAGCAACACGGTGAGAGAGAGAGAGAGTGAAACGAGAGGGAGCGGCTGCTATGGATTATTAGATTTAGGGTTGGATTAATTGGATGCATAATGTGTATATATACCTAGGGTCAATAGGTTGGGTCGGGTCGGTTATACGGTTATTTTAAAAATTCGACCCACTATCTGACCCAACCCAACTATAATGGGTCGGTTATATAACCGTTACCCGCTGTTATGGCGGTTATTCTATTTTGACGGGTTGGGTCAGGTCGGTTATATGGGTCAGGTCGGTTATGGCGGTTATTTGTACACCCCTAGTGGCCAAGAGGTGGTGATGCGGTGAGGGTGAGGGCGGTGGGAGAAGGCGATTGAGGTGGCGGGAGATGGTGATGCGGTGAGGGTGAGGGATTGAGAGTGGTGATGATTTGAGGGAAGGACTTGAAAGGATAAGGTTATGTGAGAATTTTAATTAAGAGAGAATTTTTTTGGAAATTTCGGGTATCCGAAATTTTCCTTACTGGATCCCGTTCCGTTCGGAAATTAATTTCGGGTATTACTTTCCGATACCCGAAATTTTCAATCCGAAATTAAAAAAACTCGGGACGGAAAATCAGAATTTCGGGTAACGGAAATTTTGCCCATCCCTAATATGTTGAATTAATTATATATTAAAATATTATATATATTGCAGGTATTTAGTGTGGGTATTAGAGCGGGTAAGCACTATCCATACCCACATCCATACTCTCACTTTGCGGGTGCGGGTATGGATACCCACTCACAATTGTGGTTATTGGGTGGATATCCATATCCGCAGGCAGAATTGTCACCCTTAGTTTTTTCTCCCTGGATGTCCTTTCTCACTTCCGGATAAGAGATTCACTGTTCGAGTTTTGTTGGATCCTTAAAAGGTGGTTACTTTCTCAACATGGTTTGCTCAATTCTCATAACTCGAACTCGAAACCTTAATAAAAAATGGTCAAGTTTCTTATCACTAGACCACAGTATTATTTAAAGTTTATATATATCAAGTCCAAACCTACAAAAATACGGAACCCAAATATTTGTAAAATATTTGCAATCAGACATCTAAATAATTAATTTAGTCTTGTATTTGTAAAATATTTGCAATCAATATAATAACTATATTATTGTATAAACATAATAATTGTATTATTGTAAATCTAATTATGTTACTTTATTTAAAATTAATAGACAACATATACCTATTAAAAAAATTAAGCCAAATATTCTAATTTGATTGTAAGAGAAGATTATGAATACGGTTAAATGTCATTTTGATGCAAATTTATATTATAATTAACATTTATTATTTAAAATTAAATGTTTAACATTTTTCTTTAAAAAATGCTCTCAATAGAATTAGAAACAACTACCGTCCATAATTTAACAGTAAATGTATACCAAGCTCAAATGTATTCCACTACCGTTCAATTTCTTAAGATCAAAACTAAGTTCATTCAAACATTATCCAACCTTAAGATAATAATATCATCGTGTGGGTAAAATCAATCATCATCTACAAATAATAATATCATTCACGTACCACTAATGCTGGTAAGATTAATCAAGCTTCAACCTTAAATTACATATTTCCTTTCAAGCCCAAGCTTGAGGCACCACCAACCAGTAAAGGAAAACCAGAATCCGAAACAAAAAGTGATGCATAACCATTGTCTACTTATACTTCCTATCATCAAATACGGAACATATCAGTTTGAAAACAAACATAACAAAAACCATAAAAGCTTAAGTTTGATATCGAAACTAGAAACCGGAAGAAAGCATGTCTCCTAATGTTGGGTATCCTGTCGCCGTGAAGCAATCGGTGTAGGCCACCATGGAATCACAATAGGGTTGCCAAGATTTTCATCATCAGTATGGACCTGGCTATATGCTCTATCTTCAAACTCAGCAATTACATTTTGGTCTTTCTTTTTCAAGTTGCACAAAGTGACGGCAGTATCAAAGAAGCTCATGTACACCAAATCCTTGTCGCATGGATGTGGAGCTACAACACTGAAGCTCCCATCAGATAGACAATCTCCCAATGTCCGATAAAGTGGATGATCATAGGAAAAGAATCCGTAAAAACGGAACTTGCGCACTGCACTCCATTTACCTTCATCGTAATCTTTCAAATCCCAAAACCTAAAGGACCAAGCTAATAAGTCATTGTCAAATTTCGAACACATCAAGCGCAAATGTCCACAACATACTCCAAGCTTGTAAGAAGCACCCAAATAGCTGCTATTTCTTACACAACGAGGACCCTTAATAATGAAACCATTATCTACTTTAGCATGTTCTTCTACATGAACTCCTATGCGGAAGGGATCATAAGCAACAATACTCTCCCCATTAAACCAGTGGACCTTCCCCTTGTACACAAAAACATTGCCCTGTATTCCTTTTAGAAATTCTTCACCACACAAAGAGTCCTAAAAAAATCCATCATGACTGAATTCCCTTCTTTCGGAGCAATAAATCTCTATAAGCATATACTTAGCTTCAGATAACTTTTCAGCTCTAACACACAACACCCGATACTGAAATCCAGCATTTAGAATGCATGCTCCCTGTAAATCTTCAGAGCAGTAAGGTTCACACACAAAAGCAAAATGGGAATCTTCTGGAAAAGGGTATTCTTCCTCCCATTTGGGCACAGAGACAAAATCCGCTCGCATTGTTACCGGATTACAAATGAAGAACCTAAAACACCACTTCACTGATGTAAGCCCTACGGTTTTTGGTTTCTTAACTGTGGCTACACATAGCAGTAAATCATGGCAAGAAGACAATATCCCAACCGAAACACTTCCTTCGCATAAACTTTTCATATTCACGGTTTGCAATTTGGAAGAAGGGTTTTGGGGGAGTATAATGGCGCCGTGCTTAACATCTGGATCCATCATGACGACAGAGATACTACTTTCAAATCTACCCAAATTACCACTACTGTCGTTCCTCCTAGCAACATCAACATGATTCGCATGATAAGTTACGAATCGGCTACTAAAATAAGGAGTAAATATGATACCGTACCAATGCTTGCACACCGATGAGCAGAGAAATGCGTCTTTCGCAGCAGGCAGCCGTTGGAGAATCTCAATCAATAAATCGTCCTCCAGATCACTAAGAGACGGTTTTGAAGATGAATCTCGTTCAGGAATTCTCCTCCTGCGATTATTTTGACGGGTAGGGCTGAATTCTCCTCCTGTCATTGCTGGCTGAAATGCTCTAGTTAGGTTTTGGGTGGAGAAGACGAAGCGACGTGGAGTTCAAAATTAAAATAAAGCATTGGCTTCTTGTATTCTTAGACTATCCACAGTGGGTGTCAAGCGTCATACTTAACACCCGCCACATCAGCTTGCTTAACACCCAACAAAATCATCACTTAACACCCATCATCCATAGCACTATACTTTTCAGGGTGTCATTCACTTTCTCTCCCTTCCACATCAGCTTTCCACTAACTTTCATTTCTTTTTCTTATTAACATTTATAATTACTATAATTTGTTTTTTATAATATACTCCCTCCGGACTCAAATAAGTGTCACTGGCTACTATTCATGCATGCGTTTCGAGGAGGCCGAATGGATCACTATTTGACCCAAAAAGTTCCGTACTTTTTCTCGGACGTACGTTAATCCGTTAGAAAAAAAGTACGGATTTTTTTGGTGTCAAATAGTGAGTCATTCGGCCTCCTCGAAATGCGTGCTGGAATAGTAAAATGATAGTTATTGGAGTCCAGAGGGAGTAATAAATAATAAATAATATATTTTTAATATAAATTAATTAAATTTCATAAATTTTTTTAAGTTCCCAAAAAATCTATACTTTTTTAATACAATAAATACATGAAAGAGCTTGAAGATTGTATAAAAGCTAAGATTTTTTTTTGGTGTCCAAATGACACAAAACACAATCTCTATTTTTATAGATCTCAAAAAATAAAAATAATGGTATAATTTTTAAATTTTTTTTGAGTAATTATTATAGAAAGATGACAAATCACATGTGGTGTTTGAAAACTAGCCTTTATACTTTTGAAAAACTTGCCGTTATGGCTTGTCAGAGTCAAAATGCTATGGGCGTTTTGCCACTGGAAATTCAGAATATGAGTTCAGCCAAAAACTAGCCGTTATTATTTGTCAGAGGCAAAACGCTATGGCGTTTTGTCTATAACGCTATAGCGTTTTGCCACTGGAAATTTTAGAGTAATTATTATGAAAAAATGCATTTAAAAAAGAAAAGAATGAAAAAGAATGTAAAAAACTCTAATTTTTTTTAGTGTCCAAATAATACAAACCTAGTCTCTATTTATAGATCTCAAAAAATTAAAAATAATGGTATATTTTTTTTATTTTATTTTGAGTATTTATTATAAAAAAACTCATTACAAAAATGAGGGGAAAAAAAAAGAAAATTAAGATGGACCAATGACAGGCCGCCACGCGTGCGGGTGCAGGCCTGTCCGCGCACGCGTGGCGGGCTGTCATTGGTCCACCTCAAATTTTTTTTTTTTAAAAAGAAGCTGATAGTGGGGTCCCACTGTCAGAATGGTTTGGGTATCATGAGATCCCTCTCTTTCCTTGTGGACGCTTGACACTCCAACGATACATTGCTGTGGCACTTGACACCCACAATGATACATTGTTGTGGGTGGTCTTACAGTCTTACTGGATAAGTGTTGTCAAAAAGATACATTTAGTCTCTATCTTTATTAATTGGGGAAATAGCTTGAAGCACCCCTGAACTATCCGCGAAAACCAACATCCTCCTCTATCCTTCAAAAATGCCTATACACCTCCCTTGTACTACGTTGACCGAGCAATTTCACCCCATTGTAACCGTTGACTGCCATTTGACTGGCTATTTCCGGTTTTATGAATAAAATAATAATAAAAAAAATTAAGTTTAAAAATTAGCATTTATTCTTTCTTTTCCCTTTCTTTTTTTTTTCTTTTTTTTCTATTTTTTTCTTTCTTTTTCTTCTGCCTCCTCCGTCACCAATCTGGTTTTTCTAAAAAGTCCAGTACCAAATCTCAGATCTTGATCTGTGTCTACGCATACAAATCCTCCATAGCATCCCTCTCCTTTGCCTTTCTCCGTTTGATTTTTATTGTTTATGAATCTTGATTTTTAGAAAATTAAGCATAGAATTGATTAAAAAAAATGAAACCAAAGATAAACAATCTCCCCCAAAAAAATCAATTACTCCATCTCATTACCCCTCTGCCAAATCCCAATTACAATCATTTTCAATCTTTTGCTAAATTAATTAAAACCACCAAAAAAATTACTACACCATCCCTATCACTCTCCTCATCTCCTCCTCTGCACCAAAAATCATCAGATCCCAGCCAGCCCCAAAACCTACCACAAAGCCCACAAAATCTACCACAAAACAACCCTGAAATCCTACACAAAATAGTCCCAAAATCTAGTCAAAAGCAGCCCCAAAATCTGCCCCCAAAACAGCCCTAAAAACCAACCCCAAATCAAACCTCCAAATTACACGAGCAGCAACCAAATCAAAAATCAAGCCACCACCAGCCTTAAGCCTAATCTCCCTCTGCCACCACCGCAATCTGCGCAGCCGCTCCACCGCAGCAATCCGCACAGCCAGAAAAGAAGAGAGGATGATGAAGGGAAGAAAAAAAGAGAAGGTCTTCTCAATCAAACTCACCCAAACCCAGCAACCTCCTCTCCCTCAAAACCCATTACTGTCGCAACTCCTTCTCAATCAAACCCACCCAAACCCAGCACCATCACTCATCATCAACACCTCTCGATTTGAAATCTCAATCACCAAAATCACCAAAAAAGAAAACAGAAAAGAAAAAGAAAGAGAAAGAAAAGGGAGGAAGAAAAAAGAAAAGGAAGAAAGGAGGGATTGAGGCGGAGGAAAGAAAAAAGAATGAGAAAGAAGAAAGGTAGGTTATTTTGTTGATAAAAGAAGAAAGTAATAGAAAAGAAAATAAAATAAAATAAAAATAAATAAATTTTAATTTTAACTTTTTTTTTATTATTATTTTATTCATAAAACTGGAAATAGCCAGTCAAATGGTAGTCAACGGTTACAATGGGGTGAAATTGCTCGGTCAACGTAGTACAGGGGAGGTGTATAGGCATTTTTGAAGGATAGGGGAGGATGTTGGTTTTCGAGGATAGTACAGGGGTGCTTCAAGCTATTTCCTCTTATTAATTAGTTATAATTACGTCCTCATTCTAATCAGCTTGTCGTAATTTAATCCTCACATTATTTGATAGGCTAATTTAGTCCTTATCAATTAATGGATTTTAATGTAGACGAATATAAATATAGACACGCATGGTCGATGTTATTACTGAAGTGAAGAGCTGAGATATGCCAAACTGATGAGTGAATAAATTTTCAAACTTTCTATTCAGAAATATAAATTATTTTCAAACTTTTAATAAGAGATCAAACTATATTACAATAAATTATTCGGAGCTACGAGGAGGTAACGCCTTAACACTCTACTTTGCCGATATTGATCATATAAAGCATGTCGTGAGAAACACCCGCGTTATCATTGCCACCTCGTCACCGTCAACTTGGTCGACGTCCTCTCTGTGATCAATAGTTATCACAAGCAATCGGTCCACGTTACCCGCTTCGCTATCGAGTATCTGGTTCAAAGATGTCGAGTTTTGACTGATACCGGGAGTGAATAGGTATGTTTTGAATGACAAAAGAGTCAGAAAAACTCGAAGACCCTCACGAATCTGCCGCGGCGCAGAGGGAGTAACACTCCTCCAGAAGCCGAGAAATGAAGCCCTTGGTAAACACTCGGGCTCGTTTTCAGTTGGGTTTATGATAACAATTGATGAAACACCAAGGGTACACTCGTCTTTCGACCTCAGGTCAAGGCTGGATCACTGTAGACCTTGACCAGCGGCAGCCACCCGGCTACCGCCTGTGTTGGCCGAGAAATCTTGGGATGGTCGACGTCAGCGGGGAGGACCCACGCGGCATCCGTTTCCGCACGCGGCATCTTCCCATCCCAGACAGCCTCGACAACGTTTCACTAGCGATACCTCGTCGGCGATATCCTATCTAGCTGACGCATGCTGACGTCATCTTGGGCGTAATCTTCCCCCGATAACGCCCTCCCCCCGTGGGTAACATCCTTTCTTTTGCCTATAAATACTACTCATTTCTAGATCAAAGCTAAGATCAAGATTACTACCCAAATCTCTGCCAAATTTCACAGCCATACTAACTTAAGCATCGGAGTGTCTAAGCCGGGGCCCCCCTCCGGCGCTTTGCAGGTACGATGGACTGCCCTCATAGTGATTCTGGACGGCCACAATCTCCACCCCGCTTCCCTAGAAGTCCTAATCTTATCAAATATAATTTTTGTTATAAAATAAAATAAATTTTTTATATTTTTTGTCATCTATCAATAATAGTTTAGCTTTTTCATTCTCCTAGATGTTCTCTCGGCCTCTTTCAAACAGAAAACTAATTTTATTTAACCATCGTCAGATTCTAAAGAGAAGATGGAACTAATTAATTTTAGTGATTCACTTATTTCATTTTGATTTTAAAAAAATATAGTTATATTACTTTTAGTCTATCCTTATTATTTTCTAATTTGTTTAAGAAATAAACTATATTGAAAAAAAAATGATGATAAGCAATAAAGAGAATCTATTTATAGTTAATTTTATTTTGGTTTAATTATTTTAATGACAGGATCTTATATTAAAAAGTACTAGTATGTTTATTTTGAGTTGAATTTATGTAAATCATCCATTATTGATAAAACGAAAAAGACCAAGTAGTGCTGGTTCTTTCATATAGGGCCAGGTGGCTGCCGACCCATATTCACCTCAAAGACAATGTCTAGTCCACTAATGTGGAGCATAAGCATAATGATTAATGAGAAGTATCAAGAAACAAAGCAATGATTTTTTGGGATGACTAATAAGAAGAAGAGAGGCAACTCCGTTAAGAAACTAATTTTCTGGAGAAAAATAATACTCCCTCCGTCCGTTTATATAAGACGCGGGTCCACGAATCACGCTTATTAAGGCCGGCCTGCGTTGCGACTGTAGCGACCCAGTTTCAGTCAGATCCTGTCCGTGGGCCACCTCTCTCCAACGGTAACATTTTGGGACTTCGGCCCAGCTCATGGCGTTGCCGCAGTTCGACCTCGTCCAAGCCCACCTTTAAAGCTGATCAAAGCTTCGATATTTCCTTCATGAAATCCCCTTCTCGATTTCCAAACTCATCGAGAAACCCTAGCCCGCCATTGTTAAGCCAAAATTTTGGGGATAATTAGCGGGTAATTTTTGGAAAAAATTGAGCTTGAATTTTGGGGAAAATTTGCGCTCAAATTTTGAATTCGAAATGGTTGTAGTAATCCTCACTCGCTCATATTCCAATATTTTGAAATCGACCACCCCCTTTCCCCTTGACCCGAATTTCTCTGGGTCTCTGAAATGCCTTCGCCAGACCTTCATCTATACGGATTTCCACACAGCCCACAATCCTCATCGTCTAACGCGGGCGGGCTGGAGGATTTCGATGCCACCGTCAGTTCTTTCTTGGATACCAATAATGTAAATGTCAATCTTAATGGTCCTGAACTGGGTGTGGATGAGGTTCTTGAAGAAGCAGAAAACCAGCCTCTACGAACTGAAGGTGGCTTCCTTCAATTTCTATTTTTCATGTTCATTGTTCCAATTCCTTTTGATTTTCCTTTGTGACGTTGTTCGTTGTTGCACTTGATAGTGCGCAGGAGAGAGCTGACCGGTTTTGCCAGACAGCAAGCATACGCGTGCTTATGTGAAAGGGTGCACAACGGAGTTCTGAAGAAAGGGTCAACGAGGGTTGTTGCAGAAATGTTTGGAGTTGGTATTCGGTCAATGCAAAGACTCTGGAAACGTGCGAGGGACTCAGGAACTCACGACCCTCAGAGTCTTAGAGCGAGGAATTGTGGGCGTAAAAGGATAGGGTTTGATGCAGAGAGGCTTAGCGAAATTCCTCTAGGGCAGAGGACAAGCATAAGAGCCGTGTCCCAGGTATTGGGTGTGTCTAAAGAAGTTGTGACAAAGTGGTTAAAAGAGGGAAAAATCAGGCGCCACACCAACGCCTTAAAACCCTTGTTGATAGAAGAGAATAAGACCAGCAGGATCAAGCACTGCATCTCATCTGTAGATCCTGCCACAGTTCCACGTTCTCCAACTTTCAAGCTTATGGAGAACACCGTGCATATCGACGAGAAATGGTTCTTCTTGAGCGTACGATCACAGAGATATTATCTAACGCGGGAAGAAAATGATCCAGTAAGATTCAGTAAGAACTTTAATTTCATTCCCAAAGTTATGTTTTTGGCAGCAGTTGCGAGGCCACGATTTGATTGTAATGGCAATTGTATTTTTTATGGTAAAATAGGGGTGTTCCCTTTAGTTGAGTCTGTAGCAGCTGTTAGGTCGAGCCAAAATAGACCTAGAGGTACTCTGGAGATAAAACCGATTGCCAATATAACCAGACACGTGATTAGATCCTTCATGATTGACAAAGTCTTGCCAGCTATAGCCAACAAATGGCCTTCAGAGAGTATATTGGAACCAATTTTCATTCAACAAGACAATGCCAAGTCCCATATTCACTTTGATGACCTTGATTTCCTATGTGCAGTTCAGTCCAGTGGTCTAAATGTGTCTGTTGTGTGCCAGCCTCCCAATTCTCCTGATTTGAATGTGCTGGACTTAGGCTTCTTTAGAGCAATTCAGTCACTCCAAAGCAAAGAGTGTGCTAAGTCCATTGTTCACTTGATTGCGGCTGTTGAAGATGCATATAATGAATTCTCAGTGAAGGACAGCAATTTCATATTCTTAACATTACAGACTTGCATGGTTGAGATATTAAAATGTGATGGGAGTAACACATACAAGATCCCCCACATGAAGAAGAATTCACTGGAAAGATTAGGGGTGTTACCAAAAACCATTTCTTGCTGCCTAGATGTGTTTGCCAATGCGTTTGGTTTGATCTCTCCCTAGCATAGTTAAGGTACCTGTTTCATTTGTGCTTTATCTTTGCCAATGTGTTTTGAATTTTCCTTTCATGCATTGAATTTTGTTTGTTTATTTCAGGGATTTTTGGGATATGCATTGGATCTGTCTTGTGCCTTTCGACAGCTTTAAAGACCATGTCACTGGCTGGTTGCAATTGTGAAGATGTTATTGTGTAAATGCACTTGGATATTTTTTGGAGATGGATATTGTGCAGCTGGTTGTGTAGTTAGTGTATATTGTGGAGCAACTTCTGTAGTTAGTGCATATTGTGGATTAAGTTGTTCAGTTTTACTTTGATGATCCAATCTATTGGATATGTCATGGATTGGATCAAGAAAGTGTAACTATTTTGGATTATATATGTATGTTTTCAAATGTACAATTGTGCACACAGTTTGGATCAATGTTTGAATGTGTTGTACGTCAACAGGTTTTCCAGTTGCTTTGTTTCCATTTCTGTACATATACACATGAATTCCCCTGTTTTGCATTAGTTTAGATAAAATTTCTGTACAATATGGCATATCCCCTGTTTTGCCAACAATAATTTTGATGAAAATTGATTATAGTGAATAAATCAGATGGAATAAACTGGAAAACCCTTGTTTTATTCATATTGAAAGGGGAGTACAATGGAGAATGGAATTAGGGGGGTACAATGGAAATAGGGGGGAACACAGGGGATTGTTAATGTATACAAATACTCATGAATTTTTGGGAATTGCTGGGATATTTTTGCCAAAACTGTGAAATAGGCATGCTGATGTCCTGCTTTGAGCCCTCCAACCTACGATCGGCTTCCTCAATCTCTGCCTCTTTCATCCATAGCAACAATCAAGCAATATAAAGGAGGAAATGCAGAAAATGACTGATAAATAAAATAAAAGTGATAAAACAGGGGACGCGGAGCTTTCCTTTATTTAGAGGAGTTGTCTCTTCTCACAGAGATTAGGGTTGTGAACGGCTGCACAAGGAATCCCAACAGAATTACACCATCTGTTAATTAAGGAAATTGCATTAAAGGGAGAGGCGTGTTACATTTGAATAGGGAAAGTAAATTTAAATAGGAATTTCATTGTGATTTGGCCGAGAATCTCTCAGCCTACTTTACCCTATTTCATTGGTATTGCCAGCTTGGTAGCTTTTCAGAGTCATGTTCATTCACCAAGACCGTTCGAACACACTTTCCAATTTCCTCTGCCTCCTCTGCTTCCCTTGCCGCATCTGCACCCAATCAGCACATCTCTTTATGTGTAATTGGTATTAACGGACTCAATAAGACTTCTCTATAAAACCAATCAATACCCTATTGAAACAACACACTATCAAACAATCGGTAGGAACACACAAACTCTCATCCACCTCTATTCAACCATTCCTCTCCTAGTGAAGAACCATGAATCCTCATAAGGCAAAGGAGATCCTAAGCCTCGCTGGTTCAGTTGGCGTTGCCCTGCACAAGGAAGTTAGTGAGGTTTCCAGCATGTTGCTCTCCACTGAGCAACAGATTGACAGGATGGCGGAAGTCTGTATGAGACTTAAGCAAATAAGAAGTGATGTTCTGATTGCGTATGATGAACATGGTATGGATGCAGAGGAATTCATCCTCACCATGGGGCACGCCCTTCATCCTCTGGCCAAAACCAAATGCAGGTTGGAGGCAAAAAGGGACCATTACAGGCTGGTCCTTGACAACCTTAACGCTGCAGTTAGGGTAGCAAATAGGTTTGCCAATAAGCTTCCTGCAATCCCTAAATCAAGCTAAACTTCATGGTGTACTACTGATATGCTAATGGGAATTGTTATGCTGATCACAATTCTCTGTTTAACATTATAAATAAATGAGAATGCTTATGTTCATGCTGTCATTTTGGTTTGATATCTGTATGGAACACCTATATTACACTTACAAAGACATTAAAACAAACACTTTATACGTTAAATACATAAACTTCATTGAGCATTTACAAACATGAGCAACTTCTTTACAATTCAACTACCAAAATTCTACAATTTCTGGCAACATAAATCCAGAAATTGTATGATCCAACATGCACTGCAATTTCTGGCAACATAAATCCAGAAATTGCATGATCCAAGAAGCCAAAATAAATAAAATGAAAACAGAAATTTACAGTAATTAATGAAAACCTGGAAGGAGGATTCGCAGCATGAGGATAAAAGTCCTCTCGTCCACACCATCAGTAAATTCCCACCTACCTGCGGTTGGCAATTTGTTCAGGTCGAAATCCCTATCTTCAGGCACAACTTCTGTCACTGCTTGCCCTTCATCGTCATCAACAGTTGGTAACTTATTCAAATAAAAAAGGCTACTTTTGTGAACAATCGGAGGAAGAGGGGGGGTAATTTCGACAACGGGTATTTCATTTAGATCAAATTCGAGAATGGGTTTTCCTTTCCTCCCCTCGTTGACTCTAATTGGGAAATCATGGAACCTTGCAATTAACTGATCCTCCGAATCAGTGAACCCAGTATTCGAATCATAGTCACTCACCTTCACTAGCGAACTCTCTTCTTGCCCACCCACATCCTCCAACAAAGTGATGTCTTCCTTATCCCTCTCATACGTATCTTCCACGATCTCGTCGGAGATCGACTTAACCTCTGCGGAGATAACCATTTCTTGATCTTCGACCACGACCGAGTCTGGCACGATCATATTGTCGTTGCCGTCGAACTCACAACAGCTGTCGAACTGCGAATCGTCATAATAGAAACCCTCCATTTTCTCGGGATTTTGTTGAAGCAAGAGAGAATGGAAACGAGAGAGAAGGAGGAGTTGGAGAGGATGGAAGTGAGACCTTTGTGGCCTCTGTGTCGAAATGATTGATGAAAATTTCAAATTGCCGCTCGGGAATTTCATCAAATTTGGTTTCCCCCTTTGCACTCGAATGACATGTAGTTTTACGGCCGAACGACTCGTCACACAAGGGTCAGAAACGTAAACTCACAAGGGGAGACGGCACAGTTATCTAACGCGTCAGTTATTGTCGGGTATGAGTTTTTGGGCTAAAACGTCCTATAATTACAGACGGAGGGAGTAGCACCCAAGTACATAAAATAAACGTTTTTTCTTGAAAAAATAAAGGCAAAAATTCCCTTTTAAGCATTTGTTTCCACAAGTAAAGGAAGTGTCACCACTCATTGACTTACAAGAGGCTTTGTCTTCCACTTGCAGCTAGGTTCGGGTTGGCAGTTCGATTTTTTATTTATAAACGGAGGTGAGATTCAACCTTAAATTCCACTGATAAATATAAATAGAGTATAATTTGTACTTTATACATAAGTAGGAGTGTTGATCAGTTCGAGTTATATCTAGTTTATGAAAATTGGACTCGTCAATCGAACCGACCATCGATCCTACATTCGGATCAAACATTCTACCTGCTCTCTCTAATTTTGGCAGACCTTTCTCTTTGTGGTGTCCTTGATTTCTGCCCCATTCAATCAGAACAAGAAACTATTTTCATGTAGAAAAATGTGTGCAAGTCAATGTGAAAACAAAGATCCTTTTGATCCTTTTAGTCTCTGAAAAATTACATAATTTACTAAAAAAATAAAAAAAAACTACATAACAAAAAACCTTTATATACTCATAAAGTTAGATGATACAAATTTCCAAGAGAAACTGATTTTAGCAACTTAGTCTAACGAGCGTGCAATGCTAAAGAAAAGCAAATGTTTAAGTGGCACTTAGGCTCTGTTTGGCCCGCAGGTTCTGCCTGGAGAAGAGCTTTTTGGAAAATTGCTGTGTGAAAAGTCCTTCTGGAAAAATCAGTATGCTGTTTGGTAAATATTTTTTAAAAGTGTTGTGAGATACTGGAAGCTGTTTATGGTGTTTGGTAAAAACTGCTTTTAAAACTATGGTTGGTATGTAAAATGACTATAAAGGGCATAATTCATTTCAAGTGTTAGAATTAATTTTTTTAGTATCTTTATATATGTTTTTAATCAATTTATTTATAATCTAACATATACCACCTAATATTTATCTAATATCATAAATTAAATTAAACTTATTAATACCATAAAAAATATAAGTTATTAATATCATGGTTTAAAGCATTATATTAAATTTTTTGCAAACTTTATATAGATATTCTGTAAACAAATAATTAATATTTTATTTATAATAAAAAATTATGCTACAATTTTGTTCCAACAACACTTTTTTTTATTAATCCTTTCGGTATTTTTCGTCCGGATTTTTATTTATTTTTAGCGAGACTTCTCGTACCAATAACTCGAACTAATTAAATAATTATAGTCTTTTTTCCTTCCCACTTTCATCCTCACCGTTGGATCATCTTACCTTTTTGGCAAGACCGATCCAACGGCCATGTTTTTAATCAATTTAGCCATCTTCTTCATCTCTTTTCCCTTTCCTGCAAAACCATTTCCAGATCCAAAGCCAATCAAATCTTCATCTCTTTTCCCTTTCCTGCAAAACCATTTCCAGATCCAAAGCCAATCAAATCCAGCACTGAAGCTTCCATGCTCAATACAGCAGCAATCCAACAAATCAAAAGCATCCAATACATATAAATAGACAAACCCATATCACCAAACAGAAAAACAAGAAGAAGAAGAAGGAACGACTGCAACGAACAGGCACAGAAATGGCCGAAGAAGAAACGAATGCGTGAGGGAAGAAGAAGGAACGGCTGCAACGAAGAGGGTAAAATTGGGTTTTCGAGAGTTTCATTAAACTCTCAACAGTAAAATCTGCTTCCCGTGTTTTTGTTGAAACCTTTGGTTTTGAGAAAGCAAGTATTTCAAGCTTCTTCAAAACCAAGGTTTTTTAAGGTTTTGGAGAAGATCTTATCAAGAAGCTGAGTTTACCAAACACCTTTCACCATCTTCTCAGTTCGGAAAAGTCCTTCCCCAAACAGAACCTGGGGGCCAAACTAGCACTTAATGTGTTACTAGTGGTAGATTGATTTTGCATGCTTAATTATATCCTACGTCAATTCCAATACTAATTGCTAGCGAATATGTATTTTTTTAATTATTAAAGCTATCAATAAAGACTCAAATCTTAATTTAAATTTCAACTCGACTTATAAAAAAAGCTCATATACTAACTGTTTATGTCCACTAGTTAATTCAATTTCTTTTTTTCCCCTCTAAATTGCTTTTAAAAGATTTTCAAATCTCTCACCAAACTAGCCCAATAGGTTTTTACTAAAAAATTATCGTGTCTTAACTGATACTCCCTTCATCTTTTGAAGCAAGATGCGGGCCCACATTTTACAGGAATTAAGGTGATTGTGCGTTATAGGTTTTAACAGAAGTTTTGACAAATTTAAAAAATTCAGTGAAAAAATCTAAAGAAATTAAAAAATTTAAATGGTAAGAGATTTATCAACCCTCTAGTATTAAAAAAAGTTAAAAATGATCCCATTTTATTAATTTTATTATCGGGTCTATAAGATGATGACTCAATGCTGGCGTGGGCCGATCCATCATCAAGAATAATAATAATAATAATAATCTCATCTAACACAGTTTAGGCCCAACTTAAACTTCGGTACAGTGCATACTAAGGTAATCAAAACAGAAAAGTGAAGCGCTCTGTATGTACTTTTCTATCAAATGTAGAACATATTAGTTTCAATATAAACAGAACTGCAGCCATAAAAGCTTGGTTCATACAAAAACCAGAAACCAAAAGAAAAACATGTCTCTTATTGTTGGGTATTCTGTTGTTGTAGTGAAGAAATGGGTGTAGGCCACCAAGGAATCACGATAGGGTAGCCAATGCTATCAAACGTAACAACCCAATCATCCACCAACCGGAGACCACGATGCGAAAACGCAGTAACTACATTCAGCACTTCCCCTTCTAACTTGCATAAAGTGGCGATACCACTGTTGAAGCTCAAGTACACCAAATCCTCATCACATGGATGTGGAGCTACAACACTGAAGTAGCCCAAAGACTCTTCCAAAGTTTCGGAGAGTGGATGATCATCGGGAATCAATGCATAACGGCGAAACTTGCGCTCTACACTCCATTTACCTTGTTCATAATCTTCCAAATCCCAAACCGTCAAGGTCTGAAATTCCGTGCGCATCAACCGCAAAAGTCCTCGACATACTCCGAGGTTGTAATAAGCATCGCTGCTCTCTCTTACACAGTCAGGACATTTAATGATGAAACAACGGTCTCCTAAAGCATCATCTTCTATGTTGTCCTCTTTTATGCCATCAATTCTAACGCGAAAGGGATCATAAGCGACAATACTCTTCCCATTAAACCAGTGCACCTTACCATTGTACACAACAAGGTTGCTGCATACTTCTTTCTGAGATTCTTCAATAAACAAATAATCCTCTATAAGTTCCCCCCTCTCAGAACAATAAATCTCTATCACATCACATAACCCATCATCTAGCACAACACGCAACATTCGATACCTAAATCCAGGATTTAGAATGCACCCTCCCTGTGAATCCCTAGAGCAGTAAGGTTCAAACACGAAAGCAAAATAGATAATTTCTGAATCTAGGAATGCTTGCACCCATTCGGGCACAGAGACACAAAATCCTTTCATTGTTAAGGGATTGCAAATGACGAACCTATACCCCTGCTCAAACGGTGCTATGCACAATAGTAAATCATGGCAAGAAGCCAATATCCAAACACAACTAATTTCTTCGCAAAAACTTGTAAAATCCAAGGTCTGAAATTTAGAGAGAGGGTTTTCAGGGAGTATAATAGCTTCACTCCTATTATCTTGATTCCTCATCACAATAGAAATACTACTTTCAAATCCATCCAAATCACCACTACTGTCGTTCTTCCTAGCAACACGATTGGCATGATAGGTTACGAATCGGCTAATAAAATAGGGACTAAAGATGATATCATACCAATTCTTGCACACCGATGAGCAAAGAAATGCGTCTTTTGCAGTACGCAGCCGTTGAAGAATTTCCATCAATAAATCGTCCCCCAAACTGATAAGAGACGGCTTTGAAGATGAATTTTGTGCTGATCTTCTCCTCCGGTGAATATTCTGAGGGTTAAGGCTGGAAACAAGGGCGTCGCTTGGCGCGCCATGATCGGCCATTGCTGATTAAAATCAAAGACTGAAATGATAATTAGGTTCTTGACGAAGAAACAAGAAGAAATGGGAGTGATGATTTACAAGAATTTAGAGGATTGGTTTCTTTTATTTCTCTCACATCAACGAAATGGGAGAATTGGATTCCTTATGCACTGGATTTATTATTTATTATGTTGATCTGAATATAATAAATAATAAATAACATCAAACAGGAAGTCTAAATCTGGAAGCTAACATCCCAGGAAAAACTCTAAATCTGGAAACTAAACCTTGGGATGAATCTAAAAGGAAAAACAGGAATTCTATGTTTCAGCGCAAGGAACATCAAAAATAAACAACAACAGAAATTTCGATTGATTAGTAAGAGAAGGAAGATTTACCTGTTACCCAGATGACAGACTTGACTGAAATCGGATGACAGACTTGACGATTGTGAGTTGTGACAACGGAGGAGAATGGGGAAGAGATTGAGCGAGAGAACCGAGAGGTGACTGACTGGAGATTGATTTTGGGGGTTAGGGTTTCGATTGATTTTGGGGGTTAGGGCGGTGATGGGTGTCGTCGGTGGCTGGCTGTGGTTAGGGCGGTGATGGGTGTCGTCGGATGACTGTGGTTGGTTAGGGCCGTGCGGCCGTGCCGATGTCGATCGAGAGAGGAGAGTGAGAGTGTGAGACTGGTGAGAGAGAGGTCGTGTCCTGTCTGTGTTGTGTTGTTTGTGGTCCAAAATCCAAATGTGGAAACTAAAGCATGGGAAATTCGGAAATTCGGGTAAATCCGTTCCGAAACCAAAATTCGAAAAATTCGGATCGGAAAATTCGAAATTGGGAATTTCGGAAATGTGCCCACCCCTTAACGAAGTACATACATTAAGCCCAGCTCATGCAGGAACAAAAAGTAAAAAACTACGGCCCATATGGAAAAGGAAGCCCAAACACAAGAGCCCAACTTAGTCCAAAACAACAAGAGCCCAACACAGAGGAGCAATATCTCAAAATAATTAAAACATACCAATAAAGTTAAGAGAAAAAAGTATTTAGTTTGTGAAAATGAATAAAAGTTCCATCACTAATAAATTTAATAGGCACTACATATTTTGAGTAGGTTTGCGTTGACCAAAGCTCTAAAAGGGTATGGGGAGTCTTTATATGGTAGTAGTGGTGGCGGAGGAGAAGATTGGTGATGGTGGCGGGTGATAGATACATGTAGGAATCGTAGATCTTGTGCTGGTGGAAGAAAAGGTGGGAGTTTCACTCGACGGCGTTTAACTGGAAGTGACTGTGGCGGTGTGGAGATAATAAATGTTTTTTTTTTAATGTTCTTTAATCTTTACAATGTTTCTTTTGTTTAACTAAAGATTTGTATTTACTTATTGTTATAAATATGAAAAATTATATTTTAACTATCTTTATTATTATTATTATTATTATTATTATTTTAATACAAATTTAGTTAATTGTAAAATTTAGAGGTCCAAATCAAAGTTTTGAAATATCAAAAAGTGTTTTTTACTATTGACGAATAGTCTAGAGTTAAAGTATCTATTAAAAAAAACTCATCTAATACCATTTTCATACATGTAAAATAAAGAAGTTAAATATTGAGATGACAATCTCATCTAACACCATTTAGTGTCTGGTAATTAATTAATGTCTTTTGTTTGAAGGTAAATATGACAAATCAATTTTATAGCATTTCGAGTAAAAAGGGATAACTTTCTAAAAAAACCAACTAACTTCTTATTTTTTTATATATTTTTATCCAGAATTGACATTAATTTCGGTCGAGTGGTTTTAACTAAATTTTAATTATTCAAAAATTATTATAAAATTTATAAACTACTCCTATAAAAATGATTGGTGACCAATTAAAAATGCCCATCTAAATACTCTTTTTAAAGTTTATATACTTTTTTTTAGGGATGACAATGGAGCGGGTAAGCATTATCCATATCCACACCTACAAATTTGCGGGTAATTCATACCCGCACCCGCATCCACATGGAGCGGGTAAAGGAAGAGTAATTATACCGGCGGATACTCGCAAATTTGGTTGAATTACAAATTTCAATCAAATTAATATATAAAAAAAATCAATCTAATTTAATAACAATACCACACAATAATACGATACACTAATCCAACATGATAATCCATAATAATCCAACAAAGAAATAATTCATAAGAAAATACAATTTAATAAAAAAAATAGCAACTCCGGCTTGCAATTTAACATCCTTATTAATCCTTGATGAAAAGTAAGATTTTCTTCCATTTAGTCATAAACTGTAGAAGCTACATGGTACCAAAAAAATTAATCTCCTATGCTTGCGTGGCTGCCGAGAGAGAGAGGGGATCGGTGATGGTGAAATTGAGAGCGAGATATGGTGATTCAGCGGTGAGGGAAACAGATGGTGTGGTGGTGAAGAGAGAGCAATGATGGTTGGCGGCGGTGGATGGTGGCAAGAGGTGGTGATGGGGTGAGGGTGAGGGCGGTGGGAGATGGCGATTGAGGTGGCGGGAGATGGTGATTGAGGTGGTGATGCGGTAAGGGTGAGGGATTGATGATTTGAGGGACTTGAAAGGATAAGGTTAGGTGGGAATTTTAATTAATAGAGAAATTTTTTGGAAATTTCGGGTATCCGAAATTTTCTGGATCCCTGACGGTGGTCAAAACTAAAAAAAATAAATCATACAATTCAGCATGCACAATTAATTAAAACTCTAGCAAGTGCTAAAAGGTTCGTCCTCAGGGATTCGGTGGCAGTTAAAATTCTTTGTAAACGACTAGGAATGTAACGAGTGGTAAAAACCAATATTGACGTTGTTGTGAATAATTAAGAAATAGAAATAACAGAAAGTAATAAATGGGTGATATGTGTGAAATCAGAGGTGACAAATTCCCAGTGAGGATTCCAATGAGCTCATGCACTAGATTGATTGATCATCGATTCAAGTATTTTCAAAACCAAACTTACAGGCGGCTATAGAGATCAGGTTTCCACCTAGATCTCCTACTCTCTACCTATTCGAGATTCTTAAAGGTTTTCACCTATTAAGGTCCTTGATATATTTTATGGCCTAAAGAAGTCATTCTATTAGGTCTAATAAAATAATCAAATAATTCTACCGTGAGAGACCTTCCTAGGTTCAGGAGACAGAAGTGTCTACTCTTGTAAACCAGACTCTAATTGTTTTCCAATCTGATCCGTCGATCAGTTGGTCGTCTTCGTATCTCTTTCTATAGTGTAGACTCCAAGGTATCAAGAGAAGACAGTAATCATGCAAATCCTAGTGTAGTTGATCAAGTTTCAATAGAAGTATGCATAAATTGACATTTAATTAAAACAATTAAAGATGCAAGATGGGATTTAATAATTGCGTTTAGACCTCACAATCAATTAAGCATGGCTATAAATCCTCACAAGGAATAGATGGGTTTAGCCAATCATCATAAGAAATAAATAAATAAAATAGATGAAAGTATAAACTGAAATTTAATTAATTAAAAGAAAGGATTGCAAATAGAGTTTTTGCTCCCTCTGTAGCTGCTGTTTTTCAGCGGAGAAGAAGAAGTAATATGTTTTTGGGAGAAGAAGAAGTAAGGAGGCGCATCCCCCAAATTCCCTTAAATAATAAAAGCCTAATCGTCTTTTTGAAATTCCAAAATAATAAAATGATAATATCTAAATAATAATTGTTCAAATATCCTAACAGAAACATTGGAGTATTTCTGTGGCAGTAGGACTTCTTGCTGGAATAGGAGATCAACGGAAATAAATCTTCTAGAAGAACAAGACAGTTGGCTTTCGCTGGAATCTCGGACCTTCCTTATTCCAGGCCTGGGATAAGGACGACTCTGAAATAAAACAGCTCTATTCTTGGCTCTTTCAGCTCCTAATCGCATGAACTGCTTCTCAGCACCCATATATGCATAAAAGAGTACAAAAGACAAGGATTAACAGTATCATCGTCATAAAAAGGGAGGAAAAGACGATGAAAATAAGACATTTAACGCTTCAATCAATCCCGTTCCGTTCGGAAATTAATTTCGGGTATTACTTTTCGATACCCGAAATTTTCAATCCGAAATTAAAAAAACTCGGGACGGAAAATCAGAATTTCGGGTAACAAAATTTTTGCCCACATCCATACCCTAATATGTTGAATTAATTATATATTAAAATATTATATATATTGCAGGTATTTAGTGTGGGTATTAGAGCGGGTAAGCACTATCCATACCCACATCCATACTCTCACTTTGCGGGTGCGGGTATATCCATACCCGCAAAATACCCACAATGTGCGGGTAATACCCACCCACAATTGTGATTGTTGGGTGGATATCCATATCCGCAGGCACAATTGTCACCCTTAGTTTTTTCTCTCCCTGGATGTCCTTTCTCACTTCCGGATAGGAGATTCATTGTTCGAGTTTTGTTGGATCTTTAAAAGGTGGTTACTTTCTCAACATGGTTTGCTCAATTCTCATAACTCAAACTCGAAACTTTAATAAAAAATGGTCAAGTTTCTTATCACTAGACCACAATATTATTTAAAGTTTATATATATATCAAGTCCAAACCTACAAAAATGCGGAACCCAAATATTTGTAAAATATTTGTAATCACACATCTAAATAATTAATTTAGTCTTATATTTGTAAAACATTTGCAAACAATATAATAACTATATTATTGTATAAACATAATTATTGTAAGTCGTAATTATGCTACTTTATTTAAAATTAATAGACAACATATACCTATTAAAAAAATTAAGCCAAATATGCTAATTTGATTGTAAGAGAAGATTATGAATACGGTTAAATGTCATTTTGATACAAATTTATATTATAATTAACATTTATTATTTAAAATTAAATGTTTAACATTTTTCTTTAAAAAATGCTCTCAATAGAATTAGAAACAACTACCGTCCATAATTTAACAGTAAATGTATACCAAGCTCAAATGTATTCCACTACCGTTCAATTTCTTAAGATCAAAACTAAGTTCATTCAAACATTATCCAACCTTAAGATAATAATATCATCGTGCGGGTAAAATCAATCATCATCTACAAATAATAATATCATTCACGTACCACTAATGCTGGTAAGATTAATCAAGCTTCAACCTTAAATTACATATTTCCTTTCAAGCCCAAGCTTGAGGCACCACCAACCAGTAAAGGAAAACCAGAATCCGAAACAAAAAGTGATGCATAACCATTGTCTACTTATACTTCCTATCATCAAATACGGAACATATCAGTTTGAAAACAAACATAACAAAAACCATAAAAGCTTAAGTTTGATATCGAAACTAGAAACCGGAAGAAAGCATGTCTCCTAATGTTGGGTATCCTGTCGCCGTGAAGCAATCGGTGTAGGCCACCATGGAATCACAATAGGGTTGCCAAGATTTTCATCATCAGTATGGACCTGGCTATATGCTCTATCTTCAAACTCAGCAATTACATTTTGGTCTTTCTTTTTCAAGTTGCACAAAGTGACGGCAGTATCAAAGAAGCTCATGTACACCAAATCCTTGTCGCATGGATGTGGAGCTACAACACTGAAGCTCCCATCAGATAGACAATCTCCCAATGTCCGATAAAGTGGATGATCATAGGAAAAGAATCCGTAAAAACGGAACTTGCGCACTGCACTCCATTTACCTTCATCATAATCTTTCAAATCCCAAAACCTAAAGGACCAAGCTAATAAGTCATTGTCAAATTTCGAATACATCAAGCGCAAATGTCCACAACATACTCCAAGCTTGTAAGAAGCACCCAAATAGCTTCTATTTCTTACACAACGAGGACCCTTAATAATGAAACCATTATCTGCTTTAGCATCTTCTTCTACATGAACTCCTATGCGGAAGGGATCATAAGCAACAATACTCTCCGCATTAAACCAGTGGACCTTCCCCTTGTACACAAAAACATTGCCCTGTATTCCTTTTAGAAATTCTTCACCACACAAAGAGTCCTCAATAAATCAATCTTGACTGAATTCCCTTCTTTCGGAGCAATAAATCTCTATAGGCAAATACTTAGCTTCAGATAACTTTTCAGCTCTAACACACAACACCCGATACTGAAATCCAGCATTTAGAATGCATGCTCCCTGCAAATCTTCAGAGCAGTAAGGTTCACACACGAAAGCAAAATGGGAATCTTCTGGAAAAGGGTATTCTTCCTCCCATTTGGGCACAGAGACAAAATCCGCTCGCATTGTTACGGGATTACAAATGAAGAACCTAAAACACCACTTCACTGATGTAAGCCCTACGGTTTTTGGTTTCTTAACTGTGGCTACTCATAGCAGTAAATCATGGCAAGAAGACAATATCCCAACCGAAACACTTCCTTCGCATAAACTTTTCATATTCACCGTTTGCAATTTGGAAGAAGGGTTTTGGGGGAGTATAATGGCGCCGTGCTTAACATCTGGATCCATCATGACAACAGAGATACTACTTTCAAATCTACCCAAATTACCACTACTGTCGTTCCTCCTAGCAACATCAACATGATTCGCATGATAAGTCACGAATCGGCTACTAAAATGCGGAGTAAAGATGATACCGTACCAACGCTTGCACACCGATGAGCAGAGAAATGCGTCTTTCGCAGCAGGCAGCAGTTGGAGAATCTCAATCAATAAATCGTCCTCCAGATCACTAAGAGACGGTTTTGAAGATGAATCTCGTTTAGGAATTCTCCTCCTGCGATTATTTTGACGGGTAGGGCTGAATTCTCCTCCTGTCATTGCTGGCTGAAATGAAAGAGTGAAATGCTCTAGTTAGGTTTTTGGAGGAGAAGACGAAGTGACGTGGAGTTTAAAATTAAAATAAAGCATTGGCTTCTTGTATTCTTACGGTCTTACTGGATAAGTGCTATCAAAAAGATACATTTAGTCTATATCTTTATTAATTAGTTATAATTAAGTCCTCATTCTAATCAGCTTTTCGTAATTTAATCCTAACATTATTTGATAGGCTAATTTAGTCCTTATCAATTAATGGATTTTAATGTAGACGAATACAAAATTAGACACACATGGTCGATGTTATTGCTGAAGAGCTGAAATATGCCAAACTGATGAGTGAATAAATTTTCAAACTTTATACTCAGAAATATAAACTATTTTCAAACTTTTAATAAGAGATCAAACTATATTACAATATGTTTTTATTTTTCCTACCAGATAACTAATTGCTAGTTGAAATAAGTAATTTTTAAAATAGCGAGTTACAACAATACAATCTTCGTTATAAAATTAAAAAAAGATTATATTTTTCGTCATCTATCAATAATAGTTTAGTTTTTTCATTCTCTTAGATGTTCTTTCGGCCTCTTTCAAACAGAAGACTAATTTTATTTAACCATCGTCAAATTCTAAAGAGAAGATGGAACTAATTAATTTTAGTGATTCACTTATTTCATTTTGATTTTTAAAAAATATAGTTATATTACTTTTAGTCTATCCTTATTATTTTCTAATTTTTTAAGAAATAAACTATATTGAAAAAAAAAATCATGATAAGCAATAAAGAGAATCTATTTATAGTTAATTTTATTTTGGTTTAATTATTTTAATGACAGGATCTTATATTAAAAATTACTAGTATGTTTATTTTGAGTTGAATTTATGTAAATCATCCACTATTGATAAAACGAAAAAGACCAAGTAGTGCTGGTTCTATCATATAGGGCCAGGTGGCTGCCGGCCCATATTCACCTCAAAGACAATGTCCAGTCCACTAATGTGGAGCATAAGCATAATGATTAATGAGAGAAGTATCAAGAAACAAAGCAATGATTTTTTGGGATGACTAATAAGAAGAAGAGAGGCAACTCCGTTAAGAAACTAATTTTCTGGAGAAAAATAATAGCACCCAAGTACATAAAATAAACGTTTTTTTCTTGAAAAAATAAAGGCAAAAAACCCCTTTTAAGCATTTGTTTCCACAAGTAAAGGAAGTGTCACCACTCATTGACTTACAAGAGGCTTTGTCTTCCACTTGCAGCTAGATTCGGGTTAGCAGTTCGATTTTTTTTTGGTTATAAACGGAGGTGAGACTCAACCTTAAGTCCCACTGATAAATCTAAATAGAGTATAATTTGTACTTTGTACATAAATAGGAGCGTTGATCGACTCGAGTTATATCTAGTTTATGAAAATTGGACTCGTCAATCGAACCGACCATCGATCCTACATTCGGATCAAACATTCTACCTGCTCTCTCTAATTTTGGCAGACCTTTCTCTGTCCTTGATTTCTGCCCCATTCAATCAGAACAAGAAACTATTTTCATGTAGAAAAATGTGTGCAAGTCAATGTGAAAACAAAGATCCTTTTGATCCTTTTAGTCTCTGAAAAATTACATAATTTACTAAAAAAATAAAAAAAAACTACATAACAAAAAACCTTTATATACTCATAAAGTTAGATGATACAAATTTCCAAGAGAAACTGATTTTACTTAGCGACTTAGTCTAACGAGCGTGCAATGCTAAAGAAAAGCAAATGTTTAAGTGGCACTTAATGGGTTACTAGTGGTAGATTGATTTTGCATGCTTAATTATATCCTACGTCAACTCCTATATTAATTGTTAGCAAATATGTAATTGTTTAATTATTAAAGGTATAAATAAAAACTCAAATCTTAATTTAAATTTCACCTCCGTTTATAGAAAAAGTTCATATACTAACTCTTTAGTAAAAGAAACTTATATCCATTAGTTAATTCAAATTTTTTTTTCCCTTTCAATCGTTTTTAAAAGATTTTCAAATCTCTCACCAAATCAGCCCAATAGGTTTTTACTGAAAAATTATCGCATCTTAACGATATAATAACTCTTTTAGCGTAGGTTGTTTTATTCAATAAATTTAAACTCCAAAATTATGTACAGTCAAAAAGAGTGTTTAAAGGTGGATTTGATTCTTATGATACTTTGGTGGACTTTTGCTTGCATTGATATATGTTTTCCTGTAGTGCAATAATTTATCTTTTCTTGCAAATTTCACTGTTGGTAGTGCCAACTTGGCAACCCATTAAGGTAATCGGAGTCTGAATTTGGCGACTTTTAATGAAAAGAGAAGAAGAATAGGCACGTGTCGCACGTACTTAGCAGCAGTCAGCACTGTGGTTAAGATAAGTTTCCACTTTGCAATGCATTTTACTAAATCTCGATGATTGATCATTTTGTCGTCAAAAAGTCTTCTGCTATTGTGTTATGATGTAAGAATTATCTCACTTGCACGTACTATTACGCGGCTAATAATTTGACTAATTAACGATTGATCCGTTGGTTATTGGAATTATCCGTCTTTAATTAAGTTCTTAATTTGGAGTTTTGAGAATGTAGCAAATAGAATCACTCATAATTGAAAATACGACAGTACTCGAATGAGATTAGTTTCAATTGAGAAAATATGTAGGGAAACAAAATATACAAATGACATAAGTATTCTACTAAAATCGACATCGATTATGATCACATGATAAAAAAATTATCATCCTTTAATCAAAAATCTCAAGTTTCGACGAAAAAGTCATCCTTTTCTTCGAGATCGAACATAATTAATCTCGTGCGTAAGATTCAATCCTGTACTAACACATCTTGAGAAATACTTTATTTAAATTTAACATTCCTGAATCATAGTCATATAGGAAAGGGAAAAAGAAGTAAGAACTTGCATTGAATGTTCATGTGACACCTACAATTATACAACAGTAGGAGACGCACATAATAACTCAATTGATTACGACCAATATTCAACTAATTAATTAGATTAATCACGAACAGTATTCTCTATTTATTTATTTTTCTTCTGTGTTGTTAAGAACATGATCGTGAAATTAACTAAATTAGACTTTTGTGCATTAATTAGATTGCATTTTTTATACATATATAATTTTCTAGGTCAATAAATTAGAGCTAATTTCATTGACTAATAACAAATGGTCAGTTTGAAAAGGCTATTGCATGGCATAGAGTTGCACGCAACGGAAAAGACCTTCAAATCTTAAATCACGGATCAAGCAACTAAAAAAAATTTGGTATTCTCATTAGGAATGAATCACAAAAACTAAAATTTGCTACATAAATAGATTTTTTTCTCTCTCCTAAAGATTAATCCAGTTCGAGCAATGTTATCAAAATCGAACTGGACAACGAATTAGAAATAAATAGGTTATTGGTTCAACCGGGTTGAACTATTAGATCATTTTGAACCGTTAAATATTGGAAAGTTGAACAAAAACGAACTGGATGATTTTTTTTCTTTTTAAAATATGAATATTTACTAGTAATATTAACTTTTTCTTTAATATATCAATTTTAAAAAAAAAAACTTGATAGTTCATACCCAATTAATATATCAAATTTGTTCCAAGTTTCAATTCCAAATCTATAATTTTTTTTTCTAAAAAAATAAAATAAAACGAAGTCATTTTTTACGTAACTTGATTAAAAAAAGAAGTTAAAATGATATTGTTTTGTGACTTGATTGACCCATCCGGTTTTGTATTGATCGAACGGTTCATCGATTGTGTCAAGAACTGATCGAATCGACCAATTTTGTCCGATCAGACTGTAGATTCGGTCAAATTGACTGGACCAAACAGGGTATCCTTTTAGGTCACCAATCTATTGGTTGAACTACGATTCGTCTGATTATAATAACTCTGATCTCGAATCCTGAAGAGATATGAAAGTATCATTTGTGATTACATGATAAAGAATTTGTTAATCTTTAATTCAAGCTTTGCATCATCTAATAGTAAACAGTATCAGAACAGTCATTTCTTTTCATAAACTATAAACTGGAGATATTAAATGAGGTTAATCTCCTACTTAAAAAAGATAAAAATCATAATTTAAGGGAATGAAAAATAAAATAATATTAGATTATTTTTTCTTTAAGTAAACAAATTCTACCTAGAAATGACTGAGGATATCCGAAAATATGAAAAGAAAAGATAATAATAAAGAATTACTTAAAGAAAAGTACTAGACTGGACTAATAGTGGCCATCATCTTGAAGTCATACGTGGCTGGACAATTGTGACTTGTAAGAGGCAAGGCAACCTTAGGCAAACACTTGTGTCTTCTAATTTTAGCATAACAAGAAAACAAAAGCAAGAAAGAAATCCTTATCCGCAACTTAGACAGTTGATTAGCAGAAGTTTTGGCACGTTAATCATACGTAATTAAGAGTATAATCCTAAACTCAATCTACTATACAACTAACTAAAACTGAAATTAATAGTCAAACTAAACGAATCTTCCCAAAAAGAAAAGAAAAGAAGAATCCATTTTTACCTATTCGAATTTATTGAAGATGGGGCACAAATTAAATAAAAGGCATATAGAATTCAAAATTCATGGGCTTTATCTGTATTTCCGGTGCCGGCGGGTAGTTGAAGCAGCTTTCAATGCTTGCTTCTTCTGTTCACAGTGCCTTAATACTAGCAGCATGAAAATGTCACATTTTTCAACGCTATCTCCAATGAATAATAACTAAGAACATGATAAAAACCACACCAATTAAACACAAAATAATAAATAATAAACTAAAATAAAATATCAGTCTGTCTCTTTAACTTTCGGTAGAAAACTAATCTTGTTTAACTATGGCCGAGTTCAATAAAGATGGCTTTTAATATGTTTTTACTATTTTTTAGACGAATCAGAAATCTATTCTATTTTTAAATAAGAGGCTAACTTTTTGAATTATAGTCGGGTCTAAAGAGATAAATCATTCTTTGATCTAGATTAAAAGTGACAAATTATTTATCCATCGATCACTGTTAATTTCTTTTATAAAAAAAAATTAATTTTTTCATATAGTCAATCTATTCTTTTATTTTATAAACAGCACAATTAGTAAAATTCAAACCACTTTATCTCTCCCCCAATTATTTTAAATAGAGCTTACAAGTCCAGCCTCTTGCATATTCAACCAGATGTAACACAGAACAACAAAGGAAAAAAACAGAGTTCCTCTGCTTCTTTGTTTTTTGCTCTCTTCCTAGTTACTCCAGTAATTGTATTTTTGTCTGCAAGTTAGGAGTGAGATCAATTAGAGATGGCGACTGAGATCTCAGGTAATGGTAACCATGGAGCAGTTGTTTTGGAGGTTAAAGATACTCCTCCATCCTCAAGCTCCAAACTATCCAGGGAAAATTCAATCTTGAGCTTCTCTGTTCCTTTTGTGCAGAAGGTGACCCATTTTTCATTTTTTTTTTGTTTTCATGGCAGAAATTGGTTTTTTTCCAATGCCCTTTTGCACAAATTGTGCTAATTAACAAACGTAGTGTTTGATTTTGGATTTGATTAGAATTTGATTGGAAAAAAATTGATGAATTTTGCAGCTGATAGCAGAGTTGTTTGGTACTTATTTTTTGATATTTGCTGGTTGTTCATCTGTGGCTGTGAATTCCAATTTCGACAAAGTGGTGACACATCCTGGGATTTCAATTGTTTGGGGATTGGCTGTGATGGTTTTGGTTTACTCTGTTGGTCACATTTCTGGTGCCCATTTCAACCCAGCAGTCACTCTTGCCTTTGCTACTTGCAAGAGATTTCCATGGAAACAGGTAAGAAAATTGCTAATTTGCTATACCCACCATTGAAAAATTAGGTGAATTTACACACAAGAAACCCTGAGGTTTAAGAAAATGTCAAAATCAAGAAATGAGTTTTCTAGCAATGAGCATGTAGCTCGGTGGAATTTGCTAGTTATTGAGTTTGAGTCTCCTAACTTGAGATCCTACTGATGACAAAAGGAAAGAAAAGAGAAGATTCTCTCTTTCTCCCCCTCTCTTTCTCCTTGAATTACCGATTTGGGTTCAATGAGAAGAAGTGGACTACAAGACTCTTGACTCTTTCTTGAATCATACCTTTTTATTTTCCTTTTTCTGTCCAATTATGTTCTAAAGATTCAAGCTTTTGGTTTCAGTTCTCACATTGCGAGTGAAAACTTACAATTTAAGCATAATTTACGGATTTAAGTCATTTTGTTGTGCAAATTCTGTAGAAAACTTCTGTTTTGCCTAACCAATTTTGTTCTCTAGGTGCCGGCTTATGTAGCATGTCAAGTCATGGGAGCAATACTCGCGGCCGGAACGATTCGATTGATATTTATGGGAGAGCAAGATCGGTTCACAGGAACAATGCCAGCAGGGGCAAACCTTCAATCCTTTGTGGTTGAGTTCATTATCACATTCTATCTTATGTTTGTCATTTCTGGAGTTGCCACTGATAACAGAGCTGTAAGTTTTCCTTTTTCCTTAATTGTGGTTAGTATAAGTTTTTTCTACGCTTTTACCTCTTAAGTTAAATTTCCATCAAGATTACCTCTTAGTTGGTTGTCCGGTACGACCGGTACGAGCAGATTAGTCACGGACTTAGTGGACTTAAGGCATGCTTTTGGTCAAGAACTAAAAAAATTAACTTAACTTAACCACTGGTTTTGAAACTTCAACCATATAATTAAGGAAATATTAGTTGTGTGGTTAACCACTTTGGTTGGCTAATCTAATTAATTAGTGGCCTACCTAGTGACCTTTCTTGCCTCAATTGTTATTTTGTAGTAGTAATTACTTTAAACTTCTGCATCACAAGGTATTTAATTAGAGATTCTCTGATGGCGATTTGAAATTCTGTTTTGAACCATATCTCCATTTTCTTATTATTCTTGTGATTGATTATGCAGATTGGTGAACTTGCTGGACTTGCTGTTGGCGCAACCGTGCTCCTTAATGTGATGTTTGCAGGGTATTATTCTAATCACATGTTCTAATCAAAGGTCAAACATATATTAGATAATTGCCTATTTCTTACTTATCATTCAAGTTTGCATTAATAAAGTATTCTATGTAGGAAATTGAATCATTGCTCACAAAAGACAATTCATTTCCATAATTTTTAAAGACCTGAGTTTGTAAGGCATTGTTGGTACGTATAGGTTGTTGTTCACGCTCGAGAACCAAAGTTCGATCCAACACAAACATCTATCTGTTGAGGAGGGTTTCATCTAACTTTCTGCGTCCTAAAGTATGGTTTTTGTTTTTGTTGCAGGCCAATTTCAGGGGCGTCGATGAACCCGGCACGAAGTTTGGGGCCTGCCATCGTTTCGCACAAGTATGAGGGGATTTGGATTTACATTGTAGCTCCTATACTTGGAGCACAGGGTGGAGCTTGGGTTTATAACATGATTAGGTACACAGACAAGCCTCTGCGCGAGATCACCAAGAGTGCTTCATTCCTCAAGAGCAACGGACGTACTTGAACATAAATTTTAAGATATGGTATAATATAACATCTCCTAACGTATGTTTCACCTCAAAATGTAGCAACAGCCCTTTCGCTTCATGTTTCAAAGAGTGGAATCAATAACTATGTACCTGTCTTCTTAGTATAGAGAATAGTACTGTTTATCTATTTTTAAATACAAATTTCAAGCTCGAGTATAAAGAATATAACAAATTACAATGATAGTTTTTACCAATATCGGTAGAGAGTATCTTGACAAATTGAAAAGAAGTAAAATTATGAATTAATTACTTGCTAATAAGCGATAATTTTTTTTCTAAGATGAATCATAAAATTAAAAATTTAACATTTCAAACCTATTTTCTCTTCACATTTAAGAACCTAACAAAATTTTGTAAAATTTATTAAGATGTAAATTATTATTGAGTGTAAAACCTATAACGTTATCAAAACTCAATCTAAAAGAATAGAAAGCTTTCATCATTACATCGACTCGTAGTTTCTTTTCAGACAAACCTATCCTAAAAAAACCACTTATAAGCCCCTTATAGTTATAGGCATCATTCAAAGTGCACCATCAAATGCAAATTGTTTTCAAAACGCATATGCTCTTATATCGTTGCAGCTATTTTGTCAAAATTTTGTAACAGTCATTTTGGAGAGGAGGGGTGTCCATCTTATGAGCGATTTGGAACTCTAGAAATACACCTAAGGAGGTCTTGTTCCGCGGAGCAAGATTGCTGGGGAGTATAGAGTTGTCAATGGGAGCAATGATGAGGACGAGAGTGCTACATCACAAGTGTCTGTGTCCCGCTGGCATCACCCGAGAGAGAATATTATTTGTCTTAACACAGATGTTGCGGTAGTGGCTAGCCGATAGGCTTGGGGATTATTGCTCAGAATAGAACGAGCCGTTGTATCTTTTCAACATATGAGTGTGCTTAGTTTCGAATGGAGGTGGCTGTGGCTAAAGGGCTAGCTATTAGGAAAGCGTTCCAAATGGCCAAACATCACAACTTTGGTCGGATCTAGGTCCAGTCTGATTGTCTTGAGATGATATTGACTATCCTCGCTAGAAATAAAAACTTCTCGGGATTGGGGTTGATCGCTCATGACATTATTGTTTGCTCTTGTGATTTTGTTCATTTTAAGAAGATTGCTAATTTAGTGGCTCATGTTTTTGCGAGAATAACTTTTGAGTTAGGTCAATATGAACATTGGGACGGATTTTATCCCATAGATGTCGATTGTAACATGATTTCTGAGTAATAAATAAATTTAATTAAAAAAAATAAGAAAAAAATCTTCTCTCTAAATAGTTAGCCTGATTGTATCTGTAATCAAAGGTAATTAAAGACACTTAGATAGAGTCCTCTCTCCCTCCCAATACCAAAAAAAAAACTATTTAAAAAAAAATTAAATTATAATTTTTTATTTTATTTTGATAACCATAAAAGTAGAAATTGAGACCATATAATGGGATGAAAAAGGATACTACTTATCAGGAATTTTGGAAATTGTGTCGTGCATACTGGATACTGGATAGGTATGAAATTGGAACCTAATTTGGAAATAAACAATGACAGTTAGCATTTTTTTCAGTCTTTTCTTAGGTTAGGGAGTATAAAGCAAGAGTTTGATCTCTCTCCCTGTCTGGTGCGATCTTTTTGCTCATCTTGTCTCTCTCCTTTTGCTTCCAAGGACTCTGTTTTCTGAGAGAAAAATTGCTAAAAGAAACCATGGCTGATAGCTCAGTTCATCCTAACAATGGAGTTGTTTTGGAGATAGAAGATGACCATCCTCCTACCCCCAACCAAAATGAAGCTTCAATCCTGAGTTTCTCTGTTCCATTCATGCAGACAGTGAGTTTTTTTCTCGATATTTGACCGATACACTTTTCATATAATTTGGTGTTATCATCAGCAAGACTCAATCTTTTCTTTCCTTCCAAAATTTTAGCCGTTGTTTCTTTATTTCTATATATGGATTGCATGTGGGAACAGGGCACTGACAATGATTGATGAATGATTTTGGCAGTTGGTTGCGGAGTTGTTTGGAACTTATTTTTTGATATTTGCTGGTTGTAGGGCTGTGGCAACGAATCTGAACTTCGACAAAGTTGTATCGCTCACCGGAATATCAATTGTGTGGGGATTGGCTGTGGTGGTTCTGGTCTACTCTGTTGGTCACATCTCTGGTGCCCATTTCAACCCAGCTGTCACCCTTGCATTTGCCACTTGCAGAAGATTTCCATGGAAACATGTAACCAAAAAAAAAGAAACATTTTTCCTCTTTTTTCCTGCCTTCTCTTTCCATTTTTATCATGTCTATGCATTGCAATCTCTGTTTTCCCCTGTTTTTGATCTGGGTTGCGTAATCTCAGTTTTCCTCTGTTTTTGTATTTTGGATCCTTGTGTATTGTAATCTCTGTTTCCCATGCTTTTTGTATTTTGGGGTCTGTGTAGGTTCCTGCTTATACAGCCTGTCAAGTGATCGGATCAACTCTATCGGCCGGAACGATCAGATTGATATTCACCGGCGAGCAGAATCACTTCACCGGGACGATTCCGGTCGGGTCAAACATGCAATCTCATGTGGTTGAGTTTATCCTCACATTCTATCTCATGTTTGTTGTTTCAGGCGTAGCCACTGATAACAGAGCTGTAAGTTTCTATTGTTAGCTAAATAGAAGATCTTCAATTTTGACCCGAATAAGTAATATTGGATATTGTTACCTAATAAAGTTTGGTAATTTTTAGTAGCCAACTAATTGACATTTGCATTATTTTAATAACAATTAATGAATCGTATTGTTGGGAGATTTTAATTATTCCATTGTTTTTTTGTGTTTGGTTTTGCAAATTGGTGAACTTTCTGGTCTTGCTGTTGGCTCAACCGTTCTCCTTAATGTGCAATTCGCAGGGTAATTAACTTGACAAAAATACTAGATGTGCTAATAAAATATATTATTATTTATCCACATGTCGGCCCTAGCATTCTCGAACAAGATGAGTATCTACCGGAAGGGCAAATATAGCACTTGGGCTGATCGAAAAGAGAAGGAAGTCGTAATATGTACATTTGTGTCGGTGTGCTACTGAAATTTCCAAACTATAGGACTCGACTATGTTCGAATAGGATAAGTATCTACCGATATTGGGTAGAGAGCAGTTGGGAAGACCGAAAAACGAAGTCCTAATCCATATATTCGTGTTTGGTGTGGTTGTTTTGCAGGCCGATTTCAGGGGCATCAATGAACCCGGCAAGAACTTTGGGCCCGGCATTTGCTTGACACCAGTACAAAGGAATATCGGTTTACATGGTACCGCCTGTACTTGGAACTCAGGCCGGTGCATGGGTTTACAACATGATTAGTTAGGTACACAGACAAGCCCTTGCGCGAGATCACCATGAGTGCATCTTTCCTAAAGACAAGGGCACGTCCTTAAAACCAAAACTATGCTATATAACTCTCACGTTCCTTGTTTTTATGCTTCAACCAACATAAATGGTATGTAGTGAACTGAACTCTATAAGGGAAAGACTTCATTGTTGTTCTACCGGAATTCGATTTGACAAAAAAATTCCAATATGTTTCCCCTTTTCGCACCTCATTTTGCCAAACACGGCCGAAAATTCTTGGGTACTCTATTCAGTGCTCACATGAGTACTTATGTCCAATAGTAGGACCAAGAGTGGCTCGCACAATTTATGTAAGAATAAGCTGGATACTCTTTCCAGGGATTTATATAGGGAGATTCAAACTCGAGACCTGACTCTCAAAAATCATAGGTACCATAAAAGCAAAAGCATAATACTAACAGAAAGCAACATGTGAAACAAAAGCAAGAGCCTTAAAAGGAAATAACAAAAGGGCTTGAACTTTAGCCTCTTGTTTTGTTTTCTTGACCAGTTTCCTTATTTCCAGTGTCATGTCGTGATCCATAAGGGGAAAAAAGGTAATGACAAGAAAAAAGATGCATACATGGTATACTCACCGCCTATCCTATGAAATGGATAAGCAATACTTGGAATTCCCAACAAAATCCAACATAAATCACATGATCAGTGTGCATTCATCTAGAGAAGTTACATTTTTCATGTTTCTTTCAAAAGTTTCACATTCTCGAACATAGGTTTGATGGTACCACTTCGATTCTTTCTTTCTATCCAATGGAGCTCTCGTATACCAGTTGGATGCTCTAAATGAGCTCACATGCCAGTCCTCTTCATCCACCTCATCATTTGACCATCATAATGTAAAGTTCCATCATTAAGTGCAGCTGCAAACCATAATTTATGAAAGTCATACTGAGAACCTGTTTTATATGAAAAATATGAATTTGTAGGGGCGCCTAATACTTGTAGGAAATCCATCTATTATTCCCTTATCTATTTATTTGCTTCTATAACCAATTCCAGATCTAGAACTAGTAAATACAACTTTGATGCCGCATTCAGACCAATCAAAGAACTGAAAAAAAAAACTTGGTGGTCTGTTCTAAATGTCTTTACAAATATGGCGTTATTTCCCATCCAAAAAAGGAAAAGGAAAAATAGAAACTTCCAGTCATTATAATGATTGACCATTCACTACCGAATAAGAATCAACGTAAAGTATATATTGGTTCCATGCTTAACAGCAGTGAATCTCTCAGAATGTTCTAATTCCACACTGCAGCTCTAAATTATCAACTACATCTCTATCATGAACATTGTTGCCACAGATATCAATAAACAATCTATTTCAGCAACAATGATGATATAAAATGTACAGAATGGTGCAAGAAATGGAAAAAAAAAATTGATGGACCATTAATGTAAGGATGGCATACCTATCACAGGAGTGAATGTGATAACCAAGTTAGCGCTACAGTTAGGCATCCCAATTTTCCTTCCATCGTTGTCATCAAAGCACAGAGAAACCAAGTCATCAACTTTGTTGTCGGAGATTGTTTGGAGTAGGATTGTTGATAGCAGAACCATCTCCTCGCCTGCGTCTTGGAATAATTATAGCTCCACAACATATTAGAGCAAATAGTAGCTCCACTGTGAACAATACCATGGCTATCCATACAAACAAGGTTTTCTTCCAACACCATATAATCCTTTTAAAGAAAGGAAGTTCAGACTCGAGCGTAAGGGACGCATCATATATTTCAGGGATCCCTGCTCCATCTGGAAACTCGGCTCGTTGCTCAATTGACACCCTTAAGCAGGACGTCGGTACATGCCCTTCAGTAAAACCTCTCATCTTCAACTCCACATTTTGGGATTCTGACATGTAGCCAGCAACAAGAGGCACCATCTTGAATAGAGTCAACAGAAGGCGAATAGGCTCACTTTTGAATTTTAACATGCAAGGAGGGCTTTTGCTGGCTAGGATTTTACCATCGACTGAGATAAAGTCTACTCGGACCTTCGAATGAACAATGAACAGAGTCACATAAGAATGGGTAATAATATATGGTCATGAGGGATAGGTTAACAGTGCATGAAAAAGACATTAAAACAGAAATAGTCATCTTCATTCTCTTTATCAATTTTTCAAACCCTGACTCTTGCAGCTTCTAAGTGCTATATAGAAGAGTTCTTAACATAAGAAAGTTTGCAGATATGGCATTACAACACCTACCCTATAGTTTCAGCAGCAATTTCATCCACAAGAAAGCTACCAACCAGCCCACTCATGCAAGGTAATAATCCAAGGATACTACAACAGCCTTGCCAATAACCAGTAACGGATCCGATTTTTTTTTTTTGAGTATTTTAAAAGGAAGGCAAACGAACTGAACGAAAAATTGAAAAAATGCTTAAGAGTATTTATATTCGTCACTAAATAACAAATATTTAGATAAACTTAACTAAAAGATAAATAAGAAGATAATATAGAAAAAAATTAATTATACATTAGAATTCATACAATATATGTACTTTTTACAATTGTTCTCTACGAGTTTTCATTTTTTGATATCCTTGTATGATTCTTTTACGCATGTTTTTTTCTTTTCTTTTGCTGAATATTTATTTATTGATTCATTTAGTCCATATGTTCGTAAAATAATTTTAATCAAACCATGCATGATTAATTTAGTCTTTGTATGTATTCGTAAAAGAATTTCAATCAAACCTGTAAATGATTAATATAGTCACCATAGTAAAAGAATTTTAATCAAATTCGTAAACGATTAATTTAATGTCCATGTTCATAAAAAAAATTACAATTAAACTTGCTTGTATATTATAATTAGGAATGAAAATGGAGTATATACTATTTTTTTTGCCACACTTGACCACCCATTTCAATAGGTTGCCTCTTTTTCTCGTTTCTCTTCTGTTTTATTTTCTTGGGCTTGCATCTCAATTTTCTGTTTGTTTTTGGTTTTGGGCTTTTTAGTACCATAAACGGAATTTTATTTGTTTCTGAACTGCCCAGGTTGGTTTGGCGACTGTCATTAACCTTCCAGCTTCCTGATACAAAACCCGACCCACGCTGCCTATATAGCAACCCATTGTTTATAGGCCCAATATTTTTTTTATTGGGCCAGAGCCCGCCCTAGCCATGGGCTGGATCCGTCCCTGCCAATAGCTAACTTACAGAAACCAAAGTCACAAACTCTCAAGAAGCATGCAAATTAAATTCATTCATAGAAGTGCATATGAATGTAAACTAGAAAAAGTATCATATCATCCAAAACACAGAAAATTCCATTTTCAATGAAACAAAGGAAAACCTGAAAAATGTCAAGTTTTTTGTTATACTCCGATTCTGGGAGTGTCAGCAAAATAGTAGTCTGCAGCTTGTGATTATTTGGTATGACTCGAAGGCTTGAACTCTTCAAACCCCCAACCTCTTCCATACAATTCGCACCACAACGTACACCACTGCAAGATATTATTGGCACGAGTGCAGCCGGACTGTTCTTGGTGTAATCAAAATTCAGAACTTCTTTCATTTGCATTGGCTTCTCCACCAAATACCTCATCAAAAACCCACTAAACATAATTGAAAACAACAATAATCCACACAAAACAATACAAACATAAGCGGACCAGAACAAACCCCACCCGAACCGCAAGAAAAAGATCCATATTGGTTCATGCTCTTTCAGCCAGTCATTCATGAATAAACCAAAAGCGCCACCAACCAATTGACATAAAGAAACCATCTTTCCCATTATAAACCCTCTACTGCGCCTTATAGCCCCAAATGGATCAATAACACAGACGAAACTCCAATACAGAACCAACATAGGAAGTTTGATAAAATAAATAAATACATTCAATTGATACCCAATTGCCTTAATAACTAATCCAGCAATAAACAATAGAAAACTAGAATCAGCAGAATCACCAGGTTCAACAGCTGAGTCAACCGAATGACTACCCTGCTCATCATTCTTCTCCATCGTCACCGTCGACATTTCTGTCTCCTCCACCTCCTTCTTATCCTCAACTGAACCAACCCTATCCGAGTCGACCAAATCCCAACTTGGCCGAGTCGATTCATTGCCATCTCGATAAAGCTTGTACCTTTTCCCTCTAACAAACCTCGTTTTGCAGTCATGAAACCTTTCGGGCTTGATTGAAGACGAATCCGCATCTAATTCTTTCGAAAATGCACTGGAGACCCGTGAGCGACGCCGACGAGTGGTCGCCGGAGAGGAAATCGGCGGCGAGGTTCAGATAGGGTGGAAGCTGAGGTAGGTTGATCCGATTGGTCAGAAATTGCATCACAATCGTTGGATTGGAAGTCGTCGACGGCGTCGGAGAAGGAATCTCCTTCGGCGTCATCTTGATTCGGTGGCTCCATTAGATTTTACGTGAGGTTGAAACCGGGAAACGTTCAGCTTTCTCAGCCACGTGTTAGAATTCAACTACTGATCAATATAATACAGGAGTATTATTTAGTGTTTTTATAAGAATCGATTTCTAACCCTATTAATAAGTAGACTGTTAGAATTAGAAGAGCGCAAGCGGATACTGTTATCAATAGTTTGTTTCTTCTTAAAAGTATTCTTTGAAAAAAGAGAGAACGCAGTACTAGTCATCAACCTCAATCCACATCAACCTCCACGTGGCACTTTGACTCCATAATCCAAAAATGTACATTAGCTTGTACGGCACAAGTACTATAGGCTTAAAAAAATGTTGTATTCGTACCATTATTCCTCGTAAAAAAACAAATTAATTGACTTGAAATCATTTTGGTTTAATTAAGTTCAACAATAGAAAACGCAGCGGTTTATAAAGTCAATATCATTTAACTCGTTCTAAGAAATTTAATATAATAGAAGTCAAATTAATCAATCTATCAAAATTAGAAATTGGGTGGAATAAAAACAAACAAATTTAATAAAAACCATTCTTTTAAATATCTTTGAATAATCTATATAGATCTGCCGATTATTTTTTATAAGCCCTAATCTATTGTCGAGAAGAAAAGGGAAAAGAAAAATACTTTGTTTGTGAAAGGAGATGACGTGGTTTTGGAAAATTATGACGCATTTCGTAGAAAGAGTTTCTAGTTCAATGCCAAGACATGCAAAACAAAATTGTAGATATTTTATTTTTCACACCCACTCTCCAGCCACTGTTTACAGTCAATGAAAGAAAACAAAACAAAGACGCAAATGTTTTTGGAACAATTTGATTAGAATTTTCAACTCATTCTTTCAATTATAACTACCTAATGGTAAGAATAGTTTTTCTTAGTGGCTTTCTTTTCAATTGTAGGAGGAGGGGTTAGCATTGAGAAATATGACCGTCTTCCTAAAACTAATGCTAATTGTACCAGTTCTTGCTTTTAGTTACCTGGTCAGTCAAGGATTTGCAGATGGAATCCTTCCCCAGGATGAGGGTATGTTTCATTTTTCCTCTTACTATATTTTTTTCAGTAGAAGATTAAGAGTTTTTCTTTTCCAGTCTCTTGGCGTGTACACTTCACTCGTCCGCTGGGAGACCAATCTCGTTTGAGGGGCCGTAAGAGAAAGTTCTCCGGCATGATTTTGTCGGAGTAAAAAGATGTGTTTTTGGTGACATACATGAAATTCTGGGCTAAAACCCCGGAAAAATCTCTTCTTTCCTTGGTTGGAGTTGTGATAGATGCCTACAAGTTAGCCTCTTAAGAAGAGTAGTCAATTATGAGAAGTACCCTGTATTGTTTACTGACTTGTAGAGGCTAGTTGCTCAGTTTTGGCTTGGTTGTTTGAAAATGGAACCCAAAAGAAGGACTTTTTGTTGCGCTACTAGGGTCATTTTTTGTTTTTGCCAATTGTATGATACTAACTTGTCTACCTTGCTTCTGTTTTATGCCCATGTATTGGCGCCAGTGGATGCTATAAACCTGATTACCAGAAAAATGGGAGCTGTTGACTGGAATTTCAATGCTACAAACACTTGTGGAGACTATGTTTCGCCACTTAAAATAACAGATCCTGAGAGGAATATTACTTGCAATTGTCGGTTTCCAAACAACACATGCCGCATTATAGGCTTGTATGTTCTCAGATAGTAAGCTGTAGAATTACTTTCGGATCATATCTTGCTCCTGTGGAATGGGATGTGTGTCAATATCGTTTCCTAATGTTTCTTCACATATATGCTCGAAAGATAATCGAGTTTGCTTGAATTTCAGGGAAATCAAACGATATAGTCTTCCAGGAGAGCTTCCAGCTGAACTCATCCGGCTTCCTTATCTCGAAAGCATGTGAGTATATGGATTGCATTTTCTTCTTGTCGGGTTATAGTTGAGTTAGCTGTGAAATGGTGCAAAGGGAAAGGAAAATTCATAGGATTTAACTAGCATTTTACTTTAGTGCTGTTAAAGAACATAAGAGCATATAAACATGCTTATTTTCTTTTCTGTTATATTTCCATAAGAACTATTAAGGGTTATAGACATTTTGGTGTTTAGAATTCTTGTTGTTCTTGTTTGCAGTGATTTTGCTTACAACTACCTCAGTGGAACCATACCGCGTGAGTTGGGATCCTTGCCTCTCAACTCCATGTAAGTAATTTATTCACTCATTTTCAGTTGAACAAGATTGCAGTGTGTCCCTATGGTTTAACAAGAAACCTACTGCAGCTCTCTCCTTGTAAACCGCCTATCAGGGAGCATTCCTAGCTATTTGGGGAGCTTTACCAATTTGACCTACTTGTAAGTTTCTACTTTCAGTTTTTCAGACTTTCTTGTAGCACCATGTCGCCATCGTACTTGAGAATCGATGTGAAACCATCTGGGTTTGTTGAACAGAATTAGAGAGATACGGAGAAAAAAAAAGTAGTCTTGATGCATATTAGTATTGTTTTCAAAGTTAAGCTCTCTTCCAAGACACATCACTTTCTATCTACTGCAGTTTACAGTCACTGGTTTTTGTTGTGTCAAATGGTCCTGATGTGTTTGTTGATGTTTATATCTGTGGATATGATTTTAATGTATTATAAGCTATGCTTATGCATTGTTTTAACAGGAATATTGAACTAAATCAATTTTCTGGGGTAGTTCCTCGGGAGCTTGGAAAGTTAATTAATTTGAAGAATCTGTAAGCAGTTTCTTATTTCTTAGTTTCATTTCCTTTCTATTTAGCCATGGTCGATGTGCTTAGCGGATAATTTAAGTTCATTTTCATTGCAGAATACTATCCTCCAATAAATTGGAAGGAAATTTGCCTGTGGAACTTGCTCAGATGTCAAACCTGACTGACTTGTAAGATTTTCCATTACTAAGTATAGTTTTAGTATTAACATAGTTTGGCAGATCTACAAGATAGATAATTTTTATTCCATAATGCAGTCGGATAAATGACAGCAAGTTCAACGGGAGTTTACCCGATTTTATTGGAAGCTGGAAGCAACTTAATAGGCTGTAAGCTTTTCTTTCCAGATAGCTTGATTTCCTTCAAAGTTCTGAGACTGGATAAAGAAGAAGAAGCTGTCTCTTAAAGTTTCTTGATAGTTTTTGATTATTTGAGTTCATGCAGGGAAATGCAGGCTAGTGGATTGGTAGGACCCATCCCTACATCCATTTCAGTTTTGGAAAAATTAACTGACCTGTAAGTCGAATGTTCTTGATTATTCTACTTCAATTGATTTAACATATTATTAATTTTTATCCTGAATATTCAGTAAGTACTTTTGACTCTTGCACGCAGGAGAATTAGTGACATAAATGTCACAACCCAAACTTTTCCTAACCTAAGCAACATAGTTGGCCTTCAGCAATTGTATGTTGGATATTTATTCTCTCTCGAGTTTATGAATTAATTTGCTTACATCTCCCATATGGCTAATATGTTTGACACGGTCACGGTCGGATGATTAGGGTTTTGAGGAATTGCAACATATCAGGGGGGATTCCTCCATACATCTGGACTAGATACGGTCAACTGAAAACTTTGTGAGTTTTTCATTTTTTCCCTGTGATTATCATATGCTACTATGTCTTTTCGATGAATGAGGAACATTCCCTTCAGCAATTAACTCGAATGTAACTATGGTGATTTTGGACAGGGATCTCACTTATAACAAGCTAAGCGGCGAGCTGCCCAGTTCCATATTGTTATCTCAATCTCTGCTCTTTGTGTAAGTGGTGGATCAGATTTTCTGGTTTGGAATTTGACAATGTCTCCCATACTGAATTTGGCTGCTTAATGTTTTCTTGATCAGCTTTCTGAGTCACAACATGCTCACGGGAAACATACCAATAATCCGGAAAGGAATAGATGTGTATGTATCTCTCGTCTTAGATGCTTATAGTTTCTTCTCTTGTAGTACACATTCCTCATTATGGTTGATTATCTATAAATTTTACTCCACTCTGTTAATGGATAGTCATCAATTTACTTCACGCATTCAATCTATCGAACGCTACTGGTGGCCTTAGAGCAGTCAATTTAGTGTATCAAAGATCTCATTTTTTCCCACCATATATCAAAATTCCAGGCATCATTTCCATTTCTTTCCATGCAGTGATCTTTCCTATAATAACTTCACAAGGCAAGATCCTCAGCAGCCTGCTTGTCAGCAAACAGCGTTAGTACTTATCTCCTTTCCTGTAACAAAACCTTCATGGGTCATGGCAGTATATTGTGGGCTAAGTACTAAACTGTTTGTTTTTGTTTCTTCTGGTTTTTTCCTTGTTTTTTCAATAGGGATGTTAATTTAAACTTGTTCCGGAGTTCATCAATGGGGAATGACTTGTAAGTTTCTTTCCTGTTATTCTAAGTTAACTCATTTACTGGTTGTTTTCTGTTAGTATTAGTGTTGAGCTTACAATGCAGAGCCATGGTGCTAATCTCTTCTTTTCTTGACTGTAACTAGAGGTGGAGCTTGCATGAAGGATTCCAAATGTGATCAATGTAAGCACATTCAGTAGAAATTTGTTTACGCTGAATTACTTTGGAATTCATATTTCTGCGAAAGAACAGGAAGGTCTAGTGCGAATCTCCAAGTTTCAGTTACCTGTTCTTCAAGTTTGATTTTCTTCTAAAGGAGTTACAAATAGAAGGAATGAACATTTTTTTTTTCTCTTGAAAGAATATGATTTTTCATGTTAATCATAAGAAGGTTCTCACCCTCCTAATCATACGCTTTCTTTCTAAGAAAAATTCTGTCTTTGCAGATTGGCATTCTTTATATATCAATTGTGGTGGTGTCTCTCGGAAAGTAGATGGAATCATGTATGAAGGAGATGCAATTGAACCCGGTGGTGCTGCAACATTCTATCAAAATCGTGACTGGGGATTTAGTAGCACTGGAGACTTTTTGAACGACAATGATGACAGAAACAGAGCCAACTATATAAGTTTACCATCATCAAATCTCAGTGTATTGTATCAAACAGCTCGCCTTTCACCCCTTTCCCTTACGTACTATCGATCCTGTTTGGAAAATGGGAGTTATAACGTGACTCTACACTTTGCGGAGATACAATTCACACATGACATACTATACAACCACCTTGGAAGACGAATATTTGATATCTACATCCAGGTAATTAATCACCGCCATAGAAATCTTATTTGAATGAATTGTGAATGCTTTCCGTACGAGTGTGGATCTGAAAAGTGGTCCAATGGATCATTCATTAGAAATGTTTTCTGTCACATTGAGTTCCGGTCTTAGTTTTCTGTCATGTTATTGTAAAACTAATTTAGCTGGTTGTTCTTTTGCGAAATGCACTATAGCTTCAAATAAATGTGGTTCCCAATTCATTTCACTTAGCATTTGGCAAAAGCCAAGCTGACTGATGAAAGACTCGGATGCATGTTCTCCTTCACATTGATTTGCAAGAAATGCTGGTCTATTGCAGGACAATTTAGTAGAGAAGGATTTCAACATTGAAGACGAGGCTTCTGGCGTCCTCAGACCCATCACGAAGACATACAACACTACTGTTGAAAATGGTATCTTGGAGATCCGCTTTTATTGGGGTGGCAGAGGTACTTCAAGAATTCCTTTCTATGGAGCATATGGCGCTCTAATATCGGCTATTTCTGTAAAACCTAGTAAGTGATTCTTCTCAATCTTTCTTCTAAAATGTTTGGTTGCACCAATAATGTCGGCTTCAAACCAATAACTTCAAAGTTGAAGTACACTGTGATTGTTATGAATGATTACTATTATATGCCTTTTGCTTTCTTATGCAAAGACAAATGCTTCATTAAGTTCTTCTGTCAATTTTTCCAGATTTCAAACCTCGATTTGGTGGCAAAAATAAAACGGTTGCAACCATACTCATTGCCTGTGGAGCTGTAGGATTTTGTCTTCTATCAGTATTTGGTATCCTTTGGTGGAGATGCTATAGCAAAGCAAGAAGCAAGAAGCAAAAAGGTTAGAGCTATTTCCAGAACCAATTTTAATCTATTTTCCCCAGAAATCTTCATTTTCTAACATGACTATGAAATTGCAGAAATAGAGCATTTAAAGTTTGATTGGCTCAGGTATTTCTTTCTAATGTTTACTCCACTGTGTTCTTTGGACAGATGTTGCAGGTGTAGAACTCCGAACAATATCTTATTCCTTAAAACAAATTAAACTTGCTACAAACAATTTTGATCCGGAAAACAAAATTGGCGAAGGTGGATTTGGACCAGTCTATAAGGTGTTCTTGCTTACCTTGTGCTTGCCAAAATCTTTCCTTTTACCGTATTCTGCTAAAGTTGAGTAAGATAATATTTTTTTGTGATTGGGATACAGGGCTCGTTTCCAGATGGTACTGTGGTTGCTGTGAAGCAACTCTCATCCAAGTCGAATCAAGGAAATCGCGAATTTCTGAATGAGATAGGCATAATTTCGTGTATGCAGCACCCGAATCTTGTGAAACTTCATGGATGCTGTATTGAAAAGGATCAATTGTTGCTCGTATATGAGTACATGAAGAATAACAGTCTTGCACGTGCACTGTTTGGTGAGTTAAAATCTGATATCATTTACCATAAATCAGACTATAGAATGGAAAAACCATGACATATTTTGGATGATTATTATTCCTAGGGCCTGAAGACCGTCGACTAGAACTAGATTGGGAAACAAGGAAGAGGATCTGCGTCGGGATAGCTAGAGGTTTAGCTTTTCTGCATGAAGAGTCAAGACACAGGATAGTACATAGAGACATCAAAGCAACCAATGTTCTCCTTGATAAGGATCTAAACCCAAAAATCTCTGACTTTGGCTTGGCTATACTCGACGAGATAGAGAAGACTCACATCAGCACCAGAATAGCTGGTACCATGTAAGTCACTGTTTATTGCTTGTGAAGCGAAGTTCCCTCCATTGCCTCTTCCAAAGTTGCATTGTTAGGAAGTGTTATGTTGATGAATATCACCAAATGATTTTGCCATGCAGGGGATATATAGCACCAGAATATGCCTTATGGGGTTATTTGACCTACAAAGCAGATGTTTACAGTTTTGGAATTCTTGCGTTAGAAATCGTTAGTGGGATGCACAACATGACTTATGGGCCAGATAACAGTTTTTCCTGTCTGCTTGATTGGGTAAGTAATTAACAACAAACATATAATGTGCTCTTCCCCTTTTTGTTAGAAACTTTCTTCGAACTACCTGCGTCATGATTTCCAAAAATCTTCAATTTTACCATCATAAAATATAGAAACATGCAATAAATGCATGATCAGATACTGATATCATTATGTTCCAGGCTTGTCATTTGCAACAAAATGGGAACCTTATGGAGATAGTGGATGAGAGGCTAGAAATGAAATTTAACAAAGTTGAAGCAGAAAGGATGATCAAAGTAGCTCTGCTATGCACGAATGTTTCACCCTCGTTAAGACCAGCCATGTCTGAAGTGGTTAACATGCTAGAAGGAACTGCGACCATCCCAAATGTGATCCCGGAAGCAAGTAGCTATAAGGATGATCTCAGGTTTAAAGCGATACGAGAACAAAAACAGTTAAAGAAAGAGAGTACGGAGGCAAGCCGTCGCAACCCCAGTTCAACATCAGCAGTGTCTGGGCAGAGTTCTTCTTCAGGTTATTCCTACAATCGGTATGAAACTTACAAGGGGTCCTTAGAAAGAGCTAAAGGCAGGGGAGAGCAGGAAAACCAAAGCCAAGTTTCAACCACATTCTCCTCAATGGAAGCCTCTTCCGCAGCATTTGCTCCTGGTGTTTGTGATCTAAAATCCGGTTCAATATAACAAAACTACCACCGATGTTGGATGTGGTCGAGTGTTGAAGAACTTATCCATCCTTAACACAGCTCGAGTTCGATGTGGAAAATGGAGAAAACCACACTGATAGAGCATCGTGGTCCGACAATGCTCGAAATTTGACGTGTAATCTTGATGTGTCAATCATTATTTGTGGAAATTTTTCCCCAGTTTTGTGTAAATTAATATTGGCATGTTTTTACAAATAGCAGTGATTCACTAATCCTTGCCAAGTTTTTTTTTATATATATAGATATATTTTTTTTACAGGAAAAAAATTTCTAAATTGTGAACCACAAGCATTGACAAGTGTATTGTATACCTTTTCTATTGCCCTAAAGGCTTTAAATTCTTCTCCTTTAAGTCTTGTATATTTTTTTACAAATATACTATGTTTGACCTATTGAAAATTTATAGTTATATAACGGCTCTTAAATTTTTGAATAAATTATATAAAAAGCTTTATAGTTTCGGAAATAGTAAGTGATAGTTTGATAGTAGATTAATTAAATTTGAAATCATTTTTATATTAAGTAATTAAATTTAAAGTATGGAATTATTTTCCTTATTAAATCGTTAATTACAAAAAAAAATACAGGGTAAATTAAATAAAATGCCTATAGTTTACAAATATTTCACTTAAATCCTTTTAGTTTAAAAGCTTGCACTACAAACTTTATAATCTTTTAAAACTTGTAATTTTAACTTTTTAATACTTAAAAAATTCAAAAAAAATTAAAACAATATGAAATTTGGAAGAAAAAAATGTAATTAATATGTAAAACTTAATTCAATGAAAAAAATAAGTTTATTTACAATTTATTCCCTTTTAAATATTTTTAAAAAAATGTTTTCATTATTTTTTTCAATATTTTTATTGAGTCAAGTGAAACATTTTGTAAATTATAAGATTTTTTTACGCAATTAACCAAAAAAAAATATTATTTAGTATATTTAAAAAAAAATTAAAAAGGTACATCATTTACAAATTGTATGCATAGAAAGGACAATTTCTAGTTTGTAGTTAATTGTTATCTCATTAAGCTAGTCAACGTTATCAATCTTTTAAAAAGAAAAAAAGAGAGAAAAAAGAAAGAAGTGAAGAATAGGTCACCTTTTATTTACCTTTATAAACCAAAAAAAATTTACGTAGATGATAAGTAACCTTCACGAATCACCATTTTTCCAGCATAGCCAGCTTGCAGGTTGCAACGAAATGTCAACGAACAAGTTAATTTCCCTCTAATTCGTATTTATATATATATATATATTAAGTGTTTCACAAATTTCCTTCTACTTTTTCTAATGAAAGAGAGAGATGGCAAGCAGCAGCCGCAACAACTCGAGCAATGAGATTTAAAGTCTTTAATTAAGAAAGATGATTATTATTATTATTTCTTTTAGTTTTTTATTACAAGAGGCACTTAAAACAGAATGCGCTGCGAGAATACTATGAGTACCCAGTTGTTGACGTATTAGGACCATTTCCATTTTCCACACAGAAAGAATACTATGAGAATCGAGAAGCAAAAATCCTTATTTTCACGTCTCTTTCTGGACCAGTCATCTTTCATCCTTCTTAACTTATCTTCCTCACACTACTGAAAAGTCAGCTGACAAAATCATTGGTTGATTCCTTCTGGGGAGCCAAATTTCTCTGCAAGTTTTGTTCTTGACCATGGTTACTGGGGAATTCTTTCTTTTCCTGATTGTTTATCTTAGTTTCTTCTGCTTGGTTAGATTTGCTGAGACAAGGTTGGTCCAAGAAGAAGGTGAGATTGAATTTCTTTCTCCCTCTCTTTTGTAGTAAACTTTATTTCACTTGTTGGAAACTGAAGATTAGTGAAAGATTTGGACTTTGAATCATGGGTTTTGGGTTAATTTGGATGTTATTCTGGAAATGTAGAGAAGAGGTTTGAATTTTGGATATTGGCTATTTCTTTGTCTGGGGGTGTTTATGAGGGAGCTTTCTGTTTTTGTTGCTGGAAGTATGAGGGAAAGTTAAAGAAGGTTGGATTTTTTCTACTTTATTTGGAACATTAAATATTGGGTTTCTTTCATTCTATGAGCATCATTCAGTTTGGTTACTCTTGATATTAATCTGCTTGCCCACTACTGTTTCCTTTCCTTCTTTGTCTCTTCTTCCTTCTTTATTTTAACTTTTGAGTTTTCTTATTGCTGATATTTTTTTATTGAATGCTGGTTGCTTAATGCCTTTAATTACCTTAAGTGTTTCAGTCATTATGTTTTTTTTTGAAAAATAAGGCCAGAAACCTAAAGCTTGTTGCACGGGGATTAATATGGAGTACATTACATCCTATGATATCCTTAGCTCTGTTACTCCCTATGTGATGCAGTTTTTTGTTTGATGGTGATTTTCAGTTGACGCCCTTGAAGAAATTGCTAAAACAATGGGCTCGAAATACTGGAAGTTCAATGCCGATTCTTGTCAAGTTGAAATGGTTGGGCTTACGGAACTGCCACCAAACAATTCCGAAGCCACCATAGCTTGCAACTGCAATAATACAGATTGTCATGTCACAAAAATGTATTGTTCCCACTTTGCTTCATACTTTTCTTTATTCTTCTATTTTTATTAATGCAATGTGATATGTCCGGGTTCAAGGAGTAATAATTAGAAAACTATATTTGATGATTCTTGTTGTGCTAGATCTATGCAATAATTGGTTGTCTCCTGTTCTTATAAGTTATAACCGAGAATTTACCTTTCCATGTCACTTCAGAATACTCAAGGGTTATAGTCTTCCTGGAGTCCTTCCTCCTCAACTTGTTAAGCTTCCTCAGCTTCAAGAAATGTAAGTGTCTTTTGAAATGCTTTAATGTCATCTTTGATGTTATATTCTTACACATTTTAATAGGTTTGGGAAAAATAATGGTCATCCATTTTCTTAATTAGTTTTCTTCCTAAATGTAGTGATTTTGCCCTCAACTACCTCCATGGTACTATTCCACGCGAATGGGCTGCAACACAACTGACTTCAATGTGAGCTCATGTCATCTTTCCATTTTTAATAGTAGTCATTTTCTGCTATGAACTGTTTATTACTTCCATGATTAATAATAAACAAATTTCATGCAGTTCAGTGCTTGTAAATCGCCTGTCAGGGGACATACCAAAGGAATTGGGAAATATTACAACCCTCACCTACATGTGGGTTTTGAACTCTATTATTTACTTTATATTTTGGTTATTTTGGGGACAGTATTGTGGTGATTTTCAACTATTTGAATTAGTACAAGAATGAGAAAAGTTGAGAATATTCAGTATTTTTGCTATTGTAGGACATTTCACTGTTTTCAGCCCATTAATATAATAATTTAATTCTCTTTTCTTTTCTTTCTCAACCAGATGCCTTGAAGCAAACCAGTTCTCTGGTGTTATTCCTCCTGACCTTGGGAAACTAATTCATTTAGCCACATTGTACGGTATCTTTCTTTTTCTTCTTTCATCTTCTGTTTTTGATGTTGCTTTTACGTTGTAATTCATGGATGAAAGAGGTATTTCCTCTGATGGTATGTTGCTTTGAAATTCGGTTCTCAGGATATTGTCATCAAACCAGTTGACTGGAAAGTTGCCATTGACATTTGCTGGGCTAAGAAACCTAACAAATTTGTATGTTTGTTCCATAAACTCTCAGGAGTAATATTTGATAGTATGTTACTAGTATAGCTGTGTTGAATCAACAGTTTTCCATTGTACAAATGCAGTAGGATAAATGATAACAACTTCAACGGAATCATTCCTGACTTCATACAGAACTGGGAAAAGCTCACAAGATTGTAAGATCTATCTTCTTTACTCTTGATTTCCAATTTTCGGTAAAGCGAGAACCTTATATCAATGCTGCAATAATTATTATTCCTGTTGATTTGGATCATTGAAGAGAACTGCATGCAAGTGGACTGAAGGGACCCATACCAACAAGCATTTCTCTTTTGAATAGTTTACAGGAGCTGTAAGTATAAAGCCGATGCATCTCTGTCCAGTTTTATTATGAGGCAGCACTATTTCTACTTTACTGACTTCATTGACAGTTCGGCTCATTATGGCTATGCAGGAGAATCAGTGATATAACTGGACCGAGTCAGTCATTCCCTGTGTTGAGCAACGCGACAGGATTGGTTAGAGTGTATGTAGAAATGCATCAGCAATAAATTTTTGATTTTTTTTTTTGGTGAACTGTACTTTTTTTTCCAATAAATGTTGATGATTTGATGTGATTTAGTTATTCTTATCAGGGTGTTGAGGAACTGTAACATTTCTGGGGAGCTCCCTTCCTACTTGTGGAAACTGCAGAATTTAGAAATGTTGTACGTGTACCATGCTAAGCGCGCTTTATAAAGTTTCTTGTACTTACAGAGTTTCATCATTCTTCATCTATATAATTGATTACTTCCCTTTTTACAAAGTTCTCTTCGTTGGTCTAATGCTTATGATATTGCTAATATTTTTGGCTACAGAGATGTCAGTTTCAACAAGCTAGTTGGGACAATTCCAGCCATCATTACTGCACAGCGTCTTAGATTTGTGTAAGTTTGTGGTGCAATTTTTCTAGCTAGTTCCTTTGTGTACTGCTGATGTAGTATACTAATCAGTTGATTTTACATTTTAAGCTTTTTAACTGGGAACTCGCTAAGTGGAGATATACCGGAGTCGATTTTGAAGCAAGGAAGCAACATGTATGCATCTTAATCAGGATGTTTCTTTTAATTCTTTCTTAACTTGCGCATCCACCTTTTCTTGATGTTGGCTATTCTTCTGCTTGCAACTTATATACCTTCGTTTTAAAATTCCACTTTTAATGCTTGTATCAGTGATCTGTCATACAATAACTTCTCATTACAAGGACCCGAGCAACCTGCGTGTAGAGAGAACCTGTAAGGATCTTTTCTTGCAAATGTCCTTCACATTTCCAGTTTCATATTGATTCTAAGATCAAAGCTCTTAATTTCTTTTTGCTTCTTTCCCCTAAATTTCACTAGGAATCTAAATCTGAACTTGTTCAAGAGCTCTACAGCAACAAACAGCACCACGTAAGATGCTTTCTCCATTTTTATTTAGTTATATTCTTCACTTGTGAGCCAAATGGAAAAAAAGAAGAAAAACTGAACTGTCACCTTAAGCTAAACTTCTTTTTTTTCCTCCCATGGTTGTAATAGAACACGAATTCTTCCATGCATGAAGACTTTCAGCTGTCCCAAGTGTAAGCTTATCTTACTTTGAAGATCTCGTAAATAATTGACATCTATTGCCGCTAAATTTTAATTTTTCTCATGGCAGATTCAAATTGCTTACTTGTAAACAGCGGTGGCAAGGACATAACCGTCAAGGAAAACAAAACATCTTTTACATATGAAGGAGATGGAGATGTTGTAGGTGGTGCAGCAAAATACTTCATTAAACCCCAGAGTTACTGGGGATTTAGTAGTACTGGAGATTTCATGGATGATTTTGACTATCAAAATACTCGCTATACTGTATCTGTGCCATCATCAAACATCCCTGAGTTATACTCAACAGCACGGATATCTCCAATTTCCCTCACTTACTTTCATTACTGTTTAGAAAATGGGAAGTACAGTGTAAAACTTCATTTTGCAGAGCTACAATTTACGAATGATAACACATATGGTAGCTTAGGGAAGCGCATGTTTGATGTTTATGTTCAGGTAAATATTCACACTTATGAAATATTACATTCTTTTTGAAACTCATACTATGGAGTAATTGGACTACTTCACAGGGAAGCCTAGTTTGGGAGGATTTCAATATTGAAGATGAAGCTCGTAGTGTTCAAAAATCATTAGTAAAGCAGTTGTTGAATGTAAATGTGACAAACAATATCTTGGAGATACGATTCTATTTTGCTGGCAAAGGAACGACGAGGATTCCTGTTAGAGGAGTTTACGGTCCTATTATATCAGGCATCTCTGTGATTTCTGGTAAGTCATTTGTATGATATTTCCTGCATACAACTGTTTGCCTTTGACATGAACTACATAGATGAGACTTATGTTGCAAATAATTACGGATGGTTGGTGATATATTATAGGCTTAAACAACTTAGTATGTGGTAATCTGGTTGCTTCATTAGTTATCCCAGAAAGTGTTATATTTTGAAATAAGTGTCTGATTTCCGAGGAGATTACTCTTTGTGTTAATATTTTTCTTTTAACTTCTTATTCCTGCAAATGGCCAGATTTAAATCCTTGTTCTGACGGCGGTAAGAAGAATGGAACTGTTGGCATTATTGTGGGAGTTGTTCTAGCATTTTGCTTGATTTCAATTCTGCTAGGAATTCTATGGTGGAAAGGATATATTCCTGGAAAACGGCACAGGGAGAAAGGTGAACTCTATTTTGCAATTATTACCCTTAAACTAATAGATGCTGGTGATGACATTTCTTCTGTATCTCAAACCGAACAAAAAAAAATTCTGTATGGTTTTCACCCCCTCACCTCAGCATAACATGTTTGAATAGATACCGAAGCGCTTGATTTGATGAAGGGAACTTTTTCCTTGAAAGAAATAAGAGCTGCTACAAATGACTTTGATTCAGCTAACAAGATTGGAGAAGGGGGATTTGGTCCTGTGTACAAGGTATTTAGCTTACAGTTTCACCAATCACCTTGTTTTGAGTATTGTTGTTGTCTTTTACCTTTTCCTACTCTACGAACTTCTGAATAGAATTCGTGGTGCAGGGTGTATTACCAGATAGTACTGTGATAGCAGTGAAGCAACTGTCTTCTAAATCGAAGCAAGGAAATCGTGAATTCTTGAATGAGATGGGTGTGATTTCTTGTATACAACATCCCAACCTTGTCAAGCTGCATGGCTGCTGTGTTGAAAGGGATCAATTGTTACTTGTTTATGAGTACATGGAAAATAACAGTCTTGCTCGCGCTTTATTTGGTGAGTCTTGTGTCATTTCTCACTGGAATTTTGTCGTTCCAAATATTTTAAATATGAAGAAGTAATCTAAATTCTCATAAATAATATTTTGTGAAACATTCAGGCTATGAAGATAGTCAGCTTAAACTTGACTGGCCTACAAGGCATAAGATCTGTCTTGGGATAGCTAGAGGTTTAGCTTATCTTCACGAAGAATCAAGGCTTAAGATAGTCCACAGAGATATCAAAGCTACCAATGTACTCCTTGATGGGGATTTGAGCCCTAAAATATCTGATTTTGGATTGGCTAAGCTCGATGAAGAGGAGAAGAGTCACATCAGCACCCGAATTGCTGGAACTATGTTAGTAACCACATGCTTTAATTGCATCTTTGACATCTATCGTTACCTTTAAATGCTGATGTACAAGAAACCTAATCCTGATTTGCAGAGGATATATGGCGCCTGAATATGCACTGTGGGGTTACCTGACTGACAAAGCAGACGTTTACAGTTTCGGAGTTCTACTATTGGAAATTGTTACCGGAAAGAGCAACAACAATTATGTGCCAAATAACAATTGTGTTTGTCTGTTAGATTGGGTATGTGCTTCCATTTTCTGTACATTGTTTGCCGGACTTGCTTTGCTGAAATGAGCATCAGAAACTGCATTTTTTGTTTCCTGTATTAATCATCTTGATAAGTGTTTGTATTGCAGGCCTGCCATTTGCAACAAAGAGGAAATTTGATGGAGCTTATAGACGAGAAGTTAAGGTTTGATTTCAAGAAAAAAGAAGCAGAAGTTGTGGTAAAAGTAGCTCTCTTGTGCACGAACGCGTCGCCAACCATTAGACCTACCATGTCCGAAGTGGTGTGCATGCTTGAAGGAAAAATGGAAGTTCCTGATACGATTCCGGAACCAAATACCTATACCGAAGATTTAAGGTTTAAGGCCATGAGGGATCTCCGTCAGCACGAGAAGAATCAAAGTTTGAGCAGCGGCGAAACTCAGAGTTCAACCACGGTACCAACATTTAGCATCGATTCTGCATCTGATCAAGACTTCTACAAAATCAATCCTCCTAAACCAAGAACCTAGTAGCATGTAGCTGCCGATTAGTTGTTGAAGACCATTGGAGACCGAAGAACAAAAGAAAGAAGGTATCATCAATGCTGCCTCAGTTGTCGAAGCATAGATCATATGATGTAAATTGTATATTATTTTTTCAACTTTTTTTTATTCCTTGGCCTGTGGAGGTAACAATTCAGTTTATTCAATTTGAACAAAGCCGTAGGCGTTGTACATAAATCTTTTTTGGGGTCCGTTCTGCCCTTCCAATGGAATACTAATTACGAGTCTCATGACACTAACGGCTAACCTAGTGATCTATGGTCCCATGTGCTCGACTCAATTTGGTCTAAACAATTCATTTTATGACACGGGTTGGTGAGACAATTCAATAAAGTTGTCGTTTTGTTCTTGTTTTTGTTGATTAAGACACTGTTTTAGGGTGGTAGGGTGGTATTGATGATGAAGATTTATGTGATAAGACGATCGAGCCACTGTTGAGGGCAAAAGGGAAACGAGCATATTTAAAAAGTTTGAGAAATGTAATAATATTAACAATTCCTCATCCCTCTTCTTCTTTTTTTATAGAAAAAAACAGAACATTTACTAAAAAATACAATTTAACTATCTATTTTTATGAGTAACCAATTTGGTACCTAAGATTTCTCCATTAGACAAATTAACCATCCATATTTTTATCGTTAGATAATGTTGCCACCGTGCAATTCAATTTTGACTAACAGCATTAAATAATTGACACGTATTTGTTATCTAATGATGTGACATTTATTATTATTATTTATTAAATGATATGCTACGTCAGCATTTAAAAAAATACAAAAATTATAAAAATAGGAGAGAAATTTTTTTTAAAAAAAAAAATCAGAAAAATATACATTTTTTAAAAATTAAAAAAAAATTAAAAAAATCCAGAAAATATGGAAAAAATAAAAAGAGGAAAAAAATAGAAAATTCAAACTAATAGGATTTCTTTAAAAAAATTTGGAGAATGTAAAAATAAATTATTTTCAAATATTTTATTATAATTTTTTCTATTAAAATAAAATATTTTAAAAATAGAAAAACATAAGAAAAAAAAGAAAAAAGAAAAAACGCTCTTAGTATAGAGGCTAAAAATGCTAACTTCACCACTTCACACCTCATTTTTTTAGTTTCTCTTTTAGGATCGTGAGTTTGTTGAAAGGATTGAAGAAGAAAGGGTTAAGGACTTCGTCCAATTTTTTTTTAAACCCTATTGGTTTGAATTTTTTATATTTTTTTACATTATAATTTTTTCCTCTCTTTATTTTTTTCATATTTTCTAGATTTTTTTATAATTTTTTTTAAATATATATTTTTTCTGATTTTTTTTTCATTTTTTATAAGTTTTTAATATTTTTTATTTTAAAAAATGCTAATGTAGCATATCATTTAATAAATAATAATAATAAATGTTACATCATTAAATAAGAGCTACCTGTCAATTATTTAACAGCTTTAGTCATAATTGAGTTACACGGTGACGAAATTGTTTAACGCAAAAAATATAGATGGTTAATTTATCTAACGGAGAAATTTAAGTGCCAAATTGGTCCAAAAATAGGTAAGCTAAATTGTCCTTTCTAGAGTGCTAATCGTCTTTTTCCCTTTTTTTTTTTTTTTTTTTTTGAACAGACCACCCTCTTCTGTTCATACTTCTTGATTTCTCGATACTGATATACTAGTAACAAGGTAAACATGTAACACCTGTCAGCAGCTTGTCTGCTCCACTGAAATTACGACCATTGTTTCTTTCCTTTTTGTCCCATTACAATAATCAGACTTATCTTCCAAATCTATACTGTTAAAGAAGCAAAGTTAATTAAATTACGCAACCCTCTCTACTGACTTTACTTGCTCCCTCTTTCTTAATTTCTAGCTCATCAGTGCTTTTTCTGTTCTTAAAAACTGGAAGTGCAAGGAAAAAGGAATGGGAGTTTGGATCTTGTGTTTGAGATTTCATGGATAGAGCTTTCTGTTTCTGCTTTCCAATAAAGCACACGCTTTTAGTCCACAGGATTCTGATATGATCTTGTCTTTACTTTCTTAGTAATTTCGAACTATATCTGTATGCATTTGTTGCTTATTTGTTAGCTCACATGTTGAAGAAAAGAAAAGAAATTATCTGCAAACCCATCTCTATGCTTCAATGGAAGCATTTTGGTTTTTTGATTATAGTTTTCAGTTGCTTCAAGCTGCTGAGTTTTGGTGGGGCAAAGCTGGTCCAAGAAGAAGGTAAGTGGAATACTCTCTCTTTCTGTTTTGTTGAATTTGAAGTGACCCTTTTTAATGATTTGTGAGAGTGTAGGTAATAATGCAAAGATTTGAACTTTAATATCATGGGTTACATGTTCTGTTCTTAAAAACTGGAAGTGAAAGGGAAAAGAAACGGGATTTTGGATCTTATCTTTACTTTCTTAGTAATTTCGAACCATATCTTGTATGCATTTGTTGCTTATTTGTTAGCTCACAAGTTGATTTACGTGTTGCTTAAATGATGATTTTTCTCTCTTATTGGATGTTATTTAGTTGATGCCTTTCAAGAAATTGCAACGGTGTTGGGCTCGAAATACTGGAAGTTTAATCCAGATTCTTGCGCAATCGAAATGGTGGGGTTGACCCCAGAGCCGCCCATGAATGCAGAATACAACATAGATTGTGAATGCAATAACGGAAGCAGCACCGATTGTCATGTCAAAAAAATGTATAGTTCCTCTTCATCTTTTGCTGAATAATTTTATTTCTCAAAGCTTTCTTCTGATTTGTATCGGCTTTTGTTTCTTTAATGGTATTTTCCTACTGATTAATGTAATGGTTTCATTTCCATGTGTTTTAGAGCCTTAAAAGGTTTTAGTCTTCCCGGGATGCTGCCACCACAACTTGTTAAGCTGCCTTTCCTCCAAGAAGTGTGAGTATGAATTCTGTAATGCTTCAATATCACTATTATGTTTAAATGTCTGAACTGAAAGCTAAATCATAAAAGAATGTTCTGTATTTTTAACTATTTTTTCCTCTCTGGTGTAGTGATTTTTCTTACAATTACCTCAACGGCACTATTCCACGAGAATGGGCTTCAACAAAATGGACTTCAATGTGAGTTTGAATAAATTTGTGCAGTCAAGTGCTCATTCCTTCATGAATTGATTAGTAGCTTATTTCATGCAGCTCTCTTCTTGTAAATCGCTTGTCAGGGGAGATACCAAAGGAATTGGGAAACCTTACCACTCTCACATACTTGTAAACTTCAATACTTTCTCATTTACTTTTTGGATGTTTTTATGGTCTCTGAAGCTGTTCGCATCTTTCTATGATTCAAAAGTAGTAAAATGTTCTATCTCCTACTGGTTTTCATCGAATACTTAACTAACTTCTTTTTGTTTTAACTTTCAGAAGCCTTGAAGCAAACCAATTCTCTGGCGTTGTTCCTGCAGACCTAGGGAAATTGGTCAACTTGCAGTCATTGTACGACCTCATTTCCTCATTTTTCTTCAATCTCTTTTGACATCTTTACCTTGAAAATCATTTTCCATGATCAGAAGCTTATGTTGGCTGATGATTTGTTGGTTTAATATTGTGGATCAGGATGCTGTCTTCCAACCAGTTGACTGGAAATCTGCCGTCATCACTTTCTGGGCTGATAAATCTAACAGATTTGTATGTGTTTACTTACCTCCTTTACTTCAATCACTTTACCTTTTACTTGTACTAAATCCACAGTTTTTGTTCAATACAATGCAGTAGGATAAATGATAACAACTTCAGCGGAATGATTCCTACTTACATACAGAATTGGAAACAACTCAAGAGACTGTAAGACCACTATTTAATCATCGATTGGAACGCTTAATTTCTACATCAGTTTCTCATTTGTAGTGATCAGTCCTTTGAATTTGAACATTGAAGAGAAATGCATGCCAGCGGACTGAAGGGGCCTGTTCCATCAAATATTTCTCTTCTAAATAATTTAGTTGAATTGTAAGTAATAAACCTTACTCATTTCCTTCTAGTAGCTTTATGTGGTGATTGCGAATGTTGTCTAGTTCTTTTCTCATAGTATTGTTCATCGTATGGTTATTATACAGGAGGATTAGTGATATAGAAGGACCAAGTCAGGGCTTTCCTATGTTAAACAACGCGACGGGAATAGTTAGATTGTATGTCAAGTGGTCACATCACCAAATATATGAAGGTGTAACTGTGAATTTGGATGTTTCCTTCAATATTGTTTGAATTAATGTGATTTTTTTATTTTTACTAGGGTGCTGAGGAACTGTAAAATATCCGGGGAGCTCCATTCCTACGTTTGGACTATGAAGAATTTGGAAATGTTGTAAGTAAACCACATGAAGTTTGGCAAGAATATAATGCGGCAATTTTTCTTGTATCATAAGATTTGTGATTTTGTTACATTGGGATTATTATAGGGATGTCAGTTTCAACAAGCTAGTTGGGAAAATTCCACCTACCATAACTGCAGAACGTTTTAAATACATGTAAGTGTTCGGCTCAGTTGATTACTTCCTCTCCTTCAGCTTTTGACAGAAAATGGTTACTCTGAAGAGCCAATGTCATAAAAAGTAGCAGAGTTTTTGTGTTAGACATTTCTCTAATTTATTTCGTTGCATTGTACCGATACTTATTAAACTGATGCTGTTATTTCACTAGCTTTCTAACAGGTAACTTGCTAAGTGGAGATGTACCCTTTTCCATCTTGAGAAAAGGAAGCAATGTGTATGTATCTTACCTGGATGTGTCTTTTGTTTCCTTCAATAAATTATTACTTTTAAGAGTTGATTCTTTCCCTTAACATGAATTTGTAATGCATGGATCTCTGCAGTGATCTGTCGTATAATAACTTCGCATTGCAAGGCCCGGAGCAGCCTGGTTGTGAAGGGCACCTGTGAGATAACTCTTCTAATAACTGTACCTTGTTCTTCTTTTCTCTTTTGAGGATTCGTTTGATTTTTGTTTTTGTTTTTTCATTTCTCTTGAAAACACACATCAACAGGAATCTTAACCTAAATCTGTTTCGAAGCTCATCCGCTGTGAACAACTTGTAAGATGTTTTTCTTTTCTATACTATTTGTTTTTGTACTTCGTTTGTGAGCCAACGAGGCAGGAGAAACTAAGCTAGGGATAGATTTTTCACTTTCCATTTGTTGATTTCCCTTTTTTTACTTATTTTTTTTACTGCAACAGAAAGCGAGTTCTTCCATGCATGAAGACTATATCTTGTCAGCGATGTAAGTAGACGTTATTTGCTGCAAAGTAATTAGTAATCTCTTCAGCAATTTAGTACTCCTACCTCCCTATTCTTCCCACTTGTTTGATATTCTCTCTTTCATGGCAGATTCAAGTTGTTTCCATGTTAATTGTGGTGGAAAGAGCATAATTGTCAAGGAAAACAAAGCGGTTTTGTTATACGAAGGAGATGGAGATGTTGAAGGTGGTACATCAAAGTATTTTCTAAACAATGAAAGATACTGGGGATTTAGCAGCACCGGTGACTTCATGGATGATAATGATCAACAGAACACTCGCTATACCGTGTCTCTACCAGCGTCAAACATCTCAGAATTGTACTCAACAGCACGCACTTCGCCGATATCTCTTACCTATTTCCATTATTGTTTGAAAAATGGAAACTATACCGTGAAGCTTCACTTTGCTGAGATACAATTCACTAACGAAAAAGTGTATAACCGTCTAGGAAGACGAATGTTTGATATTTATGTTCAGGTAAAGTATACAGGCTCATGATTTCTAATTTTTTTAACAGAAATTTTATTTGAGGATTAAAGTAGACTACTGTCACAGGAAAGGTTAGTGTGGAAGGGTTTTAACATCAAAGAGGAGGCTGGTGGTTCGGAGAAGCCTTTAGTAAAAGAACTACCAAATGTCAATGTGATGAATAATACCTTGGAGATCAGATTCTATTTTGCCGGTAAAGGGACAACAAGGATTCCCGACAGTGGAGTTTATGGTCCCATCATATCAGCTATATCTGTGTTTTCTGGTTAGTAACTTGAGTTTCATTTCTTCTCAGTTCTGCATTTTTCTTCATCTACTTCAAGAGGAGAATCTTGTAGCGAAATTATGTTCGGAAGTTCTTAACTTTACTTTTTGTCTTTGTTCGTTTCTTTCTGGGAAGATCTGAAACTTTGTTCAAGTGACAAAAAGAAGGGAGTTGCTTCTATTATCGGTGCAGTCATTGGAGCAGCATGCCTCATTTTCATTGTAGTGGGATTTCTTTGGTATAAAGGCTGTTTGTTCAGGAAATCGCGCAGAAGAACAGGTGAATGACCTCAATTTGGTACTTGTAAACTGATCAGTTGGAAATTCTGGCACTTTTTTTTCTTCTCTGCTCATGAAATATAGAGTAAGAGATGAATCATTAGAGTGTCTTGAGCATTCGGCATTGATGGTTTACTGAAGTTCCATTTTCTGCATTATACTTCTTGTTGAACAGATACTGAAGGACTTGATTTGCCATATGGGACATTTCCCTTGAAACAAATTAGCGCTGCTACTAATGACTTTGATGCTAGTAACAAGATCGGTGAAGGTGGTTTCGGGCCTGTGTATAAGGTATTTAGCTAAACATTCGATCAACTGTTTTGTACGGGGTACTTTTTGCCAAAATTCTGAGTAACATGTGTTGCGTGCCTGCAGGGTGTGTTAGCTGACGGTACTGTGATAGCAGTGAAGCAACTTTCATCGAAATCAAGGCAAGGAAACCGTGAATTCTTGAACGAGATGGGCACGATTTCATGTTTGCAGCACTCGAACCTTGTCAAGCTGCATGGATGTTGTATTGAAGGGGATCAATTACTATTGGTTTACGAGTACATGGAAAATAATAGTCTTTCCAGTGCTTTATTTGGTGAGTCATATGAGCTAACCTATGAACGCTACTTGGTGAAAACTAGGTAAAATATAAGTAGCATGTTAGTTTCATGAGCCATATTTTCTTGTGCAATGATTCATAGGTCGTGATAACCACCAGCTTAAACTGGATTGGCCTACAAGGCTTAAGATCTGTTTGGGGATCGCTAAAGGCCTAGCTTTTCTCCATGAAGAATCAAGAATTAAGATTGTGCACAGAGACATCAAGGCTACAAATGTGCTGCTTGACCAGGATTTGAACCCTAAAATATCTGATTTCGGACTGGCTAGGCTTAATGAAGAGGAAAAGAGCCACATCAGCACACGAGTTGCAGGAACAATGTAAGTACCATTTTCCTTTTAATAACTTTTCAACACTGTTGAATTACAAGAAATTACTGTCTTGTTCTGCAGAGGATATATGGCTCCAGAATACGCACTCTGGGGTTACCTTACCGACAAAGCAGATGTTTACAGTTTCGGGGTCGTGGCATTGGAAATAGTTAGTGGCAAAAGCAATACTCTCTATGTGCCAACAAACGATTGCATTTGTCTCTTAGATTGGGTAATGTACTTCTCATTCTTAACCTATCGCGCTGTGAATTTAAGTCTGATGTTTACATTGTAGCTTTGAAGTTAACATTTCTTAATGTTTGCCTTTGTAGGCATGCTATTTGCAACAAAGTGGGAAGTTGACGGAGCTTATCGACGATACATTAAGGTCTAATGTCAACATACAAGAAGCCGAAATCATGGTTAAAGTTGGTCTGTTATGCACGAACGCTTCCCCTACGCTAAGACCTTCCATGTCTGAGGTGGTGAAGATGCTTGAAAGACAAATGGATGTTCCTGAACCAAGTTCCTATAACGAAGATTTAAGGTTCAAGGCGATGAGAGATCTCCGACAACTCGAGCAAACGCATCGTTCGGATGGTAACGTATCTTGTAATCTGCCCACTGACTCAGGGTCTACATCTGACTATGATTCAAAGAGAATAAATGAACAATCAAAACCAAACACCATGTAACTGCTTTTACCTCTCTGCCTATATATATATATTTGTTTTGGTTCAAAGTTTGGTGGAGGTGAACATGTACGCATTAGTTGAGATTGTAAAAGAGGTCGCTGGAAAGGTTCTGATTAATGACTACCGATATTCAATCAATCTAGCCTCTGTAGCACAGTGGAAGTGTATCTGCCTTTTAAGCAAGCAGTCGTGAGTTCGAACTTTACCGGAGGCAAACACATCTATCTGACTATTTCGAAGAATGGAATTTCATTTTTGGTCCCAATTTTGACATTTTCAAATCGTTTTGGTCACTGTGTTTAAATTAAATGTCGCATTTTACTTACCAACTCATATCCGTCTCTTTGCTCAAGTGACTCAGATTTCCAATCAAGCTGTAGTCGTCGCCTACCAATCACATGAAATTGACCTCTTGCTGTCCATCTGTCTTTTTTTGTCTTTGTTTGCATGCCAATCTCTGCAATAATCAATGGATTCCAGCTTACCATGGCATTTTTATTTGTTTTATAAATTTTCTTTTATAAATTTAAACACAATTGTATCTCAACAAGTTTTTGCTTTATTAAACTAGAATAATTATCTATTGATTGATCTACGTGTTTGTGAGTTAGTATCATTACATTAGTAACTCGTTAGTATTGGTTTGAATTTTCTAATTATTTGTAAGTTTTATATATGTAAAAAGAATTTAGAAAATTAATAGAAACGAGTGATGTCTGCATCCATCCTATCTTGGACCTCAGAAAAGACAGTACTACACTCATTTTTTATTCTTGAATCTTACGCACAGACAAATGTAAGAGGCCAAATTATTAGCACCCACTTTCTTTTGTTTGTAGTATCATTTATGGTCCCCAATCATTCTTTTGTTATATATATATATATAGATATTTAAATTTGGATAGATTCGAGACATAAAACTCAAGATCAATGATAATTATTCAATTAGTTTCCGATTTTTTCTCAATTGTGATTTGTTCGTCTTTATTAATTGACTTTCTGAAATAGTAACATTCAGTAAAACAAACACCAAAAAGTTAAGTAATGTGTACAGTAACATTCAGTACGAAAATGACAGTTAATTAAGATCGGAAGAAGTATAATTCTTTATATATTAACATTATTAAATATATATTTTTGTAGCAGACAAGTTGACTAGTTGCAGGATTTAGTAGCTGGATATTGATAGCCAAGTCAACACCACGTAGGATCTGAGTTTTATTAACCATAATTAATTAATAATATTAGCTTATAAATGCATGTCATCGTAGCTTTCTCCTGTCCTCTTGTGGATTACGTGTGAATTTAATCTTTTATTCAAAAATAAAATAAAAATGTTTGGGCCACTGGGCGTTGTTTGATGACTCTATTTAATTTCAATAGGATACACATTACGCATTTACGTTCTACTTATTGTTCCACTTTTCTACACAAACACGCCGCTTTTTTTTATATAATAGATAAAAGCAAAAAATAAAGTATTCTTCTCATCGAGAGATTGAAATATTTAAATCGGTGTTAATTTCAGGCCAGAATAAATTAAAATTAAAAAATAAAATAAGGTCTTTGTCCAGATTAATAAGTTACACGAGGATGGAAAAAGAGAGTATGGATTGGAGTGGAGGAGACATAAATTGATTGACAGTAGTAAAGCACACTGCTCTTTCTTTTCTTCATTCAGATTCTTCATTCCCCAGATGTCTTTTCAATGTCTGTAGCAGTGTAAACTCTTGACTTTGCCATTTCTTCAAATACCAACGACTCAATAATACAGATTCTATAACTTCATTTCTCTCTACTCTCCTACCTGTTGCTCTGCGATTACATTATGTTCTTCTTCTTCTTCATTATCCAGATGTCATTTTCAATGTCTGTAGCAGTGTAAACTCTTGACTTTGCCATTTCTTCAAATACCAACAACTCAATAATACAGATTCTCTAGCTTCATTTCTCTCTACTCTCCTACCTGCTGCTCTTCGATTACATTATGCTCTTCTTCTTCTTCTTCCACCCTCGCTTCCTGTTGCTGCTCTACATTCTTGTTTCCTTCTCTTCCATTATAATATGTTCTCCTCCTCAGTTACATCCTCAGGAAGGTAAACCCATTTCCTTAGTTCCAACCTCATCGCTAAGTTTATTCCGATTTTGGCATTTTTGAGTTACAGGAACACAGAAATATTGGATTTTTACTAGAACCCACATCACCTTTCTCTGTTTTTTTTACGAGTTGAGGACATTTGTAGTTGAAAATTTTGAACTTGGTGTTTTTCAAGACATGAACTTTTAGCTGTGTTTTTTTCTTTGTTTCGCAAAAGTGAAGTTTTTTTTGCCCCCCTAAGATGGGAATTCACAGATTCTTACAATTAGATTTTTCTTTCATGCCATTCCTGCAGCTATGGCGTTGAAGAAAGTTGCAAAGAGACTAGGTGCCCAGAACTTGGGTTGCTCAGAAGCGACGAATCAAACATCAGGAGGGCCAAATATTTCCATCAATTGTAACTGCACCTTTGATGATGGTTTCTGTCATGTCACTATGTTGTAAGTTTATCTCCTTCTCTGCCTCTTTATTGTTATACGAGAAAAGATATTGGTTTGATGGCAAAAGAGCTATTTTTTTAATTTTTTTATAGTATGAACTTAGAATCTAAACCAAGAATGTTGTCTTGCTGTGGTTTGGCAAACAATATTTGTATTGTACCATTTGCCAGCTGGGTTTTGATATTTACAGTCGCATTGTTGAATCTGGGTCATTCTTGCATAAAGCTGGATTTCTCACAAAGTCCACTACCATTAGCTTTTCTCCTTGTTAATTTTAGTTCATGTAATTATTTTCTGTTTGATTTGCTCATATCGTATATCTTTCTCTTCCAACAACAGCAATGTCAAGTCTTTCAGCCTTACGGGTACACTTCCATCAGAGCTGGCCAACCTTACTTATCTCCTAAGGATGTAAGGAATCTGGAGCATGATCTTGTTTCCTGTCTGTTTTTTTTCTGGGTGTCCTTAATATCTGCATCCTGAAATATCTAAATTATATTTAGTGCCTGTGAACTTTCTTCATTAAGCATATTTGGCATCCATGGTCACTTTATTGAGATGCCAGTGTCATTTCTGATGTATTTTCCAGTCAATGAAGTTCAATGATTCTGCTTTAAGTGGGATTAATGTATATAGTTTGTGGAGGAGAAGCATTAATTTTGAGGACACTACAAATAATGCTCCTTGACAATGCTGGATTAGACTAATAGGCTACAGAAGATAGACAGGAAACATTTTCTTAAGTTGCCATCTTTGTGCAGATAAAGTTCATAGGCAAAAGATATACTTAATAGGACTGATGCTTTCTACTTCCAGAGACACTTGTAGCCGGTAGGAATGTGCTATGACATTCCTTAGTGGTCTTTGTCCCTTCAATTTCATCTTAAACTGCAAAAGAGAAAATTATTTTGTTGATTCACATTATGTTCTTGTGTTTTCCTGACCAAAGAGATCTATTGTGTTATCCGTTGCAGTGATCTAACTCGTAACTACCTTTCTGGATCAATTCCCGTGGAATGGGCTTCCCTTCAAAACTTGGCATACCTGTAAGCTCTTTGTCTAAATTTGGTGTACCTTTCCAAGATATATCGTCAGCTTTCCTCTGAGTTTTGACATAATCATATATTTTTTCAGCTCACTTACCGCCAATCACTTGTCTGGAAATATTCCAAGGCATTTGGGAAAATTTCCGGGTCTAACTTACTTGTACATTCTGGATCTTTACATAATTTTTCTGCTTTCTACTTGATTCATCAGACTTATTTTTGACAATGCTATTTTACTTTCTTTCTAAATGTCTTTTTCAATAAATACAGGAGCCTTGAAGCCAATAGGTTTTCAGGTACCATTCCTACTGAGCTTGGGAATTTGGTCAACTTGACAAGTCTGTAAGCCCATTTTAGTCCATATAATCCTTAAACCAATACTAGCTTTTCATTCCATGTAAGTTTTTTCTTCTTTCTTTTACTTATTTCTACTTTTTGTTGCCTGAAATTTGCAGAATACTTTCGTCCAATCAGCTGGTGGGATCCTTGCCAGGGTCACTTGCAAAGCTAACAAATTTGCAGGATTTGTAAGTGCTCAATTCATTTATTTAATCAAATGCTTTGCTGATTGGTTAGCTTCATAAAGCTTACACTTCTTAATGTGCAGCCGTGTATCTGATAATAAACTTAATGGCACCATACCTGAGTTCGTTGGGAGCTGGACTCAACTTAAAAGGCTGTGAGATCTTATCTCTTTGTGATTTCATTTTCATCGTCGCAGCAGATGTAGCATATTCTGATGCTTTTTTTTCTTTCTCATCAAATAATGTAGTGAATTATATGCAAGTGGATTCAAAGGACCAATACCTCCAACCATTTTCAATTTGCCAACTTTGACTGATTTGTGAGTAAACGTTAACACTTATAGCATGTGCCAAGAGGTTTACTACCGAGTTTAACTCTTGTTGTTTCATTTATACAGGAGGATCACTGATATGTCTGGGCCAGCATTTATCTTCCCTATTGTGCCCTCAAATATGAGAAACTTGTACGTCAGCTTCTTTCACAGCATCTTTTTGACATCTTCTAATGAATACAAACATGCTCTAAGGGCTCGTTAGATTGACTTGAAATTTTTTGCCAGGGTTATGAGAAATGTGCATCTATCTGGATCGATCCCACAGGATGTCTGGAAACTGGCCAATCTGAAAATGTTGTAAGTTTAAGCTCCTAAGTCTCCTGATATCTGCTCCAGTGTAGGTCATCCTCATTCACATGCGCAGATCACTAAAGTTCACAGACATTTCCATGTACCTAGCTAGCTAGCTATTATGCAACGATTCAAACTGTTTTTTCATATTGCTTATGTTATCAGCATACCTTTTTAGTAGCTCTTAGGCTTTTGTTACAATAAATTCCTTAAAATGTTTGGACAGAAACCTGAAACTTTTTGTTTTGTATTCTTTTTGCAGTGATGTAAGTTTCAACAAGTTGACAGGGGAAATACCTTCTAATGCTTTACCTTTGACGTTTACGTGAGTAATCTTAGAGTTCCATAATTCTTTTTGTTTTTGGTAAGAGAGTTCTATAATTTGAAATAGGGTGTGAGACCTTACAATGAATGGACTAGCAAATCAAACTGAGGTCATAATGCGCTTTCTTACCAGGTTTTTGAGCGGCAACATGCTGAAGGGGATGCTACCAGCTTCTTTCCTCCCTCAAGAAAGTGATAACCGGAATCTGTATGCTTCTTGGATTCACTTATTTCATGTGCCATCTGCCACCTTTCCTTATTGATACTGATGCTTGAATTTATTGGTTCTGAATATCTTCTTACTATTTGTTGATTTATTTGCAGTGACCTTTCGTACAACAACTTTTCATGGCCATCAAATTGTCTACCAAACATGTAAGGAAGCCTGTGATTTTTGATTTCTTACAGTTACTACTTCCAGCTACTAATGGTCATATGTTTGACTCAGAAAGATAAATACGTTTCGAAGCTCAAGTTCTCAGAAAAACTTGTAAGGCCCCTCCTATCTTCTTTATATCAGAGAAATTATGTATCATGCTTTTCAAGCTCCAACTTGGAGTCAACCTTCTCTAACTTACTGCGCTTTTATGTTGTGTAGAAGCGGACTTCTACCATGCTCAGGGATACCCCAATGTCCAAAATGTAAGATGTCACTCTTTAAAGCCATGAGTGGCAGAATCTTTGATGATATTGTGGATTTCTTCACATGGGTTACAGTTTGTGGATCATTTAGGGTGCTTCCATTACTTGACAGAAAAATTGCAGTTCTGCTGGTGATATAATCTGATAGATATATGCATTTATTGCAGATTATCATTCAATGCATATCAATTGTGGCGGACCGGATGTGACTTTCAAAAATAGCCATGGGAAAATCTTATATGAAAGTGACCAAAGTGAAGGTGGAGCTTCAAGGAGTTTCATTAAAGGAACAAACTGGGGATACAGCAGCACTGGAGATTACATGGATGAAAGTGGAAACAACAAAATCTACACATTAGCATCTAGCTCTAGTCTCCCTACAAATTACTCGGCTTTGTATTCAACAGCAAGAAGAGCTCCTCTATCTCTCACTTATTTTGGTTATTGTCTAGAAAATGGCAGTTACAATGTCACCCTCCATTTTGCTGAGATACAATTTTTAGACGATCAAGCATTTAATCGCGTAGGCAAGCGCGTCTTTGATATTTATATTCAGGTAATGAATTGCGTCTTTGATGTTTGTATTCGGGTAAAGGTGCTTTTTGCTGCATCAACAAAACTCATGACTTCAGAATATTTTGTTCCAGGGGAAACGAGCTTTGAAGGATTTTGACATTAAGAAGGAAGCAAATGGTCCTAACATTCCTATCACAAAAACGTTCAATGTTAATGTGACAGACAACACACTCGAGATCCGTTTATACTGGGCTGGAAGGGGAACTACTTGTGTCCCGGCTAGAGGAAACTACGGTCTTCTCATTTCTGCTATATCAGTCTGCTCCAGTAAGTTACCTCTTTAATTATGACTACAGAATATTCATCTAAATGAGGTGTTATTTCTTATTATGTATTCGTTACTCATCCTTTTCCATCTAAAAAGTGTGATCTTGTGCTTCTTTTCCAGGTCTCAGAACTTACTGTGAAGGTGAGGAGTTACTGTGTGTTATAGTGGCTGGGTTTGTACACAGAATTTAATTATATTCATCTCACTGATAGACTTTTTTTCTCTTTTCTGCAATTTTACTTGATTTCAGAACCTGAAAAGGAAAATAAAACACCACTTATTGTTGGAGTTGCTACTTCATCACTATGTCTTCTTTCCTTGGTAATGGCCTTCGTTTTGTGGAAAGTTTATTCCCAGAACAAGAACACAAGAGAACAAGGTGCACATAAAAAATTGTTTGGTTATTGAATATTTCTGTTGGTTAATTTATACAAGCTAGTACATGCACAAAACACAAAAACATTGACTTCTGTATGCGATGTGAGTCTTCTTTGACATCCTTTCCAATTATTCATCATGGGCAGATCTTCTGGGGTTAGATTTGCAAACTGGTTCTTTCACTTTGAGACAGTTAAAGGCTGCCACTAACAATTTTGATCCTCAAAACAAGCTCGGTGAAGGTGGTTTTGGCCCTGTATACAAGGTATGCTGCATAATAACATACCATGCAGCTGATAATCTGAAATTGTTCAAACCAAATGATGCAGAAACGGGAAAATCTGTCAAGACACTAGGGATTTTATGTATGATTATTCGCTTAAGTGTATGGAAACTCTAATGCAGGGTGAACTAGCAGATGGTACTTTTATAGCTGTAAAGCTGCTATCTTCCAAATCCAAGCAGGGAAACCGCGAGTTTGTGAATGAAATAGGCATGATATCCGGATTGCAACACCCCAATCTCGTGAAGCTTTATGGATGTTGCATTGAAGGAGATCAGTTATTGCTGGTGTATGAGTACATGGAAAACAATTCCCTCTCTCGCTCGCTTTTTGGTAAAGTTGCCATGTATATTTATTTTGCAAAGCATAAACACAGTGATATTCTTTTACTCCGATGGACCAGAAAGAAACTGCTTATGGTATCAACTCGTGAAACATGGAATCTTTTTTCTTACCGATCTTTTCTAATGGACTCTTTACAGATTTAGAAACAAATGTGTTGAAGTTGGATTGGCCTACAAGACAAAAGATATGTGTTGGAATAGCCAGGGGTTTAGCCTTTCTTCATGAAGAATCTGCACTGAAGATTGTTCACCGAGACATCAAAGGCACAAATGTCCTGCTTGATACGGGTCTGAATGCCAAGATATCTGATTTTGGACTAGCTAAGCTTACTGAAGAGGAGAACACTCATATTACCACTAGAATCGCCGGAACTATGTAAGTCAGAATAAGCCCAACCTGATCTTTATCTTTAATCCACTTGCACTGGTCTAATTCAAAATGTTACCTGATTCCAGAGGGTATATGGCTCCAGAATATGCACTCTGGGGCTACCTAACAGAAAAAGCAGATGTTTATAGTTTCGGAGTCGTTGCTTTAGAAATTGTCAGTGGAAAGAGCAATAGCAGGTACAGACCACAGAACGATTGTTTTTGCCTCCTCGATTGGGTAAGGTTCTCATAATATTTCGTGTCTGACTATCACAAATGAATGAACTAATGAAGCTAACCATATTGCTGTTGACTATATTTTTAGGCTTTTGTTTTGCAATCAAAAGGAAACTTAATGGAGATTGTGGATCCGAAACTGGGGACAGACTTCAACAAGCTAGAGGCAGAAAGGATGATCAAAGTGGCTCTTTTGTGCACCAACACATCGCCGACACTAAGGCCTGCAATGTCAGGCGCGGTGAGCATGCTTGAAGGGCAAGCCACAGTCCAAGATGTGATCTCACCTCCAAGCATTTACGGCGATGAATTGCGGTTCAGGTCCTCCAAAGACCATCATAAACTCTTGAATGATGAAGTGTCGAGCCGGAGCTATAACTCACCATCTTCAACAGATAAAGAAGAATCAGCCACCTTACTCTGACATCCATTATCCTGTGTTTACCTAATTGAGCTTGTAAATCAGTAACATACAGTATAGATATCATGTGTTTACCTAATTGAGCTTGAGCATTTTTTTCATTTGCTTATCATAAAAAAGTGTATTTATATCCAGTGAAAACTAGTGTATTAGGAAGCCAAAATGATGAAGCAATTATTTTTGCAAGAAATTAGAATGAAACTCGAACTCGTGACCGTACCGATACTTTATTATAAGCATACAAGCTCAAAATTTTAAATTAGGGCCCAATATGTCTTTGGTCAATCTAGGCCAGTAATCAACGTCCAAACTTTTTCTTAAAAAGAAAAGTAAAGGTAAAGAAAGAAAGAAACGTATCATATCATTAATTACGACATCTATTTTTTGGGTGGAAGATCATTAATTATGACTGGATCATTCAAAATGAGTACTAGTTTATAGTTGACAAACATAAAAAATTATGAATTTTCAAATGAATAAGATTCATAAAAAAAGTTATACCACTTGCTAAACACTTAAATTGCTATAGTAAATATATAAATTCTTTATTTAATTCTTTTTTTAAAATAACATATTTTTAAGGTAATTAATTGCTGATTTTCTTTTTCAAGTGAATATATAATTTCAATTAAATCTTCTTTCTTTTTAATTACAAGAAAGACTTAAGTCTAAAAATTTCATTTCTAATATATTGTGAATCCATTTCATGTCCTACCTTATAAATAAGACATTATTTACCGTTTATGCTATAACTTTGTGCGGATTAAAACCTGATTTTTTTTTGGGTACAAAGATAGATAAATAAAAAATTTAAAATAAACTTTTGACTTTAAAAAAAATAAAAGGGGAATATCTGCTTACTTTTGAATTTTCGGTCAAACTCAATTATCCCTATCAAACTAAAAGACTCTTCAAATACCCCTTAACTATTCTAGATACTTCAAATTAACCCATTAATTAACTTTTCCATCCAAATTAATGGTCAAACGTGTGTCGCGTGTGAGATCATGTTTTTTTAATAAAGAATGGTCAAACGCGTGTCGCGTATGAAATTAATAGATTTTTTTTCTTCTATTTTTCCTATGTAAAAAGAAATCAATTATTTAGATATTCTTTTTTTAAAGTTATTTTTTTACGGTACTAAATTATTTTAACTTTTTTTATAAGTAGAGATGAGATTCGAACATGACTTCGAAATTATACTGATATTTATGTCACTAATAACTCAATCAATAAGCTACATGGTCATTAACTTTAGCTTTTATTATTATTATTATTATGTAAATTTAAATGATTTTTGTAGGGGGATACATAATTTTATTTTAAAGGTTTTTTAATTATTTCTACTACTTTTTTAAATGAGTAATTATTTATAAATAATTTGAATGAAAAAATTAATTAGTAGATTAATTTGAAATATTTAAATAGTTGACTGTGAATTTAAAGAATTATTTTAATGTAAAAATATTTAATATGAGTGGCAAGTAGATATTTCTCAAAATAAAAAGATGGAAACATTTGACCAGGAGATGAGATATGCAAATGGAGAGAAGGATCTAAAGCAAAGTAGTGAGACCAGTCAACGAAAGGATCCTCTCCTCTCCTCTACCTTTTGCTTTCTTTACACACACGAACAAACGCCCAAAAACGCGTTTTGAGCCATCATCCATCCTTCAATTCATTTCATTTATTACCATCGCAGTCAACTACAGACAACACACAACTCCAACAACAACATCAGCAAAAACAAAGCTCACACACCAACTCCTATGTCCTAAACCGCCCCCCCCCACCACGAAAATAAGGCCAAAGAAGCATTCTTATTTTTGTATAAAGAAGCAATCTTTTTGGTATTTTGTTTGTCTTTCTTCATAAAGACTCAATTTTTCTTCTTCCCCTGTTGTTTTTTGGGTTAACAAATGATAAGGGTGCGAATATTATAGGCAAACGAGTTGTGTAGAGTAACAAAACGAAGAACCCAAGAAAAATGAGCATGAGCTTGAGCTTGAGCTCAGATGCTTTAACCACTACTCTTTGCAACTCAATCCAAGCTTTGGGCCGTGGGTTTGATGTCACATCTGATATTAGGCTTTTGTATTGTAAAGGCGCTTCTGGGTCCAGGTTGGTGCTTATTGATGAAGAACACACCAAGGATCTTGTTGTTTCTAATGGAGTTGTGGTACCTAATGTTTCTTTTGATATTGATTGTGCCAAAGAAAATAGAGGCATTCAGAGAATTCCTGTCTGCAACTTCCATGAGGTGTGCTTTCTTTTCTTTTTCCTTCACTTTTTCATAAATTCATTATGTGGGCATGTTTGTTTTTGTTGTTGATGGCTTATTGTGGTTATACAGTTGTTTATTGTTGCTGCTTTGATTTTGTAGTCCTGTTGTGATGCTTTTATGCCCTGTGTTATATTATAGATATCATGCTGCCAATTTGAACCAGCGTTTCGATTTCTATCTTGTTTTGTCCATGGGCTTTGTTGATTAGAAATGCAGTTTGCCTTAGAAAAAAACCTATAGGTAGGCAGGATGCTAGCCCTGAAGTGTGGCTCCAGGTAGTCATTTTCGTTTAGGATTTTTTGCATGAAGTAGCTGATATCTTGGCATTTATATCTGCGACATTGCCCAAACAAGCTGAATTCTTCAGCGCAACTGTGTAAAACTTGCTTAAAGAGGGCCAAACATTTCCTATTTCTTTATTTGAAGAACAGATTTTTTTGCCTCATTGGCACTGATAATGGCACCCCTTTCTTGTATGTGGATAACATGAATGGACGCATATTATGGCATCATTTTTTTGTCCAATGTGTTGTCTACAGGCTTGTCTTAGGGCGTTTCTAGTATTGGATATGTAGTCTTATTTGTGGGATGTGATTAATTCTTCTATTTCAATGAGTAGAAACTTAGTTCTTGTGTATGGTGTGTACAAAATTATAAAGAACTACGTACTCGCAACACTAATTGAATGGTTGATTTTATTTGTAAAATATGGCTTTGTTTAACTAAGAGCATTCCTCTGTAAACCTTTTAGGTTTCTTCTATGTGTTGAACTTTGTCTTAGTGATGTAATTGGAGTTTCTTTCCTGATAGCTCAGATGGCAAGACGATTTAATGAAAAATCAGGCATATCAGGACAAGTCCCACTTGGAAGCTTTAATAGCATGTTCAATTTCACTGGTTCCTGGCAAGCTGATGCAGCAGCAACAAAATCCCTAGCAATGGTTGGGCATTTCATTCCACTGTATAGGGTACACTTGACCAAAGTGAATTTAGTATTGCGGGAGGAGATTAAGCAAGCTGTTCCTTACTCTTGGGATCCTGCATCTTTGGCAAGGTAAATGGATTGTCAGACCTTTCATAATACATATTTGTAGGTTGCTTCACTCGTCAAACTCATCTTTTTCATTTCTAACAGCAGACTTCTGACTTGAGATTTGATGGTATAATCTCTGTTGAACTTATGAATATTTGGAGAAAATGATTCCATTCTTTTACATCTTCTCCTGGTGTATGTATTAACTGCTGTGAAAGAATATGAAACTTACAATCTGGTCAACCTGCATGAATAGAGTCTGTGGTACCCAATCAGATATTGACATTGATTTATTGAATTTTGCATTCTTGCACATCAGCATCAAGGATGTAGAATGGTAAAAGCCCCTTTCTGATTTGCTCATGTCTTCTTTCTTCGCAGTTTCATTGAGAGCTATGGTACACATATCGTGACATCTGCAACAATAGGTGGAAGGGATGTTATTTATATTAGGCAGCATCAGTCGTCGCCTTTGTCAATCTCAGACATTGAGAACTATGTCAAAGACATGGCTGATCAGAGGTTTCATGACTCAAAAAGCCAGTCTAGTGCTGGCCCTTTAAATTACAAAGACAAGGTTAATATCATGTCATTTCTCACTTCAAAATTTGTTCCTATGAAATGCTGAAGCAAATGCTTATGTGGCTGATTTTTGTTGATGGTCTTCACTGGTATCACTCTATGCTTCATAGAGTCCCTGTGATTGCATGTTGGCTTCTTGTTGTGCATTCAAGTTTTGAACAATTTCCCTTTCGCGTACTTCTGTTTACATGAATTTTAGGGAAAGTTTAGAAAACCTGTAAAAATTGAATTTCCTGCTGTAGGATGTAACAGTCATTTTCAGAAGGAGAGGAGGTGATGATCTTGAGCAGAGTCACGCCAAGTGGGCAGAGACTGTAAAGCTGGCACCAGATGTGATCAACATGACATTCACACCTATTGTCTCTCTGCTTGATGGAGTTCCTGGTGTAAAGCATTTGGCCAGGGCAATTGAATTATACTTGGAGTGTAAGTTTTATTCCTATTCCATCATTTCTCTCCTCTTATTTCACCTGTAAGAGTTACTTTGATGGTATTTGCTTGCGATTTTGATTTGTTCTAGTCAAGGATCCATAAATTTAATATAGCTTGCCAGCTGTTTAAGCAGGTTTCTAATGATATTCCTGCATGATAAGGTGTTTGTTTTTTGAGCTCTTTTACCTATTATTTCTTAGAGCATGATAATATTTTCCGTGTCTAGTGCTCCTTCGATGATGATAAAGTTGAACAAAGGGGATCCATACTTATCACACTCTGTTCCTACTGCTATCGTAACTATATACTGCTGTGCTATGAAAATAGTCCTAATAACATCAAATTGGGGATCTGATTGTGAGAAAAGGTTTCTTAGTTCAGTAATAAGTTGTATTGAACGATCACTTATGTGGTATGGTCAAAGCCTAATTGGTCAAAAGAAGGTCTAAATTTTGGAAAAATGAGTCGTTTGAGCTATCATGAACTTCTGTTTTTGGTTGCTCTTGCGGTTGTTACATTCTTATCCTTATTGAAGCACTGATTGTGGATGATAAACTCTTACCAGACAAGCCGCCTATAGAGGATTTGCAATATTTCTTGGATTTTCAAATTGCTCGGGTTTGGGCTCCTGAGCAGAATAACCTCCAAAGAAAGGAGCCCGTTTGTCAATCCCTCCAGTTCAGCTTGATGGGTCCTAAGCTTTATATCAGCCCGGATCAGGTATTTTTTGCTGTCTCAGCACATGCTACCTTGATGTTTAAAGGTTCTTCTGTAACATAATAACTTTGAAAGGAAAAACTAGAATGTGGTGCATACTCCACAGAAAGAGGAAAACACTTCATAGAAATAGTTGGGTCAAAATATGTTGAACTATTAGTTCCTTGCCATATTTGTGACCTCGTTCTCCAGAAATTGGAAGCCCGTAAGAATAACATGTACATTGAAACCTAAAGTGAAATTTCTGGAGGAAAAATTGTGACATTCTTAGTAAAGGAAACAAAAGATCTTAGTAATAGTTGGATTTTTTTGCTTACATCAGAACCTAATGAGTAGAAATGGTGCATTCTAAACCTATTATCAGTGTGTCAATTAAATGTAAGCGTGCACAAGTAATGGACAAATATAAAATACTTGCTGGTGCTGGTAAATTTCCAGTTTTTCCTTGTAAATTCTTTGCAAGATCCTGCTAGAATCTAGCATTCATACATGCTAGGTAACACATTTAACTCAAACTATACATGGTATCCCAGGTAACAGTTGGCCGGAAGCCAGTTACTGGTCTTAGACTTGCCCTAGAGGGTGCCAAGCAAAACAGACTTTGCATCCATTTGCAGCATCTAGTGTCTCTCCCGAAAATCCTTCAACCACACTGGGATGCGCATGTGGCCATAGGTGCACCTAAGTGGCAAGGTCCTGAAGAGCAAGACAGCCGTTGGTTTGAGGCTATTAAGTGGAAAAACTTCTCCCATGTAAGTACAGCTCCGATTGAATTTACCGACACTTCCATTGGAGATCTCTCCGGTGTTCACATTGTCACTGGGGCTCAGCTTGGTGTTTGGGATTTTGGTGCCAAAAATGTGCTACACCTTAAACTCCTCTTCTCAAAAGTTCCCGGTTGTACAATAAGGCGGTCTGTATGGGACCATAGCCCCTCGAACACCTCAGCTCCAAGACCTAGCGGTGCATCTTCTTCCGCTTCCAATGAGAGACACTCCAGCGACAAGAAGGAAGATACTTCAAGCAGTGCAAGCAAATTGGCGAAAGTTGTCGACAAAAGCGAAATGTTGAAGGGACCTCAAGATATTCCAGGACATTGGTTGGTGACAGGAGCGAAGCTTGGGGTGGACAAGGGGAAGATTCTCTTGCGCGCTAAATACTCGTTATTGAATTATTAATGTCTGATTCCTATTTTTTTAGGATGACCGACCCTTTTCCACAAGTGAGCATATTCTTTGCACAGGCATCTTAGTTTCTTTTGTTCTTCTGTACATTGTGTTCTCTTTTGTTTCTTATTTTTAGCTTCCAGTTAGTTATAGTAACACCATTTACATATATGATGGCTTTTCCTCATGGATTTTTTTGTTAAAATTTATTTATTGAAAGACAAGATGGTTGTCTGATAATAGTAGGCTTTGTGGAAATTAATACACCTCTGTTGCCTTCCCTTTACTTATTGTTAGGTTTGAATCTTGTTCCTACCGAGTTAGCCTGTTGTGGGGGGCTTTGATTGAAACCTTCAACAGTTGTTCTATCACCTTGGCCGGCCATGCAGGCTGGTGCATGAGCCCTTCCTTTGAGTAGTTAGTGACAACATGAATTGTCTTTGATTTACAGACAAGAAGATGGAGTTTAGCAGCCGTTAGGAACTTAGGACCTATTATTATGCAAAATCTAACTTACAATGTAACTGTGTAAAATGGCGAATGGTATAGAATTATTCTAATACAAATTATGTCCAAATCAAAATTGCTGTAACTGTCTGAATCTCATTTCTGTTTTCCTGAAGACCAATACTTCCTTTTGATAGAGAAAAAAAAGGATCGAAGGATTCCATTTTCTCCCTAGTTTCTTCCCGGTAAGGTTTAGACGCCACCTCTAACGGAGGCATCCGGTCTGAATTTAGAATCAGAACTAATCATGCGAAAAGACATCCTCCTTCACAACCCGACAACGCTTGAACGAGAATAGTTTTCTACCCAAGAAGGATCCAGGGAGACTGGAAAAAAAACGCCCGCGAAAGCCTATGCATGTCTTCCACTTACAAGAACCAGATGCTTGTGTCCAAGAGAGAATCTCTGCCTGAGTAAAGACAGCTATAAGTGAAGGTTCTCTTTTGGCCGAAGCATGCAAATTATTTGTGCTTACAACAATGTCTCTTTCAAAATATTTAAATAAAATTTTGTGTCAATCTCATGTCACTTTCATTACTCTGTTCTGCACCAATGCCACAATCCAACATTTCCTTTTCTTTAGTTGAATTAATTTTATTATTTACCTTCTTATAAATAGACGTTTGATTTTAAGCTCGAGTTCTTTATGTTGTAACTTTATTCTACTCAAAATAAAAAATAAATTGATTAGTCCTTAATTAAATGGGGTGGTAGGATCGAATTGCTATTAAAAAAATATATTTAATCAGTTCATTTTCCTTGCCGTATGTTATATACATCACTCCAAATTAAGAACTTTTAATATATTTAATTAGTTCCTTTTCATTGCCACTAACATGTTATACACATCATTACAAATTAAGAACCTTTATATACCCATAGGTTTACACCAAGGTGGTCACCATATCTACCCTGTGGAGAAAGCTTTAAAACACTATTGTAGCTTGCAATGGTAGCTTTTTCTTGCCCGTGTCTCACGTCTCAGTTAGTTTTGCAGCCTTTCGCTTCTGCTTACTAACTATGTTTCTGATAATGAACTTCAGGAAAAACCTGAGCTTGTCGTGGGAAAGGTAGATTGGAAGGGAAGAAAAGCTGTGAAGTCCTTGCATGGAGGGACGAGAGCTGCTGTGCTCGTACTAGGCACGGAAACATATCTAGCTAACGATAAGAATTATCACCATTCATAGGTAGGGATTCATTTATCAGCAAGTTTTGAGTTTTAAGGTGGTATTTCTGTTTTGCAGCTACTTTCGGTTTCGAATCCTTGGGATTTATTTCACTACAAGTGAACTTGATCACTTATTTCAATGGGGTGATGCACTTAGACCTCTCAAACGCAGCGAATCAGCTAACTGATTTCATGGGAGTCAGCTACATCATCTGCATCCTTGTGGCTGTTATTGCAGACATTTATATTGGCAGATACAAATCTGCTGTATTTTCAGGATGCCTCGAGTTTACGGTAAACAAATTTCTTTTTACATTCATAATCAAGGAAAATGAGAAAAAGTTCTGACTTCTGATGGTAGTTATGTACTTAATTATCCAGGGACTGCTTCTGCTAGCTATTCAAGCTCATTTCTCCAAACTCAAGCCAGCTCCTTGTAACATATTCGATCCAACTGCTCGCTGTGAAAAACTTAAAGGTGTAAATGAATTGTTTTTCTTTGTTGCTTTGTACATGCTCGCGATAGGCGCGGGAGGTATCAAAGCAACTTTACCTGCACATGGTGCTGATCAATTCGATGATAAGGACCCGAAAGAGGTTAGGCAAATGTCAAGCTACTTCAACTTTCTGATGGCGGCACTGTGCGCCGGTGGTGCAGTCAGCTTGACCCTTTTAGTTTGGGTTCAAAACAATAAAGGATGGGACTGGGGTTTTGGTCTCAGTGCTGTTGCCTTGTTCTTGGCTGTCTCCATATTTCTGGCAGGATTGCCTGTGTACAGGATTCAAGCTGTTCAAGGATCAAGTGCCGTCACTGAAATTATACAGGTTTGTCCAAGTTGATTGCTTTATTGACCCATCTTAATCGAAACATTAACTACTCTCAATCCTGAAATCTATTTCTTTAATTCCTACCACAGGTGTATGTTGCCGCGTTCCGTAACAGAAAACTTCCTCACCCTGAAGACCCTTCAGAGCTCTATGAAGTTAATGATGACCAAGAACCTGCAGCAGAAACAGAATTCCTGCCTCATGGAGACGCTTATAGGTTAAATCTCAAATTCTATACTCAGTACCGAAGAAATGTCTTGTTAAAAAAGTTCCGTTTCTCGAACCTGATTGTCCATTTTCTGTTCAGGTTCCTAGACAAAGCAGCCATCCAAACAAAGTCTTCCTCAGGAACAGATTCTCCAACTCCATGGAAACTCTGCCGGGTCACACAAGTTGAAAATGCAAAAATCATTCTCGGCCTGCTACCCATTTTCGGTTGCACAATCATCATGACCCTATGTCTTGCTCAGCTTCAGACGTTCTCTGTCCAACAAGGCCTAACCATGGACACCAGAATCACCAAATCTTTCCATATACCACCAGCTACTATGCCGATCATACCGGTTTTATTCTTGGTCTTCTTGGCCCCATTCTACGACCGTGTTGTTGTGCCCTTCTTGCGCAAGTTCACAGGCATCCCCACAGGTATAACACACCTCCAACGAATCGGTGTAGGCCTAGTTCTGGCCTGTCTGTCCATGGCAACAGCTGCAATTATGGAAGTGAAGCGGAAGAATGTAGCAAGAGACCATAACATGTTAGATGCCATTCCAGTATCGCAGCCATTGCCCATAAGTGTGTTCTGGTTAAGCTTTCACTATTTCATATTCGGGATCGCAGACTTGTTCACATATGTAGGACTTCTTGAATTTTTCTACTCAGAAGCACCAAAAGCACTCAAGTCCACCTCCACGTGTTTCCTTTGGACTTCCATGGCAGTTGGATATTTTCTGAGCAGCATTTTAGTGAACATTGTGAATAGTTCAACCAAGGGCCACCATGGCAAGGAAGGGTGGCTCGAAGGGAACAATCTCAACCGGAATCATTTGGACCGATTCTATGCTTTGCTCTCTATTTTGACATTGATCAGTTTCTGTGCTTATGTTTTTGTGGCTAGGAAGTACAAATATAGGCCACATAACCCAATAATTGTTCAGATGGCTCAAAATGGAGTTTAAATGGAAGAGATGAGCTCAGTTGATCAAGTTTTCTTTTTCATGTCTTTTTTTCCGTATTCTGTGTCATTTATAATTTCGATTGGATTCCGTGAAAAAAAACTGTTGTGTTTATGATTGAGTGTTTGTGAAGTTATTAAATGTTAAACCTGGTTAAGAGTGTAATATGTACTCCCTCTGGTCTTCAATAAATGTCTTCCTCGCATCCCAATATTCAGTAAGGAATGCATATCGAGGAGCCCGGATGAGGCACTATTTGAACCCAAAAAATTCCGTACTTTTTTTCGAACGTACGTTAATCTTTAACGTACTTCCGAGAAAAAATTCGGGGCAAAATTGTATCAAATAGTGACTGTTCCGACCGTCTTAAGATACGTTTCTATGTTTGAAAAGAAAAACTAACTTGTGGCAGTTTCATTTCAATTTCATATATCCCTTCTATTTGTTGCGTGCTGTTTCTGATAGCGCTGCATTGTCTAATAGCTTTTGAAAAGTTCCCAAACGCACTTTTGATCAAAAACTTCAGCACTTGCTCAAATACCAGAGGCCATGCGAGCTGCTGACGAACAAACTCAGGCTCAAATCAGCTTATAGAAAGAGAAAAAGAAACCATGCATAAAAATGCAATTAGGAGACCTAAGAATCTGTAAGAGAGTAAAGACAGCTCTAACTGAAGGCACTCTTTTGGTCTAAGCACACCAATTCTTTGTGCTTGCAACAATGTTATTAAGTGTCTAAATTAATAATTTTATGTCACCCTTATCACCTGTATCGATCCCCACCGTTCTATTCTTCTTTTATTTCGCCTGAACGCTCCTTTTCCTAAATCTAGATTCGATGCAACAGTCACAAAAGCTGTAATCTCTGTCAGACAGAAGAAACAGTCTGAATATGTTTGTTTGTATATCTCATTCCAAATTAAGAACCTTTTTATATACATGAGTTCTACGAATTCAGAAATTAGTTACTTTAGTTTTTCCGTACATAAAAATTAAATATGTGATTTAGTTACTTAAAATTTAAAAAGATCAAATAATTAAAGAAAAGTTGAAAAAAAGTAAGAAATTACTATAGAAAACAAAACACAGAGAAAAAACTCAAATCATTATAAAATTGTTACAAGTAAAAAATTTAAGAAAACTTCTTAATAAAATAATTTCCATTATTTTACTGACAAGCTAGTTATTAGAAGCCCAAGATCGGCCCGAGATGTTTCAAATACAAGCCCATTACCATCCACTTCCAGATGCCTCCAGTTGCTAACTTCAAGCATATGCTCTCGAGTCTCGTCATATGCCAACTTCTCCACCGATCTTCGAAAAGATTCCAGTCGCCACTTCATCTCGGCTCTCTCCAAAAACCATAACACCTTGACCCATCTCCCCATCTTCCAAATATATTATTAACAATTACCCATTTGTTTTTTTCAACTAATTTCCCTGCGCCAAACATCATGGATACACCCGAAGCAACGAGGACAACCTCCGTTGGTGATTATGTTAAGAAGAGCGCTTATTCGGTGTGGGCGGTTCCACCTGAGGACGTGAGGTTGAGGCTCAAGAAATTGATGGACGGTCTGAGATCAGAGTTCGATGGGCCACAATTCGAGCCACATGTTACTGTTGTGGGGGAGACGAGCTTGACTGAGCGTGACGCGTTGGACAACTTCCAATCCGCTTGTGGTATGGTCAAGGCTTACACTGCTACTGTTGATCGTGTGGCTACCGGGACTTTCTTTTATCAGTGTGTTTATTTGCTCCTTCATCCAACGACTGAGGTGAGATTTTGCATTTTCTTCTTCTGTTTCGTTAATAATTCTGTTTTTGGATTATTGATTTTACTTGAAAAAATATGTAGAACTTATTGATTGGTGAAATGGGTCAATGCCTGCGTACAAAAATGGAGAAACATTTTGACATTTTCTTACCTCATGTTCTATTTTTCTGCTTCCAGGTAGTAGATGCTAGTAGACAATGCTCTGAGCATTTTCAGTACGGGGCTTCTTCTCGTAAGTTCTTCTATACGCTATTGCCTTTGTTTGATTCTTGCACCATTTGTGATGTGAGATTTGTCTTTACTATGGGAAAAATAGATGTTTTCGCTTTTCAGGAGGTTTCATTAAGTTTTTTTTTAATGTTTTCAAATGTTTTTAGTGGCATCTTTCTTACCATTGCAAATCGAATTTTATAGGATAATCTGCTTTGATGGGAAGAAATGTTACTAGCTTTCTTACGAGGTATTAACTGGCCTAGAATAATCAGGTGGTAAAAGTGATATTTAACATGCTTTAGCTAGGGTGAGAACTGGATTGGTGGATGAAAGTTGCGACGTTTCTTAACTGTTATTACTTTGGTTCTGTTTTGTTACTATTTTCATAGAGGAGTTGAAAGCTACAAGAAATAATAGAGGTATCGGTTTTAGAATTGGATTTGCATTAGGTGAATGTAGCATATAAATGGTCTAAAAGCCCTCGTGTGAAAGCTAGTTTCTGGTCTTTTGTTGGAAATCATGAAGTGGGAGAGGGTTGGGTTCAGTAATAATTCAGCTGCGAAGTATAAAATCGGGGGCTTGAATTTGGGATAATCTTCCAGCATCAGCAGGTGACTATTTATAGCGGAACTTTGTCCAGATTCTTTGAAGATTCTTCATTTTTTGGATGTGTGTGGATAAATGGAATATTCAGAAAATTTGTCATAAGAAACTTCCTTTATCTAGAGATTTATCAAATGGTAGGAAGAGCTCATAATCAGAAGTCAGTCTTGACAGTGATATTATTGGGGATCTGTTGGATCATTTACAGTATTCTTCAGAAGAGAAAGAAAATGTTGAACAGAAAGAACAAAGTACAAAGCATGCGTGTCTATCCTTTTGAAAATCTGTTTGCCATTAATTTTGACTTTTGATATCATTTTGCCACTGACAATGACCGAGATAGAATTAGTGCCATGTAAGTGGAATGAATACCCACTTCAACGTCGTTGAATTTGTGCTATTGCTCTGTGAACCTGAAAGGGGATTTGCTCTGTAACATGTGCTATTTTTCTCACTGTCATTCTCTACTGTTACCAAGTTTTATTAGTGTTAGAGTGGGGAATTGATAGAGTTCTAATCGAGAGGAAAGTATAATCATCATTTGATCATCAAAGCTCGCTTTCTATAATTACTTTTTTTTTCTTCTAGTTTAATGCATGCGATGCCTTTTTGCTTTGCTTTGTTGGGACGCATAAGGTTGTTGTCTTGTTAACTATGATTTCTAATATTTCGCTGATGGCTGGGTATTTTGATGATATTTAAGCTTACATGCCTCATCTTAGCCTGTTGTACGGTGACCTGACTGATGATGAGAAGAGAAAGGCCCAAGAAAAGGCTAATATCCTTGATGAGGGCATCAACGGCCTGAGCTTCCCAATAACACGCCTTGCATTGTGGAAAGTTGATACTGGGGACAAAACTCTGCTATCGTGGGAGAAGGTTGCAGAACGCGACCTCAGTCCCAACTAGTGGCTATTTATTAGCCTTCTTTATTAGTGTCTCTAACAACGATGAAATCCACCATGACCTAATTAGTCACCTGCTTTTGTTGTTATGGTAAACAATGATACATACCACAACCTAATGTATATGGTGTCCTGTAGTGCTTGCCACTGAAAGTTTGCAGTTATGTTTGATGCTTTTTGTGGGTTAGCTTGAATAATTTTATGAACAGAATTTCCATATGGGTGGCTTGTTAGGCAATTTATGTTGAGAATTTAAATATTTTGTCTAATATTCAATGTTTGTCCTTAATTGAGAAAATAATATATCTGATCTTTTTGAGTCTTGACAGCTTAGTTTTTGTTATCTGATGAGTGGAGGAAACCCACCAAGATGGAAAATTTCTCAAGTCGGCCAGGAAAAAGGCCAGCAATTCCCAGCTAAGTGGGGTATAGCATAAGGTATATCCAATAATCGCCAACTTACAGATTTAAAAGTTATTATTTCCACGTGATCTTATTCTTATCTGCCATCAAGTTGGCATAGTTCATGTTGTACAAGTCAACAAGCCGGCTCACTAATTTATCTTGAACCCCTATCGAGAATTCATACTACATTTTCACTCCCCGTTACTCGGCTCGTTGGGCAAAACGGTACGGGCACTCTGGCCTCCAGAACCAGGTGGCCCGTGGCAGCATACCAACTCGGTATGAAGATCATCGTCTAGTCGAGTTAGAGATACATGGGGTTTAAAATAAGATCTTAATTTTCAACTCAGCTGAAACATTCTTGTATTCTCATTTGCCGCAAACTTGGGAGTTAGGATTAATACTTGCAGCATTGTTTAGGGTGCGTTGACAAATACAAAAGGCATAAACGGTCAAGAAGAATCTGCAAAAATGCTTAGTTATTGTTAGACTTGATCTTTGAATGTTATTAAATTATCAATAGTCAAACAAATTAAAAACCAAAAATCAACGTAAAATCATACGATTTTTTTAAAAAATTTTAGTATTTTTTATTAATATTGTAAGTAGGTTGCTCTTCTTCTTTTTAATCAATGAAGATGGTTTCTTAGCTTTTTTAATACGCATAATTGTTACAAAATTGCTAATTAATCCTTAGACGTTTAAAAAAGTAATGGAATTATCAACATTAGTTATAGTCGAACGGTGGAAGAATTATTTACTCGTAATTTAAATTTTATATTTATGTTTAATGAATAAAGGAAATTATGATGGATAGGAAAACCACGTGGAATAAAATTAGTATCGTATCAGAAACGTAGCAAGATGTGGGGAAGAATGATCAAAATATATAAATTAGATAATTTCACTTTATAATTAATGCGCGAAATGATTATCTTTCGCCGCACGTGTAAAGTTGTTTCTTTCATCACCCCGCGTGAGCAACACACGCTCTTCTCATGACCAAGTGCTTGTCAACTCCGCCTCCACCTACCCAAACCCAAATATCCGCTCCTATATATCCGCACTCCAGTAAGAAAACGAAAAACCGAAAAACACTTCAGCTCTATTATTTTACTGTAGCACATAACTTTTTTTTAAAGAACTTTTGAAAAACCAGGCGCAACCTTCATTCTTTTATCCTTATGGAAGGAGCTAAAAGCATCACCAACATCGACAATCCAGTTCGGTTCACTTTAGGCAGGCAATCCTCCATGGCTCCAGATCTCTTCTTTGATGTTTCGGGTCACGTGGACGATTTCGATTCCGACGACACTGACGACAACGCCACTGATCACGAGCAGCTCATGATCGATTCTGGTGTTCGATTAATGTACTCAGCCAATGAAAGCGACTTGGATGGGATCCGAGAACTGTTGGATTCCGACGTTGACGTTAATTACCGCGACATCGATGGCCGGACCGCTCTCCATATCGCTGCCTGTCAAGGTTTCCAAGACGTTGTGTCGCTGTTGCTCAGCCGTGGCGCAAGAATCGACGAGGAAGACCGGTGGGGCAGCACGGTAATTAAACCAAACATTATTCCCCTTTTGCGTAAAGTTTTAAATTCTTTATTTCTATTTTTTCCTTAATTTGTTTTTGGTTTTCTTTTAGCCGTTAGCGGATGCGATACATTACAAGAACCATGATGTTATTAAGCTGTTGGAAAAGCACGGAGCGAAGCCTGCGGTACGATGTCGTTTCCATTTTGTGAAATTTTGTTTGGTTTTGGTGTGTCGGAGTAATTGAACGACGTGTCTTTTTTGTTTGTCTGAACTTGGATAGACGGCGCCAATGCACGTGAAATTTGCGCGGGAAGTACCAGAATATGAGATTAATGCGGCTGAACTTGATTTTACTAACAGCGTGGAACTAACTAAGGTTCGTGTATAGTTAAATTGGTTATATACCAACCATTACTTCAGAAATCAGTGACGATCGGAATTCAATTCTTCAGTATGTATTGAATTGCAATGCGTTAATCTTTTTCTTTTCTTTTATAGTTTTCAATGATGGGTTTATTGGATATGTGTGTTAGGGTACTTTCTGTTTGGCAACATGGCGTGGGATTCGAGTAGCGGTTAAAAGACTTGAGGAGGAGGTGTTTTGTGACGATGAGAAAGTGTGAGTTGTGTTTAGTTTGGCTGTTTTCTTTATATATAGCCCATTTAATCTGCTATTAGGGTAGTATTGTTGACTAGTATGGTTTGTTTTGTGTAGTAAGCAATTCAGTGATGAGCTCGCGTTGCTACAGAAGATACGGCATCCGAACGTGGTTCAGTTCTTGGGTGCTGTTACGCAAAGTAGCCCAATGATGATTGTAACAGAATATCTACCCAAGGTAGGTTTAATTTTAAGCAGTAGATGAAAGCTTGTTTTGTAAAAATCAGCTGTTTCATTTCATTTTATTCTTTTGCTTGTGATACTGTAGGGGGATCTTCGTGCATTCTTGAAAAGGAGAGGAGCTTTAAAACCAATATCAGCTGTTAGACTTGCGCTTGATATTGCAAGGTATGCTTTTGTCTTATTTTCCGTCACATACGTGTGCTATAACACTGGAAATCAAGGGAAAATATTACTTTGATTTTGCCTCACTTAGAATCTAAGTATTCAGAGAGACAATCCTGATATAACTTATGTTTAGTGGAGTGGTGACAGAAACAAGCAATTACATCAACAATTATGTTTTGAGATGCTAAAAAGTTTGCTTGCATTTTCCATAAGTACAAATAGTTCTGTTTTGAGATCCATCAAAATGTGGGTCTTTCAAATTTGAGTTGGTCAGGCCAGTTTAACTCTGTGTCAGCTTTATATTTCCAGGCAAATGTTGTAATGTGCTTGCATAATTGTATGTGCATTTTTTACTGGTTAGCGAGAAGCATTAGGGGCTCTAGAATAAATAGTGTATTCATTTATGAGGAGGGATTTGCAATGCTGGATCTTCAAGATGAACTAAATTGATTATGATGAACTTTTACTGGCTTCGTGACTTTAAGATAGAGTGAACAATCATTTATGTTTCGAAATTTTGCAGGGGAATGAGTTATTTGCACGAGAATAAGCCTGCACCAATAATTCACCGTGACCTTGAGCCTTCGTAAGTCCTCTTCCTTTTCACTGTCTTTATCTGGCATTTGCTTGTACATATATGGACTATCATTAAGTTTCAGTAAAAAATCATTGGCTTTCTCAATATTTCTGAAACTGTCAGCATCTTTTTATGTTTCTTGCGAGCAAGATAACAGGAATATTTTGCGGGACGATTCTGGGCATCTGAAAGTTGCAGACTTTGGAGTTAGCAAGTTGCTTACAGTTAAAGAAGATAGGCCTCTAACTTGCCTAGACACATCTTGTAAGTAATGCTTCTTATCATTTCAAGTCCTCATTTTACTTGAAAGTTTAAAATCATCAACTTGGTTCTTATTACTTTTAAATGCCGCTACTCCCTCCATATGCTCTTCTGTTAGTTGACGTTCATTTTTCTATTGATAGGTCGATATATGGCACCAGAGGTTCTCAAAAATGAAGATTACGATACTAAAGTCGATGTCTTCTCCTTTGCTTTAATTCTACAGGAGGTAGGTTTCAGAAAATTTATTCACCAGCAGGCATCTCCAGGCATATGTATGAATCTTGACTGATGTGTCTTCTTAACATGCTCTACATAGATGATCGAAGGCTGCCCACCGTTTTCTGCAAAGCAAGAAACTGAAGTACGTAAAGCATATGCAAAGAGAGAACGTCCTCCTTTTAAAGCTCCGACAAAGAATTATGCACATGGACTTAAAGAGTATGCTCTCTAACCATCTTGGCTATTTTTTTCAGTATTTCTCTTTTTATTGTTCTCCACCATCAGTAATATGGCCTGAAAAGTTATTAATGAACATTCATAAGTTGAGAGTGGAATCTAGCATTTTATCGGGCCAGCGATTTCCGAGCTACTGCATTGAGTTTATTAAGTTATTAAGATATGAGACTCTGATCAGTGATGCTGCTTTATGTCACAGGTTGATAGAGGAGTGCTGGAACGACGATCCGAAAAAGCGACCAACATTCAGACAAATATTAAAAAGATTGGACTTGATAGCTAACAGTATCGGTCATAAAAGGCATTGGAAGGTACATCTCCCTTCGTGCTTGTGCTTTGCTAATGGTGGTTTTTATGCTTAACGTACAAGTAGTAGGATAACACTAAAGTGATAATTGATATCATTGTTTACTAGAAAGCAAGAATGACAATTTCCATATTCAACTTTATCTTCGGGATACGTCAGCATGCATCGTCTTCAGATGATCCCAGGCCAATTTAGGATACCCAAGTGTCCAAAGACTAATCTCGTTCGGGCAATGGTTAAAGTTCTACATAGTAGTAGTTCTATTTGCAATTCATGGATGCATATGACGGAGTTTTCCATTGTTGTTTATTGTTAAAGCTAACAGTTCTCTTTTTTTTTTTTGCACTTCAATCTATACAGATTAGAACATTGAAATGCTTTCAAAGGAAAGATCATAATCTCAGCAACCGGAGTCAATCTTCCCGCTCTACCGACAGTGTATGAACAAGCAACGATTTGTCATGCATTTAGCTTATAGACGTGCACAGATTGATTTTTACTTCTCTAAATTGGATGTGAAAAAGAATCTTTCATTTGTTCAAAACATAGCTCTCTGATCCATGTAGTTCATTTTATTTTCCTTACATTGTATTGCATGGGTTGAGAATCATGCTCTCCATGCCATGCGCATTTGTAACAGTTTTACAGTAGCTTATGTACATTGTGTAGTAGAAATATTTATTTCACTGTAAACATATTACATTTGTTGTGACTTGGATTAGGAAACCTTAGGTCAGGAAAAAACTTAACCAAGTAATGGATTTATTGCGTTTCTGCAGAAGTTTTTTTTGTTGTCGTCGAATTTGTTCGAGAAGAAAAAGATTTGAGAGCCATAAAATGCTTTTCCTTCAACCCTAGCTCCTCAATTGGATTATAGTTTACTCAACAACAAAAAATCGGATTGTAGTAAAAAAAGGAAGGCATATATATTAGAGAATAAGCAAACTCAGAACTATCCTTACCGAGCTGGGCCAATGATTTCTCGCATCCATAAATTTATAGAATTCCACATTGCACAACTGATGATACCATTGCAGGATAATATTCTACATATCATGGGTCACAGTTTAGAGAAGGATATGGTCCCCAAAAACATACGAAGCAAAAGTCACCATCTCTTTCGTTCTCGTGACCTAATAACAATTTAACACATCACTACTACAATAAGCACCCTCAGGCACCAACAGCATGCATCTGCCAAACATATTCGATCAACCATGGCATTTTCAGAAACAGACAGGAGCGCCTGAATTCAGCTGGATTACATTCTGCACAACTATCAGGAACCACTGCAGCAAAATACTCAAATAACTAAACAGAAGAACAGCCTGAATTCAGATATAATCTGCTCAGCACATTTCTATCCCATACAAAGTGAAAGTGAAAGTGAAAATGTAAAAGAAAAGCCAAACATGGCTAGGATTACCCACAGGGATTTCGTTGCATGCATCTAATGTGGCACATCGACCAAAATAAGTAAAGAAATAATTAAAAAGAAATATATTCGCAGAACAGACCTGGGTGATTAGGATCATAGAGACAACAATATGAGGTGTGTGGATCATTTTTCTCATCATAAAGTTTGCTCTTCATGCGCACTACAGCGACAAAGACTTTGGGAGAGGAATCATCAGAATCCTTGGGCATAGCTCTGAATCTCAGAGTAAAAACGCATCCACGTCTACCAGTTTAGCTGATATTCTCCATGTTCATAAATTCTGGAGCAGCATCCTAAGTAAGAAAGTTGAGAGTAATCTATTAACTGGTGCCCAAAATGACACACAAATTCAGTAGTACAAGAGAAAACAAAGGTACCTCATCATGCATTTTGTTCTTCTTGTACCATTCTAGGACCTGTTTAGCAAGTGGAATGCATTGGCACCCACCAAAACTTTCTGTTCCTGATATGTCAGATCAATGCCTACATCCCAAGGCTTCGCCTTCTGTATACGATGCCTGTACAGAGAGTAAAACCATACATAATAATGATTACAAGAACCACCATCACTATAAGCAAAGCCCTTGTTCAAATTTCAAACAACAATTACGCAATTAATGGACTGGTCCAAAATAAAAGGCATTACTTACACTCGATCGAATATGGCAGTTACACCCTTCTCACCTTCTCCATTCTTCTCATCTCCATCGGTAAGCTTTGGGAAACAAACTAGACAATCTGCAGCAACCTCTGCAACACAAGGTCCATAGTTAAGTAAAAATCTTCAATCACATTGCGGCGATCCATGATGATAGAAATTTAACCAATTTCCAGCAGTGAGGGACAGATTAAGATAATAGTGTACACCCTAGCCACTGAGTAGTAAGTAGTAGAAAGAAAGATGTAACTTATGCACATACTCCATGTTTCAGCCAGCCATATAATGACAAAGATCTTATCTTAGTTTTCAACCTTTTTTTTCTTCTTTTAATACAAGAACCAGAAGCGTTCAGGAAATCCAGCATTAAGTGCATCAGAAATGAGGAAGAAGCCAAACGATCAATGCCTCAGGTGAAGGACATTTCAATTTATATACAGTATTTGGAAGCACAACAACCATATGTAAACAGGTTACCAAAAAACATTAATCACCAACAAACAGTGAAAGCCTGCTTGGCAACATTAAGGTTGAGTTTTCAAAGACATGTAATCAACAATGTTGGAAGGGTTAAGTATGCATACCAGTAAAGTCGTTGTTATATAGACAACAAAGAGAGACCTGTGTATTCTCCTGATTTAGATTAGTGTGCATTTGGGTAATAAAGGTCATCAAATAATCACTCCCAGAACCTTTATGTTTAGCCTCAAACTTGAGCTTTTAAATCATGCCATAAATGGGAATCCTGATGTAGTCCACCACTCGCACAAGCTCAAGGTTGGCGTTCTAGTAAAAAGACAAAAAGGAATATATATATCACAAATCATGTGCTAATTAAGCTAATGGAAGGCATGATAAAAGAAGAAAATAAAACAGACCTCTATGTTTGGTTATAGTGTTCTAAGGATTGAGGTATTAGTGGGAGGCTTTGTGTCTTCAGCACAGTCATTTTGTCTTCTCTATTGGATGGCTTATGGCATCCGCAGGCTATGAAAGTGCGAGGATAATGAGTCCTCAGTAAACCGCTCTTACTCGCACCCTCAGCATGTGCGACATCAACTGAGCCACCCCTGCAATAAGATCAAATTCAAGCCGTGACACTCAATTTTCAACAGTTTTGAATTGAATACATACATAAATATTCCCAAAAGTAAAAACTTGAGCAATCAATAACAATGAAAGAAAACCCATACGTCATCATCTACAAATAGTCCAAAAAGATCAGCAACCAGAGAACATATGTGGAGTAAACGGATGGAAATTAGAAAAGGTTGACTTACTGCTTCTGGGCAGGGAGTTTTCTGGTTACTTTTGGAGGAGCCCTAGCCTGCAATTTGAAAGCAATATAAATAAATCCATTCATAAAGAAAACAATTAAAACCCTAAAACCCAGAACAGAGAATGTTACCGGCGGGGACTGCTCATCACCGGTCGGGGTCTCAAAGTGTACGGGCCAAACACCTTGCACTGTGATCGGAGACCTCTTTCTGCTCCCATGCCAAAATTACTTTAGCGCCTTTTTATTTCTCTTAAATTTATCATTATTCATTAGCGTATGGATTAATCGTGATTTTTATTACTAACCTTCCGTATTTTGTCATTGGCTTACGGTCTCAGTAATCCTCTCTATTCAACTATTCGCTTCAAGCTTTTGGTTGGGCTTGGTCTTGGGCTTGGGCCTGGGCCTAACTTCTCTACTAAAAAGCAGTTTGACCATTAAAATTAGTGGTGGGAAAAATAGAATGCAGTCCAAACAAACAGTTTGCGTGTACGATAATACGTTATAATGAACTACATTATGAGATCGTCTCGAATCGTAATTTAGATTCTAGTTTTAATATTAATAGCTAAATGGCGTCGTTTCAAGAAGTAATATATTTTGGGGCAGACAAGAAGAGGCAGGGTAGGTTAAATGTGGAATTGGTGTTTGGTGACAAAAATCATTGAAACCCTGAAATACTAGGTGATTCATTTATAAGGGCCGGTTACCTTTTAATAAATTATTGGTCCTGGGCTATGAGCCTATTGGACCAGTTCTTGCTCCTGGGCTTTTATGCACATTCGTGTAATTTGCTTTTCCTAGGTTAAGAAAGCAAAATAGGATTTTGTTGTTGTTCTTTTTTTATCTACATTTGAAGTCCAAAATGATCTCTCCTCAATAATTAGATGTAAGGTATAAAAGTTAAACAAAATTAACTAAAAATGACAAAACGTCATATATATTTTGGAAGTTGTAACTAGAGTGGTAAGTACATGTCATACTTTTAAAGTAAATTATGAGCTCGATTCACAGTGACAGTATAATGAATAGAATTTTTCTCGGCACAAAATAATAATAATAAATTCGATAAACAAGTCAAAAAGCACCCGGCTAAATTCACAAGGGAGTATATTCTTAGGTCTATGGATCATTAAATAAAGCAAGAAAAATAACAATTCTTATGACAAAAAATCGGAAAAGTCAAAAGAATGAGTGAAAAATTTTCCAAAATAGAAAAGTTCCAAACGAAGAAGGCAATATGTTTGCTTGTTAGTTTGCGTACATATGATATGAAGGCAACACGAAAAACACAAGGGGAAATGATTAATTAATATTAATCCATTGTCGTGTAATGAAAAGATGGAGACTAATTAATTACTCCATAAATATGAAATTCCAATTTAGGTAGAATCCCCAAAGTCGGTCTCAGCCAGAAATGTTGAGGAAATTTGAAGCAAATACGGAAACGAAGCAGCGAATCCTTTGGATGACGAGAGGGAATGATTTGGTTGGTAGGGGTGACAAAAATTCCATGTTCATCAATTCTAAAATGGGATTATCTAAGCTTGTCTATATCTTAACGCTATAGTGAAATAGCACTCCATCTTTGACAATATTCACTTTACATTTAACATTTTGTTTTCTCATCAACTATTTGTATATAAAAAAAGAAACTTATCCATTCATGTATAGTCAATCGGTGTGAATAATTCAGTACTCGGAATTAATCAAAGATCCGAACCTCATTAATCGAAGATCAAGAAAATGAAATTAGATGGATGGTTCCTATATATGAAAGCAATTAAAATAGGGCAAGTAATGATCTTCGTGTAGCATTGGTGTTAGTGGCGGAGAATGTTTGGGGGAGCAAAATAAGATAAGTTTTTTTCATGGGAGTGAACTTATTTTCGGGTTATGAGTTGCGCTGTTTTGTTAGCGTGAACTCCGAGTCAGTGGCGGATCTGTTTCTCCCGGTTACATTCGTGGGGAGTGATGAGTGAGCTCGTTGTCTGTCAGTCTAGCCAGTTTGTTTGGCCGTGTCTCTTGTATTGTCTTTTGGATCGTGTTCTCTTTGGTCATCTTTTTATGACCCTATTAATATTATTTCTGCCTATTTAAAAAATAAAAAAATAAAATAAAAACATTCTGCGCCACTGCTTGGGAGTAAACCATATTGGAAGAGACCGGATTTAACTGTACTCGAACGAAACTAATCTCAATAACAAGGACACTCGTTGAGACCGAAAATTATAAAGTTTTATCGTCTTTTATAGCCTTTCTTTTATCATATGCTAATGTGATGAACTTGCATATTGGATTTGCACCAGTGAGGAAAGAACAGCACCCATGGGCAGATGCATAGTCCACAAATGTAGCTCCAAAATGAACATATGGCCTAACCCAAAAACTAAGTCTATGGCCAGCTTCCAGAAAAGACTAGTCATTGAAAAAACACCTTAATCAATACATCCAAACACTTCCTTAGTCATATAACTAGGCAGCCGATTTTTTTCGCACTTGATGGGTCAATTACGAGCAATAAAACAAGGGACGAGAACCAAAATCTTGATTTTTGGTTGGCTAATTAGTAATCTAGTTAACTTGGATACTTACGTTACTGTTTGTAATTAGTTGTAATAGTTTGTAATTGTCATTTCTTATGTGGCATTTCTAGTCAATATATATTGCACGTGAGGTCGGTTTTGGAAGTGATTGTCATGTCTAGTCAAATTTTGGAACATTTTTCTATAAAAAAAAATATAAAAAAATATTAGAAAATAAGTATTGATTGTAATCCAATGGTAAAATATATATTTATATTTAACTCATATTGTTGAGCTTAAATAATGGAGAAATCATATGTTGAGAAAGAAGCATTTACACTTTTGTCCGATAATAAATTAATTTTTTTGTTTAGAAAGAGTAGAGAGGAGGAGGAGACTTGGGAAGACCAATTTTCTTTTTTTAAAAGAAAAAAACAAAAAAAAACAAGAAAATGAATTTATAGATCAGTGATATTTTCTATATAAAATAGAAAAGATAAAATCTCGGGTTTGAATTACTTTATTTACAATTTTTACCCATGTTAAATTTAAAAAAAAAATCAATAAAAAAAAACTAGCAGTACACATTTATAAAGATGTCTTTTCTATCTGTCCATTTCTTTGTTTGAACAAATAATTGAAAGCAGAAAAGACAAAGAAAAGCAAAATTCATCAGCTTGAATAAAATAATGAATGCACCATCACTTCCACATTATTCAACTCAACGATGGAGAAATCTCACCTGAAATTTCATGATTTTCAATTAAGACTTATCATATGCTTCAATTCCAGACAGTGATCGTCTGCAAAGGAAAAAGACTTGTTACATAATTATAACAGCACACTATACTTGTAATACATTACGGGTTTATCGATACTTTCTACAACGCAGTGAAAGTACGTAAAGTATGAGTTTCGAATTATTCGATTTATATTTTTAATCCATCGGGAAAAAATCACAATTCGATCGTTAGAATTTTATTATTGTATAGTTTAATGACATAAAACAACCCTGTACTTTAATGTTTTATTTAAGTGAAACCCTGAACTATTAAAATGTTTAATTACAACCTTGGTTTTTTCAAAAAATGTCAAATTACCCCCCTACCGTAACCGATATCCAATGTGGCAGCGTTGACCACCGTTATATGCCTTGTCAGCGACTATTAGCGTGCCACGTAATAATGACCAGGGGGGTAATTAAACAAAAATATTAAAGTTAAGGGTTGCGATTAATCAAAATATTAAAATTCAGAATTGTTTTATGTCATTTTACCTAATTTAATCAATAACCCAAATTCCTCTTTAATATTTTGATTAATCGCAACCCTGAACTTTAATGTTTTTGTTTAATTACCCCCTGGTCATTATTACGTGGCACGCTAACGTGGCGCCCTGATAGTCGCTGACAAGGCACATAATGGTGGTCAACGCTGCCACATACGGTAGGGGGTAATTTGACATTTTTTTGCAAAAACCAAGATTGTAATTAAACATTTTAATAGTTCAGGGTTTCACTTAAATAAAACATTAAGGTTTAGGGTTGTTTTATGTCATTAAACCATTAAATTGGTAACATTAATTTGCTAAAAAAATCACGGTGTGGAAGATAAATAAATATATTATTAAAAATATTTATTATTTTCTTAGAACTAGTAATGAAACATATAAAACGTAATAAATGGATAAAACAAAAATAATGCATATTTTTAGAAATCAACGGTACTCTTCATATGATTATGAACGGTGCGGCGAAGGGGAATAGTAGTTCCGGTGTTGGTTCCTATATATAATTAGAGAGAGTAATGTTTTAGACAGCGACCACATCTATCATGCATTTATTGGATTAGGTCGCGTACATTAAGTCTAGCACCTTTCGGCATCATTTTGAGATCAGTCTCCCGATGCTAATAGGGAAATAAACAAGATAACAAGAGATCAGTCTCCTGATGCTAATTTGAGCGGCCGAAGATTACAGAGAATACTCAGAAAAATCGAAAAAATATATACAAATATAGTTTAGTTATTGTCGAATGGTAAGAGATATATTCGAAGTACGAAGCAAACTACATATACTTGAAGAAATCTAGTTGTTCTCTTCAAGATTCGGGAATGGTCGAATGAGATTAATATTTTATTTTTTTACTTTAAAGCTTCTTTGTGGTCCATTGAGAGAGTGTATTAAATAAAAATGTACTTGCCTTTGATTTTGTGGGAGTTCAATTTAGTATAAAGAAACTATGACAATATTATATATTCTCTCCCAAAGGAATCTTAGGTTTTACTTTCTTAATTAATCCAATCATAATTCACTTATCCCAATTAGGGAGTTGGTCCATGGACCCAATACATTATGAATTTCCTCTTCAAGATAAACATAGTTGGGTTATTGATTTTGGATTTTGATCTTTGTTCAACTTGTTCTTGTGAAATACAACACTATATAGGTTTTGCGATTGGTAGAGTCGTATCATCACATCAAGTTTTTCATGATTTCGGCAAAATTAACGTCTAGCAATATTGTGGGGTCAACCTATAGGGATTGTTTGGTAGCGTTTTGTTTTCTTCCCCTCTTCACCTTAGGCTTGACATGACATGATTTTAAGGTGCTACATATAATGTTACCCGGAAATAAATTTGTATAAAATTTAATTAGTTTATTTTTAAGGTGTAAGTTGTTCGATCAATTAATTATTATTTTTTACATAAAAATTGAATCAACACTCCGTTCGTATTTAAAAAATGATAATCTCGAACCACTCATGTATATTTTTTATACTCTCTTTTCCGTTAATTTCTTTTAGCAAATTAAGTATCATGCGTTTCAAATCAAGAAAGGCTTCCCAAACTAATTTTCTCTTAGTTTTTGCCCAATGTATCTCTTTTCTTGTCACTTCTTGTGAAATCTTTGGCCACGATAAGTATTACTAAAAGAGAAAAACGGCTCCTTTTTAAACTTTTGATCACTTTATATATGTGAAGTAAGATAGATCATACGACGCGATACTAGACTACCATATAACTCGATAGTTGTTTGCTAGTGACAATAAATATGATTCAGATATTCAAATTCGAGTCTTAAATCTATGCCTATTAAAAAAGGAAAGATGTATATATTGAGAAGAAAGGAAAAAATAAAGGAAGATGTAAATGGTACTATTTAGTGGTCTTCAATGTGGTCCTCTTAGTAGGTATGGGGAGGATTTTCTTGTTGTGATCCATAAAAGAGTGTGGATCTTGTTTGAGAGAAAAATAAATAAATAAATCACCTCTTTTCTGTTATAATGAGAATTTGATGCTTATTAAAAAACATAGTTTAAAAAGAATTTCATGAGATTTAATAAAATAAAACCACAATATATAAACATCCTAAAGTTTATTAGAGGTGAGTGTGTGAATTGTGATAGAGATGATCAAATTACATTCCACGAAAGAAGCGAAGCAACGCTAGCAATAGGGTACATTGAATCAAACATGAATACATTCAAAATATATAGGTGGTATTCTACGATCCCCTTGAGAAGAGAAAATGAACTATATTATTATGACAAAATTATCCCTCAAGTAGGTATTATTATATCTCAAGAAGAGTGTATATGATATTAATAAATAATAACATAACAATATAATTATTATGTAATACTCCCTCTGGTGCAAAATAAATGACATTTTAGGATAGTAAAAATCCATTTCACCATGATCTTTGATCTTATTTTATTCCATATTGTTTCATTTTTACTCCTAATTTCCACTCAAATTAAAACACCATCATTAAATTGGGTTGATGCATAATTTTTTTTTATCATTTACACAAAATATTGGCTTCGAAAAATATAAAATGACAAGTATTATGAACAGTAAGAATTAGTAGAAAAACGTCGTTTATTTTGCACCGGAGGGAGTAATATATTTTGACATAATAATACATCATTATTTTCTAATATATTATATATTTACATTATTAGTATATTTTATAATTATATACTATATAATATTACTATATGTTTATTTATATTAAATAATATATACAAATAATATGATAGAATATAAATATGGTAATATATATTACTATAGGGGTAATGACATTTTTGACCCCTGAACTTTAATTTTTTAATTAATGTGACCCCTGGACTCTTGAATTGTTTAATGACAACCCTGCGAATAGAACGTTTTGACAAAATTGGACCCTACCGTCACAGAAATCTGACGTGGCGACGTTATCTTCCACGTCAGACAAATCTCACGTGCCACGTCGGCTAGCCACGTCAGATGCCTGCCAACTCACGCGTCCACGTCATGCTGGGGCCCACCACTGACTTACCTTGTCCTCTTCCTCTTATCTCCTTCGAAGAAACCTTTCTCCATCGCTTTCCCAAAACATTGTTTTATTCCAAAAACCTAACCCCACGCTAAATCGACATACCCAACCTTACCCTCATTCCAATACACCTGATAAACAACAAAATCCATATTTGAACAATACCTAGAAACTTATAGGAGATTCGGGACAGGGTGAACGCGAGGTTGTGTTGACAGAATCAGATTGAGAAACACGACGGATTTGCGAGGTGGTGAAGCGGACGCGCGCGTGCGGTTCTGTTTCCCAAAGAACAAGGGTTTCGTTGCAGCTTCTGTTGGTACGTGATAGCATGTTTTTATGCATGATTTTCCCTCCACTTTCTCACTTATCTAGAGCATGATTCTGCTAATTTACCCTTGATTTCATTACTATTGCGGATTCAGGCCTAAAAAGGGAGTTTGTGCTAAAACATGCGTTTTTGGTGCATTTTGAGCGAATTCCAGTTTCAAGACCAGAAGTCGAGGTCCCGAGCCCAAAGCAGCGTTCAAGGTCCCGAGTCGGATTCCCAGTTCGGGACCCCGAAGGGCAAAGGATGTCATTTCCACGTGTCATCCCACCTAAAACGCCCATGTGACTCCTCTGACACTGTTCCTGCGCTCTGCACTGATTACCAAACACCTACCGAACTGACCAGTTCAGCCTCGAGCTCAGTCCAGACCTGCCAAAGCTGGAGAAATCAGACAGCTTTATGCTTTTCCAGCTTTGTGCTTTAAGGAACATGGATCCACTTCTTTAGGCTTTCAATTAATGCATTTTGTCCCTAGTTTTAGGCTGAAGATATTTTGTGCTTAGGGCTCTACTATATAAAGAGCATCTAAGCTTAGTTTAGGGGGATCTCTTCCTAATTTATAATCAATGAGGATAATTTAGAAGTAGCTTAGACTTCTCTCTAGTTTCTCTCTCTAGCCATTGTTAGCTTCTTCAACATTGCTGCCGAGCTATAAACGGAATTTTAGTAACAAGTTTTCTTCCCTTACACTATTTAATTACTTGTTATGCTTTCTTTAATCGTTATTTGTTTATCTCTAAGTATGAGTAGCTAAATTCCTAGTTCTTGGCAAGGCCGATTCAAGGGTTGCAGGGGCAGATTCGAGGCCTTAATGTGCTTAATATATTCTTGATGTTATATTCAACTATTCATCGATTTAATTACATCTTTGCATGATTTAATTTGAGGCCTGATCAACTGAGAATTATCTTGTGTAAATGCTGCCATTTATGTGATGAATACGGAAGGAAAGTTGCATGAGCAAGTAGGCATCTGTTTTGTCTTGACTGTGTCAAAGTGGTCTCGAATAGATAGGTTGGGTAGTTGATTAGAGCTGGGTCACGAGTCCGAAAAACTGAGGGACTTTAGCTCTAGATCTGTCTTTTCTTAGCTTCATGGGCAGTTTGAGTATGACCCTCCCGCATTCGTGCCTGGGGGGATGGCAAACTGTCAAGACTACCTCATGTGTGGAAACGGGGGGTAGTTTCTCTTAAGAGAAAAGTAGGGGATATCCGAGGAATCTGGTCCCCATGTCATTTCTATGACATCTCGAATGGAATACTCTTGAGCTGATGACGATCTGGTCCCGAATGCAACCCAGAATGCCTTTGCCGAGAACACTTTCTCCATCTGATTATTCGTGCTAATTTCACTCTTGTTCTATTTCACGCCTGTGTTGATACTTCTGCATCTGCTTCTGATTTGTTTCGTTATTTCTAGAATTGTTCGCCTATCTACTCATTTTACTATTCGGGACCTCGAACGTGACATTCGGGACCCCGAATACTGCTTTCTTAGATAGAATTGTTAGCTCCCGAATTCTGTCTTGGCTAACTCGTTAGCCACCCTGATTGTTACTTTTTGTGCATTTCACCCCCGAATACATTCAAGACCTTAGATCAGTCTCTCACAATCCCTGTGTTCGACCCTGACTACCACTGTACACTTTATCTCTTGTGCACACACGTTTTCAGGCACTATAAATTTATGTATTTGATTGACAATCAAATTGGCGCCGTTGCCGGGGATTGTTTCAAGACTGATTTATTTTTCTTGTTTGTATGACCAGGAGATCAGCACCCGAATTACTGCCCCTTGATCACGAGCTTGGACGGACCGAAAGAGGACTTCGACGACTGGCACGAGGAGGCTCCAACCCTTGTGTCCGGGACCTCGAACGTTTTTTTAATCTGGAAGATAGTCCGGACCCCGAAAACCTACCCCCGATCTATCCAGAGAGACCTGATATGAATAATCAGGGCCCCGAAGGGGATATTGTTCCCCCGCTTCCTCCACCGATTCAGACCATCGATGATTTCAATGCCGCCCCCGAAGCCCCAACCAGTTGCATTGTCTGGCCAGCAGTCCCGAATGACTGGGAACTCAAGTCTGCAACCATGCATCATCTGCCACTCTTTCGAGGGCTGGCCAAGGAGAATCCGCATCGCCACCTACAGCAGCTACACTCCATTTGCGACGCCATGAAGCCTCACAACGTTTCTGTTGAGCATGCCAAGCTTCGTGCCTTTATGTGGTCCCTCAAGGACGACGCCCTTGACTGGTTTTATGACCTGCGGCCGCAATCTATCAATTCGTGGGCCGAGATGTCTAAAGCTTTCACGGACAAATACTACCCCGTGTCCATAGCAATGGTGACCCGAAAGCAGCTCGTATCCATCCTCCAAAAGGATTCGGAAGATCTTGAGCAATACTATGAGCGGTTTAAAAAGATGCAAGCCCTATGCCCCTCGCATAATCTGTCCGAACATGCCCTCATGCAATACTTTTGTGAAGGACTCAACGGTCGGGACAAGGCCTTGTTGAACGCTGCCGCTAATGGATCCATCACTAGACTCACTCCAGCTGCTGCCAAGGCCACCATCGAACTCATGGCCAAGAACAACCTCCAGCTCAACAACTCCACTAGCGTTCAAGACGCCCGTTCCGCCGCTATGGAGAATCAACTTGCAGCCATCACAGGCATGTTGCAAAACATGGCTTCGGGACAGCCAGTCCAGGTCAAGGCCTGCCAGATTTGTCAATTTTCAGACCACCCAACGGATGCTTGCCCATTCATCCCCGATGAGATTCCAGTCAATGCAGCTGGCGGATTCAATGCCCCATATGGCCAACACTACAATCAAGGTTGGAAGCAACCTAACTATGGATGGAACAACAACCAGCAGGCCGGACCTAGCCATCAGTATGGACAAAACCCATACGGAAATCACCCCCCTCCTTTCAACATGCAGGCCTTCAAGCCCAGGCCCAATTTTCAGAATTACCAGTACCAGAGGCAGCCTCCCCCGGACCAGAATTTCACCATGCCACCACCCCCGAATGAGGACCCTTCCCCCGACAAAAAGAAAATCGCCGAGCTGGAAAAACAGATTCGGACCCTCATGGCCGAAATGAAGGAAGTAAAAAATGGAGGGAGATTTCCAGGGCAAACGGAACCTAACCCGAAGCATGAAGCGTGTGCCATGAACCTCCGCAGTGGCCTCGAGATCCCTTCTAGTGTCCACCCAGGCCCCGAAGCCGATACTGTTATTCCTGGTCCCGAAGTCAATAATACTGCACCACCACCTCCCGAACAACCTACTGACCAGCCCGAGAAGTCCCGATTTGGTGACGCAGCCCTAGATCACTTCTTCTCCAGCAAGAAGTCTCGCTGTAAGAAGAAGCAGCCCGTTGAGGAGGAAGAATTCTCCCAAGAATTCATAAACAAAGTCTTCGAACCCCCGTTCCCTCAACGGTTGGTCAAAAAGAAGAAAGAGGAAGAAGATCGGGACATCTTTGAGATGTTTAGCAAGGTTGTCATCAATATTCCGCTCCTCAAGGCCATCAAAAACATGCCCCGATATGCTAAGTTTTTGAAACAGCTATGCACCAACAAGAACAAATTCACGGAGGTAAATAGAATCAGTGTGGGAGCTAATCTGACCGCCCATATCCAGTGAAAAATTCCACCCAAGTGCAAAGACCAGGGAATGTTCACAGTTCCGTGCAAGATCGGGACTATCGAGATTGGAAAGGCAATATGCGATTTGGGAGCCGGAATTAATGTTATGCCCTTGACCATCTACAATGGCCTTGGACTCGGACCCTTGAAGGAAACCACACTAGTGATCCAACTTGCAGACCGTTCGGTAGTATATCCCAAAGGAATCGTAACGGATGTTCTGGTCCAGATTGGTGAATTCTTATTCCCAGCAGATTTCTATGTTCTCTCCATGGAAAACCCCACGAACACCAAGTCTTCGGATCTGCTCTTGGGACGTCCCTTCTTGGCTACTGCCCGCGCAAAGATTGACTGCTATGAGGCCTCGATATCTCTCGAGTTCGACGGGGAAATTATCCGTTTCAACATGCTAGACTCCATGAAGTACCCTCCCGAATTTTCCAATGTCAACTTTGTTGATATAATAGATCCCCTTGTGGAGGAAATTTCTGAACTGAATTCTGTCGAGCCCTTGAAACTGATTCTTGACCGAAGTCTCACCCCCGAATCTCTGCAAGAGATGACAGCTTCCATCACGGTCCCATCTGAACTATGCACAGTTGCAGCAGCCCTCGAAGAAAATTCTGCTCTAGTGGTTGAACCCCCGAGCGATTCTCCCGAATGCGCAGATCATGTACGAGTTCCACCATCTCTGGAACAAGCCCCAGACCTCGAACTCAAAACACTGCCCTCACACTTGAAGTATGCATACCTCGGGGAGGGAGAGTCGCTTCCAGTCATAATTTCCAACAAGTTAGAAGCAGACCAAGAGACTGAGCTCGTGAACCTCCTCCAGAGTTTCAAGAAGGCTATCGGATGGACGATCGCCGACATCAAGGGACTGTCACCATCCTTATGCACTCACCGCATACATCTTGAAGATGACTCCAAGACAGTGAGACAGCCTCAAAGGCGTTTGAACCCCCCCCTGATGGAGGTGGTCAAGAAAGAGGTCTTGAAGCTGCTCGATGCCGGGGTTATTTACCCCATTTCTGATTCTCCATGGGTTAGCCCAGTTCAGGTGGTCCCGAAGAAAACTGGCATCACAATCATTCCAGGTCCCGAGGGTCAGCCAATCCCCTCCCGAATCCAGAATGGATGGCGTGTGTGCATTGACTATCGACGCCTGAACGAAGCCACCCGAAAAGACCATTTCCCACTTCCCTTCATAGATCAGATGCTGGAGCGCCTTGCGGGCAAGACGCATTATTGCTGCCTAGATGGGTATTCGGGATTCCACCAGATTCCAGTAGCCCTTGAAGACCAGGAGAAAACCACCTTCACGTGCCCCTTCGGGACCTTTGCTTACAGACGTATGCCCTTTGGGTTATGCAATGCCCCGGCCACGTTCCAGAGGTGCATGGTCAGCATCTTTTCAGAATTTGTAGAAGAATGCATCGAGGTATTCATGGACGACTTCACGGTCTATGGTAACTCCTTTTCCGAATGCCTCTTGAATTTAAAGAAAATTCTGCAAAGATGTATAGAAACAAACCTTGTTCTTAATTTCGAAAAATGTCATTTCATGGTCGATCAAGGACTAATCCTGGGCCACATCGTGTCCCGAAAGGGTATCGAAGTGGACAAGGCCAAAATTCAAGCTATCAAGACCTTGCCTTACCCCTCGAATATTCGAGACGTGCGTTCTTTTCTTGGGCATGCAGGTTTTTATAGGAGGTTCATCCGGGATTTTTCCAAGATTGCCCAGCCAATGTGCCAATTACTACACAAGGATGTGGACTTCGTATTCGATGACCAGTGCAAGAAGGCATTCGAGACTCTGAAAGCTAAGCTCATTTCTGCTCCTATCATTCGAGCCCCCGACTGGACACTCCCGTTCGAAATCATGTGCGACGCAAGCAACCAGGCTTTGGGAGCTGTTCTGGGTCAGAAGAAAGACAAGGAGACTTATGTTATTTATTATGCCTCCAAGTTGTTGGATCCCGCCCAACAAAACTATACAACAACAGAAAAAGAGCTTCTGGCCATTGTCTATGCCCTTGATAAGTTTCGGCAGTACCTCCTGGGCACAGAAGTGATAGTGTACTCTGACCACTCCGCTCTTCGATGCCTGCTCAAGAAGACAGACGCAAAACCTAGACTTATCCGCTGGATTCTCCTGCTTCAAGAGTTCAACCTAGCCATCAAAGATAAAAAAGGGACCGAGAACTGCGTAGCTGATCATTTGAGTCGACTCCCGCATCAAGAAGACGACTCCCAAGTAACCATTCGGGAGTCTTTCCCTGATGAGCATTTGTGCTTAGTTGACACGGCAAAGTACCCCTGGTTCACGGACATAGCTAACTATTGTGCCACTGGTGCGCTTCCAGTCGAGGCCTCGAGTGCAGAACACAACCGAATCCGCAAACAAGCCAAGTATTATGTCTGGGACAGCCCTTACCTATGGAAACATTGTTCAGATCAAATCGTTAGGCGCTGTGTCTCCACAGACGAGGTCCCGTCCATCCTCAAGTTCTGTCATTCAACAACGGAAGGGGGACATTTTGCTGCAAAGAAAACCGCACTCAAAGTCCTCGAGGCGGGTCTTTACTGGCCCTCCATCTTCAAGGACAGTTATTTATTTTGCGCAACGTGCCCTCGATGCCAAGCCATGGGAAACATCAGAGCCCGAAACCAAATGCCCTTGACCAGCATCATTGCGTGCGATATTTTCGATATTTGGGGCATTGACTTCATGGGACCGTTCCCGAGTTCATTCGGGCATACGTATATTCTGCTTGCAGTAGATTACGTCTCCAAATGGATCGAAGCCAAGGCCACAAAAACTGACGATTCAAGGGTGGTTGCCTATTTTCTCAGAACACACATCTTTAACCGATTCGGGACCCCTCGAGCTCTCATCAGCGATCGGGGGACTCATTTCTGCAATCGAACAGTCGCTTCGCTACTTAACAAGTATGGAGTGACTCATCGAGTGTCTACAGCTTACCACCCCCAAACCAATGGGCAAGCTGAGGTCTCGAATCGGGAGATCAAGGCCATCCTCGAGAAAACAGTGAATCAGTCACGAAAAGATTGGAGTCTCAAGCTAGGGGACGCGCTTTGGGCCTACCGCACCGCATTCAAGACCCCGATCGGCATGACACCATATCGGTTGGTCTATGGCAAGCCGTGTCACCTTCCAGTCGAAATAGAACACAAGGCCTTTTGGGCACTCAAGAAAGTCAACATGGACTTGAACTTAGCGGGAAAGGAACGCTGTTTGCAAATTCAAGAGCTTGAAGAACTTCGGGGGAACGCCTATGAGAATTCCATGATCTACAAGGACAAGACCAAAGCCCAGCACGACAAGCACCTCGTAGTCAAAAACTTCACCATTGGGCAGAAAGTTTTGCTCTACAACTCCAGACTACGGATTTTTTCGGGCAAGCTCAAGTCCAAATGGTCGGGACCATACCGAATCACTGCAGTATTTGATCATGGTGCTGTTGAGATCCAGAATTTGGACAGCGGGGAGCCATTCAAGGTGAACGGTCATCGGTTGAAGCCCTTCTATGAGGGATTCAAGCCCTCAACTGCAGAAGAAGCAAGGGTCGAGGACCCAACACTCAACACTCCCGAATGAGGACACGACGTCCAGGCCTGGACGATAATCAAGGCCAAGTGTGGGGACAAGCCCCTGATTTCTAACCCCCTTCCTTTAATTTTCTTATCTCTTACTTCTGCACCCGACATCCTCTTTTCCATCTTCCCAAAACCCATTTCTTATCTTCCCTAGGTGATTTTAATTAGTTTTGTCCAGACTTATTCCTTTTGTCCATTGGTTTCTTTAGTTTCTTCTATTTTTTTCTTATTATTCGAGTCAACTCTAACTTTTCAAATTTTTTATGTGCACTTTTTATGTTACCTAGGAAACAAATTTTCATTTTCGTTGTCCTATCCCCCTTTCATTTAATTTTTATGTTCCCCTCTCTCCTTTATTTAATGCCTTGTCCCCTTCTTTATTACCCCCATTTAATTACCTCTGATTTTATTCTTATCTCTCCTCTCTCCAACATCCCAAAAGCTGATTTGCTTTCTCTGATTCCCGTACAGGTGTAAGCGCACGCTGCCCATGGCACTTAGCGCCCTCTCCCATCGCGCCACGTGGACAACGGAGGATGAAGCGTCAGTTCCCGCCTCTCTCTCCACGTTTCCACGCCTGCCACAACCTACTCACCCACGCCACCTAAACCGTCACCCTTCCACGTTACCCAACCGTTACCCAACCAAACCCTTTTCAGCTCTCCCAATCAAATCAAAACGCAGCTTTCCCTCTGCTTTCCCAACACAAAACCCTATCCCCTCCCTTATGGCACACACCAGCATTAACCTCAACAAAAATCCCTCCTCTCACTCTTCTACCCCCACCCCTACTCCTCTCTCCAACCCGAAACAGCCGCACACCATCACCTCCGACCACTCACCCGCCGCCACTGAACGGCTCGGATCCACATCCTCTGAGACCACCCTCAGCCTAGATGAAGCCCCCCACACCATCCCTCTCCCAGACATGACCAGATCTGGCAAGGTTCGCCGTGTCCCACCAACCACCACCGCCGGTAGCAAGAAGAGAACGCCTCCCAGCCCGGTCAACTCCGTTCCCCTCGACGTTAAGCCTATCGGTTACGTCATCCCGTCCGACACCGACGGTGAGGAGGAACCCCAGTCCAGTTCTAGCCTCCGGGAAGCCCGGCGGGTGGAGAGAGAGAATGAGGAGCAATTCCCGTGGGATTCCGACGACCAGCGAGAGGAGGAGGACGACGGCGGACAAGACGGTGAAGAGGAGGTCGAGCTGACTGAGCGACCAGAAGCGCAGGACGCCCAGGACCCCGAGCACACTGCTCCCGGTCCCGAGGACATTCCAGAGGGCCCAACTGAGGAGGTCACCAAGGAAGGAGAAGGGGAGATCGACCCACCCCAACCTCCCAGTCCACCCCCGAAACCGGCCAGGGGTAAGACCCGAGCCGCTAAGAACGCTCCCAAGCCCCCTGCACCCAAGGCTCAAGCCCCCAAACCTCCGGCCGCTAAGAAAAGGAAGGCCCCGGCCTCTTCCAAGGGCAAAGCGCCTGCTACTGAGACCCCCCGCAAATCCCAGCGCGTCGAGACAAAGGATGAGGAGTTCGATTCCGCTCCGGGCTCTCGACCCAGTTACCTGGTAACAGCTAACCTTGAAACTTTCAATGAGCTTTTCATCTTTAACGATAAACCTTCCTTGGATAAGGTACATTTGATGAATTTTAAGGGAGTAGCCCCATGCCCTAAGTTAGATATGGAGTTCTATGATAAGATGGGTGTTGGGTCCCGAATTCGGGAGTATATCAGTGGTATCGGGTGGGAGAGTTTCTTTTATATGGATCAGCCTACTTATCTGGAACTCAGTTTGGAGTTCTTTGCTAGTTTTTGGTATAAGTTTGATCTGTTCAAGCCTAAGGGTGGGGTAGGTCCCGATTTGTCTGCGAAGGGTTGTGTGAATTTCAGGCTTGCAAGTAAATGGCACCCTCTGTCCCTCAACGACTTCAACGTTTATCTTGGTTTCGTCAGTCGTGAAGGGACTCAAGAGGCCGCCTATCAAAATGCTCTCACCACCGTTCCTGCTGAATTCAACAATCACAAAGCACTTTGGGAGCTCTCTGGCCAAGATGAGATCATCTTCGACTCTCGCAATACCAAAGCCCACTGCATTCAAGACCCGGCGCTCCGCATCCTGCAACGCTTCCTGTCCATTGCCCTCGCGGGTAAATTCGGGACCTCTGGACAGCTTGCCCAAACGGAGTTGTTCTTTCTCTGGGCCATGTACCACAAGAAACGGGTCAATCTTGGATACTGGATCGCCACCGCTGCTCATAACGTCGCCAATGCTCCCCAGGGTCGCTCTCCTGTTCTTGGAACAGTTGTCACCAGCTTGGCCTCAAAGCTTTACACTTCGACACTTCGGGAGCTCAATCTGTATCGACACCCGAGTTCCTTCAAGATCCTTGGATTCAAATCTTTGGACGCGATGGAATTTCTCTGTGTCATTAATGGTGTCTTGAGTTTCCATGCAGGTAACAAGGGTCGGATCGAAGGCAAGTATAGGTACCCAGACCTCTCCAAGCCGTCTGCTGCTCCCGAGCCTCCGTCTAGCAACGCCACCACTTCACCAGCCCCGAAACCCGCAATTGACTCCCGAGTGCCCGACAACATTCCAGCTGACGACACCACGAACCAGCTCCTCTGCCTCATCCTGGAAACCAATCTTGCAATCCTTCGAGAGATCCAGACTCAAGCAGACGTGCTGATTGCGATGCGCCGTCCTCGTCCTCCCCCATGATCCCGAACAATTTTAATCACTTTTGCCCCTGCGTGGGCTGGCTATCACTCTTGAACAATTTCCATTCCTGCTTTCATTTTAAACTGCTTTATCTTTTGTCTCCCTTCCGCATTGAGGACAATGCGCTGCCTACGTGTGGGGGGGAGTTTAAAAACTGCTAGTATTTATCATTATTATCTTGCTCACATTCTAGTTTAATTTTCCTAAGTTTATGCATGACTTTCTTTAAAACTTTTTTTCGGATTTTAGCTCAAGGCCTATTTTTGAAAACACCTCAATAATGGACACACACCTGACTTGTGCACATAGAAGAAAAATGCTGTCCTAGTCAAGGTCCCGAATGATTCATGCTTTGCCTGTTATGCCTTATACCTGCTTCAAGACCTAGACACCAGTAGTCACAACTTAACACCTTGTGAGCATTTGAGCCTTCATGCCTATATTTATTGTTTGAGTGAATGCATGACTAGGTATTGGTTGGGCTTGCATGATATCCATGGGTATAGACACATTTAGACATAGGAAAGCAGTAAAAAGATTAAGTCTTCGCATCACATTATCTTCTCTCATCTTTTCTGTTCTGTTTTCTTTTATTACTCCCGAACCACTTCTTGACCCTCCATTCTGACCATTTGAATTTTCGTTGATCTTTCTTTTGGCAGGTGAGCGATGTTGTTGGGCGCACCATCGAGGGCTAGACTAGACAGAAGAAGCAGCAAAAGCGAAGTGTGGGGGCTCCCGAATACATTCACGGTCCTGAATACTGGCACCAATTCAAGGGCAGACCAAAACGAAAAAACCACTTCCCACCCACAGCAAAACACAAGTGTGGGGAAGTGGAATCAGACATCTGGCCCCCAAAGAAAAGGTCTCATTCCTCAACCAGACCAGCTCTCTTCCTCTCTCTCTCGAAAAAAAATATATATATATATATATATATATATATATATTTTTTTTTTTTCGAGAGAGAGGAAGACAATACTTTCGAAGCCAGAAGAGGAAAATCGGCAGCCAGCATCCACTCAAGGTCGTGAACCTCGGTCCCGAAACGCAGCAAGAGTCCCCCTCGAAGAAGAAAAGCCTAGTCTAGCCTTCGCTCCAGCAACATTGTCTCACCATTTGATTCTTTCTTGCCAAGGGAGCATTCCAGGTTTGAGTTGGTTCCACCACCTTCTCATTTCACTTCCTTACCTTCCCTCTTCTCCACTTTCTCTTCTCGATACGCTCCTTCCATTTCCTCTCATCAATTACTTTCTTTGTTTCCCCTTCTTACCCTTGATGCGAAGTCTTTTGATTGCTAGATTGCCTATGCATGTGTCTAATGTACTCGGATTGATATGTAAGCTTGATTTTGTGCCGTGTTATTGCGTACTTGAGTGTTTAAACACCTAGCCTTGTTCATGAGCGTGAGTGCAAACAGCAATCCATGTGAGGACTGCTGGTTGATAGGCTGATGTGGAAAATCCATTCTTAAGGGTCGTTATCCTTCTGATTGGATGCAGGTGTATCTAGGCAGGGCTTGATTTCATTCGGGGTTCCGAATCTTGAGTAGCATGATTTTTCTCTGTGCTATTGTTTGGTGTGTCTGTTCTATTTTGGGGACTGTTTTAAATTTTGTGAATGCTCGAGGGCGAGCATTGGGCAGTGTGGGGGCTATTTGATAGCATGTTTTTATGCATGATTTTCCCTCCACTTTCTCACTTATCTAGAGCATGATTCTGCTAATTTACCCTTGATTTCATTACTATTGCGGATTCAGGCCTAAAAAGGGAGTTTGTGCTAAAACATGCGTTTTTGGTGCATTTTGAGCGAATTCCAGTTTCAAGACCAGAAGTCGAGGTCCCGAGCCCAAAGCAGCGTTCAAGGTCCCGAGTCGGATTCCCAGTTCGGGACCCCGAAGGGCAAAGGATGTCATTTCCACGTGTCATCCCACCTAAAACGCCCATGTGACTCCTCTGACACTGTTCCTGCGCTCTGCACTGATTACCAAACACCTACCGAACTGACCAGTTCAGCCTCGAGCTCAGTCCAGACCTGCCAAAGCTGGAGAAATCAGACAGCTTTATGCTTTTCCAGCTTTGTGCTTTAAGGAACATGGATCCACTTCTTTAGGCTTTCAATTAATGCATTTTGTCCCTAGTTTTAGGCTGAAGATATTTTGTGCTTAGGGCTCTACTATATAAAGAGCATCTAAGCTTAGTTTAGGGGGATCTCTTCCTAATTTATAATCAATGAGGATAATTTAGAAGTAGCTTAGACTTCTCTCTAGTTTCTCTCTCTAGCCATTGTTAGCTTCTTCAACATTGCTGCCGAGCTATAAACGGAATTTTAGTAACAAGTTTTCTTCCCTTACACTATTTAATTACTTGTTATGCTTTCTTTAATCGTTATTTGTTTATCTCTAAGTATGAGTAGCTAAATTCCTAGTTCTTGGCAAGGCTGATTCAAGGGTTGCAGGGGCAGATTCGAGGCCTTAATGTGCTTAATATATTCTTGATGCTACATTCAACTATTCATCGATTTAATTACATCTTTGCATGATTTAATTTGAGGCCTGATCAACTGAGAATTATCTTGTGTAAATGCTGCCATTTATGTGATGAATACGGAAGGAAAGTTGCATGAGCAAGTAGGCATCTGTTTAGTCTTGACTGTGTCAAAGTGGTCTCGAATAGATAGGTTGGGTAGTTGATTAGAGCTGGGTCACGAGTCCGACAAACTGAGGGACTTTAGCTCTAGATCTGTCTTTTCTTAGCTTCATGGGCAGTTTGAGTATGGCCCTCCCGCATTCGTGCCTGGGGGGATGGCAAACTGTCAAGACTACCTCATGTGTGGAAACGGGGGGTAGTTTCTCTTAAGAGAAAAGTAGGGGATATCCGAGGAATCTGGTCCCCATGTCATTTCTATGACATCTCGAATGGAATACTCTTGAGCTGATGACGATCTGGTCCCGAATGCAACCCAGAATGCCTTTGCCGAGAACACTTTCTCCATCTGATTATTCGTGCTAATTTCACTCTTGTTCTATTTCACGCCTGTGTTGATACTTCTGCATCTGCTTCTGATTTGTTTCGTTATTTCTAGAATTGTTCGCCTATCTACTCATTTTACTATTCGGGACCTCGAACGTGACATTCGGGACCCCGAATACTGCTTTCTTAGATAGAATTGTTAGCTCCCGAATTCTGTCTTGGCTAACTCGTTAGCCAATTAAAACCCCCCTGATTGTTACTTTTTGTGCATTTCACCCCCGAATACATTCAAGACCTTAGATCAGTCTCTCACAATCCCTGTGTTCGACCCTGACTACCACTGTACACTTTATCTCTTGTGCACACACGTTTTCAGGCACTATAAATTTATGTATTTGATTGACAATCAGTACGTTTCTTTATTGGAACTTTTCATAGTGGGGTGCTGTTTCCTTTGTGGCCGTTGTGGTCCCGATTGTAGTCTAGGGTTTCATAATGGGCAGATTGCAAGTTTATTTTGGTGGGGTAGTATTGTGGAAGGGTAATGACCTAAAATATATGGGGGGATTTGTTGAAGATGTTGATGTTGATCCTGACAAGATGACGTACATGCAACTGTTAGGGTGGTGTGCTTCAATGGGGTTTAAAAACATAAATTGTATATATTTTAAAAAACCCAATTCGCATTTTGTGTTTGAGATTTCTGATGATGCGTCTATTATGCCCCTAGTTAATCATTTACTGACTGGTGGTGAGGGTAATATTTATGTTGAACATTGTGAGACATTTCACCCGTTATTGTCTACTGACAACCCTAAGTTGACTGGTATAAGACTGGGGCTAATAGATGAAGAAGAGAAGCACATGGGTAGTAATAATTTGGAGAGAGGTGGTCAGAATGAAGGAAGAAGTGATAGTTGGAGAATTAATGAGGTGGGTGGGTTTAGAATTGATGAGAGTTGTAATAGTGGGAATAAGTTGAGCGAAAAGGTAATGGTTGAAGTTGGAAAAATGAAGCGTAATGTACTTGATAATGCTACTGTTAGTGGTGGTTATGTCCCAAATAATGGCAGTGGTTTGGGAGGGGGTGATGAGGATACTATTGAGGAGGTAACAGTGGAGGGTAGATTAATGGAAGAATTGATGGAGGATATAGGACTTGATGACTTAAATGAGATTACTAAGTGTAATGATGGTAATGAGCAGGGAACGGATGATGAAGAGGAAAATAATGGTGAAGGTGATGAGCAGGAAAGGGATGATGCAGGTGTGGGTGAAGGTGGTGAGGTTGATGTAAATGCTGCTATTGAGGGTGAATGTGATGAGCTGGAAAGGAATGATCCACGTGGAGAGCATAAAGGTACACGTTTGTCTGCTTTTCTATTAAATATCAAAATACAAGTTTCTTACATTTAGGGACAATAAATGGTTTCTTATATTTTTTATCTTGACACACACATGACTTTTGTTTTTTTCTTATTGGCTGAAAACAGGTACTAATGATGTTGAAATAGCAATACGTGGAAACAAGAAAAATGCCTTCCATATCCCTGAAGAATACTTAGTGAATGTGGAAGAATTAACTGATAATGAGGATGAAGAGTTACAGCATGGGAGGAATGTGTTGATGGGTTTATTGCAGAAACCAAAAGGGAATATTAAGTATGGGGTGGAGGAGGTTGCATCTCAGCTGGAGGATGAAGAGCTTCAGAATATAAATGCTGAAGAGAGACAGGAAAGGGATGATGGAGAGCCAAAGTTAAGTGATGGAGAGCCAAACTTCAGTGATAATGAAGGCAGCTTTATGGTTACAACTGATGGTGAACATGGCAGTAGGAGGACATCAAGATCTCAGTGGTTCAACCCTGAAAGCAAAGTACCTGTGATCAGTACTGGCCTAAAGTTCTTAAACAAGGCTCAATTCAAGTTGGCTGTTAACAGATTAGCTCTCCATCAGCGCAGAGACATTAAGTATGTGAGGAATGAAGCAAAGCGATGCAGAGCTGAATGTAAAGATGAAGGGTGCGATTGGAGGATACTTTGCAGCATAGATAGCAGGAGTGGAGACTGGAAAGTGAAGACTTGTCAACCTCATCATGGTTTGTTATGTCAAGAAGTGTTGAAGAGCTCAAGGTTAACCTACAAGGTGATAGCAGACTATTTCATAAGGAAAAGAGGTTTGGCAGCCTTAACAATGACACAACAAGAGATCTTCGATGGTGTCTACTCGAAATGGACTATTGAGCCTTCAATGACTCAATGTCGGTGGACTAAGAGGAGGATCGTGTCAAAGTTACAAGGGAATGTGGAATTGGAATTTGATAGATTGCAGGACTATGTTGAGGAACTAAAGAAGAGTAATGTTGGTAGCACCATTTCCCTAGACACTGAAGAAGTTGATGGGAAAAATGTTTTTAGAGGCTTGTATTTATGTTTTGCTGCATTGAAGAGAGGCTTCAAGAATGGTTGCAGACCTGTCATAGGTTTAGATGGGGCATTCCTTAAAGGACCTTTTAAGGGAGAATTGTTGTTGGCTATTGGTAAGGATGCCAATAATCAAATGTACCCATTGGCCTGGGCAGTGGTTGAGAAAGAAGATATGAGGACATGGAAATGGTTTTTACTGCTGCTGATGAGAGACTTAAATATCCCTGGTGGGGCTGGTGGTGGATGGACATTCTGCAGTGATCAACAAAAGGTATGTATGAATATTAATGTCATGTAATACGTTTTAGTGTTTCTGGTTAGATTGAATGATTAATGCCATGTAATACTTTTTAGTATTTCTGGTTTGATTGCATGAATATTAATGTCATGTAATATTTTCTGGTTGCTGGTTGGTTTACTGGAATATATTAATGTTGCTGGTTGGTATGAGTGGAATATATTAATGTTGATGGTTGGTTTGCTGGAATATATTAATGTTGCTGGTTGGTATGAGTGGAATATATTAATGTTGCTGGTTGGTTGCTGGAATATATTAATGTTGCTGGTTTGTTTGCGTGAATATTAATGCCATGTAATTTTTAGGGACTTGTTAAAGCTATACATGACCTAATGCCGGAGGCAGAACATAGAAGGTGCGCAAGGCATATCTTTGCCAAATGGAGGAAGAAGAACAGTGGTACACAGTTACAAAAACAGTTCTGGGCAACCGTTAAAGCAAGCACCTGGCAAGACTATGAAGTGGAGCTGAACAAACTGGGGGATATCGGCAGTGAGGCAAAGGAGGATTTTGAGAGAGCTAATCCACGCCTTTGGTGTAAGGCTTTTTTCACAAACACTCACTGTAAGTCAGATGTTGTTGACAACAATATGTGTGAAACTTTCAATAGTTATATCTTGCCAGCTAGGTTTAAGTCTATAGTTTCTCTTCTAGAAAAAATTAGGCTTATGGTTATTAAGAGGACTAATGATAGGAGAATATTTATGGATAGATTTAAAGGAGATTATGGGAGTAGGATATGGTCAAAGATTGAGGTTAACAGAGACCTAAGCAGGGAATTTAGGATGCTACATTCTTGTTCTACTGGATGTGAAGTGGCTAGGTCAAGTGACATAACTGACAAGTACATTGTCACATTGACTAAGCATACATGTAGTTGTAGATTATGGGACTTGACAGGTATACCTTGTGGGCATGCAATGTGTGCTATAAGGTTCAACAAAGAACAAGTGGAGCAGTACATCAGTCCATACTACACGAAGGCCATGTACCAAAAGTCGTACAAGTACACTATTAGACCTGTTAATGGCCCAAAATTTTGGCCAAAAACTGGCAAAGCTCCTGTTGTACCACCAAAATTGGGTGCACCAAGGGGAAGACCCAAGCAGAAGAGAATTCTGGAAGATTGGGAGGCAGTTGTTGGTGTAAACGTAAAATTATCAAGGAAAGGCACATTGATTACTTGTGGCATCTGCTTTAGACGTGGACATAACAGGATGGGTTGCCCTAGTAAGGTTAGTGATAATTTCTGCATTGTATTTTTTTTTATTTTGCACATGAGATGGTATTTAATCGTTTGTTAACTATTTTACAGAAGACCCCAAATGCACCAGATGCACCTGTTGAGGTCCCGATTGCACCAGTGGAGGTCCCGATTGCACCTGTTGAGGTCCCAATTGCACCAGTGGAGGTCCCGATTGCACCAGTGGATGTCCCGATTGCACCAGTGGAGGCCACAATTTACGATGAGGAATTTAATGAAGCATTTGTGTCGCAGCCGCCACTAACTGTAGAGGACCTAACAGATGGGAGTTCAAACTCAACTGCATGTGCACAACCAGCTAAGAATCCTAATGTGATACCACCACAACAACCTGGTAAGAAGAGGGGCAGACCAGCTAAGAATCCTAATGTGATACCACCACAACAACCTGGTAAGAAGAGGGGCAGACCAACTAAGGGTGGGAAGAAAGATAAAGCCAAAGACTGATGAAACTGAAGAAGTGTGATCTAGCTGGAAGATACTTTTGTAATATCAACAAAATACTTTTGTAATAGCTAGGAAGTCTGTCTTCTAGTAGCTTCATGTTGATTACTGGATATACTTTTGGTACCTCTTTTAGACTATGTTGCAGCTTGATGTTGTTTACTGGATATTACAAACTTCTTTTGGTACCTCTTTTGTACTAGCTACATGGAACTATATGTTGCAGCTTGATGTGATTACTGGAAATGAAAACTTCTTCTGGTTTAGGTCTAACTTCAGTGATGTTAATTTTTGCGTGAATGTTAATTCTTTTGACATCATTTTTGTGTGATATAGGATTCCATTACCAGCAGCACTCACTACCTTTGATTCCAAATTGACAACAATTCTTTAATTCTTTCCAAAACATTATTTTGCTTCCAACAAACACACACTTGTTCAAACATTTCTTTAAATGAGTAAACTAGGATAAAGCATTGTAAAGAAAGATGAACTAGATTTGACATTTGCTAACATTCAAGCCAAACAATACATGACAATGAAAATTGTCCAGCAAAATACAATAAACCAAATTCGTCTTCGCATTTTCAAACTACAACATATCTGGTTTCTAACTACCAATTCCAATCTCTCATTCTCTTCTTTCAAATTTTTGGCTTCATTCTTCAACCTTTTAACCATACTATCCAGTCTAGCCTCCTTCTGCCTCAGCTCTTCACACTCATCAGCTAACATACCACAGTCTGCAACCAGCTCTTTCTCCCTATTCCTCAACCCAATAATTACCTGCTTGGCCCGATCAGGCATCTCATCGTCCACCCATTTGTGGAAATTGCACCGGTTGAAAAAGGCACATGTGACGAATCTCCTACCTGGATTGACGTCGGTCCAAGAAGCCCAGAGCGGAGCCTTCCTCCCACAATAACACTTCATATAACTCCCTTCATAATCTAAGATAGGTTTTTGCCCAATCGTTGAAATTATGAACGTTTGCCGGTGACTGCGCGCACTTACTGAGTGGGACTCGGCAGCGTTGGAGTTGGCGTTTGAGGACCGTGATGAGGACATAGTCGATTGCTTCATTCAGTAAGGGCACTAGAGGTTAAGGGTTTTGATAGGAGAAAAGATTCAGTAGAGGAAGAGAGGTAAAGTGGAGGTTAGGGTTTGCAAAGTTAGAGAAGATGAAGAAAGAAGGGGTCACGCGGGTTAGAAGAAGATATAGGACAAGGTAAGTCAGTGGTGGGCCCCAGCATGACGTGGACGCGTGAGTTGGCAGGCATCTGACGTGGCTAGCCGACGTGGCACGTGAGATTTGTCTAACGTGGAAGATAACGTCGCCACGTCAGATTTCTGTGACGGTAGGGTCCAATTTTGTCAAAACGTTCGATTCGCAGGGTTGTCATTAAACAATTTAAGAGTCCAGGGGTCACATTAATTAAAAAATTAAAGTTCAGGGGCCAAAAATGTCATTACCCCTATTACTATATTTGGTAAGAGAACAACCAAATAAAACACACGATCGATTTCCAATAAACTTAGCAATTCATATTTATAGATATTTGACATTCCAATTTAAATTGCTAATGAAACAACAAAATTTATATAAAAAATGTTAATATCTCTAAAGTTAAACTCTAATTCACTATATCATCTATTTCAAAAAATATACAAAATATTCAATTTTTATTTTAACTCAAATGACTAGTATAATTGAGCATCATAATTTCACTAAAAATAATAGATTTTGTAATTTGAGAGTAACGCATACAACTTTGTAGGTCCATTTCTCAAACTAGCTATAGTTTATCTGGATTACCTTTCACATGGCCCAAACCGACCCTCTTTTTAAACGGGCCACCCGCAGGCCTCACGAGCTAGTTCATTTTTTGATTTACCTAGCATAAAAATTGGACATAGTGGTGATGGTGGTGCAGATCGGATTGTTCATGGAGGTGACGGTAGACGAGCGTGGTGGGCAGAGGATGGTGGTAGTGGTGATGGTGGGTTGTTTGTTGGTAGAGAAGGAAGCACGAACGAAAGAAGCGACGCTAGTTTGCTTTAATAAGGGTCGGGCCTGGACACGTACCTAAAATTTGAGAGCCCAGGTCCGGTCCTTTAACATTAACAGGCTAAGTTGGGCTGGGTCGGGTTTAAAATTTGATTGTCCAAGTCTGTCTATTTCTCGTAAAGTTCGAACCGACCTTACGAGCGATCCGTCCGGTTAACAAGTCTAGTTGAAAGTGAAGGATATTATAAATTATAATTTTATATATCTTATGCAAAAATTATTGGATTATTTAGATTTACCACCGCTAAATTAACCTCACAACTCTTTTGGTTCAGTATGTTTAAGTAATTTCAGATCAAGGTATTTTTTATAAGATTCCCAAAATATTAAAATTTCAGATCGAATTCCTTGGAATAGGTATAATTAAATTTAATTTAATTTACAACTAATTAAAAGCACACAATTAATGAGGCATCAATCAAATTGATTAACGCATTTAGCCTAGAATGATAACAATGTTAGAAACAATATTAGCATTTATATCATGAGTTCATAAGAGTGTGTATATATATGTTCTTAATATCAATATTTAACGTTCCAAATCTAAAATAATTTTTGTTTTGGAGACTTTTTAATCAAATAATGGAAAAATCAGTTAGGAAATTTAATTAGTAAAATAGGCATCAAATTTAATGAGGCAAAGCTTGTTTAAACTCGTTTAGTAAATAAATTAGTAAGATGATCAAGCTAAGCTTGAGCCAGGCCAATCAAACCTTGTTATTTAGGTTTTACACGAATTTGAACCAAGCTTGACTTTTTAAAAAATATTTAACTAGTCGAGTTTGAGTTCGCCCAGATTCAACCGGGTTCGGCTCGGCTCATTCGTAACACCAAGCACCATTGCATGACTTTTTTAAAAATATCTTCTTTTTTTCATACTTTGTCTTTTGGGTAGAGAAAGAGCGCAAACGCCCAAATCTAATGGAAATAGCTAGTGCATACTACATTGTGAAGCATAACAAAAGCTCGTTATTTCTTAAGGAAAAATGGAAATTGAAAACACGTGATGCATTTGGAAAAAAATCATTAAACTTTGCTTAAACGAGACATGATCATAGATTATAACAAGAGTTCTAGCATACGTTGTTGTACCCGACGAGAAACAGATAACAAACGCGAGAGACAACGATACATGTTTTTTATTTGCTTAAACTATTTCAATTGCAATTGTCATGTAACTCGTGCTTAATTTATGACTCGATCGATAGCTATATTAATTAGTGTTTGACTTCTTTTTTGGCTTATTTCAGCAAGTAAAAAATCTTCATAAATACTACTAGCTAGTAGCAAATCTTTCCGGATGAATTAGCAAAAACAAGAAGTTTTGAGGTACATGACCATGATGAATTAGCAAAACAAGAAGTGTATGACTACGGTCCATTCACTCGTCTCCAAGAGAAGATAAAACCTTTCTAATCATGCTACATTCTAAATGAGATTAGACTTCGTAAAATGTAAAATAAATGCATTAGAGACACATGCACGGTTGATACATAAGCTAAAATTGAAGTTGGCTTTGTAGAATTAAGATAGTAAAGTGTATAATTAAGGTTCATACACTCATTCTGAAGAGGCCGGAGAAAAACTTTTCTGATCACTATACATTCTGAATGAGATTAGATTTTATAGATACATAGCAAAATTAAGGTAGTAAACTTTTGAGGAGAATAATTAATTTGTATGGAATTGATCTTTACATAGGTTGAGTGCTAAGAGAGCAACTTAATGCAACTTAATTATCAGTCACTCATTATTACTCACTTTCAGAAGAGTCTTTTTCTCTATGGGTAATCTCTACTAATGCCCTATACATCACTCCTTGAGAAAAGGAGAGACACAACACAATAAGAAAAAAGAAAAGAAAAAACCAAACAAAAACAATATCTATGGTAATTGGAGTCTGATTCTAATGAATGATTCCTAACTTTAACCTCTTTTAACACCTTCTCCAACACCCACCACTCACCAAAAGGCAAGAACCTAAATAAGAAAGTAAAATTAAAACTAAAAAAAAAAACAAGGAAAAAATGTAGAAGTCTTTTTTAAAACTTTATAAATACACACCTCCTGCCTCTGTCTTGCTTCCATTTTCTGCATCTACTCAGATTTGTAGGAGCAAATAACAAGAAAAAATAATTGAAGGAAAAAAGAAAAACCCTTTTCTTATTTTTTCTCCTCAATTTACCATCATCATCATCAATCTCCAACCTTTCTTTGCTCATTTCCTCCAAAGGTTAGTTACCAAAACAATGAGAGACATAAATCTCCTAAATCTTCTTCTTTGCTTCTCCTCTTTTGGGTTTAATCAATAATCAATCTCTTTTCCCCTTCCTTAATCAAAACCTTAATCACTTAGCATAGTCACAAGAAATCAACCTTTTTGTCTTGTAAACATCTTTAGCTTTTCTTTCCCCTTTTAATATTGTTTCACTTCAATCTAATAATTAGTGATTGAACCACACTAATTTTACTACCTTCAAGAACTTGAAGTTTTTTCAATCTTCAAACTTTTAGTTATATATTAGTATTTTTCTTTTTCACTTTCTTGAACTTTTCAAGAATTAAAAGAGGAATGAATTCTTGTTGTTGTTGGTGGTGATTGGATCAGCAACAGGGCGCGCAAGGCGGGTTAGGGATTTATAGATGGCATACCTGCAGAATCAAGAAGAATCAAGGGAGAGCTCTCCACTGAGGAAATTAGGGAGAGGGAAAGTGGAGATCAAGCGGATCGAGAACACAACAAATCGCCAAGTCACTTTCTGCAAAAGACGCAATGGTTTGCTCAAGAAAGCCTATGAATTATCTGTGCTTTGTGATGCAGAGGTTGCTCTCATCGTCTTCTCCAGCCGAGGCCGCCTCTACGAGTATTCAAACAATAGGTATACAACTCAGTCATCCCTACATCATCAATTTCTTTAAGTTATTACAATCCTCTTCAATATTTATTCATGGTTGGTTTTTTTCTTTTAAAAAAAGTAAAGTTCATTCTTTTTAAGCTCAAGCTCTTGTGCAAAATGGTTTTCTTTTCTCCTCCTGTTCAAATTGCACATCAAATTCTCTTGGTCTTCAGTTCTTGCAGTTACAGAAATGGCTTTTTTCCCCTTAATTTATTGTTTTTCCCCTTATTTTAGCTCAAGTTCTTTTGCAAGGTTGTGTTTTTCTTTATTTTTATAAAGAATCTAATAATTTTTTTCCAAATTGCATCCTGATCTTCATTTCTCCAAGTTAATAACAGCGCTCCTATCTACTTATCCATTTTTTGTGGTTCATTGTCTTTTAGCTCAGGTTCTTGCTCAAATGGATTTTTCAATCCTTTTCTTTTCTATGCTTTTACTGTTGGTTAATTTTCTATTTTTTTAGTTTGTATTTTAGTTGCTAGTCAATTTTAGAAGGAAAAGAAAAACATCTCTGAGGTCAAATTCCTGCTTCTGCAGTAGATCTTAAGGAATAGATTTCTTTCTTTTTTCTCTTCTGATAAGATTTGAAAGTAAAGAACATGATCATTTTTTTCTTAATTTTCTTCTATATTTGATGGTTTCTGTCTAGATTGAGTTCATTTCCCTTCCTCTCTAACAACTAAGATTCATTCTTGTTTCTCTTTTGTTTTTTTCCCTCAATAAGCTCTCCCCCATATTATTATAACTACACTTCTTATCTCTTTCTTTTTTATTTTTTATTTTTTCACTAATTTATGATACAATTTCTTGGTTGTGTAGATACATAGATCTGGTGTAATAGACACAACACAAATAGATGCTAAAAAGAATTGAAAGTGTAGTAGTTCTGGAATATTGTTTTTGCAGATGAGATCAGCTATCTTCCTTAGCTCCATTCCTGTTAAATTTTGATTTTCTTTCTGTTTTCTCTTTCTCTTCTCATTATTCCTTCTTGCACTTCTGCTCCTCTCTTTTTTTTCTGTCTTTTGTGTCATCTATCTATCTATGAGGTCTAATGACAGGCACAAGGCCTATGGATGGCAAAAGCTGTCACCCTCTCATTAGTCCTTCAACCCAACCCAACCCTCCTTCTTCTTCAATCTCATCACACTTCCTTAATACCAACGTCAGTTCAATCACCAATGGGAAGAGGGGAAAAAAGTACATATGTCAAATTCAATTCTTTGGGTGAAAAAAGGAATTTCAGAAGGAAAAAAAACATAAATTGTTAGGGAATTGGGCAATTAGGGTTTGTAATTAATTAAATCTTGATCCCTAAATAGGTTTTCTTTGAAAATCTTGATTCCCAAAATGGGTTTTTCTTGAAAAGTTATGGGTTTTCTTTAAAATCTTGATTTCCAAATGGGTTTTCCTCCAAATCTTGATTCCCAGATGGGTTTTCCTTAAGATCTTGATTCCCAAATGGGTTTTCTTTGAAATCTTGTTTTCCCAAATGGGTTTTCCTTTGAAATCTTGATTAGTCCCACATGGGTTTTCCTTGAAATCTGTTGATTCCTAAATGGGTTTTTCTTGAAAACATGCTAAATGGTCTTTTTTAAGCCAATCGTACGATACAACCAAAACAAGTTACCGCCAAATCACTCCTATATTAGGGTTATTGTTTTCACTAATCACACACGAAATTTCCTTAAACCCTTGTTTGTACCCACGTGGGAAAGGTAAACCTAGTCAAACCTAACCCAACTTAGGGTTCATAAGCAGAAAAAAAAACCATCTAGATAGACTTTACAAAAAGGGTAATTAAGAAGCTTGAATCATGGAAGAATATCCTTCCACAACCAATCACAACTAACCTACAACATTTCACTAAGATTTTTCATCTTCTTTTCTTTTTCACTTTCTCTAAAAAAGTCCAACAATTTGTTTGTGTGTGGCAGATGACAACTGGTTAGAGCTTTTCTCTGCTGATATACTAGACCAAGAGATCCAAGCTAGAGATTAGGCTGTTCTTGTTGTTCTTATTACGTAGTTTTGGCTTTGGAAACACAAGAATCTTTGGTCACGTCACTCTATCATTTCTCAGTTCTTGACTACTGACAAAAGGAGTGTTTATGTCATGATTCCTGTAATAAATCAAATCTGAGCCCTAAAATTTTCAATCTTCAAAACAGTGACATAATAACCACATGCCCACTTTCTTTCACCATTTCTTAGATCCATATGACTGTAACTTCTTCTTTTTTACTAAGTGAAGTTAAATGTCATGATGATGATTCCCACTTGTTGGGGTAATTCTAGAGTTTGCTTTGCTATTCCACAAGATCTTGCATACATATATCCGTGCAAGTTTTTGTAGCAAGAGAAAGTGAGCAGCAACAAAGATTGTGTGGACGACCCGGTACGTACGAATACGAGTAGTCCTAACCCGGTAATTTAGTGGTTCCGAGTGTGGTTCCAATCTAAAAGATTATTTTTTGTTTCTTTTTCCTTCTTGAAGACTTGAACCAACAGGAGAGTTCTGCATTTCTTTTTTGGCTTCTTTCCATGCAATGCTCCCCTCCTATTGGACGGCTCTGATCTACTCAGAGTCCCAGTTTCAGACAATTAAAAGAAACTACTGTAGTAGGAAAAGAAAAAAAGAAACTCACATTTTTTTTACCTTAAATTACTTGAGGAAGAAATAGAACATAAAGGATACCATAAATTTTTGACATAACCGAGGTGGGTGTCTGGTATTACATGGTGGTTCAAGGTTTTGTTCATCGGGGTAATGGGTTCTTGACACGTGGGTTAGATTTTACCGATAGATTTAGCTTGGCCAATCATATTAGGGCATGGAGTGACACCTTGGCAGAGACAACCAATCAATTTGCTCGAGGAAGTTAAGGTATCAGGAAAAGAAAGAAAAGAAAACCTGTGCATCATCTGCCTTGACAAGATGGGCTTACATTTTTATTGATGTAATTATAGTAACTTTTCTACTGTTTTTTCCCAGGCTTTATGTCAAATTCTTAGGTTTTCTTTAGATAAAAACAAAAACAATTAATTAATTAATTTCTGACCGGTGGAAGTGAGATTTTGTTGACATTTTTTCTGGATTAGGGTTCAGTGGTGGTGGAGACTTTGAGAGAGATGAATGAGTGATTTGACTGTTCATTGGCTTGGACTTGGAGCCTTAAAATCAGCATTGTGGAAAATCAATTTGTAAAACACACAGTCATGTGCTGTGATCTTGTTTTGAAGGGACACATGACTTTCAATTGAAGAAAAAGAGTAAATGCAGTTAATTAGGTTGTGTTTAACAATTTTTATATCAAATAATTTTTAATAATTAACACATTTTAATTTATAAATTTCTGTCACCAAAACAAGTTTTATTTCTTAATCTAATATTGTTGGATCATTTTACTATTTCTCTTCCAATTATCATAGAAAAAGAGAGACTTTAATTAGTTTCATTTCTACTATTATGGTTCTCTTCTCATCAATCTAAATAAAGAGTCATTTCTACTTGCTAATTAGTTTCACTTCATGTAATTTTTCCATTCCTGTCTCATGCATTTGGATTTAAGTCTCAATCTAGTTGACATAATTTCTAAAATATATTTTCATCCCGGTCTTTTCGGTATCTTAATTGCTGCTTCCGGGTAGGAGACTACGTGCTCTACTTAAAGCATAAAATGCAAGTTTGATGACATTTTTTCTTTCTAAAATGAAATTCATACCATGATTTCAGTGTCAAATCCACGATTGAGAGGTACAAGAAGGCCTGTGCCGATTCAACCAGTACTGGCTCAGTTTCTGAAGCTAATGCTCAGGTACAAAAACTTTTATCTCTATTAATAATTATAATAAATACTAGACTTTTTCAGAGATTTTCTGCATTAATTTCATGAAATGTCTATTGATATAGTAAAACCCTAATCGTATATCTTTTTGGAATTTTTCATGATGATCAGTTCTATCAGCAAGAAGCCGCCAAGCTGCGCCAACAAATCGGTAACTTGCAGAATTCAAACAGGTGATCATCTTAAAATAGTCCCTTTAATTTCTCAGTCAACTTTTGCCATTACATGAGACATTTCTTTTTGATAAAAACCATCTCTTTTAATTTTGCAGGAATATGTTGGGTGAGGCACTTGGTGCCTTAAGTCTCAAAGATCTTAAGAGCCTGGAAATGAAACTCGAGAAAGGAATTAGCAGAATCCGCTCCAAGAAGGTACATCTCTTTTCTTTTTTCCAATCCAAGAAATTTTTGTTTTCTTTCATTAAACTCTGGTAAAAAGGTGCTAATCCTTCTTTTTCCTTTTTTTCTTGGTCTGGCAGAATGAGCTGTTGTTTGCAGAAATTGAATATATGCAGAAAAGGGTAACTCCTTTTTGAGCTCAGATTTATCTATCTCTTGGTTATAGTTTTCATAATGAAAATGTCATTGAAGGGACTTTTTGGGTTTATCTTTAGGAAATGAACACGGGTAGCCAACCACCGCTTTTGTTTAATCTTGAGTGTTCATTATGTTAAATCTTGACTAAATCTAACCCTTACAAGAGAAATGTATAGAAACGGTAGTACAAGTGTATAGTTATTGGGTTTCTAGTAACATTGTTGTTCTTCTGATAATTGTCTTTCCTGGATGGTTGATAGCTGAGGTTTGATTCTTTTAAAAAATGCACACTTTCAGGAAATTGACTTGCACAACAATAACCAGCTTCTCCGCGCAAAGGTCTACATCTGTGATTAGTTTGATTTCATATCATTCTACAAGTCGATATGGGGCTAACCATTGATCAGTTTTAATTTGTGGATATTGATTGGAACAGATTGCAGATAATGAAAGGAAGACGCAGAACATGAATTTGATGCCAGGCGAAAGCTACGAGATTATGCAGTCTCATTCATATCATCATGATAACTCCAGAAACTATTCTCAACTCACTGCCTTACAACAACAACAACAACCCAACAACCATTACTCCCACCATGACCAGATGTCCCTTCAGTTAGTGTAAGCATTCATTTCCCTCTCTTTTCAACATTTGACTAGTCTTTGTCTGGTTATCTGCGGGTGTTAAAATACCTGTAGGGACTCAGGTTTGGAAAAGTGGTAAATATAAGTTGACATTAATGTGATTGAGTTGACAATAATTGAAATTACTATTGAAAGAGTGTATTCATGTTCTTGTATTAGTGTTTTGGTCTGTTAGATTTTTTGCTTGAAGGACTTTCTAAAGAATTTTACCTAGTTATAGGCATCTGCTACCTCTCCTACCTTTTTTTGGAAGAGCACACTCTTACCTTTCAGTCCAACTGCAAATTATTACAGTTATAGGGATTTTCCAATTGTAGTAATTTTCTGGTGGGTACTGATTTAGTTAGTACTATGATGTTTGAAAGATTCTTAAAATGTTCAAGAAGCAGCAAATGAGCTTGTAGCTCTTTAATTGTCGGCTGTTGAAAAAAATACTAGTAGAAATTCGAGTTCGAGTTTCACATATCAAACAAAAGAAAGTTCAAGAAGCAATCTTTTAGACTTATATACACTGTCCAACAAGTACAAATTCATGAATTCCAGTTTTTATGATTCAAAAATGGCAAACCCATCATTTCTAAATGTCTCATGATTTTTGTGTTTCAGTTGATGATGATGCAAGAAGAGCAGCTGAAACTTGTCTGTGTTCTGTGTTATTTCATGGGATGGAACTGGAAGCTACAAGTTTGTGAAAAAACTTCCTTTTATAAGAATGAGGAGCAGATGCTGCTCCTACATAAAATGCATTAAGCTTTCTGCTCAAAATTTCAAGACAATTATAAGATCAATCTAGTGATCAAAATGGGATTAATTCCCTTTTTTTCTGTATGTTATAATGCAAATTATCACTAAATTAAGACTGTAACTAAAAACATATCCACTTATTCCTTAATTATAATCCCTCGTGTGTTTGCTATATAATATACATAGAATCAACCCGCTTTTGTTCAATCCAAGATCTTCTTCAAGTGTAAGTAGGATGATGTTCCGGCCGCGGTATTGAAGTATTCAGTTGGATGAAATGAATCCCAGAACAAGGCCAAGTGCCTGTTTTTGCATGGAGGTTTGCCGGGGATGCACAATCCATGCGCAGTCACAGGACAACATCCTGTTAATAAATAACCTATATATATACTATAAGCTTCTACAATATTTGTTATTTAAGGTTGATTCACGGAGATCAAGAAAATTATTAATTACTTTTAAAAAGTATAAAAAATGAGATAAAACTGAATAAACTAACCACAATTGATGATACTGATTGCAAATTAGAAATCTCATCCCTAAAACGACAGGTATTAAGCATATATACCTCTAGAGGAGGCAAATTCCAAAGTGAGGGTGTAAATAAACACCCAAGAACATGAATCTTGCGCACATGAAGAATAGATGTACAGCTTTGTTGATGTGATGTACACATGAAGAATTGAATTGTTCCCATGAGATATTGATATTGCAAATGGAGTGCACCCAACTTAAGTTAATTTAAATTAAGAAAAAATACTTCAGTCAAATAACAAAATATGATAAAATATATGAATGATGAAAGATTTATAGACTTGGTCTAACGCTAATGACATGACAGTTATTTAATTTTAAAAGAAGAACAGAGACCGATGACGTCAGCAACAGTTTGGCCGTTGGAGAACCTTCCTGTCGGATCAACACCTGGAAAATCCAACCCCTAAGGTAAGTAATTGGCTTTTGCTTCGGTACTAATCTTGTTATTATTGCCGCTATGATGCTATCCACCATAGAATCTCCAAAAATGAAAAAACAAGGAACTTAATGAGGAGGAGGAGGAGAAGAACATTTGCAATTTCTGATTTTTGAACATTTTTATGAGCAGTAATCTAATCACGTTTGAACATTTTCACCTTTCGAGTATTCATTCTTTATTTTTTACGAGCAGTAAACTAATCAGCACTAGACAAGCGGGTAGAAAAGAAAAATCGGCAGGAGCATTTTTATTTCCTTTCTATTCAGCTTGAGGTGGGCTCAAAGGAAAAGTAAGTTAATTAAGGGCCTATCTATTCTATCAAAAAAGAAAAAGGCCTAATTATTGAGAGAAATGGGTCTAATTCTAATTTTGGGTCAATAAAGGAAATGGGCCCTTTAGGTTCCTATCAGATGGATCCAAATACTAACGAATGAGGCCTGGACATAGGAAGCTTTTCGAGAATTATTTTGAGATGGGCCCTTTAGGTTCCTTTAATTTTCTTACAAGAGTCGAGAAATTACAGACCATTTATTACACAACCCTTAGCCTCAATCCAGTTCTTAATTAAGTATCAGTCTCGCGAGAAAAAAAGTATACCATGTTATGATTACCGCCCGTGTCTCCATAAACTAATATTTGAACGAAATTAATCTTTTATTAAATAAAAAAATAAAAGAAATATAAAGAGAACAAAGAAATAATAAATTAAATTTTTTCGTCATTTAAAATTATTAACATGGAGCCTATAAAGTTATAGTATAATTGATTAAATGCTCTTTTTATGAAATATATCGATCTCTAATATAGTTGAGATCAAGCTCGCTTATAAGATGCTTCTCACAGCAACATATGATTGTGTTGCACCGATCTTGTTTGCGATTTCGGAAGGATGGAAAGAATCCCAGAACAAACGCAAACTCCTGAGCCTACATGAAGCTTTATTAGGAATGCACAGACCATACTCATCCACTGGACAACATCCTGGGATTCCAAGTTCAATACCTGAGATTTTAGACCAAGAAAACAACAAAAATTCATCAAAATTCATCAACACAAGCTTTTAATATTTGTTCTAGTCAAGTGGTAAAAAATTTATTTATTTTAATTCAAATCTCGAGTTCGAACACGTAAAGTCGAGTAAACTAAAGACAGTGACAAAATAACAATTTTGGGATGCCAAGTGCAAAACGAAGCGAGTATTGGACTTAGCAATGCTCAAACGAGATCAGTTATTTGTCCCAAGTGAGCAGAACATTGGACACTAAATTAAAGAGAAAAATAAACAATTAATATAGTGGGGGAAATGTCATAAATGTTGAGGTTAACAAATTTGGAAGGCCAAAGTGCAAGATTATGTGACTAATGGAGATTTTTTTTTGTATATTTTTTGAAAAATAATAAAACATAAAGACTAAAATTGGTGTTTAAATTTTTTTAACTAAAATCTAGATTATTTACTCCTATTGAAATGGTTAAATGAGATTAATTTATTTATTTTCTATTTTGAATAGGTAGAAAAGACGTTAAGAGAGAGAGTGAATAATTACATAAATCGAGTCTACCTGGAGAATGTGGGTAGTGCGGGAAAAGTAATCCGTAGGTGTTGAGGTAAACAAATTTTGAGTCGGTGAAGTCCTTGTTGAATTTGGTGACAAGGGACTTAAGTCCGTCGTTGAAATGGTTTACGGCGTCGTTCATGTCGTCCACGCAAAATGTTGCTGTAGCATTTGGTGTGCACCCAATCGGTCCGATTCCGGTCAAAGCCACCTTCCTCGCTCCAGATTTGTGTAAAGTCTACACAAATTACATATTATATATATATAAAAAAAAAGGTTTCATATTCATCTATCAAGAAATTTATTACTTCATGTCACCAATTAAAAATAAAATTTCATGAAGCTGTACCTAAAAAAAGTTGGGCTTCCTCCTAAAAATGCTAAAACAGCCCGTTTGGGAGGGGTCAGCCCATGCAGGCCTCTCTTGTAGTTGATTAGACAGACTTTTTATTTGCACCATAGATGTTTTAGATCCAAGTTTATAAAAATTGAATGGGGTGAAACTTCACTATCAGTTATCTGTAAACCACTTTCTTTTGTTTCGTTTTGTTTTGTTACATCCAACAAAACAGGGAAAAGTTACTTATTTGAGTCTTGAATTTGAGTGATCGAATTTGCAATTTTTTTATAAAAAAGAGAAAGCAAATTTGGTGAACAATGTCAATATCGATGATATGTAAACCACTTTTTTTTTTTTGTGTCGTTTTGGTTAATACACATACTTTGCCAACTTAATAATAACATTTACGGCTCGAGTTTGAATGCTCGAACTTGCAATTTCTATATAAAAAAGAGAAAGCATGTATATACTTACCATAATATGTTGAGTGTATTCATCCAAAAGAAGTTGTGCATATTGGATGGGGAGTATATTGCTTCCTAGAGGTATAATACGAGCTTGGTCCGAAATAATTGTTTATGTAATCATTCTGCCAATTACGACCGAGTAGAAACACTGACTCAGGTGCTTGCCTGCTGACTCACTGCTCCCAAGCACGTCAACGATACGAGAGATGGTAACTTGGTGATTTTCTATTTGCTTGCTTAGTTCGATGTTTTCACCCTACATGTAAGGGGAAAAAACATAGATCAAAATTGATTTTATAAGGTAAAATTTGATACACATACTTATAAAAAGTGATAACTTTAATACCGCTACTAAGTAAAATGATATATATGATATATGTACTAATTAAAAGTGGCAATTATGGTAATTATATGACATGCATTTGTTATCTATTGTGTGGATGATGTTTTTTAACTATATATTTTAATATTACCAAAAAAGACTTATCAATTTTAACGGCTACCCAGCAAAACTATCATTTGTCAATAAAAGAAATTACCAGGAATTTTCCGGATTCATATCTGATTCCTGCCGAGCCAGATGCATAATTCACGCATATGTGGATAGTCAACGTGGCAGTCATGTGGCGGTACACTTGGTACATAACGAGTATCGTCGCGTGGTACACTTGGCACATAACGGGTATCGTCGCTGCCACGTCAGTATTCCGTCACGGCAGGGGTGGAATTTAGCATTAAGTTGATAATTCAGGATTGTATTTAAACAAAAAATAACTTCAGGGTTGCGATTAATTAATTTTTTAAAGTCCAGGGTTGTTTTATGTCATTCAGCCTTAAATAAAATATTAAAGTATAGGATTTAAACTACCATTAAATCTAATAAAATTTGTAAATTGCCCACTCATGAAAATTTATTCATGGGGAAAAATGCAGAGAATTATGATTTTTGTTGATGGAAGGATTAATTGAGAAAACTTAATAAATATAGACGCTAAAAATGTTATTTTACATTAAACAAAATTGATTATACTACAATAGCCACCTGAATTTTCCTAATATGACCCAACTTAACCCCTAAATTTGAATTAAAAATTTTAAAATTCTGAATATTATTTTATAATATAAAGTATCTTTTTCAAAATTATTTAATCTTTAACTATTTTTGTGATATTTACAATATTTTTAATTTTATTAATCAAATAAAAACTTAACCAAATTTTAAATTTTGTTAATTTATTTTTTATAGTTCATTATTTTATATTTCACAATATTAAAAAAAACACTAATAGAAAAACAAAAGTTAAGTCGAAACAACTCTCGAGAAGAAAACACCCAATAGATCTCCTAAGAGATTAAAATGCAGTGAGTTCTTATATCGAACACTAAATTAATAAGACGATCTGCAATTGAATAATTAGGATCACACTCTTTCTATCTATCTGAAAAACAATCTTGAAATTTCCTAAAAACTAAACTCCCGAAAGCTCAGTTTTAAAAGCATTATATGCCCTAAAACTGCCGAGAATCCACCAAACCAAGTGCCATTATTATTTCAAAACACACCACCAGCAGGGTTCGAGTTTATCGAAATCCAGTTCATCTGGGGGCTGCCATGTGATAATTAAGCTGATATTTTTTTATTAATCAATATTATCATATTTAAGTTCGCGCCGCAAAATCTATCTCACGTAGTTAAGTTTGTCGCCCTTGTTAAATTAAAAAGATGGGTTTTTGTCATAAATGATTAATCCTCCCATTTGCAATAAACACCGATTCCACTTACGAAAACCTTTGTGCGAGATTGAGAATTCAGGACTAACAAATGCGAAATTACACCAAATTTAACTGATTCAAAACATTTCTGTAGAGAAATAAATAAGAAGCAAAAGAAAGAGCTACGGGAAGAAAAAGCAAGACCCTCTTTGGCAAATCATTAGTAGTAGTAGAACTCTTGATCAAGCTAACCACCTCGGATGATCCTTCTTCAACAATTGTCTCCAATTTAGGTGACCTTGAACATCTTTTGTGGCATATTAGGACCGATGGAGCCACTTCTCCAAACCCTAATTGGGTGTTGTACTTACCATTTTTTACCATTTTTCTTAATTAAAATTTAATTTTGATGTGATTAATGATAGTGTTTGGAGAGAAATTGATGTTGTTAATGCGGGAACATTTTGATCAATAGAACCATAGTTCTACAAGTGGTTTATTGAATCAAACCTAGGGGTGTCAAAATGGGTTCGACCCGACGGGTCATCATTTTTTGACCCGTTAAATAATTGGTCAGAAACGGGTCGACCCGTCTGACCCGCTTAAACTTTAAAACAAAAACCCTTCGTTTCTCCTCAACTTCACGATTCTTCAAAATCTCCAAAATCTTCACCATCGCCGCCCTTCGAGATTCTCCAATCTCCACCATCTCCGTCCGTCGCGAGATACAAAACCCTCTTCTCCAACCTCTCTTCCTGCCCTGATTCCTAGCCCGACGTCACCTGTGACCCCAATTCCAATTCCGTAACCGGAATCTTCCTTGACCACCGTCGTCCGTCGCGAGATTCCTACCCTGCTTCCTGGCCCGACGTCCGTCGCGAGATTCTGAGTAATGAGTATTTGCCTTTGTGGGTTGGTGTTATCATCACTGCATTGGATTGGTGAGCACTTTCATTTTATTGGTTTTGATTCCCCATTTGTGAATTTTGTGGTTTAAAATTCCAGTCTTTTATTGTTTGAATAACTTGTTTAATTAATATGTTTTGTGTCTTTTTCTTGCATTTTTACTAGCAACTAAACTGAGATTTGTGTCTTTTGCTGAACATTGTTTTAATACAGCTTTATATTCCTCTTTCTAGAGAACTATGGTGTGAGGAAGTTGGAATCTGTTTTTGGTGTTCTCATCGCGATGATGGCAGTTTCATTTGCATGGATGTTTGGTGATGCAAAACCAAGTGACAGTGCTCTTCTTCTTGGTGGGTAGTGTTTTTGCTGCATATGTTTATTTCATTAATTTAAAATGGTTGATGATTCATTTATTTCTGAGTGCATTGCTTGTCTGATTGAGTGCTAATATGCTGAATTTATCACCATCTTTTCCTGCTGTTTTGGATGCCAATTACACTGATTGTGTGCGCTTTTCAATCCTTTTTGCAGAGAGTAGGCTACGAAGCCTAAATATTAAAAAGGAACTGAAAATAGGTACAAAGCTTGAGTCGATGCAGACGAGGAAGAAGGCAGCAGTGTTCAGGCTGTTTAACTGTTGCAGCCTAATTAATTCAACGCACCAAGAGATTGCTAGTGGGCTTGGGCCCATGAGGAGAAGAGAAGGACGCGTACAGGAAAATCAAAGAACAATATTTTGTAATTATTTGAAACATAATAATTAGTTTAATAATTATTTAAAATCCTACTTTCTAGGAATTTTAGTTGTAATGGGTTTTGTTAAATACCTAGTAGGAAACAAAGAGAAACTATCTCTTCTTCCCTTGAAATTGTTAGACGGCTACTGGTTCTAGGAGCGATATATTATTCTTTTCTTCTTTATTCCTTGATTTAATTAATTCATGCACAATAATTGTTTGAATTAATTATGTCTTGTTCTAGCTAAGTTATCTATTCTTGGTAAAGACTCTAGGGTTATGATTCATATGTTGTGAGATCAAATTAAGCTTCATAAAATCCAAGTTTGTATTTCTATTCTTTTTATTTGAATGTCAATTTGTTCATGTTTTGGTTAAGAGTAGTTAACTTGATTTTAAATATGAATGATTACATCTTTTCTTAGAAACGTTGGATTCTACATCGTTGATAGGAATCTGTAGGTAACTAATTAGTGTAAGAGCTAATTAGAAAAGGGTAGAATCCGATTTATAGGAGTAGAAGAAATTCTCTTCTAGATCGGGAAAGGTCTCTCCCCGTGTTTAATCAACCCTTCAATTAAACTTTATTAGGAGTACCGCCTTAAAGTTATTGAACGGTTAGGGATCCTAGTAGGAGTACCGCCTTAGGAATCTTGAGTAGGAGGAGAGCAGGAGACTCAGAGTACCGCTGGTCTCTATAGCTTTTCTATTAAATTTGGTTTTGAAAACACTTGCATCAATGATCGACATTTATGAATCGTGACCCGAAAAGAGTCTTTACCGGGAATCTGTTATCATCTGAGTTCATCTAATCATCGTTTATTTACTGTTTTTATTCTCTCTGTTTATTAATTTAATTGCAACACACAAAATCCCACTCATTGGTTTTTACCACTGTTACAATTTTGGTCTTTTAACAGAAATTATTATTGTCCAGAAATCCCTGTGGTTCGATCCTTTTACCACTTGCTACAGTTTTAATTAATTGTGCATGGTGAATTGTATGATTTATTTTTGTTGGTTTCGGCACCCATCACTTGTCTAAATTTCATTCCAAATGTAGGGTATATAGGGTTGTTGAAGTCCTGAATAATACTCCCAAAAAAGTGCATTGTGGGTCTAGATTGTTGATTTCTTGTTAAACGAGGCATGGACTAGAACACTCTATGTGCTGGGATAGTACATGTGGAACAGTTTGTCTAAATATCTCAAGAGACATCTACCTTTTATTTTGTTTCTATTTTAATTTGTAATTATTGCGTATGGGGATGAATCAGATGTTGTTTTTACTTTTGATAGAGCTTGTAGAGTATATCATATAAATATTCCTACAGATCTCTATGAAGTTGTTATTTGCCTCCTGTTCTGTTTCTTTCACTTCTGGTTTGGTGTAGGACTAGGACAATGAGAAGTAACATACTACTAAAATGTAAACCATCACAGAATCAGCACAACAAAAGGTAGTAATTCAAAATTGATTAGTTTGTTAAACCATTTCAATATTTGGAGGATATTTTTATGAAAGTCTAGCCTTCAGGTTAATTATGCTTAGTTTCATTTCTGGAGGCCTAATGTAGAAGAGTCAATGTAGGCTCCTAGCTTAATTTACCCATCAATGCCAGCAATGTTGATGTCATTCTATGGATGGCAATCCATATTCCTGGATGGCAATGCCAGCTTAATTATTTATTGCATGCCAATTGTGTAAAAAAAAGAAGAGTGATTAGAATTGGGTTTATACTTTTAGAATGCTTTTTAGCTGCATAGTTGCCAAAAAGCACAGTAGTTTAATGTATTTGATGAAGATTATTAGTACTTTTCTGTTTAAGCACACCATTTTGCTTGAATTTATTTTCTTGGCATATTTAGAAATTCGATGCATTATCCTTTATGGGAAATCTCTATGCTTGTTTAAGTATATAGTAATATTATTGGAAATGAGGATCAATCAAACCACTTAGATTGGTCTAGTGATATGAGAGGTTACTGGTTAGGGAGACTTTAACAGGTTATGAATTTAAATACTTGTAAACTTAATAAACACTTACACTTGGGTTTTGCGTGCATCGGTTCATTGAATGGGTGAGAATTAGAGAATTGTTGCTTTTTTTTGCGTTAAGATTTTTATGTAGTTTAAGTCTAATTGTTTTAAGGTCTACAATAGGAAAATGGATAAGGTATAAATCATATAAGATGAAACACCTGATATAATTAGTTTGACTTTCGATAGCTAGTTTTCGTTGACAACATAAATACATACAATTTTAAATTGAGTACATATGTAATTTGTTTAATGTTTATGCAAGGATTTCATTTTTAAATTCGTTTATTTCAATGTATTATTTGTGTAGAAATTTAAATGCGTAAAATATATAGTATAAAACTTGTTACCCAAAAAATCACATCAATAACTACTTGTTTTTATAAAATATTTATTTTAAAATTTGTCATATGAAGTGATTATTCGATACAAATAATAAGAAGGAAGGAAGATTTATACCTTGAAGCTACCAAGAGACTTCCATGGCCAATCAGTGAGAATCCCTGGATTGGAAGCCATGCTTCAGAATTCCTTGCTAATATTGTGCATGTAGCTTGCACTATATATATAAACATATAATTAAGTTAAGAGGCAGGCTTTATATAGACTGGGAAATGATAAAATTTGGTCTTCTCTGTAAAAAAAGTACAAGTATATAAAAAAAATATAGGGTTATTTTATTGCCCTTTTATTACTCTACTTGACATATAATAGGTACATGTGATGAAAAGTTGTTTGTATAATTGCAAAAAGATCTCATGTACTATTTTTTAAAATAGAAACCTCCCCTGATTTTTAAAAATTTTATTTCGCCTCCCCTGTATTAAGGGTAGATCTGTCAACATAGACCTGGGACCCGCGACCCGGGAAATCGGGCTGGGTCGGGTCCAAAAAATAGTCCCGAAAATTTTCGGGACGGTCGGGTCTACGGGTCTAACCCAAGACCCGACCATCACCATCCCTAAAAAAAAAAAAAAAAAAACCTAAGTTTCTATTTTGAAAATGGGGTTTGTTATTTTCAATTGAATAACTGTCAAAGGGAGCTTTAATAATGAACAAAAGAAGAAAGTGGCTAATGTCATTTATGCATAATGCATAAATGATATTTCTTACATTTGACTCATTTTTTAAATTAAATTTGATTAATTTTAATTTTTAATGTTTGATTGATCTTTTATTTTTTTAAAGCATTGATTGTTATAATTTATAGTAATTAATTAACTAAATAAGCATTAGTTTAAATTTTAACGAAAGGACCTAATTGAAAATTGATGATTATGATTTATGAAAGAAGGAGGACTTAATTAAAAACTGATAATTAAAAAGGATCAAATTGAATTTAAAAAAAAAAATGGGCCGGGATTTTTTCCGGGTCTGTCGGGTCCGACCCGCAGGCCCGGATTGACAGGTCTAATTAAGGGTCAATGACAAAACTTCGGTTTCTGTTAGACAAACTATGACTCCGTCAGTTTTGACCTGTTACAACATGTTGCTTTTTTTCCCCTTCCCGGTTGCTGCTTCTTTTCCATTTTTTTTCTTTTCTTCTCTTCTCCTCAAATAAATTCTTTATTTTATTTAATTAAATTATTTCTACAAATTAAGAACCCTATAATTTAAATCAATTGTGTGATTTCTATTCTATAATTCCATCTTTTATCATTCAGTTTTTTCATTTTAAATTCATCTTTTTACTATTACAAAGAAGAAGAAAAACCACACCGATCATCTTTTTCTTCTTCTGTTTTAAATTTTCTCAGATAATCAACTGTTACCCAGATTATCAATTTCATTACACCCTTCTGCTCATTTTTTTTTTCCTTTCCACCATGTTTATCTTCTTCATCTAGTTTTTTCTCCATACCCAAATCCTAAATCCATTATAATTGGACCATTACTTAAAAAAACCAAAACCCATATAAATAAAAAATAAAAAATTCGGGTCAAAATTTGGTCCAACCGACCCGACCCGAATTCTACCGGGTCAATCCGGACCGAATATAACCGGTTGGTAGACCTGACCAGCCAAACGGGTCGTCGACCCGCTACCCGACGAGTCAGAAACGGATTATTTTTGACCCGTTATCTGGCGGGTCAATACTAAACGATGCGGGTTAGGTCGACCTGTTTTGACACCATAGAAGCGCCCCACGAATCTTTTGTTTTCAGTTATTTGAAGACATTGCTGTTTTCAACTTTTCATGGTTGGATCCAAAGTTTATGAGGCAAACCATGAAACACGCACCATACTTTATCTGACTAACGTGTGGTGAAAGATGTATATAGGAGTATATCTTAATGTACCTTTCCATTTATTTGAAGATCTTAATTAATGTTTTTCGGGCGAAACATAAAGTTGAATTTTTTTCTCAATTTTTTATTTTAATCTTTATTTTTATAATTTTATTTATTAAACTGCTATATTTATAAAATCTAATATTTTTTAATATTTATAATTTTGATTCAATTAAACCGTTGATTGGGAATATAAGCAATTTCAATTCCAGAAAAATACATAATTACTCAATCTTTTCGCGTAAGTGTATTTAATATTTATACAAACTCAATAGTGGGGTATGGTCAAAAGTCAAAACATCCTTCTTTGTGGTAGTGGTTTGGAAAGTTACAACCAGATAGAATACATTCAATACTATCCTTCTTCTCGTCTCTCTCGCTCTCTCTCTCTGTTCTGTGTGTTCTATTCTCAGTACTGATCCGCTTGACCCATATGTTTGCTTAATCTCCTCCCATCTTCCTTATAATTCTAACCAATCAGGTAATTATTATAGTTATACTCTCCTTTTGTCTTTTGCTTTTACAGATCCAATCTTGTCATATTTCTGGTCAATCTGGTAATCATTTGATGTGTTTGCTTCTTTTGATCAGATCATTTGTAGCTAATCGGCATCGTCAATCACCATCACTATACTTGTGCTGGTCATCTGCTTAATTATAATCTTTTCACACATAAATGGCTTCTTCTTCTGCTACCATCTGTGAAGCGAGACCTTATGTTGTCTTCCTCAGTTTTAGGGGAGAGGACACTCGCAATGGTTTCACAAGCCACCTCCATCAAGCCTTAAGGGATAGCCAAATCTCGACTTTCATTGATTACGAGCTTGAAAGAGGAGACGACATTTCTCCAGCTCTTCTTACTGTCATTGAAGAATCCACTATTTCTCTCATCATTTTTTCCGAGAACTATGCAGATTCTAGATGGTGCTTGAAAGAACTTGCAAAGATCATTCAGTGTAAACATCTTAATGGTCAGATCGTTATACCTGTGTTTTATGGAGTAGATCCATCGCATGTTAGAAAGCAAAGAGGAAAATTTGGAGTTGCTTTTGATAAGCTCAAAGAACGTCTACAGGAGGGGGAGGTGGATTTAAACGAGGTGAGATCTCACTTGAAGGAAGCAGCCAATATATCTGGATGGAGTTCACACGACATCAGGTAACTTTTTCTAGTTTTGGAAGTTTCCAATTTTGTTTCATTTCTAGATCAAATTTGTACTTGATGTGATTTTTGCTTGAATTAAGCTACTTTTGTTGTTCGTTTGTTTTTTATAGCCCTGAGAATGAGCTTATAAAGTTCATTGTGCGAGATATTTTGAAAAAACTCAAACAAAGAAGGGAGGTAGAAGCGGCGGAATGTTCAAGATCACCTACGGAAAGGCTAGTGGGAGATGCATTTGGAAGTAATGTGGAAAAAATATGGGCTTGGTTGATGGATAATCAAGTGTTACGAGTTGGCATTTACGGTATGGGGGGTGTGGGCAAAACCACACTGATGAGACATATTCAAACTCGTCTTGAGGGAGAGAGGTCTTTTAAAGTTTATTGGGTTACTGTATCTAAAGATTTCAACATTTGCAAATTACAGAATCTTATAGCCCAAAAAATTGGCTTGAACTTTTCAGAAAAGGAAGATGAAGTGGAAAGAGCTAAAAAGTTAACTCAAGCATTGAAAGCAGAAGGAAAATGTATTCTCATTCTAGATGATCTATGGAATTACTTTAACATAGATGAGGTGGGAATTCCAGTCGAAGTTAATGCCTGCAAACTGGTTCTTACCACTAGATTGTGGGATGTTTGTAGACAAATGGATTGTCGTGAAGTGAACATAATTCAATTGAAGCCCCTTTCTAAGGAAGAAGCTTGGATCTTGTTCACTCAAGAACTGGGTGATTATATCCCTGAAGTTGAGGAACTAGCAAAAGCAATTTCTGGAGAATGCGGTGGCTTGCCTCTAGGGATCAAAGTTATGGCAAGAACTGTGAAGAGAATTCGTAATGTTCATTACTGGAGGAATGCGTTGGAGGAATTGAAGGAAGTTAAGAGTCTCCTGATGCGGGAAGAAGTTTTCTCTGTGTTGAAATTCAGCTTCCTTCGATTAAAAGGTCCTGCATTGCAAGAATGTTTGTCATACTGCGCACTGTTCCCGGAAGATGAACAAATTGAGAAAGATAAGTTAATTAGGTATATGATCGTTGAGGGGATAATAGATGAAAGGAGCAGACAAGCGGAATTGGATAAGGGACACACAATGCTTGACACACTTGAGAATGCATGCTTATTGGAAGGTGATAATGAAGTTGTGTGGATGCATGATCTAATTAGGGACATGGTGATCCATGAATTGAGAGAGAGGTCCAATACGCTTGTGGAAGCAGGATTACAACTTAAAGAATTACCAGATGTGGAGAAGTGGACGGAGGATTTGGTGAGAGTGTCTTTGATAGGTAATGAGATTGAGGTGATTCCTTACAGTCATACACCAAGGTGCCCCAATCTATCAACGTTGTTGTTACGTGATAATCGTCAATTAGAAATGATAGCAGATTCATTTTTTGAACAATTTCAGAAGCTCAAGGTTCTTGATCTTTCTATGTGCTCTGCGATTGAGGTATTGCCCGGGTTTATCAGTAATTTGGTGAATCTCACTGCCTTATTGCTCTCTGGCTGTCGTAGTCTAATTTATGTGCCATCGTTAGTGAAGCTAGAGAAACTAAAAGTGTTAGATCTTTATGATTATGGGAGGCTTAAAAAAATGCCTGAAGGTGTGAAATTTCTACCGAAACTCAATTATCTAGATCTCTCTCGGGATGGAATGAACAATAGAGAGAGTGAGATGTCAAAATTCGTAGGAAGGGAAGTTGGAGAGTTGAGAATGTTGGAGACTCTTTATTGCAATTTTCGTAATCTCAAAGAATTTGAGGAGTACATAGAATCTCAGGAAAGGTCACAACAATCCCTCAGTCATTATAAATTTTATATAGGGAAGAAGCCTTTTGTACTATTTAAAACAACAAAATTGAAATCCGTGTGCATAGAAAATTCCACTTTTATTGATCCCCTGAGATTGCCCACAGACATTGAAGCACTGTCTATTGTATTTTGTGGTAGCACTTTCTATAAGAGACTGTTCCCTCCTAGCCTTCTGTCATGCCTCATACACCTACAAGAGATTCGTGTCCACTATTGGGATGCTATAGAGGAGATATTTGCAGCGGACGAGGACAATATTAATACTGCTCTTGTCCAATTCCCATTTTCTAATCATTCCACCCATTCTCTTTCCAATCATTCCCTTCTCAATCTTAAAGTTATTCATATATATCGGTGTGACAAGTTGAAGAAATTGTTCCCTCCCAGTTTACTGCCTAACCTCCATAACCTACAAGAGATTGATGTCTCTTTTTGCGATGGCATGGAAGAGATCTCCTCAACAGACCAAGAAGATGGGCAAGAATTATCATTTGGTCAAAGCATCAACAATAACCACTATCCACCTAATCCCGCCTCCACCTCCACCGTTAGTACTGGACTCAATCTTCCAAAGCTAACCAAATTGGATTTGTGTTATTTACCAGAACTGAGAAGCATATACAAGGGCGCAATCAACTGTCATTCTCTACAAAAAATTCGACTGGTTGAGTGTCCGAAGATGGAGAGAGTAACGCTCCCTCTTCCACAACCTTCCCTTGAGGAAATCTGTGTTTATCCAAAGGAATGGTGGGAATCAGTGCAGTGGGGCAGCGCCAATGACAAAATCCATCTCCAATCCCTTGTTGAATTTAGCAAATATTTGCGGTGAAGGCAAAGTGTTTGAGAGAACGCCTGGCTGAGAAGAGTGGTAAGGTTTTCACAATCTTCATACTCACTAATGGTTATATTCTGAGGATTTAATGAAGTGAATTATAAGGATTAGTTGATGTTATATACTGTATTTGAATTGTGAGTGTGCCTTATACTATGGCTATCCATTTCTTTGTTAGGCTGCTACCAGAAATGTTTCCACTGATCTGGGGACTTGAGGAGGGAGGATTTAAAAGAGAGATGTTGGCGGTGAGTTGTATAGTAATTTGTTATCCGGAAAACCTGAATTAAGTAATTTCAGATTTTGTGTGATTACCTTTATTCTATTAATGAGTTTCAAGTTTGTGTTAAGCTATTTCAATTTTTTATTTATTTTTATTAAACATTCAGAAAAATATTTAAATAATGAAATTGTACCTTTGATTGAATGATTGAGCACTAATGTTTGTCATATTGCGCACTATTCCCAGAATTGGATAAGGGGATAATATATAAAAGGTTATTAACCAATCTTGTAGTTGTTTATGTATATGAATTTGGCATCTGAAAATTCTTTGTTGAGTTGATCAATAACTGGTAAAAGTTTTGAGTGCTGTCAGAACTATTTCTGCCTGATGCATTTATCAGTTTTGGCACGCACCCTAATTTCCCCAGCCCAAATATCACAATTTTTCTCGCTCCATATCCATACAAGACCTAAAAGAAGAAAGTTCGCTAAACAAACAATAACAAGAGCGTTGTGGTTGTGATCAAGTGATAATTAATAATAACTCACATCTCGAGTTTGGGTATGAGAAATGGACGAAATCAATTATGTTAGGAGAATCACTCATTTTGAGACTGGACGAATGAGAATATATAGTTAAACAAATTAGTAAAAATGGTAACCTTGAATTGATCGGTGTACTGATCAATGAGAAGTTTTGCAAATTGCTCCAAGGTATAGTTTTTGCTGGATGAGTAGTACTCCGGTACGAAGTAGTTGTTCAGGTAATCGTTGTTGCCCATTCCAACCGAATATAAGCACTTGTTTAGGTACTTTGCCGTAAATCGGCTGCCAGATCCAAGAGTTTCATCAATGGAAGTACTATTACTGAATATAGATAACCGGAGGTTGAGCATGTTTAGACAACTTTAGTTTTGTCACCTGTCAACTTTATACTTTAATGTTCTAACGAATTTGAGATTCGACCATTATCTATTACCTTCGCAGAACCAGACTCATCAAGAATTCCTGCCGCACCAGATGCATAGTTTACACCGGAGAGTAGTTCTATGTCATTAGCAGTTGCGAATGGTGGAATATGGCGATCGAAGCGCAACATTTCAGCTGGAATACTCCCTCCGTCTATATATATATGTCGCCCACTGTTCATGCACGCGTCTCAAGGAGGCCGGATGACTCATTATTTGACCCCAAAAAATTTCGTGCTTTTTTCCTAACGTACATTAATCCTTAACGTACGTTCAAGAAAAAATTCGGGACAAAATTGTCTCAAATAGTGAGTTATCCGGCCTCTTTGAGATGCGTGCAAATAGTAAAAGCGACAAGTATATATAGACGGAGGGAGTAAGTAATTGAAGTTGCAATTAGCATAAAGAGTAAAAAATAAAAGAAGTGATATGATAAGGATAGGCATAGTATAGTTACCAATTAAATCCACAATGGTTCGACCATTGCAAAACCTTCCGGTCCGTCCACCAGGGAAATCGATTCCATACGGTGAATAATCAACTTTAGCAAGTGTTTCCAATAAATTATTGTTGCCATTATCCGCCAAAGAATCTCCAAAAATGAAATAACATGGCACCTGAGGAGCACCATAAGCTTCCATGATCACCAAATTAGCAGCCATCACTACCACCAAAATGCGAAACAGAACAGTTGCATTCCACGTTATCGACTCCATTTTTCGTCCAAAAGAGTAAACTAGTTTACAACCTGAGAAAAAAAGATACGAAGATGATCGTTTCTAAGTTTCGAGCAAGAAAAAGAAGAAAAGAATTAGATACGAAAAAAAAAACAATACTATAAATTATTAGAAGAATTCGTTTTGAAGTTACAGAATTAGAGGTTTGTAATGGAGAAATGTTTCACTGGGCATTCCCGAAATACCTAAAAAAAATTCCCGAACTCGAAATAGGTTTTCCAGTACCCTAACCTGAATTTCAGAAATTTGAATTTCGGAAATTCCGGTATACCCGAAATTAACGATTGAGCAAAACTAAACCCGCTTGCCAAATCCAAACCCTAAAACACAAGCTTCATCTTCCTCTAAACCAACCGCCACTGCCGCCGCTACACCAACCCAACCAGCGCTAGCTACTGTGACTTCGGCCACCGCCGGATTCCTCACCTGAATCGCCCAGACCTGTACAAATCAAACTCATACCCATATAAATCCGTACCCAAACCCGTACAAATCAAATCCCTTCATCTCCGCCTCCAACCCGAATCATCCTGCAAATCAAATAGAGAGCAGAGGGGGAGAATGAGAATAGAGAGAGCATAGGCGATTTGTGAGAGAGAGAGGAGTGACTCACTACTTCTCTGCCCAACTTGCGTACCCAGCCGACCAACCACCGCCAAGAAATCCAAAATCGCCACCATGGCCACCACCACTGCCGCAGCCACCAACAACCAAAGCTACGACCGCAACAAAGAAGTCAAACAATTCGACGATTCCAAGCTTGGAGTCAAAGGCCTCCTAGTGAGAGTGAGTGAGTGAGAGAGAGATGAGAAAATGAAGAAGAAATAGGAAAATGACCTATTAATACGCCTGTAATTACGAAAATTCGAGTACCCGAAATTACAGAATGAATCCCGTTTTGTATTGTTTTGGTTAATACACATGCTTTACCAACTTAATAATAACATCTTACGGCTCGAGTTTGAATGCTCGAACTTGCAATTTCTATATAAAAAAGAGAGAGCATGTATATACTTACCATAATACGTTGAGTGTATTCATCCAAAAGAAGTTGTGCATATTGGATGGGAGTATATTGCTTCCTAGAGGTATAATACGAGCTTGGTCCGAAATAATTGTTTATGTAATCATTGCTGCCAATTACGACCGAGTAGAAACACTGACTCAGGTGCTTGGCTGCTGACTCACTGCTCCCAAGCACGTCAACGATACGAGAGATGGTAACTTGGTGATTTTCTAATTGCTTGCTTAGTTCGATGTTTTCACCCTACATGTAAGGGGAAAAACATAGATCAAAATTGATTTTATAAGGTAAAATTTGATACATTTACTTATAAAAAATGACAATTTTGATACCACTACTAAACAAAGTGATATATATGGTATATGTACTCGGCAAATGACAGGCGTGTGACAATAAAGTTAGTAAAATTATCACTTTTAGCGAGTACCAACAAGGATCATATTTATTACTTTATTTAACAAAACCACCAAAATTATCATTTGTCAATCAAAGAAATTACCAGGAATTTTCCGGATTCATATCTGATTCCTGCCGAGCCAGATGCATAATTCACGCCTTGGAGAATTTGGGGTCCGGCGGCGGTGAGGAAGGATGGAATGTAACTATCAAATCCAAGAAGCTCACCTGTTCATAAATAATTTGTTAGTTCAAATTGAAATTCTTCAATCATTAATTAAGTGATTAATTAGTGATGTATTTCAAGATTTAACCAATTAAATGAGTTTGTTAAGTAATGGTACTTTTAGCTGAGTCATGTTTTGTTCAGTGGAGTCAGTTGATTTCAATAAAAGGGACTAGAGCACGTACCGATATCAGCGGTGGTTCGACCATTGGTGAATCTTCCGGTCGGACCATCGGGAAAGTCAATGCCATATGGTGGATAGTTGACTTTCGCCGTCGTGTGGAGGTTGTTGTTATTGCCACTATCAACCAGCGAATCTCCAAAAATGAAATAACAAGGGACTTGTGGTTTGGCACCAACACCATAATTCAAGCTACAACTCGCACCAATGGTCACCAATATCAACACCAAAAACTCCTGTAATTTCTCCATGAAATGAACCCAATTAACACAGACAATGACGATCTTATGGACCGTGGGTAGGCAGGGTGACTGACGGCAAGCACCCCAAGAGCGGAAATGAATGATACAAAGAAAGAAGATTAAGGCACGAGAAAAGGGAATTGGAAAGACCCAATTAGGGAATTAATTAAGGTGGTGAATGAGATTGGGGATTTGGTTTTGCATATATATATATATATATATATATAGGCTAAGTGGATGATATGTATATATTAATATTAATTTGGCCCGCTAATCACATGGCGGTGGCTGGCTTGAATTGAAGATTTCTAAATGTTCTACAAATTTCATCATGCTAAATGATGTAATTGCGTGTGTGAAATTCTAATTTGACTTTTTTGATGGCAACCACAAAACTAAAATATCAAATACATAATAGAATGAGTTTAGGTGGAGGAGCAGGATTGCGACCATAAAAAGAAAGGCTAGAGGAATATAAGTATTATCTTTGCCAATAGAGAATTTCTCGTTGTTTTCCCCGTTAAAACAAGCAAATATTTTGAAGAATCCTCAGACATATATAAGTAGCTAACAAACGACTTTCTATCACACGTGAAATTGTTCCACTTTTTTTCCTGTAAATACATAACACTGAAATGCGCCAACCAGTGATGAAATGAAGTATGATTAAAAGGAAGAATTGAATACAGTGCGGAACCAACGTGCATCCGGTCCACCTAAAATGGTGCCTTGCCCAAATTATACGTGCATCCGGTTCCCTACACACAAAGTATAGTCTTAGAAAACCAACCAAAACTCATCCAAATAATTGCACACACATGCTTGTTTCGTAAACCAACGAGATTGTAGTTTAGTTGTACGTACTTTTGCAGAGAATTTTTTGAAACTTTTTTACTTACAATATAAAAATCTAACGTCTCAAAAAATAAATGTTTATAATGAGGGGGTCTTAGGAGAAGTGATATAGTGGTTATTAATGGTAACATATAAAAACGAAGGAGAATTTCTCAATTCAAAGATACAAAATAATGTCTTGAGCAATTATAATACGGTCTAACTCTATATAATAAAAAACGAGATTTAAATACCTTCAAAGTCGCATTGAATATAAAATTAAAAAAAAAAATAACGAAAAATTTGAGAGTCAATTTTCGAGGACAATTTTTATGTCAATCTAACCCGTGATTCTAGACTATAATTAAGAGTCACTTTGAATTTCACTCGAGGGATCTATTTACTGAATTTTCGAAGAATAAAAGGTTAACCATATGATGGACGGTAGGTACATGATGCTATACAATGTTTGAACATTGACCCCCTTTTAGCTTTATTTGACGGAGGAGAAAGAAAGAAAGGTAAATGAAAATGAAAAACGTGCTCTTTAAAATTGACCCCTTTAAATTAGTTTAATATATAATGTAATATTCTGATTTTTTTTCGTATCAGTTTAATCCATACCCACTACCGTGCATTTAAAATCAAACCTTACATTTTATCGAATTATTTTATAACCTACTAGGCTAATTCAATACTATTATTTATTCACAACTAAAAAAAAGGAAAAAAGAATCTTATATATTGGAATTTTAATTTTTAGTAATTCATTTTTACATAAATGATAGAAATCTTATGTGCATTCCCCAGCTAAAAGTCTCAAGTTCCTCGTCAAAGAAATCAACTATATAACATGAAGTAGCTGATAATATTTATTATAAAATATTACACACACAAAAGGTTATTAAGAAACAGTACAATATAATATGGCCTTGGCCCATCAACTATAAGAGGCCCAAGTTACCGGATCGAAGCCCACGCTGCTACAAGAAGCATCTTCTTCTACTACCATCTCATCGAGAAGTCAAGCCTTCGAAACCAATGTTTGTCATATTGCGCACTATTCCCGGAATTGGATAAGGGGATAATATATAAAAGGTTATTAAATAAAATATTAAAGTATAGGATTTAAAATACCATTAAATCTAATAAAATTTGTAAATTGCCCACTCATGAAAATTTATTCATGGGGAAAAATGCAGAGAATTATGATTTTTGTTGATGAAAGGATTAATTGAGAAAACTTGATAAACATAGACGCTAAAGATGTTATTTTACATTAAACAAAATTGGTTATACTACAAACTCACTCGAATATTTTGATCAATAGGTAAGTTTTTGCCCTCTACAATAGCCACCTGAATTTTCCTAATATGACTCAATTTACCCCCTAAATTTGAATTAAAAATTTTAAAATTCTGAATATTATTTTATAAAATAAAGTATCTTTTTCAAAATTATTTAATCTTTAACTATTTTTGTGATATTTACAATATTTTTAATTTTATTAATCAAATAAAAACTTAAACCAAATTTTAAATTTTGTTAATTTATTTTTTATAGCTCATTATTGGCCGAAATGGATTTTGAGTCCCTACAGTCTAATTGATTGACTTATTTAAACCCTCTGTGTGATTTTTGACTTATCACCTCCCTCCACTTAAACCCAATGATTTATTTCATCCCTCCGACTAACGCCATCCACATTTTCCGTCTGTTTCCTGACGTGTCGTGCCACGTTTGCTGACGTGTCACGCCACGTATGCAAAAATAACCGGGTTGAGCTCAAAACGGGTGGCAAAATCAGACTGCCCGATTTTTAAGTGAAACGACGTCGTTTCACCTTCATTCCTTTTTTTTACTCATTTTTGTTCATGGTGAGTGGCTGTCAAATTATTTTTTAGACTATCCACAGCAGTGGGTGTCAAGCGCCATACTTAACACCCGCCACATCAGCTTAACACCCAACAAAATACTCACTTAACACCCATCATCCACAGCAGTGTACTTTTCAGAGTGTCATTCACTTTCTCTCTCTTCCACATCAGCTTTCCACTAACTTTCATTTTTTTTTTATTAACATTTATAATTACTATAATTTATTTTTTATAATATAATAAATAATAAATAATATATTTTTAATATAAATTAATTAAATTTCATAAATCTTTTTAAGTTCCAAAAAATCTATACTTTTTTAATACAATAAATAATATGATATTTTTTAGAAAAAATATACGATATTATTTATCACTCAGTAAATTAAACATATATAGATTCTTGCAAACAAACAAGAAAATACACACTAAATATTGGTAAACTTGAGAAATAATTTCTTAACATCTAATCGAGGGTTGTTCCAAATTTATTCCAGATGTGCTCGACGAGATCCTTTTTCAACTGAATATGTTGTGCTCTATTACGTAGCTCGGCTCTAGTATGAATATATGATTCGGACCGGCCATTCACAGTGTAGTTCACCGTTGGAGCTTCACCAGACTCAATGTCGTCAAAAACTTGTGACCTATCTAGAAAAACTAGCCGTTATGGCTTGTCAGAGTCAAAACGCTATGGCGTTTTGCCACTGGAAATTTTCCAAGTTTCTTATCTCTTCACAATCTCGAGTGTTGTGTTTTGTCAATAATTTGATCTGAAGATAAGATATAGAAAGATGACAAATCACATGTGGTGTTTTGAGTAATTATAGATCTCAAAAAATAAAAATAATGATATATTTTTTATAATTATTTTGAGTAATTATAGATCTTCCATTTTTTATAATTATTTTGAGTAATTATTTGAGTAATTTTCTCGAATTGTTTTTAGTTTTCAAATAATACAAACCTAGTCTCAATTTATAGATCTAAAAAAATTAAAAATAATGGTATATTTTTTTTAATTTTATTTTAAGTATTTATTATGAAAAAAGTATTTAAAAAAGAAGAAAATGAAAAAAAAGTGTAAAAAGCACAGATTTTTTTAAATGTCCAAATGACACAAACCTACTCTCTATTTATAGATCTCAAAAAATTAAAAATAATGGTATATCTTTTATAAAATTATTTTTAGTATTTATTATAAAAAAGGGGTTATAAAATGAGGGGGGAATAAAAAAAAACAGTGCGCGCTGCCATTGGTCGATTGTTTTTTTTTTTTTTTCAATAAAAAGAAATGGTTTGGGTATTATGAGATGATACCCTCTCTTTCCTCGTAGACGCTTGACACCCGCTTGATCCCCTGCTGTGGCACTTGACACCCACTTGACACCCACAATGATACATTGTTGTGAGTGGTCTTAGTGACAGCTAAGCTTATACAGTAGTTGCCGACTAGTCAACCAAGGACGCATCTAAAAAGTTCTAAATTACTAGTAGAGCAGCTTCAATCTCCCAAAAATGAAAATAAAAAAAAATGAAAAAAATTTTCCACTACCCTTATAAAATTATTATTTTCACATTTTTCTAATTGTCTGGTAATGTGCAAAGGATCCTTCTTGGCGAGACTGCTTAATTAATTAAAATAAAGAAAACCAGAAAAAGCACCGCAAGAAAGAAAAAAGACTCTCGCTCTCGCTCTCTCTGTTCTGTGTGTTCTATTTTCAGTCCTGATCCGCTTGACCCATATGTTTGCTTAATCTCCTCCCATCTTCCTTATAATTCTAACCAATCAGGTAATTATTATAGTTCCACTCTCCTTTTTGTCTTTTGCTTTTACAGATCCAATCTTGTCATATTTCTGGTCAATCTGGTAATCATTCGATGTATTTGCTTCTTTTGATCAGATCATTTGTAGCTAATCGGCATCGTCAATCATCATCACTATACTTGTGCTGATCATCTGCTTAATTATAATCTTTTCACACATTAATGGCTTCTTCTTCTGCTACCATCTGTGAAGCGAGACCTTATGTTGTCTTCCTCAGTTTTAGGGGAGAGGACACTCGCAATGGTTTCACAAGCCACCTCCATCAAGCTTTAAGCGATAGCCAAATCTCGACTTTCATTGATAACAAGCTTGAAAGAGGAGACGACATTTCTCCAGCTCTTCTCACTGTCATTGAAGAATCCACGATTTCTCTCATCATTTTTTCCGAGAACTATGCAGATTCAAGATGGTGCTTGAAAGAACTTGCAAAGATCATTCAGTGTAAATGTCTTAATGGTCAGATCGTTATACCTGTGTTTTATGGAGTAGATCCATCGCATGTTAGAAAGCAAAGAGGAAAATTTGGAGTTGCTTTTGATAAGCTCAAAGAACGTCTACAGGAGGGGGAGGTGGATTTAAACGAGGTGAGATCTCACTTGGAGGAAGCAGCTAATATATCCGGATGGAGTTCACACGACATCAGGTAACTTTTTCTAGTTTTGGAAGCTTCCAATTTTGTTTCACTTCTAGATCAAATTTGTACTTGATGTGATTTTTGCTTGACTTAAGCTAGTTTTGTTGTTCGTTTGTTTTTTATAGCCCTGAGAGTGAGCTTATAAAGTTCATTGTGCGAGATATTTTGAAAAAACTCAAACAAAGAAGGGAGGTAGAAGCGGCGGAATGTTCAAAATCACCTACGGAAAGGCTAGTGGGAGATGCATTTGGAAGTAATGTGGAAAAAATATGGGCTTGGTTGATAGATAATCAAGTGTTACGAGTTGCCATTTACGGTATGGGGGGTGTGGGCAAAACCACACTGATGAGACATATTCAAACTCATCTTGAGGGAGAGAGGTCTTTTAAAGTTTATTGGGTTACTGTATCTAAAGATTTCAGCATTTGCAAATTACAGAATCTTATAGCCCAAAAAATTGGCTTGAACTTTTCAGAAAAGGAAGATGAAGTGGAAAGAGCTAAAAAGTTAACTGAATCATTGAAAGCAGAAGGAAAATGTGTTCTCATTTTGGATGATCTATGGAATTACTTTAACATAGATGAGGTGGGAATTCCAGTCGAAATTAATGCCTGCAAACTGGTTCTTACCACTAGATTGCGGGATGTTTGTAGACAAATGGATTGTCATGAAGTGAACAGAATTCAATTGAATCCCCTTTCTGAGGAAGAAGCTTGGATCTTGTTCACTCAAGAACTGGGTGATTATATCCCTGAAGTTGAGGAACTAGCGAAAGCAATTTCTGGAGAATGCGGTGGCTTGCCTCTAGGGATCAAAGTTATGGCAAGAACTGTGAAGGGAATTTGTAATGTTCATTACTGGAGGAATGCGTTGGAGGAATTGAAGAAAGTTAAGAGTCTCGAGATGCGGGAAGAAGTTTTCTCTGTGTTGAAATTCAGCTTCCTTCGATTGAAAGATCCTGCATTGCAAGAATGTTTGTCATACTGCGCACTGTTCCCGGAAGATGAAGAAATTGAGAGAGATAAGTTAATTAGGTATATGATCGTTGAGGGTATAATAGATGAAAGTAGCAGACAAGCGGAATTGGATAAGGGACACACAATGCTTGACACACTTGAGAATGCATGCTTATTGGAAGGTGATTGTAGAATTTTTAATGATACTAAATATGTGTGGATGCATGACCTGATTAGGGACATGGTGATACATGAATTGAGAGAGAGGTCCAATACGCTTGTGGAAGCAGGGTTACAACTTAAGGAATTACCAGATGTGGAGAAGTGGACGGAGGATTTGGTGAGAGTGTCTTTGATAGGTAATGTGATTGAGGTGATTCCTTACAGTCATACAGCAAAGTGCTCCAATCTATCAATGTTGTTGTTAGGTAGTAATTATCAATTAAAAATGATAGCAGATTCATTTTTTGAACAATTTCAGAAGCTCAAGGTTCTTGATCTTTCTTCGTGCCGGGAGATTCAGGTATTGCCAGGGTCTATCAGTAACTTGGTGAATCTCACCGCCTTGTTGCTCTCTGGCTGTCGCAATCTAATTTATGTGCCATCGTTAGTGAAGCAAGAGAAACTAAAGATGTTAGATCTTTGTGGTTGTTGGAAGCTTAAAGAAATGCCTGAAGGTGTGAAATTTCTACCGAAACTCAACTATCTAGATCTCTTTCTAGCTGAAGGGATGGAGACAAAGAGTGAGATATCAAAATTCATAGGAAGGGAAGTTGGAGAGTTGAGAATGTTGGAGACTCTATATTGCGATTTTCGTAATCTCAAAGAATTTGAGGAGTACGTAAAATCTCAGGAAAGGTCACAACAGTCCCTCAGTCATTATAAATTTTATATAGGGCAGAGGTCTTGGGAATTTAAAACAGCAAAAATGAAATCCGTGTGGATAAGAAAAATCAGTTTTATTGATCCCCTGAGATTGCCCACAGACATTGAAACACTGTCTATTGAAAGATGTGGTAGCACTTTCTATAAGAGACTGTTCCCTCCTAGCATTCTGTCATGCCTCATAAACCTACAAGAGATTAGTCTGTGGTTCTGGGATGCTATAGAGGAGATATTTGCAGTGAAGGAGGACAATATTAATACTGCTCTTGTCCAATTCCTATTTTCTAATCATTTCACCCATTCTCTTTACAATCATTCCCTTCTCAATCTTAAAGTTATTCATATATTGTACTGTGACAAGTTGAAGAAATTGTTCCCTCCCAGTTTGCTGCCTAACCTCCATAACCTACAAGAGATTTCTGTCTCCTTTTGCGATGGCATGGGAGAGATCTTCTCAACAGACGAAGAAGATGGGCAAGAATTATCATTTGGTCAAAGCATCAACAATAACCACTATCCACCTAATCCCGCCTCCACCTCCACCGTTAATACTGGACTCAATCTTCCAAAGCTAACCAAATTGTATTTGCGTTATTTACCAGAACTGAGAAGCATATACAAGGGCGCAGTCAACTGTCACTCTCTACAAGAAATTCTACTGTCTGATTGTCGGAAGATGGAGAGAATAACGCTCCCTCTTCCACAACCTTCCCTTCGGGGAATCCAGGTTTATCCAGAGGAATGGTGGGAATCAGTGCAGTGGGGCAGCGCCAATGACAAAATCCATCTCCAATCCCTTGCTGGATTTATAATAGAAGATTGATGGAAAGCAAAGTGTTTGAGAGAACGCCTGGCTGAGAAGAGTGGTAAGGTTTTCACCTTCTTCATACTCAGTAATGCTTATATTGTGAGGATTTAATGAAGTGAATTAGAAGGATTAGTTGATGTTATATAGTGTATTTGAATTGTGAGTGTGCCTTATGCTATGCTTATCCATTTCTTTGTTAGGCTGCTACCAGAATGGCGTCTGGAGGATTTGTTATCAACTCCTCCAGGAGGGAGGATTGAAAAGAGAGAGAGATGTTGGCGGTGAGTTGTATAGTAATTTGTTATCCGGAAAACCTTAATTAAGTAATTTCAGATTTTGTGTGATTACCTTTATTCTATTTCAATATTTTATTTCCTTTTATTAAACATTCTGGAAATTTTGGTTTGAAGATAAACTTTAAGGGGAAAAGAGGTTTCCTTTTTGAATAATTTAGGTACTCTCGATGATTTGGTCATTTAAATATATTTTTTCAGATAACTAAAAACTCTACTTTGGCGTTGCCCCACTGCTCAAATGTACACCAACCTACCACCCTAAACATACTGACTTAAGTGATCATTTTTAATTTAAATATCAAAATCAAACATGTTAAATTGAGAAAATTAGGAAATGGAAATGGTTTCAAGATTAATAACAGGTAGTGTGAATTGATTATATATTGTTATATATAAATAAAGGAAAAGAAAGAAGCAATTTCTTAATATCCTTATTTTCTTTGTTTCTATTTTATCTTCTTTTTTATCTTATTTATTGTCCAAGACCTGCGGTTAAGATTTTTTTAGTAGGAGACAACTATTTTAATTTTTTTTAAGTAGTTGTCTATACTTTTTTAGATCGTTAGTTAGTGAATTTTACCATATTAATCCCAATTATTTTAGTTATAGGAACTAACCGCATAATAATCAATTCTCAATTATAAGTAGTTTATATATAAATAATTAATTATAAATGATAAAATTAATTTTGTCCAAAATTAAAAATATAACTGAAATTATTTATATGTATAATTCTAGTTAAAAAGACTATTAGAAAATTTGCTAAAGATGTTATTTTACATTAAATAAAATTGGTTATACTACAAACCTACTCCAACATTTTGATCAATAAGTAAGTTTTTGTAATTTGATTTTTTATTTAAAAAATAAGGGTGTGAAGCCAATTAAATGTGTTACATCTTTTTGTTGGTCGAAATGTGTTACATGTTTTTGTCCCTTTGTTTCTCGTTCGTGGCTTCAATTATGCAACTATGCTGTTTGACATTCGCTTTCTGAATTATTGTTAGGTCACGGGACGGGGAAATTTGTACAATTTCGATAAAAGTAGGGGACAAATATGATATTTGTATTTCTCTACAAAAAGTTAAAGAGTTGTTTTGTTCTTATGGTTGGGGTGGGCCGGGTGGCATTCATTTTGAGGTACAATTATAAGCAAAGAGGATAATTATTGCCGACAACCAAACAAAACACATGAACTAATGAGGTAATTATACGGGAATGAATTTTTTAAAATTGTACACTTAATTAGTATATTGGGTGTAATGTATAATTACTTCTTATTTTGCCGTAGCAACTTCTTGACGAAGCGAGACTAATTGGTGGATATCGAACAGGGTAAGAATCGTAAGGGAAGGAAGCACGATATGATCTTTTGGTTTTAGTTTCAGACATCGAAATTGAAATCGAAATCGTAAACCAACAAGCATTATCACAACAGGATCCGGCTCTTCTAATTTTCTATCCAACATGACTCAGATGGCTCAGATTAAAATTCTACCAATAAGTTCATATATGAACCATGGAAACAACAACAAAAAAACTGGGAAATTGGCCATCCAGGAGATGACCTTTGCATGGCGGAAAGCACGATGGAGCTTCCGAGCCCGGTGAGGGCCTAACAACTTGTTTATTATCGTCGTCACGATCTGGATCTGGATTTGGATCTGGATCAAGGATTTGTTTTGGCGATGGAGGTTTGGCGATGGTGACTGGGAATTCAGAATCTTGGCCGGTGAGCTCTTGAACCAGAGCGCGAAATTCAGAAGCGCTGGTCTTGAACTTCACTGGGTTGGATCTGTACTCCACTTTCATGGGCTTCTTCTTCCTGCACACTTTACTGGCGATGGAGGTTAGAGTGAGAAAGAAGAGAGAGAGAGGTGAAAATGAAATGAAAACGAAATTTTCGGGTACCACCCAATAAATCAAATGTGATCCGATTTCCCAAAACTCATTCCGAACCAAACCCGAAAATAATTTCGAGTATTACATACCTAAACTTGAATTTTTGATACTCAAAATATCCAAACTAAAATTCAAAAAATTCGAGTAGAAAAATTCAAAATTCGAAAAATTCAGAAAATGCCCACCCCTAATCACAGGATTATGACGTAGAGAAGATGATAACCACAATTTAATATAGGTCTTATGAATTCACCCATTCTGTCTAAAAATGGATGACAATAACTTAACATTGTTCCAAAATTCACTCAAGCAGATCCGCACCTACGAATCAGAAAATATAATGAAAAGGAGAGCTTGCATTTACTATATGGAAAACAATATCCATACTGCACCGACGAATCAGAAAGTATCATGAAAAGGAGAGCTTGCATTTACTATATGGAAAACAATATCCATACCATTTACTATATATGGATGATAAATAATCATATTTACATCATTTATCAATGAATAGTATAAATGAATAAAAGGAGAGCTTGCATTTACTATATGGATATCAAATGGGTGGGAATCATAAGGGAATGAGGCACGATATGATCTTTTGGCATAGAAAATGTTAAACGCCTCAGTTGTGTGGAATGAGTCCCAAAACAGGTACTTGCTTCGATCTTCGCATGGAACGCCGCCTGCAACGCATTGCCCATCGCTGGACACCGGGCAACAAGCGGTAGTTTTCACCTCCATATCTGCATTCCATAAAAACATGGTCAGAACTAATCATACTCATACATCATGTAATTTCTTCTTTGTATAAAATGATCTCTTGCTTAAAGAGCAAGAGTAAAGAAACTTATACCGGTCATGGTATGGGCATCGTCTCCAATCTTGTAGTTGTTTATGTATATGAATTTGGCATCTGAATTTTTTTTGTTGAGTTGATCAATAATTGGTAAAAGTTTGGAGTTGAAAAGCTGAGCTGCCTTGTTCACTGTCTCCACACAATCAGAGCTATTTCTGCCTGGTGCATATCAGTGCTGGCACGCAATCAATTTTCCCCAGCCCAAATACAACAATTTTTCTCGCCCCTTCTCCATACAAAACCTAAATCAAAAACCAAAGAGGGAAAAAGATCAAAAAAATGTGCATTAGGAACAATATCTATTAACCTAAATAGATGTGTTTGAGTGATAAGGTACTCTCTCCACCACTAACTCAAATCTCGAGTTAGTTAATTTGAGCCTGAATAAACATAATAAATCATATTGAAAGAGTACCCGTACCCTATGAAATTGATAATGTTCGAACAAGAATAATTTCCTCACCCGGTCGAGATTGAGAAAATGTAGTATGATTAAATGCATAAATTAAAGGGATTATTAGTTAGTAAATGAACGGTTTAACCTTTAATTGATCGGTGTATTGGTTGATGAGAAGCTATGTAAATTGCTCCAAGGTATAGGTTTTGCTGGATCAGTAACCTCCCCCCGCATCCACAACATCATTTCAACATTATATTTTAGTTAATTGTTCATATTCTAACAAATGTCAGATTCGTTCATCGATAACTACCATTGTAGAACCGGTTTCATCAAGGATTCCCGACGAACCAGATGCATAGTTGACTCCAGAGAATAGCCTTATGCCTTTAGCAGTAGCGAATGGTGGAATGTAGTGATCGAAACCCAACAGTTCAGCTGAAATAAGTAAAATTGCAATTAGCATAGAGAGTAAAAAAAATTAAAATGAAATAAAAGAAGTGATTATTGGCATAGGGTGTACGGACCTATTACATCCACGATGGTTCGACCATTGCAAAACCTTCCGTGGGTCCATAAGGGAAATCGATACCATATGCTGAATAGTCAGCTTTAGAAACTGTTTCCAGGAAATTATTGTTGCCATTGTCGGCTATGGAATCCCCAAAAATGAAATAACATGGCACCTGAGGAGCACCATAAGCTGCCATGATCACCAAATTAGAAGCCATCACTACCACCAAAATGCGAAACAGAACAGTTGCATTCCACGTTATCGACTGCATTTTTCGTCCAAAAGAGTAAACTAGTTTACAACCTGAGAAAAAAGACACGAAGATGATCCTTATATTAGATAATATCTTTTGAGTTAATCCAAAATAGAATAATTATAAAATAATATTTTTTTTATAGTTAGAATTAGCATAGACTGCTCGCTAGCTATAATTTCGTTAATTTTTTAAAAATAAAAATAAAAGTATATTAAAGAAAATGGAGTAATAATCCACAATTTTAAATGTTTGTTATTTTATTTTAATCAGTCTCAAACTTTTTTTTATTTATTTTTATCAGTCTCAAACGTTTTATTTGTTAATTTAATATAATCTCAGCTGTGAAAAAAAATATTAATGGAAACAAACTCCGTTATATTTTATTATTTTAATAAATTTTTTTCTGACAATAGGGTTCCACACATCAAAAAATATTTTTAAAAAATATAGAAAATGAAGAAAAATCTAATGAAATAGGAAAAAAAATTTAAAAAATAACACAGATAATTATGAGGTGAACGGAAAAGAAAAAAAAAACGCATCATCTGTTTAATTTTGATGTGTGAATATCACATTAAAAGCTGAGTACAAAATTTGGTTTGGTTGGTTAATTGGAAACTTGTCTGCCCTTCAATATCATCCAACAATTCAATTCTTGAAAACATAACATACCAAATTGTACGGGCTCATTTATTATGCGAACGTCCTTCGCCACTACCGAAAATGATTCAAACAGAATGATTTTTTTTTCATTTTTAATATGAATTTTAAATTTTATTTAAGAGTTGACAATTTTTTTACCGTTTAACCACAAACCAATATTAATATAAATGGAGATTTCAAATACATAATGCCAACAAATATAATTGAATATTTTTCCAATTATTGTGAATGATATTAATAATAAATTGATAATTATCTTTTACAATTTTAGTAATTGTACATTTATGCATATAATTTTAAATTTATTTTTATATAATATTTAATTTTGAATTTTCTTTTATCATAAAAACAAAGTTCATGTCGTGTTTGGATTCGTGTCTATGTATGTACTTCATAGGGTAAAATGTAAAAAGAATAGTTTAGTTTTAAAATATTTCCACGGCTAGAAATTAAAACAAAGGAAAGTTTTTTTGTAATGTAGCAAACGCTACTAATTTACCATGGCAAGGAGGGACACAAATGTTATTAGTCAAAAAATCTAACGGTGTTGATTTTCGTATAATAGACTAGCCCGTACCCAACCAATCTCCACCGACATATCAGAAAAATACAATAAATTTGGTGAAAAATAAAATAAAAAGAAATTTTGGAAGGGGTTGCAAATTTAAAACGTGTTTTGTGTTCTCTTTTTTTTTTAGTTTGACTAAAAATAATGTGTTAAGGAATAAAGTGTTCATAACAAATAAATTATTAAAAATCGAACTAGCAACTTTATTTAAAGAGAAGAGAATGTTAAACTATTCAGATCAAATATTTATTGGTTGTTTCTCACTTTTTGAGTTATTGTTATGTTATAGAAAAAAATTTACCTTGTTTTTCAATGATTTCCAGACTCGACGATACTCGAACGTTATTAATTTTTATCTAAAAGTAATAGAGCGGACACTCATCAAGGGGAAAAAAGAAAAGTATTTTAATTTTTTAAATTAAGGTAAAAATATGTATTTTAATATAGCTTATGAACTAAAGTTAATTACATTTAATCCGATCAAACATTAATCCATGAATTCAGATTCAATGATCGATCGGCTCATGATAACCATGTTCTTTAACTGTCGTAGCTTTTGCTTAAAAAGTCAACTTGTAATAAAATAAATATAAAAAATAGAAAAATTATTTAATAAATCTTAATTAAACTTTATAAAAGATAATTTTAATTAAATGAAGCAACAAGAAAAGTATTCTCATTTCATTTCATTTCAGGTATATAGAAGTACACCATTTCAAGTAATTTCTAGACTTCAAATATTACTTGAAACTTCAATACACGACCAATTCAGCGTAACAAAATCTCGAAAACTTGAATTATAATATAATTTTTCTAATTATAACAAAAAAGACCCACCTTATACTAACGAAATATAAAATATATATTATTGCAACAAGCTTTCTTTAATCTTTAAAAGATATTTTAACCATCATTAAACATATATCCCATTTTAGAGGAGGGCTAGTCGGCGGATGTCGATAGGGTAAGCGTCCGATGGAGACTGTGCACTGTAAGATCTCCTTCCAACAATGACGTTTGCTTTCTCAGTTGGGTGAAATGCATCCCAAAATACATGTTGGTCCCTATTTGCACATGGAGTTTGAAAGGGTAGGCATGTAATTTGCCCATTGTTCCTCCCCACACCACAACACCCAGCATTCCTCACGGTAAACCCTAATACGTAGCAAACAAGAACAAGTTTAATCAGTTTGTAACTCAATAATACGTAGCAAACTCTAAAATTTGTGATAATTAATCAGGGATTTTACCAAATGCTGCAGGTCGGTTTAAGAAATCTTGGAAAATTCCATAGGCATTGATGTAGATGAATTTGGCATCAGGTGTATTTCCATTGAATTGGTCAACAAGAGATCTGAGCTTGCTGTTAAAAATCTGATTAGCAGAATTAATTCTCTGCACACACGTTCTTCCATCTGGGCTGTTCTGGGCCAACTCACTTGGGCTGCACCCAATCTGGCCCACTCCAATCAAGACAAACTTCCTTGCCCCATTGTTGTACAAAATCTGGCCCAACAATAATTACAAAAAATCTTATTTGTCAAAAATCTAATTGGATTAAAAATAGAAATTAATTTGTAAAAAAATAATAAGAGAAGATTTAAACACTGACCTTTAATTGCTGAGTGTACTGTTGGATCAGAACGCTGGCATATTGATCAGGTGTGAATTGACGGCTGGAGGAGTAATATTGGGGCATGAAATAATTATTGAGATAATCATTGCTGCCTAATCCAATGGAGAAAATGCATTTACTTAAATAATTTGCAGCTGTGTTCTCATCTCCTAAAAGATTCACCACTCGACGAACTGTGGTTTGGTAATTTCTTACTTGTCCGCTGAAGCTAATTCGAGCACCCTAAATTCAAAAAAAAATGTTAAATAAGTCTCGAGTTCAAATATAAAGAATATATAAAATAAATCACATTGAAAGAGTTGCCTGTTCAATTATGATAGTGCTCGAACAGTCGTGTTTTTATTATATCCGAAAAGCCAGGATTATACTTAATTATTGAAGATGACATAATTAGAGTTAACAAGTAACTAATTAGTGAAAGTTAATTACCAGTTGCTGGCCAGTTTCATCTCTATTCCAGCGGCTGCGGATGCAAAGTTTACTCCTCTAAGAATGTCTCTACCCCTTGCGGTCGAATATGGAGAAATGAAATCTCTGAAACCCAAAAGTTGAGCTGCAAAGAAGCAAAGAATGTTAGGGGAAAAAAATATTTTTATGAAGACAAAACCACCTAAAACATTTAATTCAAAATGTTTTTTTTTTTGCTTAATTATTAGTAATAAATTAATAGTCAATAAAGATTTACTTTCTGAGGTGACCAAATACCCTAATAATTATGTGCATTATTTTTTAATTTCTGGTTTGCACTTAAAACGGAAAAATAAAAATAAAAACCATGTATAGTACTTACAAACGACATCAACGGTTGTTAAGCCATTAGAGAACCTTCCAGTAGGTCCGCGAGGGAAATCAATACCGTAAGGTATATAATTAACTTTCGCTAGCGACTGGAGCTGATTATTATTCTCGTTATCGACCAACGAGTCGCCGAAAATGAAGTAGCAAGGAGCTTGTTGCGCATTCGCCCCGCAAAGCAAGATGAACACCAAGAAAACTACAGAAATCACATTATAGCTACGCTCCATATTGATGAAAAAGGTATGTAAACTAAAGAGAGAATTGGGTTTTTTTTCGGTGTGTTTGATCTGATGAGTTATAAAATGTTAGGTTTTGATCTGCAAATGGAGTGCACCCAACTGCTGACGCTCCTGCCACAGCCACCTTATTCTCTATAAAATGTTAAGTTTTCCAATATTATATTTTATTTTTAAAAAAAATTAGATATTACAACTTTTTAAAAAGTAAGTTAATTTAAATTAAGAAAAAAATACTTCAGTCAGATAACAAAATATGATAAAATATATGAATGATGAATCCATAGGAAAGATTTATAGACTTGGTCTAACGCTAATGACATGACAGTTATTTAATTTTAAAAGAAGAATAACTATAGAGACCAATGACATCAGCAACAGTTTGCCCATTGGAGAGCCTAATTATTGAGAGAAATGGGCCAATTAGAAGAAATGGGTCTAATTCTAATTTTGGGTCAACACAGGAAATGGGCCCTTTAGGTTCCTATCAGATGGATCCAAATACTAACGAATAAGGCCTGGACATAGGAAGCTTTTCGAGAATTATTATGAGATGGAGTTTTTCCTTTAATTTTCTTACAAGAGTGGAGAAATTACAGACCATTTATTACACACCCTTTAGCCTCAATCCAGTTCTTAATTAAGTATCAGTCTCGAGAATAGACTATACCATGTTATGATTACCGCCCTTCGTGTCTCCACAAATTAATATTTCAACGAAATTAATCTTTTATTAAATAAAAAATAAAAAAATATATAGAGAAAAAAAATAATAAATTAAATTTTTTTGTAATAAATTTTTTTGTCACTTAAAATTGTTAACATCGAACATATAAAGCTATAATATAACTAATTATTGCATGTTATTTTTATAAAATAAGTCGATCTCTAATATAGTTGAGATCAAGCTCGCTTAGAAGATGCTTCTCACAGCAAGATATGATTGTGCTGCGCCAATCTTGTTTGCGATTTCGGAAGGATGGAAAGAATCCCAGAACAAACGCAAACTCCTGAGCCTACATGAAGCTTTATTAGGAATGCACTGACCATACTCATTCACTGGACAACATCCTGGGATTCCAAGTTCAATACCTGAGATTTTAGACCAAGAAAACAACAAAAAAATCATCAACACAAGATTCTATATTCGTTCTAGTCAAATGGTAAAAAATTTATCCATTTTAATTCAATTCTCAAGTTCGAACACGTAAAGTGAGTATTGGACTTAGCGATGCTCAAACGAGATCGGTTATTTGTCCGAAGTGAGCAGAACATTAGACACTAAATTAAAAAAAAAAACAATTAAAATAGTGGGGGAAATGTAATCCATAAATGTTGAGGTTAATAAATTTGGAAGGCCAAAGTGCGAAATTATGTGACTAATGGAGATATTTTTTTTCTGACCGGAGAAAAATAAACGTATGTATATTTTTTGAAAAATAATAAAACATAAAGACTAAAATTGGTGTTTAAATTTTTTTAACTAAAATCTAAATTTACTCCTATTGAAAGGATTTTCATTTTGCAGACCGATGGTTAAATGAGATTAATTTTTTTATTATTTTATTTTGAATAGGTAGAAAAGACATTAAGAGAGAAAAATGAATAATTAAATAAATCGGGTCTACCTGGAGAATGTGGGTAGTGCGGGAAAAGAATCCGTAGGTGTTGAGGTAAACAAATTTTGAGTCGGTAAAGTCCTTGTTGAATTTGGTGACAAGGGACTTAAGTCCGTCGTTGAAATGGTTTACGGCGTCGTTCATGTCGTCCACGCAAAGGGAACCGCGGCCAGTGGCGGAGCCTGCCCTCGATGTTTGGGGGGGCGAAATTAGTGACGGATTGAGAATTTGTACTCAAGAAGTGCGGGGGTTCGAAGGCAGTGCCTCTGATTTTTTTTTGGAGTATTTTAAAGGAAATGCAAATGAACTAAGTAAAAAATTGAAAAAAACAATTAAAAGTATTTGTATCCGTTACTAAATAACAAATATTTAGATAAATTTAACAAAAAGATAAATAAGAAGACAATAAATAAAAAAATTAATTATATATTAGAATTCATACAATATTATATCCAATCATACAGTATACGTGATTGGATATAATTAGTAAAATTATTAGAAATATATCAAAATAATTGATTATTATTTTAATTGTTGTGAAAGTAAATTAAGAATTGATTAAACGTATTAAATTTTTCAAAAGTAAATAAGCTATGATAAATTGAGAATAGAGTGGGATTTTTTGAAAAGTTTAAAAGTTTAGGGGGGCTATTGGGCTGAGGCAAAAACTGAGGCATAGGCTGGGCAAGTGCTAAAGCAAGCAATTTGAAAAGTTTGGGGAGGGGGGGGGGGGGGGGGGGTTGTAGCCCCCTCTGGTCCTAACGAGGCTCCGCCTCTGGAACCGCCCGTTTCAAATGTTGCTGTAGCATTTGGTGTGCACCCAATAGGTCCGATTCCGGTCAAAGCCACCTTCCTCGCTCCAGATTTGTGTAAAGTCTACACAAATTACATATTATATATATGACCGTGCGTCGAACACGTCAAATTTAAGTTGTATAAATGAATATAAAACGGGGTAGAAGTACAACTTAACACTTGTCCACAAGGAACTTGTAGATGGTGGTAAGAGGGTCGGTCCACAGAGACTTCGGGGGGTTTGTAGTTCTTGGTTGACTTCCTCGTCACTGAGTTTGGTTGGTTGAATCTGAAAATAAAGACAAAAACAGAAAGAGGTAAAATAATTCAAAACAGTCTTGGGCAGAGTCTAGGCCAAGACAGGGGTCAAGACAGTGAAATATCAGAAAAGAAAGAATTCCCGGTAAGGGTGATGTGAGAGCTTCTGTTCTTATGCTTCGATCATGGACTGAAATATGTTCATCTCTTCTTCATAGTACTGCTATAGAGGGGAGGAACTCCTTTTCCCTCCTATCTTCCCTCCTCTTCAAACTATCTGGCGGGTACTCCCTCTCCTGATAATCCTAGTCAAGGGACACCTTGCTGGTTAAAGGGTTTATCCGTTTGACTACTATCTTGAATGGTTGCTCACCTCTTCAATGGCACAGGGGAAGACAGTACCTAGGCTAAGTTCCTAGGTTGTCAATCTGGTCTCTACCTATTTTACCTATTCTTCTAGTCTGCTCGAGACTAGTCACCTACTTCGTCTAGCCGGCGGGTACTCCCTCTCCTTCTAGACTGGTTACAACTCTTCTCTCCTAGAGAACAAGGATGATCAAACCTTGGCTCTAGCGAGTAAGCGATGGATTAAGTTCAAGAATAAATAAATACAAAGAAAGAGATTGTGAAGGACGGATTGTGTCTCACGATTGCATTAAGAACTTCAGCTCGTCACCCTTACCAAGAATGGGGTTTTTAGCTACTCATACTCATGAATGAATAATAAGAATACTTGATTGCATAAATAAATTAAATCCGAGATTTAAAGAATTAAATCCGGAGCAAAAATATAAAAGTGTCGAATTGGGGAAGAAGAAGAGAGCGTAGAGTGAGAGAGAGGAAGGGGAGGACGAGTTCAGCTATAAGTAAGCTAAAACTCCTCTGTCCTTCTCCAACTCAAACTCCTAAAATATCCTAAAAGATTATTACAATTAATTGTTTCTAAAAAGGAAACTAAATCGCAATAAATAAAAGAGGGAGATCCCTTGCGGGATTCTACATCAGATAGTCTTCCTATCCCTCTACAATTGCTGGACAGCTGCTACGTGCCAGCTGTGAGAGTCCATCTCCAAAAATACTTCAATCGCTCCAAGCTGCAGTCTGATCGCAAAGGAGTCTTGGCCGAAGTCTAGGCCAAGACGATTCTGGTAAGCGCACTGCGTCAGATACGATCTTGTCTAGGCCAAGATCCAGGCCTAGACTCGAATAAACAGCTTCAGCTCTAAACTTCGTGAATTCTTCTCATTCAGCCTCCAAACCAGACCTGATCAAATGTGGGAAATTAAAAGGAATATCAATAGAATTACTGTCCAAAATAACTAGAAAATGGACAATAAAACATGATGAAATGCAATGCAATCAAACTCCCCACACTTAAACAATGCTTGCCCTCAAGCATACAGACTCAAAGACTCACTAACAAAAATAAAAACACAACAAAAACAGAAAAGACACCAAGACCCCCAGAGTTCTCCTTTCGGTTGTTCACCCCTCCACTGAAATTACCAAGACACTTCCCTAAGCGACCCAATGCTAGATTAACAAGGACAAATCAATACCCTAAACAAACTTCATCCAAATGGTATTAAGACATCCTGCTAGATTTTATTTATAATGTATAGGGGTCTAAACTTGCCACAGATTTGAGTCCCACCAAGTGCTATTCTATCAAAACGTGCCTAAAGACTAGTGCCATTTAAATCATTTTCAGCAGTTTTATTCTCTCTCTTTTTTTCTCTATGTCCTTTGTATCTTTACAGACATATGCATCATCATTTTTTTCTCTATGCCCTATGTATTTTTACAGGCATAAGCATATAGACAGAGCTTGTTCTTTTTGGGCACCCAGAACTTCCACCTTTGCTATATTCTGCTATGACATTCCAGCACCTTTTTATGTCTCACACTAAAACAGATAGAACAGCACACTCAAATCAGGCGCAGTAAGCCTAGACACCCTAATGAAAGTTAAGTCTTTAAGCTAGACGTCCTTTAGACCATGTGGATAGTGTTTGTTTGGGTGACATTAGATAATATGCCCCTTAGGCATTGATCAAGTTACGCTCATTCGCTTCCCTGTTACTAAAGTATTGTTTCACCTAGACAAGTATCTACATGTATTTCAGTGGTTGACTAAACAACCTAAGTTAAAAACTGGGGGCGGTGTACACTCATCAAGACAGACTCAAACAAACATAAAAAGAAAAGAACAAAAAATCATGCAAAATAGCAGACTCAACCTAGATTGTCTTGGTCAAAGGCTTGGCCAAGACAATCTAAAAAAAAAATTATTCACAAATATTTACTCACAAATATACACAATCACAACACATATATTCACAAATACTCAAAGACTGGACTCACAGAATCCCTCCCCACACTTAAAAGACACAATGTCCTCATTGTGTGGAGAGACAAATAAAAGACAAAAAATAAAAAGAAAAGAAGGAAACGACCTGGGGGCAAAAACTGGTCAAGCTGCTGGAGCGGGAGGGTCTTGGCCTGATGTTTGGCCTAGATCCGCAACTGGAAGGACTGCTTGGCCAGTTCTGGAAAAATGTCTTGGCCAAGGTCTAGGCCAAGACAACCGCCGAAGCCGAATTTTTCCTCTGATTTGAATGCCTTCCTAGCGCTGCAGCAGCCCTGGAAACAAGAGAAAAGGACGCGAGACGGGTCAACGAAAGATCTCTGAACTTATTCACGAAAAATCAACTGAAAAACGGAAATAAAAAACATGGGTTGCCTCCCATGCAGCGCCCTTTTTTATTGTCTTGGGCTCGACATTGCCATGGATTTCTTATCAAGAAACTTTTCCAAATCCCCTCCATGCGCTAAACTTGTCAGGATCTTTGGGTGGCATTCCTTGGACAACCTTTTTAGGTATAAAAGTGAATGGGTCGGGAGGTTGTTCCAGCTCATAATTTTGTTGTCCTTGCATCACAAAAGGTGAGTTTTGGCTACTGTGAACAGTAGCAAGCAGCTGGAGAAGATTATCAGTCCACCACTCCATGGTTTTGGGGGGGCTAGTTGGCAGAGATGCATCTTGGCCTAGGTCTTGGCCAAGCTCGAGGCCAAGACTGTTTTCAAGTTCAATTTTTGATTCCTGCACACTTGAAGGTGGAAGATTAGGATTAACTTCAGGCAATTCATGACTGTTAAAAATATCAAAATCTGTCTCAAAAATAGGATTAGAAACAGTGTCCACGAATTCTTCTTCCTCCAACTTTTCACATGGGATTTCTCTGCTATGAGCATGATCAAAAGAGTTAGTTTCATTTAATTCAGAATCCTCATTAGCAGCGTGCCCAATGACGTCCAAAAACCTAGGAGGGAAAGGTGGAGGAATCTCTATCACTTCCTCTAGTTCTATGAACCTTTCATCAGGTTTGGCCAAAGGTTTGGCCAAGACTGGTTCTGCCTTTTCTTCCTCCTCATCCAACTTTTGCGACTGGTTTTGTGCTATCAGAGTGATCTGTTTCTGCATCTCTTCCAGGCTGGACTGGGTTTCCATCATGAATTTTTGGAGTGCCATTTGAGTGATCTGTCTCTGCATATCTACCAGGCTGGCCTGCTGTTTCTGCATCTCCATTAGGTTGGTCTGGCTCACCATCATGAACTTTAGGAGAGTCTCTTCTATAGGAACACCAGTGGGCATCGTAGGTTGAGGAGCAGGTGAAAGTTGTGGCATGGGTACCTAATTTGGAGGGGGTATTGGCACAAAACGCTGGAAGTTTATGGGGTACTGTTGTTGTTGGTAATGTTGTGGCGGATCTTGTTGGACAAAAGGGTAGAAGTTTTGCTGTCCCTGGTTGTACCTTGTAGAGAGGTCATGAACCATGTTAGATAATTCAGATAACTTATGTTCAACATTAAATGTATTCAAATTATGAGGGACAGAATTATGGAACATGATTTCCTGCTTGGCCGGAGTCTTGGCCAAGATCGTGGTCTAGATTGCAAAATAAAAAAAATAAAAAAAAACACAAAAACAAAAACAAAAACTACAAAACCGTTAGAAGTCCCCGGCAACGGCGCCAAAATTTGACCGTGCGTCGAACACGTCAAATTTAAGTTGTATAAATGAATATAAAACGGGGTAGAAGTACAACTTAACACTTGTCCACAAGGAACTTGTAGATGGTGGTAAGAGGGTCGGTCCACAGAGACTTCGGGGGGTTTGTAGTTCTTGGTTGACTTCCTCGTCACTGAGTTTGGTTGGTTGAATCTGAAAATAAAGACAAAAATAGAAAGAGGTAAAATAATTCAAAACAGTCTTGGGCAGAGTCTAGGCCAAGACAGGGGTCAAGACAGTGAAATATCAGAAAAGAAAGAATTCCCGGTAAGGGTGATGTGAGAGCTTCTGTTCTTATGCTTCGATCATGGACTGAAATATGTTCATCTCTTCTTCATAGTACTGCTATAGAGGGGAGGAACTCCTTTTCCCTCCTATCTTCCCTCCTCTTCAAACTATCTGGCGGGTACTCCCTCTCCTGATAATCCTAGTCAAGGGACACCTTGCTGGTTAAAGGGTTTATCCGTTTGACTACTGTCTTGAATGGTTGCTCACCTCTTCAATGGCACAGGGGAAGACAGTACCTAGGCTAAGTTCCTAGGTTGTCAATCTGGTCTCTACCTATTTTACCTATTCTTCTAGTCTGCTCGAGACTAGTCACCTACTTCGTCTAGCCGGCGGGTACTCCCTCTCCTTCTAGACTGGTTACAACTCTTCTCTCCTAGAGAACAAGGATGATCAAACCTTGGCTCTAGCGAGTAAGCGATGGATTAAGTTCAAGAATAAATAAATACAAAGAAAGAGATTGTGAAGGACGGATTGTGTCTCACGATTGCATTAAGAACTTCAGCTCGTCACCCTTACCAAGAATGGGGTTTTTAGCTACTCATACTCATGAATGAATAATAAGAATACTTGATTGCATAAATAAATTAAATCCGAGATTTAAAGAATTAAATCCGGAGCAAAAATATAAAAGTGTCGAATTGGGGAAGAAGAAGAGAGCGTAGAGTGAGAGAGAGGAAGGGGAGGACGAGTTCAGCTATAAGTAAGCTAAAACTCCTCTGTCCTTCTCCAACTCAAACTCCTAAAATATCCTAAAAGATTATTACAATTAATTGTTTCTAAAAAGGAAACTAAATCGCAATAAATAAAAGAGGGAGATCCCTTGCGGGATTCTACATCAGATAGTCTTCCTATCCCTCTACAATTGCTGGACAGCTGCTACGTGCCAGCTGTGAGAGTCCATCTCCAAAAATACTTCAATCGCTCCAAGCTGCAGTCTGATCGCAAAGGAGTCTTGGCCGAAGTCTAGGCCAAGACGATTCTGGTAAGCGCACTGCGTCAGATACGATCTTGTCTAGGCCAAGATCCAGGCCTACACTCGAATAAACAGCTTCAGCTCTAAACTTCGTGAATTCTTCTCATTCAGCCTCCAAACCAGACCTGATCAAATGTGGGAAATTAAAAGGAATATCAATAGAATTACTGTCCAAAATAACTAGAAAATGGACAATAAAACATGATGAAATGCAATGCAATCAATATATATAAAAAAAAAGTTTCATATTCATCTATCAAGAAATTTATTACTTCATGTCACTAATTAAAAATAAAATTTCATGAAGCTGTACCTAAAAAAAGTTGGGCTTCGGCCTAAAAATGCTAAAACAGCCCGTTTGGGAGGGGTCGGCCCATGCAGGCCTCTCTCGTAGTTGATCAGACAGACCCTTTATTTGCACCATAGATGTTTTAGATCCAAGTTTATAAAAATTGAATGGGGTGAAACTTCACCATCAATTATCTGTAAACCACTTTCTTTTGTTTCATTTGTTTTGTTACATCCAACAAAACAGGGAAAAGTTACTTATTTGAGTCTCGAGTTTAAGTACTCGAATTTGCAATTTTTTTATAAAAAAAAGAGAGCAAATTTGGTGAACAATGTCAATATCAATGATATGTAAACCACTTTCTTTTTTGTTTTGTGTTTTTTTTTTTTTTTTAATAAGATGAGATATATTATTAATAGGACATAAAAAATGACCTGGTAGGATAATGACCCAAAGAACAAGATAGGAAGCAGAAGGAGACATGAAGACGAGCCAAACAAGCTGGCTCTAAAGCTAGCTAACTACGAACTGATTCCCTCCTCCCCAGGAATATAACCAAGATAGGAACATTCTTTTTTGTTTTGTGTTTTGTGTTGTTTTGGTTAATACACATACTTTACCAACTTAATAATAACATCTAACGGCTCGAGTTTGAATGTTCGAATTTACAATTTCTATATAAAAAAGAGAAAGCATGTATATACTTACCATAATATGTTGAGTGTATTCATCCAAAAGAAGTTGTGCATATTGGATGGGAGTATATTGCTTCCTAGAGGTATAATACGAGCTTGGTCCGAAATAATTGTTTATGTAATCATTGCTGCCAATTACGACCGAGTAGAAACACTGACTCAGGTGCTTCGCTGCTGACTCACTGCTCCCAAGCACGTCAACGATACGAGAGATGGTAACTTGGTGATTTTCTAATTGCTTGCTTAGTTTGATGTTTTCACCCTACATGTAAGGGGAAAAACATAGATCAATATTGATTTTATAAGGTAAAATTTGATACATGTACTTATAAAAAATGACAATTTTGATATCATTACTAAACAAAGTGATATATATGGAATATGTACTCGGCAAATGACAGGCGCATGGCAATAAAGTTAGTAAAATTATCACTTTTAACGAGTTCAAACAAGGATGATATTTATTACTTTATTTAACAAAACGACCAAAATTATCATTTGTCAATCAAAGAAATTACCAGGAATTTTCCGGATTCATATCTGATTCCTGCCGAGCCAGATGCATAATTCACGCCTTGGAGAATTTGGGGTCCGGCGGCGGTGAGGAAGGATGGAATGTAACTATCAAATCCAAGAAGCTCAGCTGTTCATAAATAATTTGTTAGTTCAAATTGAAATTCTTCAATCATTAATTAAGTGATTAATTAGTGATGTATTTCAAGATTTAACCAATTAAATGAGTTTGTTAAGTAGTGGTACTTTTAGCTGAGTCATGTTTTGTTCAGTGGAGTCAGTTGATTTCAATAAAAGGGACGAGTACGTACCAATTATATCAGAGGTGGTTCGACCATTGGTGAATTAGGGGTGTAACCGGTCCGATTCGGTCTGGTTTTGAGCCTAGAACCGGACTGAACCGGAAATTACCGGTTCTGTCCAGCCTGGAATTTCCGGTTCTGTCCGACCTGGAGTTCGGTCCGGTTCCGATTTTTTTTATTTTAAATTTAATTAATTAAAAAATATATTATATAAAAATATTAAATAAAAAACAACGAGAATTATAACCAATTATAACATCTAGAGAACCATATTGCAATGATTAAAATATTAAATAAAAAACTACTGGTGGCTTAAGCAATGATTTCAAAAAACAATTTGAAACATTTTTTTCCGCAAGTGCAGTAACAAAAATCCTTTCTTTCAAGACATTTTGCAGGAAACTCATTATAGAGAAATTTAATGTTTTACTCAAAATTGTAGGAGGCGTTTCGGTAGCAATGGCCCTGATAGATTGAATGCTCCTTCTATTGGATAACCTGTTCAGTTCAAATGATTGAATATAGAATCATATCTATATAAAATCATGCTACTCACGTTTGTTCTTGGTGTTGGCAATGGAGATTGGAATATTGAGATGCTAGTGACAACAGCAAATGAAACTTAGGAAGAGAGAAAGAAAGAAGGGAGAGATGATACCTTGAAAGGATCAACGGAGGATGGGGAGAGGTAAGCGCGAAGCAGAGGAGCGACAGTGCTAGATCTGAGGAGGGTGGAGGAAGCCATTGGATTTTGGTCTGAGATGGAGGAACGAGATTGAGCGGCGCGAGGGAGAAGAGGGAGAAGGAGTGATTGTGGAAATGAAAAGGAAACTTGATTTATAAAAAAAAAATTAACAAAAATTTTGCGACCCTTTAGCTTAGAAGGGAGATTTTAAACCAAAGCAAAGGAAGCTAATGATAAATATTGCATATATATATATATATTAAATATATATATACCGGTTCTTCCGGTTCTACGGTTCGGTTTATGAATTTTGGAGGAGTAGAACCGGACAGGACCGGAAATTTTCCGTTCTGCTCCGAGTAGAACCGGACTGAACCGGTACTTTTCAGTTCGGTCCGGTTCGGTGCAAAATACTCCAGTTCCGGTTCGGTTTCCAGTTCAATCCAGTTTTTGTACACCCCTAGGTGACTCTTCCCGTCGGACCATCGGGAAAGTCAATGCCATATGGTGGATAGTTGACTTTCGCCGTCGTGTGGAGGTTGTTGTTATTGCCACTATCAACCAGTGAATCTCCAAAAATGAAATAACAAGGCACTTGTGGTTTGGCATCAACACCATAATTCAAGCTACAACTCGCACCAATGGTCACCAAGATCAACACCAAAAACTCCTGTAATTTCTCCATGGAATGAACCCAATTAACACAGACAATGACGATCTTATGGACCGTGGGTAGGCAGGGTGACTGACGGCAAGCACCCGAAGAGCGAAAATGAATGATACAAAGAAAGAAAATTAAGGCAAGAGAAAAGGGAATTAGGGAATTAATTAAGGTGGTGAATGAGATTGGGGATTTGGTTTTGCATGTGTAATATATATATATATATATATATATATAGGCTAAGTGGATGATATGTATATATTAATATTAATTTGGCCCGCTAATCACATGGCGGCGGCTGGCTTGAATTGAAGATTTCTAAATGTTCTACAAATTTCATCATGCTAAATAATGTAATTGCGTGTGTGAAATTCTAATTTGACTTTTTTGATGGCAACCACAAAACTGTTTTGAAATGAAGTATGATTAAAAGGAAGAATTGAATACATGAGTGTGGAACCAACGTGCATCCGGTCCACCTAAAATGGTGCCTTGCCCAAATTATACGTGCATCCGGTTCCCTACACACAAAGTATAGTCCTCTTAGAAAATCAACCAAACCCATCCAAATAATTGCACACACATGCTTGTTTCGTAAACCAACGAGATTGTAGTTTAGTTGTACGTACTTTTGCAGAGAAATTTTTGAAACTTTTTTACTTACAATATAAAATTTAACAAAATTCGTCTCTTTTGAGAAAACAAAATGTTTATAATGAGGAAGTGATATAGTGGTTATTAATGGTAACGTGTGGAAACGAAGGAGAAATTCTAAATTCAAAGACACGGAATAAAATCTTATGCAATTATAATACGGTCTAACTCTATATAATAAAAAATGCTTAATGACATAAAACAACCCTAAATTTTAATATTTTATTTAAGTGGAACCCTGAACTATTTTTTTATTTAATTACAACCATGGTCTTCGCAAAAAATGTCAAATTACCTTTCTACCGTAACTGAGATCCGATGTGGCAGCGTTGACTACCGTTATGTGCCTTGTCAGCGACTATTAGGGCTCCACGTCCGCATTGACCAGGAGGGTAATTAAACAAAAATATTAAAGTTCAGGATTGTTTTATGTCTTTTGTCACATTTATTTTATTATACTTTCTGTTTTTGTTTCTTTTTTATTTTTCCTTCTTCGATTAATTCCTACTATATGGAATTAATGCTTCGTTGCCTTTCTATTAATAATCATAATTAATCAGATTAATCATAATTATCTCTAATTCTAGCAATGAAGCATTAATTCCAATTTCATTTTTATTATTATTATTATAACATTAAGTTATTTTATAGGTAACCTTATTCCCAGATTAATCATATCTAATTCTAACAATGAAGCATTAATTCCAATTTCATTTTTGTTATTATTATTATTATTATTATTATACGTTGTGGATAAAAAATAAAGGAAAAGAGGAATTTGGGTTATTGATTAAATTAGGTAAAATGACATAAAACAACCCTGAATTTTAATATTTTGATTAATCGCAACTCTTAACTTTTTTTTTGTTTAATTACCCCCTAGTCATTATTACGTGGCATGCTGACGTGGCGCCTGATAGTCGCTGACAAGGCACATAACGGTGGTCAACGCTACCACATCGGATCTCAGTTACGGTAGGGGAGTAATTTGACATTTTTTGCGAAGACCAGAGTTGTAATTAAATAAAAAAATAGTTCAGGATTCCACTTAAATAAAACATTAAAGTCTAGGGTTATTTTATGTCATTAAGCCTAATAAAAAATGAGATTTAAATACCCTCAAAGTCGCATTGAATATAAAATTACAAAAAAAGTAACGAAAAAATTGAGAGTCAATTTTCGAGGATAATTTTTTTTGTCAATCCAAACCGTCATTCCAAACTATAATTAAGAGTCACTTTGTTTGAATTTCACTCGAAGGATCTATTTACTGAATTTTCGAAGAATAAAAGGTTAACCATATGATGGACGGTAGGTACATGAGGCTATACAATGTTTGAACATTGACCCCTTTACGGCGGAGAAAGAAAGAAAGGTAAATGAAAACGAAAAACGTGCTCAAATTAGTTTAATATATAATGTGATATTCTGATTCTTTTTCGTATCAGTTTAATACATACCCACCGTGCATATTTATATTTATAAGAGGTAATAATAGTAAATCATGCCATTTATGTAAATTCCCCAGCTAAAAGTCTCAAGTTCCTCGTCAAAAAAATCAACTATATAACATGAAGCTGTAGCTGATAATATTTATTATAAATTATTACACACAAAAAAAAGTTATTAAGAAATAGTACAATATAATATGGCCTTGGCCCATCAACTATAAGAGGCCCAAATTACCCGGTCGAAGCCCACGCTGCTACAAGAAGCATCTTCTTCTACTACCATCTCATCGAGTAGTCAAGCCTTCGAAATCAATGTTTGTCATATTAATGCGGGAAGAAGTTTTCTCTGTATTGAAATTCTAGCTTTGATTGAATGATCCAGCACTAATGTTTATCATATTGTGCACTATTCCCAGAATTGGATAAGGGGATAATATATAAAAGGTTATTAAATAAAATATTAAAGTATAGGATTTAAAATACCATTAAATCTAATAAAATTTGTAAATTGCCCACTCATGAAAATTTATTCATGGGGAAAAATGCAGAGAATTATGATTTTTTGTTGATGGAAGGATTAATTGAGAAAACTTGATAAACATAGACGCTAAAGATGTTATTTTACATTAAACAAAATTGGTTATACTATAAACTCACTCGAACATTTTGATCAATAAGTAAGTTTTTGCCCTCTACAATAGCCACCTCAATTTTCCTAATATGACTCAATTTACCCCCGAAATTTGAATTAAAAATTTTAAAATTCTGAATATTATTTTATAAAATAAAGTATCTTTTTCAAAATTATTTAATCTTTAACTATTTTTGTGATATTTACAATATTTTTAATTTTATTAATCAAATAAAAACTTAAACCAAATTTTAAATTTTGTTAATTTATTTTTTATAGTTCATTATTTTATATTTCACAATATTAAAAAAAAACACTAACAGGAAAACAAAAGTTAAATCGAAACGACTCTTGAGAAGAAAACACCTAATAGATCTCTTAAGAGATTAAGATGTAGTGAGTACTTATATCGAACGCTAGATTAGTAAGACGATTTGCAATTGAATAATTTGGATCACACTCTTTCTGTCTATTTGAAAAATAATCTTGAAACTTCCTAGAGGCTAAACTCCCAAAAGCTCAGCTTTCAAAGCATTATATGCTCTAACACTGCCGAGAATCCACCAAATCAAGTGCCATTATTATTTCAGAACACACCACTAGCAAGGTTTGGGCTGATATTTTTTATTAATCAATAGTATCATATTTAAGTGCGCGCCGCAAAATTTGTCCCGCGTAGTTAAGTTTGTCGTCCTTGTTAAATTAAAAAGATGAGTTTTTGTCATAAGTGATTAATCCTCCCATTTGCAATAAACACCGATTCCACTTACGACAACCTACGTGCGAGATTGAGAATTCAGGACAAACAAACGCGAAATTATACCAAACTTGACTGGTTCAAAATATTTCCGTAGAGAAACAAATAAGAAGCAAAAGAAAGAGCTACCGGAAGAAAAAACAAGACCCTCTTTGGCAAATCATTAGTAGTAGTAGAACTCTTGATCAAGCTAACCACCTCGGATAATTCTTCTTCAACAATTGTCTCCAATTTAGGTGACCTTGAACATTTTTTGTGGCATATTAGGACCGATGGAGCCACTTCTTCAAACCCTAATTGGGTGTTGTACTTACCATTTTTCACCATTTTTTTAATTAAAATTTGATTTTGATGTGATTAATGATAGTGTTTGGAGAGAAATTGATGTTGTTAATACGGGAGCATTTTGATCAATAGAATCATAGTTCTACAAGTGGTTTACTGAATCGAACCATAGAAGCTGTTTTCAGTTATTTGAAGACATTGCTGTTTTCAACTTTTCATGGTTGGATCCAAAGTTCCCACCATACTTTATCTGACTAACATGTGGTGAAAGATGTATATAGGAGTAGATCCTAATGTACGTTACCATTTATTTGAAGATCTTAATGAATGTTTTTCGCGCAAATTTAAAGTTGAATTTTTTTCTCAATTTCTTATTTTAATCTTTATTTTTGTAATTTTTTTTATTAAACCGCTATATTTATAAAATATCATATTTTTTTAATATTTATAATTTTGATTCAATTAAACCGTTGATTGGGAATATAAGCAATTTCAATTCCAGAAAAATACATAATTACTCAATCTTTCCGCGTAAGTGTATTTATACAAACTCAATAGTGGGGTATGGTCAAAAGTCAAAAATCAAAAGTCAAAACATCCTTCTTTGTGGTAGTTGTTTGGAAAGTTACAATCAGATAGAATACATTCAATACTATCCTTCTTCTCGTCTCTCTCGCTCTCTCTCTCTGTTGTGTGTGTTCTATTCTCAGTACTGATCCGCTTGACCCATATGTTTGCTTAATCTCCTCCCATCTTCCTTATAATTCTAACCAATCAGGTAATTATTATAGTTATACTCTCCTTTTGTCTTTTGCTTTTACAGATCCAATCTTGTCATATTTCTGGTCAATCTGGTAATCATTTGATGTGTTTGCTTCTTTTGATCAGATCATTTGTAGCTAATCGGCATCGTCAATCATCATCACTATTCTATACTTGTGCTGATCATCTGCTTAATTATAATCTTTTCACACATAAATGGCTTCTTCTTCTGTAACCATCTGTGAAGCGAGACCTTATGTTGTCTTCCTCAGTTTTAGGGGAGAGGACACTCGCAATGGTTTCACAAGCCACCTCCATCAAGCTTTAAGCGATAGCCAAATCTCGACTTTCATAGATAACAAGCTTGAAAGAGGAGACGACATTTCTCCAGCTCTTCTCACTGTCATTGAAGAATCCACTATTTCTCTCATCATTTTTTCCGAGAACTATGCAGATTCTAGATGGTGCTTGAAAGAACTTGCAAAGATTATTCAGTGTAAACATCTTAATGGTCAGATCGTTATACCTGTGTTTTATGGAGTAGATCCATCGCATGTTAGAAAGCAAAGAGAAAAATTTGGAGTTGCTTTTGATAAGCTCAAAGAACGTCTACGGGATGGTGAGATGGATTTAAACGAGGTGAGATCTCACTTGGAGGAAGCAGCTAATATATCCGGATGGAGTTCACACGACATCAGGTAACTTTTTCTAGTTTTGGAAGCTTCCAATTTTGTTTCATTTCTAGATCAAATTTGCACTTGATGTGATTTTTGCTTGAATTAAGCTAGTTTTGTTGTTCGTTTGTTTTTTATAGCCCTGAGAGTGAGCTTATAAAGTTCGTTGTGCGAGATATTTTGAAAAAACTCAAACAAAGAAGGGAGGTAGAAGCGGCGGAATGTTCAAGATCACCTACGAAAAGGCTAGTGGGCGATGCATTTGGAATTAATGTGGAAAAAATATGGTCTTGGTTGATGGATGATCAAGTGTTACGAGTTGACATTTACGGTATGGGGGGTGTGGGCAAAACCACACTGATGAGACATATTCAAACTCGTCTTAAGGGGCAGAGCTCTTTGAAGGTTTATTGGGTTACTGTATCTCAAGATTTCAGCATTTGGAAATTACAAAATCTTATAGCCAAAAAAATTGGTTTTAATTTTTCAGAAAAGGAAGATGAAGTGGAAAGAGCTGAAGAGTTAACTCAATCATTGAAAGCAAAAGGAAAATGTGTTCTCATTTTGGATGATCTATGGAATTGCTTTAACATAGATGAGGTTGGAATTCCAGTCGAAGTTAATGCCTGCAAACTAGTTCTTACCACTAGATTGTGGGATGTTTGTAGACAAATGGATTGTCGTGAAGTGAACAGAATTCAATTGAAGCCCCTTTCTAAGGAAGAAGCTTGGATCTTGTTCACTCAAGAACTGGGTGATTATATCCCTGAAGTTGAGGAACTAGCAAAAGCAATTTCTGGAGAATGCGGTGGTTTGCCTCTAGGGATCAAAGTTATGGCAAGAACTGTGAAGGGAATTCGTAATGTTCATTACTGGAGGAATGCGTTGGAGGAATTGAAGGAAGTTAAGAGTCTCGAGATGCGGGAAGAAGTTTTCTCTGTGTTGAAATTCAGCTTCCTTCGATTGAAAGGTCCTGCATTGCAAGAATGTTTGTCATACTGCGCACTGTTCCCGGAAGATGAAAAAATTGAGAGAGATAAGTTAATTAGGTATATGATCGTTGAGGGGATAATAGATGAAAGGAGCAGACAAGCGGAATTGGATAAGGGACTCACAATGCTTGACACACTTGAGAATGCATGCTTATTGGAAGGTGATAATGAAGTTGTGTGGATGCATGACCTAATTAGGGACATGGTGATCCATGAATTGAGAGAGAGGTCCAATACGCTTGTGGAAGCAGGGTTACAACTTAAAGAATTACCAGATGTGGAGAAGTGGACGGAGGATTTGGTGAGAGTGTCTTTGATAGGTAATAAGATTAAGGTGATTCCTTACGGTCATACACCAAGGTGCCCCAATCTGTCAATGTTGTTGTTATGTAGAAATAAACGATTGAAAACGATTGCAGATTCATTTTTTGAACAATTTCAGAAGCTCAAGGTTCTTGATCTTTCTTGGTGCAAAGCGATTGAGGTATTGCCAGGGTCTATCAGTAATTTGGTGAATCTCACCGCCTTGTTACTCTCTGGCTGTCGCAGTATAATTTATGTGCCATCGTTATTGAAGCTAGAGAAACTAAAGATGTTAGATCTTTGTAAATGTAGGGGGCTTAAAAAAATGCCTGAAGGTGTGAAATTTCTACCGAAACTCAATTATCTAGATCTCTCTCAGTATCGAATGTACGACGAAGAGAGTGAGGTGTCAAGATTCGTAGGAAGGGAAGTTGGAGAGTTGAGAATGTTGGAGACTCTTTATTGTGAGAGTGAGGTGTCAAAATTCGTAGGAAGGGAAGTTGGAGAGTTGAGAATGTTGAAGACTCTTTATTGTGATTTTCGTAATCTCAAAAAATTTGAGGAGTATATAGAATCTCAGGAAAGTTCACAACAATCCCTCAGTCATTATAATTTTTATATAGGGGAGAGGCCTTTTGAATTTAAAACAGCAAAATTGAAATACGTGTGCATAGCAAAATCCACTTTTATTGATCCCCTCAGATTGCCCACAGACATTGAAGGACTGTTTATTGAAGGTTGTGGTAGCACTTTCTATAAGAGACTGTTCCCTCCTAGCATTCTGTCATGCCTCATAAACCTACAAGAGATTCGTGTCACCGGCTGGGATGCTATAGAGGAGATATTTGCAGTGAAGGAGGACAATATTAATACTGCTCGTGTCCACTCCTGGGATTATATAGACGAGATATTTGCAGTGAAGGAGGACAATATTAGTACTGCTCTTGTCCAATTCCTATTTTCTTATCATTCCACCCATTCTCTTTCCAATCATTCCCTTCTCAATCTTGAAGTTATTTATATATCTGGGTGTAACAAGTTGAAGAAATTGTTCCCTCCCAGTTTGCTGCCTAAGCTCCATAACCTACAAGAGATTAGGGTCTTCTCTTGCCATGGCATGGAAGAGATCTTCTCAACAGACCAAGAAGATGGGCAAGAATTATCATTTGTTCAAAGCATCAACAATAACCACTATCCACCTAATCCCGCCTCCACCTCCACCTCCACCGTTAGTACTGGACTCAATCTTCCAAAGCTAACCAAATTGTATTTGTATTATTTACCAGAATTGAGAAGCATATACAAGGGCGCAATCAACTGTCATTCTCTACAAGAAATTATACTGAGTAACTGTCCGAAGATGGAGAGAATAACGCTCCCTCTTCCACAACCTTCCCTTCGGGAGATCTGTGTTGGTCCAAAGGAATGGTGGGAATCAGTGCAGTGGGGCAGCGCCAATGACAAAATCCATCTCCAATCCCTTGTTGGATTTAGAATAAGCGATTGGCCGTGAAGGCAAAGTGTTTGAGAGAACGCCTGGCTGAGAAGAGTGGTAAGGTTTTCACATTCTTCATACTCAGTAATGGTTATATTCAGAGGATTTAATGAAGTGAATTATAAGGATTAGTTGATGTTATATAGTGTATTTGAATTGTGAGTGTGGCTTATACTATGGTTATCCATTTCTTTGTTAGGCTGCTACAAGAATGGCGTCTGAGGTCGAGGGAGGATTTAAAAGAGAGATGTTGGCGGTGAGTTGTATAGTAATTTGTTATCCGGAAAACCTTAATTAAGTAATTTCAGATTTTGTGAGATTACCTTTATTCTATTAATGAGTTTCAAGTTTGTGTTAAGCTATTTCAATCTTTTATTTCTTTTTATTATACATTCTGGAAAATATTTAAATAATGAAATTGTTAAAGTATTGAAATTCTACCTTTGATTGAATGATTGAGCACTAATGTTTGTCATATTGTATATATAAAAAGTTATTAAATAAAATATTAAAATTAAATCTAATAAAATTTGTAAATTGTATTTAACCAATCTATTTCAATTAGCCCGCTCATGAAAATTTATTCATTGGGGAAAAAGTGCAGAGAATTATTTATTTTGTTGATTGAAGGATTAATTTATAATTCTCTGCACTTTTTCATTAGCGGGGGATTTTGTATTTCACTTTCTAAATAATTGTTAGGTCACAGGGAAATTTTTACAATTCGATAAAAGTAAGGGACAAATATGATATTTGTATTTCTCTAAAAAAAGTTAAAGAGTTGTTTTGTTCTTATGGTTGGGGTGGGCCGGGTGGCATTCATTTTGAGGTACAATTATAAGCAAAGAGGACAATTATTGCTGGCAACCAAAGAAAACACATAAACTAATAAGGTAATTATACGGGAATAATTTTTTTAGATTGTACACTTAATTAGTATATTGGGTATAATGTATAATTACTTCTTATTTTGCCGTAGCAACTTCTTGACGAAGCGAGACTAATCGGTGGATATCAAACGGGTAAGAATCGTAAGGGAACAAGCACGATATGATCTTTTGGCATAGAAAATGTTGAAAGCCTCAGTTGGATGGTATGAGTCCCAAAACATGTACTTGCTTCGATCTTGGCATGGAACTTCGCCTGCGATGCATTGCCCTATGCTGTTGGACTTACAACAACCGGTCGTTACAACCTCGAAATCTGCATTCCATAAAAATAAATCATGTTTGCACCGAGTTGACCTAATAACGGGTAGAAAAAAAATGATTACAATATATAATCTCTTCGTACATAATGATCGGAAGAGTCAAGAAACTTACCGGTCATGGTATGGGCATTGTCTCCAATCTTGTAGTTGTTTATGTATATGAATTTGGCATCTGAAAATTCTTTGTTGAGTTGATCAATAACTGGTGAAAGTTTTGAGTTGAAAATCAAAGCTGCATTGTTCGTTGTCTCCACACAGTCAGAGCTATTTCTGCCTGATGCATTGATCAGTCTTGGCACGCACCCTAATTTCCCCAGCCCAAATATCACAATTTTTCTCGCTCCATATCCATACAAGACCTAAAAGAAGAAAGTTCGCTAAAAAAACAATAACAAGAGCGTTGTAGTTGTGACCAAGTGATAATTAACTCACATCTCGAGTTTGGGTATGAGAAATGGACGAAATCAATTATGCTAAGAGAATCACTCATTTCGAGACTGGACAATGCCTTGTATGAGTACTCAACAAGTATGAGTATTTATGAAAGATACTTGTATGAGTACTTATAGATTATTAAAAATACTTGTATGAGTACACAACAACAACTCCAACAGAGCTATTAGCTCTTCACATTGCCGAAGAATTTTGAAAGAGGCACAGGAGCATCAGCCTCTTCATCCGAAAGGGCATTACCCCTAATTTAAATCTATAATTACTGAAGACATTTGGATACGAGGTTAAAAGTATATATGATCATATTCTTTCATAAACACTATTACAGTGGCGTTGACACCAAAACATTTTCCTTTTTATGGGTTGGTTTATTATCATCAGCAGAAAGAAAAAAAAAATAGAATGCAACAACACTTCTGCTTCAATTGGCAAGAGCAGCACATAAAAAGCATACATCCGCCACAGTATATCCATTCTACAGCCTAAATAGTTAGCCAGCCCTGCCAATAGTGCATGCATGACCGTACGAGCTCACCTAACAGAAGACTCCCATCACAAAAGCACACATCAGCTTCGACAGAGCAGAAAACAACAATAAGAAGTCGTATCATCATCAACCAGGCTTAAATGATTGATTCGAAAGAATATAAATGGCTAATGCCAGATGTGAGTATGATCCATTGTTCGGTTGCAGATTGTTCTCCATTCTAGTTTATCTAAGTGCCTCCAGAACATCTATCAGAGTCAAGCTGGAGAAACTGCTCTTCTAAATTTGTGGCCAAGTCTTCCCTTCGCGACTGGTTGAGCAGCCTCAAGATTATCTTATACTGTCGAAAATTTGGTCTAAGGCCTTTGTCCATCATTTCAGAAAGTATTTGTTGTGCAGCGACCACATTTCCACTTTTCCTATAAAGATTTGCAAGCAAGCTATAGTTGGCATGGCTTGAATAATCACCTGAACCAACAACATACTTGTGGACTTCATCATATTGTTGCATCCAGAATAGCACCTTGATAAATGCGGCATGTGTCAAAGGACGAGGTTGAAGACCACTTTCCACCATTTCTTCAAGGTACTGCGATGCAACTTGAATCTTCCCCTGTTTGCAAGAGTTATATATAAATATCTCAAAGGTTAACACATCAGGAGGACAACCCTTTCCTAGCATCTTTTCTAACACTTCAATCGCCTCAGAGCTAATAGTTAATAATTTGTTTAACTATATATTCTCGTTCGAACATTGTCCAGTCTCGAAATGAGTGATTCTCTTAGCATAATTGATTTCGTCCATTTCTCATACCCAAACTCGAGATGTGAGTTATTATTAATTATCACTTGGTCACAACTACAACGCTCTTGTTATTGTTTTTTTAGCGAACTTTCTTCTTTTAGGTCTTGTATGGATATGGAGCGAGAAAAATTGTGATATTTGGGCTGGGGAAATTAGGGTGCGTGCCAAGACTGATCAATGCATCAGGCAGAAATAGCTCTGACTGTGTGGAGACAACGAACAATGCAGCTTTGATTTTCAACTCAAAACTTTCACCAGTTATTGATCAACTCAACAAAGAATTTTCAGATGCCAAATTCATATACATAAACAACTACAAGATTGGAGACAATGCCCATACCATGACCGGTAAGTTTCTTGACTCTTCCGATCATTATGTACGAAGAGATTATATATTGTAATCATTTTTTTTCTACCCGTTATTAGGTCAACTCGGTGCAAACATGATTTATTTTTATGGAATGCAGATTTCGAGGTTGTAACGACCGGTTGTTGTAAGTCCAACAACATAGGGCAATGCATCGCAGGCGAAGTTCCATGCCAAGATCGAAGCAAGTACATGTTTTGGGACTCATACCATCCAACTGAGGCTTTCAACATTTTCTATGCCAAAAGATCATATCGTGCTTCGTTCCCTTACGATTCTTACCCGTTTGATATCCACCGATTAGTCTCGCTTCGTCAAGAAGTTGCTACGGCAAAATAAGAAGTAATTATACATTACACCCAATATACTAATTAAGTGTACAATCTAAAAAAAATTATTCCCGTATAATTACCTTATTAGTTTATGTGTTTTCTTTGGTTGCCAGCAATAATTGTCCTCTTTGCTTATAATTGTACCTCAAAATGAATGCCACCCGGCCCACCCCAACCATAAGAACAAAACAACTCTTTAACTTTTTTTAGAGAAATACAAATATCATATTTGTCCCTTACTTTTATCGAATTGTAAAAATTTCCCTGTGACCTAACAATTATTTAGAAAGTGAAATACAAATTTCCCCGTCGCGTGACCTAACAATAATTCAGAAACAAAGGGACAAAAACATGTAACACATTTCGACCAACAAAAAGATGTAACACCCTTATTTTTTAAATAAAAAATCGTATTTCAAAAATTTATTTATTGATCAAAATGTTGAAGTGGGTTTGTAGTATAACCAATTTTTTTAATGTAAATTAATCCTTCAATCAACAAAATAAATAATTCTCTGCACTTTTTCCCCAATGAATAAATTAGGAGTTGTTGTTGTTGTGTACTCATACAAGTATTTATGAAAGATTATTCAAAATTCACCTTGTATGATTACTCATACAAGTATTTTTTTACCGATCACCGGAAATCGGTCTTTTTCTCTTCCTTTTCTCTTTTTATTTTTTGTTTTTTTTATAATTGCTTTTTCTTACCTTTCAAAATTCAGCTTGTGACATTATTTTGCCTCCAAGATTTTTACAGATTAAGTTCAATCTTCGTCTTTGTTTGAAATACTAATGAAATTCATCTTAGCGAATTGTGAACGTTATGAATCCTAATGAATCTGTGCAGTCTTGTTTTAATTTGAATGAGCCACAGGCTAGAGCCATTAATTACCTCCAAAATTCAATGGAAAATTTTCAATTAAACCTTCTGAGCCAATTTCTATGAAGCAGTTGAGTCCTGCTCTCACTTGTGCTGTTGCAATATCCCAACTTTCTTTTGAACAACATTGAAATATTCTAACTTTGAAATCCTTTGAAAGGAAAAATAAAAGAACATAAAAATATATAAAGATAAAAAAATAAAAAAAATATAAACAATTAAAATGAATTATGCCCTTTATGGTCATTTTACATCCAAACCATAGTTTTGGTAAACTGGACTACTAAACAGCACCTTCTGTTTCCCAGATATCGTTTTCCCACTGAATTTTTACAATTATTTTACCAAACAGCACTTTCCGTTTCCCTGATGTTGTTTTCCCACTGAACATTTCCCCACTGACCATTTCCCTACTAAATTGGACTGCCAAACAAACCCTAAAGTGATTGAAATAATTTATAGGCAGAGATTTTAGACAAATGGGCGTTAAGTATTTATGTCCTATTTAATTTGAGAGGATACGGCGCTTTAAGTTGGGCTAGAAGTGGGCCCATAACTTCTCTTACAAAGCTCAGGCCCATGTCCACATTTTAATTTAGTTTTTTTTAATACCAATTCAAAAATTGAGAAAATTATGCTGGGATAGTTATTATTTCTCAGTGTCGACAACTTTTGAACATGATTAATTTTTTTTCACAAAAATGGAAAATAAATATGAGATGAACCGATAACAAATAAATAAACGTATATTTTACTTATTATTTCCAATAAAAATATAATATAATTTTATTATTAATAAAAAAACCGAGTCCTTATATTAGATAATATCTTTTGAGTTAATCCAAAATAGAATAATTATAAAATAATATTAATAATAAATTGATAATTGTCTTTTACAATTTTAATAATAGTACATTTATGCATATAATTTTAAATTTATTTTTATATAATATTTCATTTTGAATTTTCTCTGTCATAAAAACAAAGTTCATGTCTATGTATGTACTTCATAGGGTAAAATGTAAAAAGAATAGATTATTTTTAAAATATTTCCACGGATAGAAATTAAAACAAAGGAAAGTTTTTTTTGTAATGTAGCAAACGCTAAGGAGGGACACAAATGCTTAGTCAAAATATCTAACTGTGTTGGCGTTCGTATAATAATAGACCCAACCAATCTCCACCGACATATCAGAAAAATACAATAAATTTGGTGAAAAGTAAAATAAAAAAGAAATTTTGGAACTTTAAAACGTGTTTTTTTCAAGTGTTGGTATATGCTCTTTCTTTTTAGTTTGACTATTAAATATTAAAGTGTTCATAACAAGTAAATTATTTTATATATAAAAATCGAACTTGAAATTTTATTTAAAGGAAAGAGAATATACTTATTGGTTGTCCCTCACTCTTTGAGTTATTATTATGTTATAGAGAAATTTTTACAATGTCCCTCTATGGTTTCCAGACTCTACGATACTCAAATGTTATTAATTTCTATCTAAAAGCAGCAGAGGAGAAACTCATCAAGGGAGAAAAAGAAAAATATTTTTAATTTTTTAAATTAAGGTAAAAATATGTATTTTCATATAGCTTATGAACTAAAGTTAATTACATTTAATCCGATCGAACATAACTGTCGCAGCTCACGCTTAAAAAGTCAACTTGTAATAAAATAAGTATGAAAAATAGTAAAAATATTTAATAAATCTTAATTAAACCCATAAAAGATAATTTTAATTAAATGAAGCAACAAGAAAAGTATTCTCATTTCATTTCATGTATATAGAAATACACCATTTCAAGTAATTTCTAGACTTCAAATATTACTTGAAACTTCAATACACACGACCAATTCAGCGTAATAAAATCTCGAAAACTTGAATTATAATATAATTTTTCTAATTATAACAAAAAAAACCCCACCTTATAGGCTTATACTAACGAAATATAAAATATATATTATTGCAACAACCTTTCTTTAATCTTTAAAATATATTTTAACAATCATTAAACATATATCCCATTTTAGAGGAGGGCTAGTCGGCGGATGTCGATAGGGTAAGCGTCCGATGGAGACTGTGCACTGTAAGATCTCCTTCCAACAATTACGTTTGCTTTCTCAGTGGGGTGAAATGCATCCCAAAATACATGTTGGTCTCTATTTGCACATAGAGTTTGAAAGGGTAGGCATGTAATTTACCCATTGTTCCTCCCCACGCCACAACACCCAGCATTCGTCACGGTAAACCCTAATACGTAGCAAATAAGAACAAGTTTAATGGTTTGTAACTCAGTAATACGTAGCAAATTCTAAAAATTGTGATAATTAATTAGGGATTTTACCAAATGCTGCTGGTCGGTTTAAGAAATCTTGGAAAATTCCATAGGCATTGATGTAGATGAATTTGGCATCGGATGTATTTCCATTGACTTGGTCAACTAGAGATCTGAGCATGCTGTTAAAAATCTGATTAGAAGAATTAATTCTCTGCACACAAGTTACAAGCCTTTTACACCTTCCAGCTGTAACATATTCCACACCCTCCAGACTCACTAGCCAAGAACACAATACTCAAACGAATTTTTACCAAATTCTCGATCGTTAACAAAGTGAGTTTTCTGCAACCCACAATTCTTCCCCTCTTTTAATTTTTATTTTTCTCTGTTTTTTCATATGATGCGTGTTCAATATGCTTGACCATCTTAGTTGTTTATGGTTGCTCTTCTGCTTTCTTGATTCCTAAGGCCGCATTGATCACATCTCTGTTTGTGGAACGTTTTATTGTTTTGGTAGATCATACTTGTTCACTTTGCTGCAAACCGCTTTCTTTTCTATATTCTTTATCTGGGTTTTCTCTTGTTATATGTTGCTAATTGAACTTTGTGGTTCTGCTAATCTGTCCTCGTTGAAGATGAAGAGTGCCTCTAAGGATACCAATTTCCAGGCACTGAAGACTTATGGAAGAGACCTTGTTGAAGATGCTGGAAAGCTGGATCGTGTCATTGGAAGAGATGAAGCAATTACAAGAGTCCTTGTAATTTTATTACGGAAAACAAAGAGCAATCCTGTATTAATTGGAGAGCCAGGAGTTGGTAAGACCGCTGTGGTGGAAGGATTGGCTCAATGGATTGTTTGCGGAGATGTGCCCAGTAAACTTGCGGATGTGAGGCTTATTGCATTGGACATGGCGGCGCTAGTTGCTGGAACAAGGTATAGAGGGGATTTCGAGGAACGGTTGAAATCATCGTTGAAGGAAGTAGAAGAGGTTGAAGGAAAGGTCATACTTTTCATTGATGAAATTCATCAAGTTTTAGCTGCTGGTCGAACAGAGGAGGGGTCTATGGATGTGGCAAATCTCTTGAAGCCCATGCTTGCAAGAGGGCAGCTCAGGTGCATTGGTGCCACGACTCTTGAAGAGTACAGAAAGTATGTGGAGAAAGATGCTGCCTTTGAGAGGCGGTTCCAACAAGTCTACGTGGCTGAACCTAGTGTTCCAGACACTATTAGCATTCTCCGCGGTCGAAAAGAGTCGTATGAAGGTCACCATGGTTTAAGAATTGAGGACAAAGCTCTTGTAGTTGCTGCGAAATTGTCTAGCCGATACATCACAAGTATGTTTTGTCAAATTATGTTGGAAATCTATTGTTCACAGGTAGATATCCTGTATATGATTTTTAGATCCTTTAATAAAAGCATTTGTGATTGTTCTTGTTCTATAATTTATGGTGCGATTGCATGTGCTGTTCTTGTCTGTTGTCTCAGGCCGTCATTTGCCCGATAATCCAATTGATTTGGTTGATGAAGCTTGTGCATATGTGAGGCTACAACTGGACAGTCAACCTGGAGAAATTTCTAGGAGAAGGATACAGCTAGAACTTGAGCTGCATGCGCTTGAGAACAAAAAAGACAAAGCCAGCAAAGCACGGCTTGGTCAAGTAAGTGATTCTAAAAATCCTCTTTCCAGTTGACCTTTGTTAGCTAACAATCTTCTATGGATTTCAGGTTGTTAAAGAACTCGACGACTTGAGAGACAAGCTGCAGTCCTTGATGATGAAGTACAAGAAGGAGAAAGAGAGCGTTGATGAGATCCGGCTGCTGCAGCAGAAGCGAGAGGAGATGCTTCAAGAAGCAGAAAGAAGATACGATGCAGCTGGAGTTGCTGATTTGAAGTACGGAGAATTGGAAGAAACCAAAGGACGCATTGCAAATCTTGAAGAAATCAAGGATGAGAACCATATGTTGACGGAAACTGTTGGACTAGACAATATTGCTGTGGTTGTAAGTCGTTGGACTGGCATCCCTTTGACAAGGCTTGGCCAAAATGATAAAGAGAGGCTACTTGGGCTTGGAGAGAGGCTACATGAGAGAGTAGTGGGACAAGACCAAGCTGTTAGTGTTGTTGCTAATGCGGTGCTCAGGTCATTGACCATCTTAGTTGTTTATGGTTGCTCTTCTATTTTCTTGATTCCTAAGACCGCATTAATCACATCTTCTCTGTTTGTGGAACGTTTTATTGTTTTGGTAGATCATACTTGTTCACTTTGCTGCAAACCGCTTTCTTTTCTATTTTATTTATCTGGGTTTTCTCTTGTTATATGCTGCTAATTGAACTTTGTGGTTCTACTAATCTGTCCTCATTGAAGATGAAGAGTGCCTCTAAGGATACCAATTTCCAGGCACTGAAGACTTATGGAAGAGACCTTGTTGAAGATGCTGGAAAGCTGGATCGTGTTATTGGAAGAGATGAAGCAATTACAAGAGTCCTTGCAATTTTATTGCGGAAAACAAAGAGCAATCCTGTATTAATTGGGGAGCCAAGAGTTGGTAAGACCGCTGTGGTGGAAGGATTGGCTCAATGGATTGTCTGCGGAGATGTGCCCAGAAAACTTACGGATGTGAGGCTTATTGCATTGGACATGGCGGCGCTAGTTGCTGGAATAAGGTATAGAGGGGATTTCGAGGAACGGTTGAAATCAGTGTTGAAGGAAGTAGAAGAGGTTGAAGGAAAGGTCATACTATTCATTGATGAAATTCATCAAGTTTTAGCTGCTGGTCGAACAGAGGAGGGGTCTATGGATGTTGCAAATCTCTTGAAGCCTATGCTTGCAAGAGGGCAGCTCAGGTGCATTGGTGCCACGACTCTTGAAGAGTACAGAAAGTATGTGGAGAAAGATGCTACCATTGAGAGGCGGTTCCAACAAGTCTACGTGGCTGAACCTAGTGTTCCAGACACTATTAGCATTCTCCGCGGTCTAAAAGAGTCGTATGAAGGTCACCATGGTTTAAGAATTGAGGACAAAGCTCTTGTAGTTGCTGCGAAATTGTCTAGCCGATACATCACAGGTATGTTTTGTCAAATTATGTTGGAAATCTATTGTTCAAATGTAGATATCCTGTATATGATTTTTAGATCCTTTAATAAAAGCATTTGTGATTGTTCTTGTTCTATAATTTATGGTGCGATTGCATGTGTTGTTCTTGTATGTTGTCTCAGGCCGTCATTTGCCCGATAAAGCAATTGATTTGGTTGATGAAGGTTGTGCATATGTGAGGCTACAACTGGACAGTCAACCTGGAGAAATTTCTAGGAGGAGGATACAACTAGAACTTGAGCTGCATGGGCTTGAGAACGAAAAAGACAAAGCCAGCAAAGCACGGCTTGGTCAAGTAAGTGATTCTAAAAATCCTCTTTCCGGTTGACCTTTGTTAGCTAACAATCTTTTATGGATTTCAGGTTGTTAAAGAATTCGACGACTTGAGAGACAAGCTGCAGTCCTTGATGATGAAGTACAAGAAGGAGAAAGAGGGGGTTGATGAGATCCGGCTGCTGCAGCAGAAGCGAGAGGAGATGCTTCAAGAAGCAGAAAGAAGATACGATGCAGCTGGAGTTGCTGATTTGAAGTACGGAGAAATGGAAGAAACCGAAGCACGCATTGCAAATCTTGAAGAAATCAAGGATGAGAACCATATGTTGACGGAAACTGTTGGACCAGACCATATTGCAGTGGTTGTAAGTCGTTGGACTGGCATCCTTGTGACAAGGCTTGGCCTAAATGATAGAGAGAGGCTACTTGGGCTTGGAGAGAGGGTACATGAGAGAGTAGTGGGACAAGACCAAGTTGTTAGTGTTGTTGCTAATGCGGTGCTCAGGTCATTGACCATCTTAGTTGTTTATGGTTGCTCTTCTATTTTGTTGATTCCTAAGGCCGCATTAATCACATCTTCTCTGTTTGTGGAACATTTTATTGTTTTGGTAGATCATACTTGTTCACTTTGCTGCAAACCGCTTTCTTTTCTATTTTCTTTATCTGGGTTTTCTCTTGTTATATGCTGCTAATTGAACTTTGTGGTTCTGCTAATCTGTCCTCGTTGAAGATGAAGAGTGCCTCTAAGGATACAAATTTCCAGGCACTGAAGACTTATGGAAGAGACCTTGTTGAAGATGCTGGAAAGCTGGATCGTGTTATTGGAAGAGATGAAGCAATTACAAGAGTCCTTGCAATTTTATTGCGGAAAATAAAGAGCAATCCTGTATTAATTGGGGAGCCAAGAGTTGGTAAGACCGCTGTGGTGGAAGGATTGGCTCAATGGATTGTCTGCGGAGATGTGCCCAGTAAACTTGCGGATGTGAGGCTTATTGCATTGGACATGGCGGCGCTAGTTGCTGGAACAAGGTATAGAGGGGATTTCGAGGAACGGTTGAAATCATCGTTGAAGGAAGTAGAAGAGGTTGAAGGAAAGGTCATACTTTTCATTGATGAAATTCATCAAGTTTTAGCTGCTGGTCGAACAGAGGAGGGGTCTATGGATGTGGCAAATCTCTTGAAGCCCATGCTTGCAAGAGGGCAGCTCAGGTGCATTGGTGCCACGACTCTTGAAGAGTACAGAAAGTATGTGGAGAAAGATGTTGCCTTTGAGAGGCGGTTCCAACAAGTCTACGTGGCTGAACCTAGTGTTCCAGACACTATTAGCATTCTCCGCGGTCTAAAAGAGTCGTATGAAGGTCACCATGGTTTAAGAATTGAGGACAAAGCTCTTGTAGTTGCTGCGAAATTGTCTAGCCGATACATCACAAGTATGTTTTGTCAAATTATGTTGGAAATCTATTGTTCACAGGTAGATATCCTGTATATGATTTTTAGATCCTTTAATAAAAGCATTTGTGATTGTTCTTGTTCTATAATTTATGGTGCGATTGCATGTGTTGTTCTTGTCTGTTGTCTCAGGCCGTCATTTGCCCGATAATCCAATTGATTTGGTTGATGAAGCTTGTGCATATGTGAGGCTACAACTGGACAGTCAACCTGGAGAAATTTCTAGGAGGAGGATACAGCTAGAACTTGAGCTGCATGCGCTTGAGAACAAAAAAGACAAAGCCAGCAAAGCACGGCTTGGTCAAGTAAGTGATTCTAAAAATCCTCTTTCCGGTTGACCTTTGTTAGCTAACAATCTTCTATGGATTTCAGGTTGTTAAAGAACTCGACGACTTGAGAGACAAGCTGCAGTCCTTGATGATGAAGTACAAGAAGGAGAAAGAGAGAGTTGATGAGATCCGGCTGCTGCAGCAGAAGCGAGAGGAGATGCTTCAAGAAGCAGAAAGAAGATACGATGCAGCTGGAGTTGCTGATTTGAAGTACGGAGAATTGGAAGAAACCGAAGCACGCATTGCAAATCTTGAAGAAATCAAGGATGAGAACCATATGTTGACGGAAACTGTTGGACTAGACAATATTGCTGTGGTTGTAAGTCGTTGGACTGGCATCCCTTTGACAAGGCTTGGCCAAAATGATAAAGAGAGGCTACTTGGGCTTGGAGAGAGGCTACATGAGAGAGTAGTGGGACAAGACCAAGCTGTTAGTGTTGTTACTAATGCGGTGCTCAGGTCATTGACCATCTTAGTTGTTTATGGTTGCTCTTCTATTTTCTTGATTCCTAAGACCGCATTAATCACATCTTCTCTGTTTGTGGAACGTTTTATTGTTTTGGTAGATCATACTTGTTCACTTTGCTGCAAACCGCTTTCTTTTCTATTTTATTTATCTGGGTTTTCTCTTGTTATATGCTGCTAATTGAACTTTGTGGTTCTACTAATCTGTCCTCGTTGAAGATGAAGAGTGCCTCTAAGGATACCAATTTCCAGGCACTGAAGACTTATGGAAGAGACCTTGTTGAAGATGCTAGAAAGCTGGATCGTGTTATTGGAAGAGATTAAGCAATTACAAGAGTCCTTGCAATTTTATTGCGGAAAACAAAGAGCAATCCTGTATTAATTGGGGAGCCAAGAGTCGCTGTGGTGGAAGGATTGGCTCAATGGATTGTCTGCGGAGATGTGCCCAGTAAACTTGCGGATGTGAGGCTTATTGCATTGGACATGGCGGCGCTAGTTGCTGGAACAAGGTATAGAGGGGATTTCGAGGAACGGTTGAAATCAGTGTTGAAGGAAGTACAAGAGGTTGAAGGAAAGGTCATACTATTCATTGATGAAATTCATCAAGTTTTAGCTGCTGGTCGAACAGAGGAGGGGTCTATGGATGTGGCAAATCTCTTGAAGCCCATGGTTGCAAGAGGGCAGCTCAGGTGCATCGGTGCCACGACTCTTGAAGAGTACAGAAAGTATGTGGAGAAAGATGTTGCCTTTGAGAGGCGGTTCCAACAAGTCTACGTGGCTGAACTTAGTGTTCCAGACACTATTAACATTCTCCGCGGTCTAAAAGAGTCGTATGAAGGTCACCATGGTTTAAGAATTGAGGACAAAGCTCTTGTAGTTGCTGCGAAATTGTCTAGCCGATACATCACAGGTATGTTTTGTCAAATTATGTTGGAAATCTATTGTTCAAATGTAGATATCTTGTATATGATTTTTAGATCCTTTAATAAAAGCATTTGTGATTGTTCTTGTCCTATATTTTATGGTGCGATTGCATGTGATGTTCTTGTATGTTGTCTCAGGCCGTCATTTGCCCGATAAAGCAATTGATTTGGTTGATGAAGCTTGTGCATATGTGAGGCTACAACTGGACAGTCAACCTGGAGAAATTTCTAGGAGGAGGATACAACTAGAACTTGAGCTGCATGGGCTTGAGAACGAAAAAGACAAAGCCAGCAAAGCACGGCTTGGTCAAGTAAGTGATTCTAAAAATCCTCTTTCCGGTTGACCTTTGTTAGCTAACAATCTTTTATGGATTTCAGGTTGTTAAAGAACTCGACGACTTGAGAGACAAGCTGCAGTCCTTGATGATGAAGTACAAGAAGGAGAAAGAGAGGGTTGATGAGATCCGGCTGCTGCAGCAGAAGCGAGAGGAGATGCTTCAAGAAGCAGAAAGAAGATACGATGCAGCTGGAGTTGCTGATTTGAAGTACGGAGAATTGGAAGAAACCGAAGCACGCATTGCAAATCTTGAAGAAATCAAGGATGAGAACCATATGTTGACGGAAACTGTTGGACCAGACCATATTGCAGTGGTTGTAAGTCGTTGGACTGGCATCCCTGTGACAAGGCTTGGCCAAAATGATAAAGAGAGGCTACTTGGGCTTGGAGAGAGGCTACATGAGAGAGTAGTGGGACAAGACCAAGTTGTTAGTGTTGTTGCTAATGCGGTGCTCAGGTCATTGACCATCTTAGTTGTTTATGGTTGCTCTTCTATTTTGTTGATTCCTAAGGCCGCATTAATCACATCTTCTCTGTTTGTGGAACGTTTTATTGTTTTGGTAGATCATACTTGTTCACTTTGCTGCAAACCGCTTTCTTTCCTATTTTCTTTATCTGGGTTTTCTCTTGTTATATGCTGCTAATTGAACTTTGTGGTTCTGCTAATCTGTCCTCGTTGAAGATGAAGAGTGCCTCTAAGGATACCAATTTCCAGGCATTGAAGACTTATGGAAGAGACCTTGTTGAAGATGCTGGAAAGCTGGATCGTGTTATTGGAAGAGATGAAGCAATTACAAGAGTCCTTGCAATTTTATTGCGGAAAACAAAGAGCAATCCTGTATTAATTGGGGAGCCAAGAGTTGGTAAGACCGCTGTGGTGGAAGGATTGGCTCAATGGATTGTCTGCGGAGATGTGCCCAGTAAACTTGCGGATGTGAGGCTTATTGCATTGGACATGGCGGCGCTAGTTGCTGGAACAAGGTATAGAGGGGATTTCGAGGAACGGTTGAAATCATCGTTGAAGGAAGTAGAAGAGGTTGAAGGAAAGGTCATACTTTTCATTGATGAAATTCATCAAGTTTTAGCTGCTGGTCGAACAGAGGAGGGGTCTATGGATGTGGCAAATCTCTTGAAGCCCATGCTTGCAAGAGGGCAGCTCAGGTGCATTGGTGCCACGACTCTTGAAGAGTACAGAAAGTATATGGAGAAAGATGCTGCCTTTGAGAGGCGGTTCCAACAAGTCTACGTGGCTGAACCTAGTGTTCCAGACACTATTAGCATTCTCCGCGGTCTAAAAGAGTCGTATGAAGGTCACCATGGTTTAAGAATTGAGGACAAAGCTCTTGTAGTTGCTGCGAAATTGTCTAGCCGATACATCACAAGTATGTTTTGTCAAATTATGTTGGAAATCTATTGTTCACAGGTAGATATCCTGTATATGATTTTTAGATCCTTTAATAAAAGCATTTGTGATTGTTCTTGTTCTATAATTTATGGTGCGATTGCATGTGTTGTTCTTGTCTGTTGTCTCAGGCCGTCATTTGCCCGATAATCCAATTGATTTGGTTGATGAAGCTTGTGCATATGTGAGGCTACAACTGGACAGTCAACCTGGAGAAATTTCTAGGAGGAGGATACAGCTAGAACTTGAGCTGCATGCGCTTGAGAACAAAAAAGACAAAGCCAGCAAAGCACGGCTTGGTCAAGTAAGTGATTCTAAAAATCCTCTTTCCGGTTGACCTTTGTTAGCTAACAATCTTCTATGGATTTCAGGTTGTTAAAGAACTCGACGACTTGAGAGACAAGCTGCAGTCCTTGATGATGAAGTACAAGAAGGAGAAAGAGAGAGTTGATGAGATCCGGCTGCTGCAGCAGAAGCGAGAGGAGATGCTTCAAGAAGCAGAAAGAAGATACGATGCAGCTGGAGTTGCTGATTTGAAGTACGGAGAATTGGAAGAAACCGAAGCACGCATTGCAAATCTTGAAGAAATCAAGGATGAGAACCATATGTTGACGGAAACTGTTGGACTAGACAATATTGCTGTGGTTGTAAGTCGTTGGACTGGCATCCCTTTGACAAGGCTTGGCCAAAATGATAAAGAGAGGCTACTTGGGCTTGGAGAGAGGCTACATGAGAGAGTAGTGGGACAAGACCAAGCTGTTAGTGTTGTTACTAATGCGGTGCTCAGGTCATTGACCATCTTAGTTGTTTATGGTTGCTCTTCTATTTTCTTGATTCCTAAGACCGCATTAATCACATCTTCTCTGTTTGTGGAACGTTTTATTGTTTTGGTAGATCATACTTGTTCACTTTGCTGCAAACCGCTTTCTTTTCTATTTTATTTATCTGGGTTTTCTCTTGTTATATGCTGCTAATTGAACTTTGTGGTTCTACTAATCTGTCCTCGTTGAAGATGAAGAGTGCCTCTAAGGATACCAATTTCCAGGCACTGAAGACTTATGGAAGAGACCTTGTTGAAGATGCTAGAAAGCTGGATCGTGTTATTGGAAGAGATTAAGCAATTACAAGAGTCCTTGCAATTTTATTGCGGAAAACAAAGAGCAATCCTGTATTAATTGGGGAGCCAAGAGTCGCTGTGGTGGAAGGATTGGCTCAATGGATTGTCTGCGGAGATGTGCCCAGTAAACTTGCGGATGTGAGGCTTATTGCATTGGACATGGCGGCGCTAGTTGCTGGAACAAGGTATAGAGGGGATTTCGAGGAACGGTTGAAATCAGTGTTGAAGGAAGTACAAGAGGTTGAAGGAAAGGTCATACTATTCATTGATGAAATTCATCAAGTTTTAGCTGCTGGTCGAACAGAGGAGGGGTCTATGGATGTGGCAAATCTCTTGAAGCCCATGGTTGCAAGAGGGCAGCTCAGGTGCATCGGTGCCACGACTCTTGAAGAGTACAGAAAGTATGTGGAGAAAGATGTTGCCTTTGAGAGGCGGTTCCAACAAGTCTACGTGGCTGAACTTAGTGTTCCAGACACTATTAACATTCTCCGCGGTCTAAAAGAGTCGTATGAAGGTCACCATGGTTTAAGAATTGAGGACAAAGCTCTTGTAGTTGCTGCGAAATTGTCTAGCCGATACATCACAGGTATGTTTTGTCAAATTATGTTGGAAATCTATTGTTCAAATGTAGATATCTTGTATATGATTTTTAGATCCTTTAATAAAAGCATTTGTGATTGTTCTTGTCCTATAATTTATGGTGCGATTGCATGTGATGTTCTTGTATGTTGTCTCAGGCCGTCATTTGCCCGATAAAGCAATTGATTTGGTTGATGAAGCTTGTGCATATGTGAGGCTACAACTGGACAGTCAACCTGGAGAAATTTCTAGGAGGAGGATACAACTAGAACTTGAGCTGCATGGGCTTGAGAACGAAAAAGACAAAGCCAGCAAAGCACGGCTTGGTCAAGTAAGTGATTCTAAAAATCCTCTTTCCGGTTGACCTTTGTTAGCTAACAATCTTTTATGGATTTCAGGTTGTTAAAGAACTCGACGACTTGAGAGACAAGCTGCAGTCCTTGATGATGAAGTACAAGAAGGAGAAAGAGAGGGTTGATGAGATCCGGCTGCTGCAGCAGAAGCGAGAGGAGATGCTTCAAGAAGCAGAAAGAAGATACGATGCAGCTGGAGTTGCTGATTTGAAGTACGGAGAATTGGAAGAAACCGAAGCACGCATTGCAAATCTTGAAGAAATCAAGGATGAGAACCATATGTTGACGGAAACTGTTGGACCAGACCATATTGCAGTGGTTGTAAGTCGTTGGACTGGCATCCCTGTGACAAGGCTTGGCCAAAATGATAAAGAGAGGCTACTTGGGCTTGGAGAGAGGCTACATGAGAGAGTAGTGGGACAAGACCAAGTTGTTAGTGTTGTTGCTAATGCGGTGCTCAGGTCATTGACCATCTTAGTTGTTTATGGTTGCTCTTCTATTTTGTTGATTCCTAAGGCCGCATTAATCACATCTTCTCTGTTTGTGGAACGTTTTATTGTTTTGGTAGATCATACTTGTTCACTTTGCTGCAAACCGCTTTCTTTTCTATTTTCTTTATCTGGGTTTTCTCTTGTTATATGCTGCTAATTGAACTTTGTGGTTCTGCTAATCTGTCCTCGTTGAAGATGAAGAGTGCCTCTAAGGATACCAATTTCCAGGCACTGAAGACTTATGGAAGAGACCTTGTTGAAGATGCTGGAAAGCTGGATCGTGTTATTGGAAGAGATGAAGCAATTACAAGAGTCCTTGCAATTTTATTGCGGAAAACAAAGAGCAATCCTGTATTAATTGGGGAGCCAAGAGTTGGTAAGACCGCTGTGGTGGAAGGATTGGCTCAATGGATTGTCTGCGGAGATGTGCCCAGTAAACTTGCGGATGTGAGGCTTATTGCATTGGACATGGCGGCGCTAGTTGCTGGAACAAGGTATAGAGGGGATTTCGAGGAACGGTTGAAATCATCGTTGAAGGAAGTAGAAGAGGTTGAAGGAAAGGTCATACTTTTCATTGATGAAATTCATCAAGTTTTAGCTGCTGGTCGAACAGAGGAGGGGTCTATGGATGTGGCAAATCTCTTGAAGCCCATGCTTGCAAGAGGGCAGCTCAGGTGCATTGGTGCCACGACTCTTGAAGAGTACAGAAAGTATATGGAGAAAGATGCTGCCTTTGAGAGGCGGTTCCAACAAGTCTACGTGGCTGAACCTAGTGTTCCAGACACTATTAGCATTCTCCGCGGTCTAAAAGAGTCGTATGAAGGTCACCATGGTTTAAGAATTGAGGACAAAGCTCTTGTAGTTGCTGCGAAATTGTCTAGCCGATACATCACAAGTATGTTTTGTCAAATTATGTTGGAAATCTATTGTTCACAGGTAGATATCCTGTATATGATTTTTAGATCCTTTAATAAAAGCATTTGTGATTGTTCTTGTTCTATAATTTATGGTGCGATTGCATGTGTTGTTCTTGTCTGTTGTCTCAGGCCGTCATTTGCCCGATAATCCAATTGATTTGGTTGATGAAGCTTGTGCATATGTGAGGCTACAACTGGACAGTCAACCTGGAGAAATTTCTAGGAGGAGGATACAGCTAGAACTTGAGCTGCATGCGCTTGAGAACAAAAAAGACAAAGCCAGCAAAGCACGGCTTGGTCAAGTAAGTGATTCTAAAAATCCTCTTTCCGGTTGACCTTTGTTAGCTAACAATCTTCTATGGATTTCAGGTTGTTAAAGAACTCGACGACTTGAGAGACAAGCTGCAGTCCTTGATGATGAAGTACAAGAAGGAGAAAGAGAGAGTTGATGAGATCCGGCTGCTGCAGCAGAAGCGAGAGGAGATGCTTCAAGAAGCAGAAAGAAGATACGATGCAGCTGGAGTTGCTGATTTGAAGTACGGAGAATTGGAAGAAACCGAAGCACGCATTGCAAATCTTGAAGAAATCAAGGATGAGAACCATATGTTGACGGAAACTGTTGGACTAGACAATATTGCTGTGGTTGTAAGTCGTTGGACTGGCATCCCTTTGACAAGGCTTGGCCAAAATGATAAAGAGAGGCTACTTGGGCTTGGAGAGAGGCTACATGAGAGAGTAGTGGGACAAGACCAAGCTGTTAGTGTTGTTGCTAATGCGGTGCTCAGGTCATTGACCATCTTAGTTGTTTATGGTTGCTCTTCTATTTTCTTGATTCCTAAGACCGCATTAATCACATCTTCTCTGTTTGTGGAACGTTTTATTGTTTTGGTAGATCATACTTGTTCACTTTGCTGCAAACCGCTTTCTTTTCTATTTTATTTATCTGGGTTTTCTCTTGTTATATGCTGCTAATTGAACTTTGTGGTTCTACTAATCTGTCCTCGTTGAAGATGAAGAGTGCCTCTAAGGATACCAATTTCCAGGCACTGAAGACTTATGGAAGAGACCTTGTTGAAGATGCTAGAAAGCTGGATCGTGTTATTGGAAGAGATTAAGCAATTACAAGAGTCCTTGCAATTTTATTGCGGAAAACAAAGAGCAATCCTGTATTAATTGGGGAGCCAAGAGTCGCTGTGGTGGAAGGATTGGCTCAATGGATTGTCTGCGGAGATGTGCCCAGTAAACTTGCGGATGTGAGGCTTATTGCATTGGACATGGCGGCGCTAGTTGCTGGAACAAGGTATAGAGGGGATTTCGAGGAACGGTTGAAATCAGTGTTGAAGGAAGTACAAGAGGTTGAAGGAAAGGTCATACTATTCATTGATGAAATTCATCAAGTTTTAGCTGCTGGTCGAACAGAGGAGGGGTCTATGGATGTGGCAAATCTCTTGAAGCCCATGGTTGCAAGAGGGCAGCTCAGGTGCATCGGTGCCACGACTCTTGAAGAGTACAGAAAGTATGTGGAGAAAGATGTTGCCTTTGAGAGGCGGTTCCAACAAGTCTACGTGGCTGAACTTAGTGTTCCAGACACTATTAACATTCTCCGCGGTCTAAAAGAGTCGTATGAAGGTCACCATGGTTTAAGAATTGAGGACAAAGCTCTTGTAGTTGCTGCGAAATTGTCTAGCCGATACATCACAGGTATGTTTTGTCAAATTATGTTGGAAATCTATTGTTCAAATGTAGATATCTTGTATATGATTTTTAGATCCTTTAATAAAAGCATTTGTGATTGTTCTTGTCCTATAATTTATGGTGCGATTGCATGTGATGTTCTTGTATGTTGTCTCAGGCCGTCATTTGCCCGATAAAGCAATTGATTTGGTTGATGAAGCTTGTGCATATGTGAGGCTACAACTGGACAGTCAACCTGGAGAAATTTCTAGGAGGAGGATACAACTAGACCTTGAGCTGCATGGGCTTGAGAACGAAAAAGACAAAGCCAGCAAAGCACGGCTTGGTCAAGTAAGTGATTCTAAAAATCCTCTTTCCGGTTGACCTTTGTTAGCTAACAATCTTTTATGGATTTCAGGTTGTTAAAGAACTCGACGACTTGAGAGACAAGCTGCAGTCCTTGATGATGAAGTACAAGAAGGAGAAAGAGAGGGTTGATGAGATCCGGCTGCTGCAGCAGAAGCGAGAGGAGATGCTTCAAGAAGCAGAAAGAAGATACGATGCAGCTAGAGTTGCTGATTTGAAGTACGGAGAATTGGAAGAAACCGAAGCACGCATTGCAAATCTTGAAGAAATCAAGGATGAGAACCATATGTTGACGGAAACTGTTGGACCAGACCATATTGCAGTGGTTGTAAGTCGTTGGACTGGCATCCCTGTGACAAGGCTTGGCCAAAATGATAAAGAGAGGCTACTTGGGCTTGGAGAGAGGCTACATGAGAGAGTAGTGGGACAAGACCAAGTTGTTAGTGTTGTTGCTAATGCGGTGCTCAGGTCATTGACCATCTTAGTTGTTTATGGTTGCTCTTCTATTTTGTTGATTCCTAAGGCCGCATTAATCACATCTTCTCTGTTTGTGGAACGTTTTATTGTTTTGGTAGATCATACTTGTTCACTTTGCTGCAAACCGCTTTCTTTTCTATTTTCTTTATCTGGGTTTTCTCTTGTTATATGCTGCTAATTGAACTTTGTGGTTCTGCTAATCTGTCCTCGTTGAAGATGAAGAGTGCCTCTAAGGATACCAATTTCCAGGCACTGAAGACTTATGGAAGAGACCTTGTTGAAGATGCTGGAAAGCTGGATCGTGTTATTGGAAGAGATGAAGCAATTACAAGAGTCCTTGCAATTTTATTGCGGAAAACAAAGAGCAATCCTGTATTAATTGGGGAGCCAAGAGTTGGTAAGACCGCTGTGGTGGAAGGATTGGCTCAATGGATTGTCTGCGGAGATGTGCCCAGTAAACTTGCGGATGTGAGGCTTATTGCATTGGACATGGCGGCGCTAGTTGCTGGAACAAGGTATAGAGGGGATTTCGAGGAACGGTTGAAATCATCGTTGAAGGAAGTAGAAGAGGTTGAAGGAAAGGTCATACTTTTCATTGATGAAATTCATCAAGTTTTAGCTGCTGGTCGAACAGAGGAGGGGTCTATGGATGTGGCAAATCTCTTGAAGCCCATGCTTGCAAGAGGGCAGCTCAGGTGCATTGGTGCCACGACTCTTGAAGAGTACAGAAAGTATATGGAGAAAGATGCTGCCTTTGAGAGGCGGTTCCAACAAGTCTACGTGGCTGAACCTAGTGTTCCAGACACTATTAGCATTCTCCGCGGTCTAAAAGAGTCGTATGAAGGTCACCATGGTTTAAGAATTGAGGACAAAGCTCTTGTAGTTGCTGCGAAATTGTCTAGCCGATACATCACAAGTATGTTTTGTCAAATTATGTTGGAAATCTATTGTTCACAGGTAGATATCCTGTATATGATTTTTAGATCCTTTAATAAAAGCATTTGTGATTGTTCTTGTTCTATAATTTATGGTGCGATTGCATGTGCTGTTCTTGTCTGTTGTCTCAGGCCGTCATTTGCCCGATAATCCAATTGATTTGGTTGATGAAGCTTGTGCATATGTGAGGCTACAACTGGACAGTCAACCTGGAGAAATTTCTAGGAGGAGGATACAGCTAGAACTTGAGCTGCATGCGCTTGAGAACAAAAAAGACAAAGCCAGCAAAGCACGGCTTGGTCAAGTAAGTGATTCTAAAAATCCTCTTTCCGGTTGACCTTTGTTAGCTAACAATCTTCTATGGATTTCAGGTTGTTAAAGAACTCGACGACTTGAGAGACAAGCTGCAGTCCTTGATGATGAAGTACAAGAAGGAGAAAGAGAGAGTTGATGAGATCCGGCTGCTGCAGCAGAAGCGAGAGGAGATGCTTCAAGAAGCAGAAAGAAGATACGATGCAGCTGGAGTTGCTGATTTGAAGTACGGAGAATTGGAAGAAACCGAAGCACGCATTGCAAATCTTGAAGAAATCAAGGATGAGAACCATATGTTGACGGAAACTGTTGGACTAGACAATATTGCTGTGGTTGTAAGTCGTTGGACTGGCATCCCTTTGACAAGGCTTGGCCAAAATGATAAAGAGAGGCTACTTGGGCTTGGAGAGAGGCTACATGAGAGAGTAGTGGGACAAGACCAAGCTGTTAGTGTTGTTGCTAATGCGGTGCTCAGGTCATTGACCATCTTAGTTGTTTATGGTTGCTCTTCTATTTTCTTGATTCCTAAGACCGCATTAATCACATCTTCTCTGTTTGTGGAATGTTTTATTGTTTTGGTAGATCATACTTGTTCACTTTGCTGCAAACCGCTTTCTTTTCTATTTTATTTATCTGGGTTTTCTCTTGTTATATGCTGCTAATTGAACTTTGTGGTTCTACTAATCTGTCCTCGTTGAAGATGAAGAGTGCCTCTAAGGATACCAATTTCCAGGCACTGAAGACTTATGGAAGAGACCTTTTTGAAGATGCTAGAAAGCTGGATCGTGTTATTGGAAGAGATGAAGCAATTACAAGAGTCCTTGCAATTTTATTGCGGAAAACAAAGAGCAATCCTGTATTAATTGGGGAGCCAAGAGTCGCTATGGTGGAAGGATTGGCTCAATGGATTGTCTGCGGAGATATGCCCAGTAAACTTGCGGATGTGAGGCTTATTGCATTGGACATGGCGGCGCTAGTTGCTGGAACAAGGTATAGAGGGGATTTCGAGGAACGGTTGAAATCAGTGTTGAAGGAAGTACAAGAGGTTGAAGGAAAGGTCATACTATTCATTGATGAAATTCATCAAGTTTTAGCTGCTGGTCGAACAGAGGAGGGGTCTATGGATGTGGCAAATCTCTTGAAGCCCATGGTTGCAAGAGGGCAGCTCAGGTGCATCGGTGCCACGACTCTTGAAGAGTACAGAAAGTATGTGGAGAAAGATGTTGCCTTTGAGAGGCGGTTCCAACAAGTCTACGTGGCTGAACTTAGTGTTCCAGACACTATTAGCATTCTCCGCGGTCTAAAAGAGTCGTATGAAGGTCACCATGGTTTAAGAATTGAGGACAAAGCTCTTGTAGTTGCTGCGAAATTGTCTAGCCGATACATCACAGGTATGTTTTGTCAAATTATGTTGGAAATCTATTGTTCAAATGTAGATATCTTGTATATGATTTTTAGATCCTTTAATAAAAGCATTTGTGATTGTTCTTGTCCTATAATTTATGGTGCGATTGCATGTGATGTTCTTGTATGTTGTCTCAGGCCGTCATTTGCCCGATAAAGCAATTGATTTGGTTGATGAAGCTTGTGCATATGTGAGGCTACAACTGGACAGTCAACCTGGAGAAATTTCTAGGAGGAGGATACAACTAGAACTTGAGCTGCATGCGCTTGAGAACGAAAAAGACAAAGCCAGCAAAGCACGGCTTGGTCAAGTAAGTGATTCTAAAAATCCTCTTTCCGGTTGACCTTTGTTAGCTAACAATCTTTTATGGATTTCAGGTTGTTAAAGAACTCGACGACTTGAGAGACAAGCTGCAGTCCTTGATGATGAAGTACAAAAAGGAGAAAGAGAGGGTTGATGAGATCCGGCTGCTGCAGCAGAAGCGAGAGGAGATGCTTCAAGAAGCAGAAAGAAGATACGATGCAGCTGGAGTTGCTGATTTGAAGTACAGAGAATTGGAAGAAACCGAAGCACGCATTGCAAATCTTGAAGAAATCAAGGATGAGAAGCATATGTTGACGGAAACTGTTGGACCAGACCATATTGCAGTGGTTGTAAGTCGTTGGACTGGCATCCCTGTGACAAGGCTTGGCCAAAATGATAAAGAGAGGCTACTTGGGCTTGGAGAGAGGCTACATGAGAGAGTAGTGGGACAAGACCAAGTTGTTAGTGTTGTTGCTAATGCGGTGCTCAGGTCATTGACCATCTTAGTTGTTTATGGTTGCTCTTCTATTTTGTTGATTCCTAAGGCCGCATTAATCACATCTTCTCTGTTTGTGGAACGTTTTATTGTTTTGGTAGATCATACTTGTTCACTTTGCTGCAAACCGCTTTCTTTTCTATTTTCTTTATCTGGGTTTTCTCTTGTTATATGCTGCTAATTGAACTTTGTGGTTCTGCTACTCTGTCCTCGTTGAAGATGAAGAGTGCCTCTAAGGATACCAATTTCCAGGCACTGAAGACTTATGGAAGAGACCTTGTTGAAGATGCTGGAACGCTGGATCGTGTTATTGGAAGAGATGAAGCAATTACAAGAGTCCTTGCAATTTTATTGCGGAAAACAAAGAGCAATCCTGTATTAATTGGGGAGCCAAGAGTTGGTAAGATTGCTGTGGTGGAAGGATTGGCTCAATGGATTGTCTGCGGAGATGTGCCCAGTAAACTTGCGGATGTGAGGCTTATTGCATTGGACATGGCGGCGCTAGTTGCTGGAACAAGGTATAGAGGGGATTTCGAGGAACGGTTGAAATCATCGTTGAAGGAAGTAGAAGAGGTTGAAGGAAAGGTCATACTTTTCATTGATGAAATTCATCAAGTTTTAGCTGCTGGTCGAACAGAGGAGGGGTCTATGGATGTGGCAAATCTCTTGAAGCCCATGCTTGCAAGAGGGCAGCTCAGGTGCATTGGTGCCACGACTCTTGAAGAGTACAGAAAGTATGTGGAGAAAGATGCTGCCTTTGAGAGGCGGTTCCAACAAGTCTACGTGGCTGAACCTAGTGTTCCAGACACTATTAGCATTCTCCGCGGTCTAAAAGAGTCGTATGAAGGTCACCATGGTTTAAGAATTGAGGACAAAGCTCTTGTAGTTGCTGCGAAATTGTCTAGCCGATACATCACAAGTATGTTTTGTCAAATTATGTTGGAAATCTATTGTTCACAGGTAGATATCCTGTATATGATTTTTAGATCCTTTAATAAAAGCATTTGTGATTGTTCTTGTTCTATAATTTATGGTGCGATTGCATGTGCTGTTCTTGTCTGTTGTCTCAGGCCGTCATTTGCCCGATAATCCAATTGATTTGGTTGATGAAGCTTGTGCATATGTGAGGCTACAACTGGACAGTCAACCTGGAGAAATTTCTAGGAGGAGGATACAGCTAGAACTTGAGCTGCATGCGCTTGAGAACGAAAAAGACAAAGCCAGTAAAGCACGGCTTGGTCAAGTAAGTGATTCTAAAAATCCTCTTTCCGGTTGACCTTTGTTAGCTAACAATCTTTTATGGATTTCAGGTTGTTAAAGAACTCGACGACTTGAGAGACAAGCTGCAGTCCTTGATGATGAAGTACAAGAAGGAGAAAAAGAGAGTTGATGAGATCCGGCTGTTGCAGCAGAAGCGAGAGGAGATGCTTCAAGAAGCAGAAAGAAGATACGATGCAGCTGGAGTTGCTGATTTGAAGTACGGAGAATTGGAAGAAACCGAAGCACGCATTGCAAATCTTGAAGAAATCAAGGATGAGAACCATATGTTGACGGAAACTGTTGGACTAGACAATATTGCAGTGGTTGTAAGTCGTTGGACTGGCATCCCTGTGACAAGGCTTGGCCAAAATGATAAAGAGAGGCTACTTGGCTTGGAGAGAGGCTACATGAGAGACTAGTGGGACAAGACCAAGCTGTTAGTGTTGTTGCTAATGCGGTGCTCAGGTCATTGACCATCTTAGTTGTTTATGGTTGCTCTTCTATTTTCTTGATTCCTAAGGCCGCATTAATCACATCTTCTCTGTTTGTGGAACGTTTTATTGTTTTAGTAGATCATACTTGTTCACTTTGCTGCAAACCGCTTTCTTTTCTATTTCTTTATCTGGGTTTTCTCTTGTTATATGCTGCTAATTGAACTTTGTGGTTCTACTAATCTGTCCTCGTTGAAGATGAAGAGTGCCTCTAAGGATACCAATTTCCAAGCACTGAAGACTTATGGAAGAGACCTTGTTGAAGATGCTGGAAAGCTGGATCGTGTTATTGGAAGAGATGAAGCAATTACAAGAGTCCTTGCAATTTTATTGCGGAAAACAAAGAGCAATCCTGTATTAATTGGGGAGCCAAGAGTTGGTAAGACCGCTGTGGTGGAAGGATTGGCTCAATGGATTGTCTGCGGAGATGTGCCCAGTAAACTTGCGGATGTGAGGCTTATTGCATTGGACATGGCGGCGCTAGTTGCTGGAACAAGGTATAGAGGGGATTTCGAAGAACGGTTGAAATCAGTGTTGAAGGAAGTACAAGAGGTTGAAGGAAAGGTCATACTATTCATTGATGAAATTCATCAAGTTTTAGCTGCTGGTCGAACAGAGGAGGGGTCTATGGATGCGGCAAATCTCTTGAAGCCCATGCTTGCAAGAGGGCAGCTCAGGTGCATCGGTGCCACGACTCTTGAAGAGTACAGAAAGTATGTGGAGAAAGATACTGCCTTTGAGAGGCGTTTCCAACAAGTCTACGTGGCTGAACCTAGTGTTCCAGACACTATAAGCATTCTCCGAGGTCTAAAAGAGTCGTATGAAGGTCACCATGGTTTAAGAATTGAGGACAAAGCTCTTGTAGTTGCTGCGAAATTGTCTAGCCGATACATCACAGGTATATTTTGTCAAATTATGTTGGAAATCTATTGTTCAAATGTAGATATCCTGTATATAATTTTTAGATCCTTTAATAAAAGCATTCAAGTAAGTGATTCTAAAAATCCTCTTTCCGGTTGACCTTTGTTAGCTAACAATCTTCTATGGATTTCAGGTTGTTAAAGAACTCGACGACTTGAGAGACAAGCTGCAGTCCTTGATGATGAAGTACAAGAAGGAGAAAGAGAGAGTTGATGAGATCCGGCTGCTGCAGCAGAAGCGAGAGGAGATGTTTCAAGAAGCAGAAAGAAGATACGATGCAGCTGGAGTTGCTGATTTGAAGTACGGAGAATTGGAAGAAACCGAAGCACGCATTGCAAATCTTGAAGAAATCAAGGATGAGAACCATATGTTGACGGAAACAGTTGGACTAGACAATATTGCAGTGGTTGTAAGTCGTTGGACTGGCATCCCTGTGACAAGGCTTGGCCAAAATGATAAAGAGAGGCTACTTGGGCTTGGAGAGAGGCTACATGAGAGAGTAGTGGGACAAGACAAAGTTGTTAGTGTTGTTGCTAATGCGGTGCTCAGGTCATTGACCATCTTAGTTGTTTATGGTTGCTCTTCTATTTTCTTAATTCCTAAGACCGCATTAATCACATCTTCTCTGTTTGTGGAACGTTTTATTATTTTGGTAGATCATAGTTGTTCACTTTGCTGCAAACCGCTTTCTTTTCTATTTCTTTATCTGGGTTTTCTCTTGTTATATGCTGCTAATTGAACTTTGTGGTTCTACTAATCTGTCCTCGTTGAAGATGAAGAGTGCCTCTAAGGATACCAATTTCCAGGCACTGAAGACTTATGGAAGAGACCTTGTTGAAGATGCTGGAAAGCTGGATCGTGTTATTGGAAGAGATGAAGCAATTACAAGAGTCCTTGCAATTTTATTGCGGAAAACAAAGGGCAATCCTGTATTAATTGGTTGAGCCAAGAGTTGGTAAGACCGCTGTGGTGGAAGGATTGGCTCAATGGATTGTCTGCGGAGATGTGCCCAGTAAACTTGCGGATGTGAGGCTTATTGCATTGGACATGGCGGCGCTAGTTGCTGGAACAAGGTATAGAGGGGATTTCGAAGAACGGTTGAAATCAGTGTTGAAGGAAGTACAAGAGGTTGAAGGAAAGGTCATACTATTCATTGATGAAATTCATCAAGTTTTAGCTGCTGGTCGAACAGAGGAGGGGTCTATGGATGCGGCAAATCTCTTGAAGCCCATGCTTGCAAGAGGGCAGCTCAGGTGCATCGGTGCCACGACTCTTGAAGAGTACAGAAAGTATGTGGAGAAAGATGCTGCCTTTGAGAGGCGGTTCCAACAAGTCTACGTGGCTGAACCTAGTGTTCCAGACACTATTAGCATTCTCCGAGGTCTAAAAGAGTCGTATGAAGGTCACCATGGTTTAAGAATTGAGGACAAAGCTCTTGTAGTTGCTGCGAAATTGTCTAGCCGATACATCACAGGTATGTTTTGTCAAATTATGTTGGAAATCTATTGTTCAAATGTAGATATCCTGTATATGATTTTTAGATCCTTTAATAAAAGCATTTGTGATTGTTCTTGTCCTATAATTTATGGTGCGATTGCATGTGATGTTCTTGTATGTTGTCTCAGGCCGTCATTTGCCCGATAAAGCAATTGATTTGGTTGATGAAGCTTGTGCATATGTGAGGCTACAACTGGACAGGTAACTTGGAGAAATTTCTAGGAGGAGGATACAACTAGAACTTGAGCTGCATGCGCTTGAGAACGAAAAAGACAAAGCCAGCAAAGCACGGCTTGGTCAAGTAAGTGATTCTAAAAATCCTCTTTCCGGTTGACCTTTGTTAGCTAACAATCTTTTATGGATTTCAGGTTGTTAAAGAACTCGACGACTTGAGAGACAAGCTGCAGTCCTTGATGATGAAGTACAAGAAGGAGAAAGAGAGGGTTGATGAGATCCGGCTGCTGCAGCAGAAGCGAGAGGAGATGCTTCAAGAAGCAGAAAGAAGATACGATGCAGCTGGAGTTGCTGATTTGAAGTACGGAGAATTGGAAGAAACCGAAGCACGCATTGCAAATCTTGAAGAAATCAAGGATGAGAACCATATGTTGACGGAAACTGTTGGACTAGACCATATTGCAGTGGTTGTAAGTCGTTGGACTGGCATCCCTGTGACAAGGCTTGGCCAAAATGATAAAGAGAGGCTACTTGGGCTTGGAGAGAGGCTACATGAGAGAGTAGTGGGACAAGACCAAGCTGTTAGTGTTGTTGCTAATGCGGTGCTCAGGTCAAGGGCTGGGATAGTTAATATTTGAACATGATTATTGAGAGAAATGGGTCAATTACAAGAAATGGGTCTAATTCTAATTTTGGTCAACACAGGAAATGGGCCCTTTAGGTTCCTATCAGATGGATCCAAATACTAATGAATAAGGCCTGGACATAGGAGGCTTTTCGAGAATTATTATGAGATGGAGTTTTTCCTTTAATTTTCTTACAAGAGTGGATAAATTACAGACCATTTATCACACAACCCTTAACCTCAATCCAGTTCTTAATTAAGTATCAGTCTCGACAATAGACTATGGATCTATTTGGCGTTCCGGTTCTGGTCCGAAAAGTGCTGTGAGTAAAAGTGCTGTGGGAAAATCACTTTTGCGCAAAGTAGTGTGTTGTTTGGTAAACATTTTTTAAAAGTGCTGTGGAAAACGAGAAGTTGTTTTTGGTGTTTGGTAAAACTGTAAAAGTGAAAGAGTTGGAGTATAAAACCCATTTTAAAAAAATTAATAAAAATAAAAAAAGTGGATCTAGAATTACTTATCTCGAGATGGAGATTTTATTGTGATAGGTTTTAAGAGGGTGCAAACGCAGCCTCCTTATCCCACTGCACCATTTTGCAGCAGTGGCTTTAAGAGGCATGGCACATGTTTTTTGTGAAGGGAAAGGCAAGTGCTTTTGGGAAGCACTTTACCTTTCCTGGGTTGGGAAAATCACTTTTCCCAACCCAAACCTCAACCCCAAAGGGGTATTATACCATGTTATGATTACCGCCCTTCGTGTCCGGAAAAACTAATATTTGGACGAAATTAATTTTTTATTAAATGAAAAGATAAAAGAAATATATAGAGAAAAAAAGAAATAATAAATTAAATTCTTTTCTAATAAAATTTTTTGTCACTTAAAATTGTTAACATCGAGTATAGTATATAAAGTTGTAGTATAATTGATTATTGCATGTTGTTTATATGAAATAAGTCCATCTCTAATATGGTTGAGATCAAGCTCGCTTATAAGATGCTTCTCACAGCAAGATACGATTGTGCTGCGCCGATCTTGTTTGCGATTTCGGAAGGATGGAAAGAATCCCAGAACAAACGCAAACTCCTGAGCCTACATGAAGCTTTATTAGGAATGCACTGACCATACTCATTCACTGGACAACATCCTGGGATTCCAAGTTCAATACCTGAGATTTTAGACAAAGAAAACAACAAAAATTCATCAACACAAGCTTCTGATATTTGTTCTAGTCAAATGGTAAAAAAATTATCCATATTAATTCAATTCTCGAGTTTGAACACGTAAAGTGAGCATTGGATTTAACAATACTCAAACGAGATCAATTATTTATCCCAAGTAAGCAGAACATTAGACACTAAATTAAAGAGAAAAATAAACAATTCAAATAGTGGGGGAAATGTAATCCATAAATGTTGAGGTTAACAAATTTGTAAGGCCAAAGTGCAAAACTATGTGACTAATGGAGAATTATTTTTTCTAACAGGAGAAAAATAAACTTATGTATATTTTTTGAAAAATAATAAAACATAAAGACTAAAATTGGTGTTTAAAAAAATTAACTAAAATCTAGATTTCCTCACATTGAAAGGATTTTCATTTTACAGACCGATGGTTAAATGAGATTAATTTTTTTATTATTTTATTTTGAATAGGTAGAAAAGACATTAATAGAGAAAAATGAATAATTAAATTAATCGAGTCTACCTGGAGAATGTGGGTAGTGCGGGAAAAGTAATCCGTAGGTGTTGAGGTAAACAAATTTTGAGTCGGTGAAGTCCTTGTTGAATTTGGTGACAAGGGACTTAAGTCCGTCGTTGAAATGGTTTACGGCGTCGTTCATGTCGTCCACGCAAAGGGAACCGCCCGTTTCAAATGTTGCTGTAGCATTTGGTGTGCACCCAATCGGTCCGATTCCGGTCAAAGCCACCTTCCTCGCTCCAGATTTGTGTAAAGTCTACACAAATTACATATTATATATATAAAAAAAAGGCTTCATATTCATCTATCAAGAAATTTATTACTTCATGTCACTAATTAAAAATAAAATTTCATGAAGCTGTACCTAAAAAAAGGGGGGCTTCGCCTAAAAATGCTAAAACAGCCCGTTTGGGAGGGGTCGGCCCATGCAGGCCTCTCTTGTAGTTGATTAGACAGACCCTTTATTTGCACCATAGATGTTTTAGATCGAAGTTTATAAAAATTGAATGGGGTGAAACTTCACTATCAATTATCTGTAAACCACTTTCTTTTGTTTCGTTTGTTTTGTTATATCCATCAAAACAGGGAAAAGTTATTTATTTGAATCTCGAGTTTGAGTAGTCGAATTTGCAATTTTTTTATTAAAAAAAAAAAGAAAGCAAATTTGATGAACAATGTCAATATCAATGATGGACGGTAGGTACATGGATGCTATACAATGTTTGAACATTGACCCCCTTTTAGCTTTACGTCGGAGAAAGAAAGAAAGGTAAATGAAAATAAAAAACGTGATCTTTAAAATTGACCCTTTAAATTAGTTTAATATCTAATGTGATATTTTGATTCTTTTTCGTATCAGTTTAATCTATACCCATCATCGTGCATTTAAAATCAAACCTTACATTTCATCGAATTATTTAATGTAAAAAAAGAATCTTATATATTGGAATTTTAATTTTTAGTAATTCATTTTTACATAAATGATAGAAATCGTATGTACATTCCCCAGCTAAAAGTCTAAAGTTCCTCGTGAAAGAAATCAACTATATAACATGAAGCTGTAGCTGATAATATTTATTATAAAATATTACACACAAAAAAAAAGCTATTAAGAAACAGTACAATATAATATGGGCTTCGCCCATCAACTATAAGAGGCCCAAGTTACCGGGTCGAAGCCCACGCTGCTACAAGAAGCATCTTCTTCTACTACCATCTCATCGAGTAGTCAAGCCTTCGAAACCAATGTTTGTCATATTAATGCGGGAAGAAGTTTTCTCTGTATTGAAATTCTAGCTTTGATTGAATGATCCAGCACTAATGTTTGTCATATTGCGCACTATTCCCAGAATTGGATAAAGGGATAATATATAAAAGGTTATTAAATAAAATATCAAGTATAGGATTTAAAATACCATTAAATCTAATAAAATTTGTAAATTGCCCACTCATGAAAATTTATTTATGGGGAAAAATGCAGAGAATTATGATTTTTGTTGATGGAAGGATTAATTGAGAAAACTTCATAAACATAGACGATAAAAATGTTATTTTACATTAAACAAAATTGGTTATACTACAAACTCACTCGAACATTTTGATCAATATGTAAGTTTTTGCCCTCTACAATAGCCACCTGAATTTTCCTAATATGGCTGAATTTACCCCCAAATTTAAATTTATATTATTTATAAAATTTTAAAATTCTGAATATTATTTTATAAAATGAAGTATCTTTTTCAAAATTATTTAATCTTTAACTATTTTTGTGATATTTACAATTTTTTTAATTTTATTAGTCAAATAAAACCAAATTTTAAATTTTGTTAATTTAATTTTTATAGTTCATTATTTTATATTTCACAATATTAAAAAAAACACTAATAGGAAAACAAAAGTTAAGTCGAAACAACTCTCGAGAAGAAAACACCCCATAGATCTCCTAAGAGATTAAAATATAGTGAGTACTTATATCGAACACTAAATTAGTAAGATGATTTGCAATTGAATAATTAGGGTCACACTCTTTCTGTCTATCTGAAAAACAATCTTGAAACTTCCTAAAGACTAAACTCCCGAAAGCTCAGTTTAAAAGCATTATATGCCCTAACACCGCCGAGAATCCACCAAACCAAGTGTCATTATTATTTCAAAACACACCACCAGCAGGGTTCGGGTTTATTGAAATCCAGTTCATCTGGGGGCTGCCATGTGATAATTAAGCTGATGTTTTTTTATTAATCAATAGTATCATATTTAAGTTCGCGCTGCAAAATCTATCTCACGTAGTTAAGTTTGTCGCCCTTGTTAAATTAAAAAGATGGGTTTTTGTCATAAGTGATTAATCCTCCCATTTGCAATAAACACCGATTCCACTTATGATAACCTTTGTGCGAGATTGAGAATTCAGGACAAACAAACGCGAAATTACACTAAACTTGACTGATTCAAAACATTTCCGTAGAGAAATAAATAAGAAGCAAAAGAAAGAGCTACGGGAAGAAAAAGCAAGACCCTCTTTGGCAAATCATTAGTAGTAGTAGAACTCTTGATCAAGCTAACCACCTCGGATGATCCTTCTTCAACAATTGTCTCCAATTTAGGTGACTTTGAACATCTTTTGTGGCATATTAGGATCGATGGAGCCACTTCTCCAAACCCTAATTGAGTGTTGTACTTACCATTTTTCACCATTTTTCTTAATTAAAATTTGATTTTGATGTGATTAATGATAGTATTTGGAGAGAAATTGATGTTGTTAATGCGGGAACATTTTGATCAATAGAACCATAGTTCTACAAGTGGTTTACTGAATCGAATCATAGAAGCGCCCATGAATCTTTCGTTTTCACTTATTTGAAGACATTGCTGTTTTCAACTTTTCATGGTTGGATCCAAAATTTATTGAGGCAAACCATGACACCCACCGTACTTTATCTGACTAACATGTGGTGAAAGATGTATATAGGATTAGATCTTAATGGACCTTACCATTTATTTGAAGATCTTAATTAATGTTTTCGGGTGAAATTTAAAGTTGAATTTTTTTCTCAATTTCTTATTTTAATCTTTATTTTTGTAATTTTTTTTATTAAACCGCTATATTTATAAAATATCATATTTTTTTAATATTTATAATTTTGATTCAATTAAACCGTTGATTGGGAATATAAGCAATTTCAATTCCAGAAAAATACATAATTACTCAATCTTTCCGCGTAAGTGTATTTATACAAACTCAATAGTGGTATGGTCAAAAGTCAAAAGTCAAAAGTCAAAACATCCTTCTTTGTGGTAGTTGTTTGGAAAGTTACAACCAGATAGAATACATTCAATACTATCCTTCTTCTCGTCTCTCTCGCTCTCTCTCTCTGTTCTGTGTGTTCTATTCTCAGTACTGATCCGCTTGACCCATATGTTTGCTTAATCTCCTCCCATCTTCCTTATAATTCTAACCAATCAGGTAATTATTATAGTTATACTCTCCTTTTGTCTTTTGCTTTTACAGATCCAATCTTGTCATATTTCTGGTCAATCTGGTAATCATTTGATGTGTTTGCTTCTTTTGATCAGATCATTTGTAGCTAATCGGCATCGTCAATCATCATCACTATTCTATACTTGTGCTGATCATCTGCTTAATTATAATCTTTTCACACATAAATGGCTTCTTCTTCTGTAACCATCTGTGAAGCGAGACCTTATGTTGTCTTCCTCAGTTTTAGGGGAGAGGACACTCGCAATGGTTTCACAAGCCACCTCCATCAAGCTTTAAGCGATAGACAAATCTCGACTTTCATTGATAACAAGCTTGAAAGAGGAGACGACATTTCTCCAGCTCTTCTCACTGTCATTGAAGAATCCACTATTTCTCTCATCATTTTTTCCGAGAACTATGCAGATTCTAGATGGTGCTTGAAAGAACTTGCAAAGATCATTCAGTGTAAATATCTTAATGGTCAGATCGTTATACCTGTGTTTTATGGAGTAGATCCATCGCATGTTAGAAAGCAAAGAGGAAAATTTGGAGTTGCTTTTGATAAGCTCAAAGAACGTCTACAGGAGGGGGAGATGGATTTAAACGAGGTGAGATCTCACTTGAAGGAAGCAACTAATATATCTGGATGGAGTTCACACGACATCGGGTAACTTTTTCTAGTTTTGGAAGCTTCCAATTTTGTTTCATTTCTAGATCAAATTTGTACTTGATGTGATTTTTGCTTGAATTATGCTAGTTTTGTTGTTCGTTTATTTTTTATAGCCCTGAGAGTGAGCTTATAAAGTTCATTGTGCGAGATATTTTGAAAAAACTCAAACAAAGAAGGGAGGTAGAAGCGGCGGAATGTTCAAGATCACCTACGGAAAGGCTAGTGGGAGATGCATTTGGAAGTAATGTGGAAAAAATATGGGCTTGGTTGATGGATAATCAAGTGTTACGAGTTGGCATTTACGGTATGGGTGGTGTGGGCAAAACCACACTGATGAGACATATTCAAACTCGTCTTGAGGGAGAGAGGTCTTTTAAAGTTTATTGGGTTACTGTATCTAAAGATTTCAACATTTACAAATTACAGAATCTTATAGCCCAAAAAATTGGCTTGAACTTTTCAGAAAAGGAAGATGAAGTGGAAAGAGCTAAAAAGTTAACTCAATCATTGAAAGCAGAAGGAAAATGTATTCTCATTCTAGATGATCTATGGAATTACTTTAACATAGATGAGGTGGGAATTCCAGTCGAAGTTAATGCCTGCAAACTGGTTCTTACCACTAGATTGTGGGATGTTTGTAGACAAATGGATTGTCGTGAAGTGAACATAATTCAATTGAAGCCCCTTTCTAAGGAAGAAACTTGGATCTTGTTCACTCAAGAACTGGGTGATTATATCCCTGAAGTTGAGGAACTAGCAAAAGCAATTTCTGGAGAATGCGGTGGCTTGCCTCTAGGGATCAAAGTTATGGCAAGAACTGTGAAGGGAATTCGTAATGTTCATTACTGGAGGAATGCGTTGGAGGAATTGAAGGAAGTTAAGAGTCTCCAGATGCAGGAAGAAGTTTTCTCTGTGTTGAAATTCAGCTTCCTTCGATTAAAAGGTCCTGCATTGCAAGAATGTTTGTCATACTGCGCACTGTTCCCGGAAGATGAACAAATTGAGAAAGATAAGTTAATTAGGTATATGATCGTTGAGGGGATAATAGATGAAAGGAGCAGACAAGCGGAATTGGATAAGGGACACACAATGCTTGACACACTTGAGAATGCATGCTTATTGGAAGGTGATAATGAAGTTGTGTGGATGCATGATCTAATTAGGGACATGGTGATCCATGAATTGAGAGAGAGGTCCAATACGCTTGTGGAAGCAGGGTTACAACTTAAAGAATTACCAGATGTGGAGAAGTGGACGGAGGATTTGGTGAGAGTGTCTTTGATAGGTAATGAGATTGAGGTGATTCCTTACAGTCATACACCAAGGTGCCCCAATCTATCAACGTTGTTGTTATGTGATAATCCTCAATTAGAAATGATAGCAGATTCATTTTTTGAACAATTTCAGAAGCTCAAGGTTCTTGATCTTTCTATGTGCTCTGCGATTGAGGTATTACCCGAGTTTATCAGTAATTTGGTGAATCTCACTGCCTTATTGCTCTCTGGCTGTCGTAGTCTAATTTATGTGCCATCGTTAGTGAAGCTAGAGAAACTAAAAGTGTTAGATCTTTATGATTATGGGAGGCTTAAAGAAATGCCTGAAGGTGTGAAATTTCTACCGAAACTCAATTATCTAGATCTCTCTCGGGATGGAATGAACAATAGAGAGAGTGAGATGTCAAAATTCGTAGGAAGAGAAGTTGGAGAGTTGAGAATGTTGGAGACTCTTTATTGCAATTTTCGTAATCTCAAAGAATTTGAGGAGTACATAGAATCTAAGGAAAGGTCACAACAATCCCTCAGTCATTATAAATTTTATATAGGGAAGAAGCCTTTTGTACTATTTAAAACAACAAAATTGAAATCCGTGTGCATAGAAAATTCCACTTTTATTGATCCCCTGAGATTGCCCACAGACATTGAAGCACTGTCTATTGTATTTTGTGGTAGCACTTTCTATAAGAGACTGTTCCCTCCTAGCCTTCTGTCATGCCTCATAAACCTACAAGAGATTCGTGTCCACTATTGGGATGCTATAGAGGAGATATTTGCAGCGGACGAGGACAATATCAATACTGCTCTTGTCCAATTCCCATTTTCTAATCATTCCACCCATTCTCTTTCCAATCATTCCCTTCTCAATCTTAAAGTTATTCATATATATCGGTGTGACAAGTTGAAGAAATTGTTCCCTCCCAGTTTACTGCCTAACCTCCATAACCTACAAGAGATTGATGTCTCTTTTTGCGATGGCATGGAAGAGATCTTCTCAACAGACCAAGAAGATGGGCAAGAATTATCATTTGGTCAAAGCATCAACAATAACCACTATCCACCTAATCCCGCCTCCACCTCCACCGTTAGTACTGGACTCAATCTTCCAAAGCTAACCAAATTGGATTTGTGTTATTTACCAGAACTGAGAAGCATATACAAGGGCGCAATCAACTGTCATTCTCTACAAAAAATTCGACTGGTTGAGTGTCCGAAGATGGAGAGAGTAACGCTCCCTCTTCCACAACCTTCCCTTGAGGAAATCTGTGTTTATCCAAAGGAATGGTGGGAATCAGTGCAGTGGGGCAGCGCCAATGACAAAATCCATCTCCAATCCCTTGTTGAATTTAGCAAATATTTGCGGTGAAGGCAAAGTGTTTGAGAGAACGCCTGGCTGAGAAGAGTGGTAAGGTTTTCACAATCTTCATACTCACTAATGGTTATATTCTGAGGATTTAATGAAGTGAATTATAAGGATTAGTTGATGTTATACTGTATTTGAATTGTGAGTGTGCCTTATACTATGGCTATCCATTTCTTTGTTAGGCTGCTTCCAGAAATGTTTCAACTGATCTGGGGACTTGAGGAGGGAGGATTTAAAAGAGAGATAGCATAAGCATATGTTGGCGGTGAGTTCTATAGTAATTTCTTATCCGAAAAACCTTAATCAAGTAATTTCAGATTTTGTGTGATTACCTTTATTCTATTAATGAGTTTCAAGTTTGTGTTAAACTATTTCAATTTTTTATTTCTTTTTATTAAACATTCAGAAAAATATTTAAATAATGAAATTGTTAAAGTATTGAAATTGTACCTTTGATTGAATGATTGAGCACTATTCCCAGAATTGGATAAGGGGATAATATATAAAAGGTTATTAAATAAAATATTAAAATTAAATCTAATAAAATTTGTAAATTGCATTTAACCAATCTATTTCAATTAGCCCGCTCATGAAAATTTATTCATTGGGGAAAAAATGCAGAGAATTATGATTTTTGTTGATGGAAGGATTAATTTACATTAATTTTTTTTGGTTATACTACAAATCCACTCCAATATTTTGATCAATAAATAAGTTGAAATACGATTTTTTTATTTAAAAAATAAGGATGTGAAACCAATTAAATGAACCATTCAACATACATGTGTTACATCTTTTTGTTGGTCGAAATGTGTTGCATGTTTTTGTCCCTTTGTTTCTCGTTCGTGGCTTCAACTATGCAACTATGCTGTTTGTCATTCGCTTTCTGAATTATTGTTAGGTCAAGCGACGGGGGATTTTGTATTTCACTTACTAAATAATTGTTAGGTCACGGGGAAATTTGTACAGTTTCAATGAAAGTAGGGGACAAATATGATATTTGTATTTCTCTAAAAAAAAGTTAAAGAGTTGTTTTGTTCTTATGGTTGGGGTGGGCCGGGTGGCATTCATTTTGAGGTACAATTATAAGCAAAGAGGACAATTATTGCCGACAACCAAACAAAACACATAAACTAATAAGGTAATTATACGAGAATGGATTATTTTAGAGTGTACGCTTAATTAGTATATTGGGTGTAATGTATAATTACTTCTTATTTTGCCGTAGCAACTTCTTGATGAAGCGAGACTAATCGGTGGATATGGAACGGGTAAGAATCGTAAGGGAACGAAGCACGATATGATCTTTTGGCATAGAAAATGTTGAAAGCCTCAGTTGGATGGTATGAGTCCCAAAACATGTACTTGCTTCGATCTTGGCATGGAACTTCGCCTGCGATGCATTGCCCTATGCTGTTGGACTTACAACAACCGGTCGTTACAACCTCGAAATCTGCATTCCATAAAAGTAAATCATGTTTGCAACGAATTGATCTAATAATGGGTAAAAAAAAATACCAGTCATGGTATGGGCATTGTCTCCAATCTTGTAGTTGTTTATGTATATGAATTTGGCATCTGAAAATTCTTTGTTGAGTTGATCAATAACTGGTAAAAGCTTTGAGTTAAAAATCAAAGCTGCATTGTTCGCTGTCTCCACACAGTCAGAGCTATTTCTACCTGATGCATTGATCAGTCTTGGCACGCACCCTAATTTCCCCAGCCCAAATATCACAATTTTTCTCGCTCCATATCCATACAAGACCTAAAAGAAGAAAGTTCACTAAAAAAACAATAACAAGAGCATTGTGGTTGTGATAAAGTGATAATTAATAATAAGTCACATCTCGAGTTTAGGTATGAGAAATGGAGGAAATCAATTATGCTAGGAGAATCACTCATTTCGAAATTGGATAATGTTTTTTTTTTGAATGGATAATGTTCGAACGAGAATACTTTCCTACTTTTATAGAAAATATATAGTTAAACAAATTAGTAAAAATGGTATAACCTTTAATTGATCGGTGTACTGATCGATGAGAAGTTTTGCAAATTGCTCCAAGGTATAGTTTTTGCTGGATGAGTAGTACTCCGGCACGAAGTAGTTATTCACGTAATCGTTGTTGCCCATTCCAACCGAATATAAGCACTTGTTTAGGTACTTTGCCGTAAATCGGCTGCCAAGTATCTTAGACAGTCGCAAAGTTGTTTTTCCGTGATGTTTTAGCTGCTTATTGAAGCTTATAATCTCCCCTGCATCCACAAGTACTTCATATCAACTACGATACCGAGTATTCGCATCTTGTGCTAAATTAATTTTTAATTAAATATAAGAATTTATACAGTTTTAAATCTCGACTTGGGTACACGGTGCTCACAGATCCAAGAGTTTCATCAATGGAAGTATTATTACTGGATATAGATAACCGGAGGTTGAGCATGTTTAGACAACTTTAGTTTTGTCACCTGTCAACTTTATACTTAAATTAATTATCTAACGAATTTGAGATTCGACCATTATCTATCACCATCGCAGAACCAGACTCATCAAGAATTCCTGCCGCACCAGATGCATAGTTTACACCGGAGAGTAGTTCTATGTCATTAGCAGTTGCGAATGGTGGAATATGGCGATCGAAGCGCAACATTTCAGCTGGAATAAGTAATTGAAGTTGCAATTAGCATAAAGAGTAAAAAATAAAAGAAGTGATATGATAAGGATAGGTATAGTATAGTTACCAATTAAATCCACAATGGTTCGACCATTGCAAAACCTTCTGGTCGGTCCACCATAGAAATCGATTCCATACGGTGAATAATCAACTTTAGCAAGTGTTTCCAATAAATTATTGTTGCCATTATCCGCCAAAGAATCTCCAAAAATGAAATAACATGGCACCCGAGGAGCACCATAAGCTCCCATGATCACCAAATTAGAAGCCATCACTACCACCAAAATGCGAAACAGGACAGTTGCATTCCACGTTATCGACTCCATTTTTCATCCAAAAGAGTAAACTAGTTTACAACCTGAGAAAAAAAAGACACGAAGGTGATCGTTTCTAAGTTTCGAGCAAGAAAAAAATTACATACGAAAGGAAAAAACAATACTATAAATTATTAAAAGATTTCGTTTTGAAGTTACAGAATTAGAGGTTTGTAATGGAGAAATGTTTCAGTGCGCATTCGAAATCGGTACTCCGAAATACCAAAAAAAAATCCCGAACCCGAAATAGGTTTTCCAGTACTCGAACCCGAAAATTTCTAAAATTCAGGTATACCCGAAATTACCGATTGAGCAAAAACCAAACCCGCTTACCAAATCCAAACCCTAAAACATAAGCTTCATCTTCCTCTAAACCAACCGCCACTGCCGCCGCTACACCAACCCAGCCAGCGCTAGCTACTGTGACTTCAGCCACCACCGGATTCCTCACCTGACCCGCCCAGACTTGTTGAGGGGATAATAGATGAAAGGAGCAGACAAGCGAAATTGGATAAGGGACACACAATGCTTGACACACTTGAGAATGCATGCTTATTGGAAGGTGATACTGAAGATATGTGGATGCATGACCTAATTAGGGACATGGTGATCCATGAATTGAGAGAGAAGTCCAATACGCTTGTGGAAACAAGGTTACAACTTAAAGAATTGCCAGATGTGGAGAAATGGACGGAGGATTTGGTGAGAGTGTCTTTGATAGGTAATGAGATTGAGGTGATTCCTTACAGTCATACACCAAGGTACCCCAATCTATCAATGTTGTTGTTATGTAGAAATCAACGATTGAGAACGATAGCAGATTCATTTTTTGAACAATTTCAGAAGCTCAAGGTTCTTGATCTTTCTGGGTGTGAGGCGATTGAGGTATTGCCCGGGTCTATCAGTAATTTGGTGAATCTCACCGCCTTGTTGCCCTCTGGATATCGCAGTCTAATTTATGTGCCATCGTTAGTGAAGGTAGAGAAACTAAAGATGCTAGATCTTTGTGGTTGTTGGAGTCTTGAAGAAATGTCTGAAGGTGTGAAATTTCTACCGAAACTCAAGTATCTAGATCTCTTTAAGGCTAGAAAGGTACGGAGAGAGAGAGATATATCAAAATTCGTAGGAAGGGAAGTTGGAGAGTTGAGAATGTTGGAGACTCTTTATTGCAATTTTCGTAGTCTCAAAAAATTTGGGGAGTACATAGAATCTCAGGAAAGGTCACAACAATCCCTCAGTCATTATAATTTTTATATAGGGGTGTCGCACCCCCTTTTCGTTGAAAACAAGTTTAGGATCGGGACAGGCCACAATGCGAGACAAGCGTTGGGCTTGTCTTAACATTATGCAAAATGAAGTCGCCACCCTAATTTTTAAGGTTTAGGGAACCTAATCGTCATGGCATAAAAATAAATAAACTAAGGTACAATGGTCTAAACCAAAGAACAACGGTTCGAGGTCGTATTTACGGGCTTAGGAAGGTGTTAGGCACCCAAGTCACATCCTTAAAAAAGGTTACCGGTATGCGAGGTGTTTTGAGAAAAATATGTTTTAAACATGTAATTTGGGCCCTCGAAGGTGACGTTACATCTTAGCATTTGGGACTTGTTATTTCCGTTTGGGTCAGAGGAACGGGGTTGCCGTTTTATCTCTATGCTAGAGCGGACGTTCCCCCTTTATCATTGGGCCATGCATGACTTAATTTATTTACTACGTGATTTCTATCATAGCAAAACTAGCATCGTACCGATTAATGTATGCAACATATAGTTGGTATGGTCTTTGAAGCCATCATGCATAGCACTTAACAAGAAAATAATTAATCTCATGGTATAAAAGACAAGTGACATAAACATGTTGTTCATGTGAGATTTGATTTTAATTGTTTTAGCAATTCTATATGTCATGCATACGAGTAGGGTGGTTCTAACGCTTACTAGGGTGTCATGCATTCGATTCAGTTTTAGTATTTAAATAAACATACAAGGAAATATTTTAAGGTAAGCTTACCTTTTGGATGAACCCCGACCGATCCATCTCTTCAAAACCACGATTAACGACAATTGACATAAATATGTAGATATAAACAAGCATACACGATTTTAACTACTTAGCTAATTATTACAAACCATAATTAAAATAATTACTTAAATAATTATTACAACACACAATTAAAATTTACTTAAATTAATATTGTAACGATAAATTGACGAAGATGAATCGACGGGCCTCGATCACTGGGCCCTCTGCTGGGCCCAAGGCAGACCCAAGGGCCAAGCCCTTTTCTCTTTTCTCACGCTGGGCCTGCACGGCCCAGCTCCTTCTTTTCCTTTCCTGGGCGCACCAAACGCCCAACTCTCCTTCCTTTCCCGCTTGGGCCCAAGCATTTTGCTTGGCCCATCAACCAAACCAAACCAAATTTAAAACCAAGCCCGCGGCTCCCCACTATTCATCATCCCCTTCCTCCAACTGAACCCGCACAGCAGACCAGTAGCGACGGAGCTCGGCAGCAGCAGACCAGCAACGGCAACGGCACTTCGTCTTCAAACTCCAGCTGACCAGCATCAAGGCAGTGACGGCGAGGGAGAGCAACAGCAGCGCAGCAGGCAAGGCAGCAGCGGCGACGACGAGGAAGAGCAGCAGCAGCAGCGGGCAGGGCATCAGCGGCGACGGCGAGGAAGCGAACTGCAAAAACATAAAAAATAACAGAGGCAGCCAGCAAAATTAATTAAGTAAAAAACAACCAGTAAATTCATTAAAGACAGCAAACAAATTAATTAATTGAAAGCCAAGACAATTAATTAATTAAGAGGCAAGTAAAAATCAATTGAAAGTAGAGGGAGAGAGCTTGAAAATAAAAGGAGGGGACTAGAGCCTGATTCGTCCCCCCCTTCTTGTTGCTTGGAGGTCTCTATTTATAGAGAAAGATTGAGTCGAGCTTGTGGTTGTTTGGTCGCGCGTGGGCGTTGGTGGGAGGCCCAAAGGCGAGTGACGGTGCACAGTACCGGAGTGAGGAGCAAGTTTCTGTGTGTGGCCTAGGATGGTTGGATGAGATGTTTGTAATGATCAATTTGTAGTCGGGAAGGCTACTGGGAAGAAAAGTGAGGCAATTGTAGGCAAACATGCATTAATTGTCATTAATGCATGTATTTGGATAAGAATGAGATATTTTGGTACGAGCGAATTCGTACGAAAGTGAAAATAAATCCGGGCCGAGGAAACCACTACGTGTAGAAAAATAAGACGAGAAAGCTAGTATACAGTGAATAAATGCAAAATTTGATTTAACGCATTTATTTTCTCTTTCGGAAATGTTAAAAGGTTCGGACGCAAAATAAATGCCCTTACGGCAAAAATTAAACGAAACCAAACAAGAGGGTGTGAAAGAGAAAAATAGTACGTAATTATCAATTAAAGAAATTACGCGTCCGACCCACGGTCCCGGGAAACTTACTCGGGACCGATAGAAGTTCGCGTAAAGACAGTCGAAAGTACGAAAAAAATGAGAAGGCACGAAATGACACGGAATTTTAAACAAACTAGCCTAGGACCAAGAATTGACAGAAATTTGACCCAGAAGAGCTATTAAATGTGATAAGCGTAAAAATGCGAAAAGTTGTGACGAAAAGTCAAAAATCGGGTAGCAACATGGGGGTGGTCTGGGGACTTTAACATAGCAAAATTGAAATCCGTGCGCATTGCAAATTCCACTTTTATTGATCCGCTGAGATTGCCCACAGACATTGAAGAACTGTCTATTTTGCTTTGTGATTGCACTTTCTACAAAAGATTGTTCCCTCCTAGCATTCTGTCATGCCTCATAAACCAACAAGAGATTCTTGTCTCCAAGTGGCATGCTATAGAGGAGATATTTGCAGTGAAGGAGGACAATATTAATACTGCTCTTGTCCAATTCCTATTTTCGTGTCTGGGGTTGCGATGGCATGGAAGAGATCTTCTCAACAGACCAAGAAGATGGGCAAGAATTATCATTTGGTCAAAGCATCAACAATAACCACTATCCACCTAATCCCGCCTCCACCGCCACCGTTAATACTGGACTCAATCTTCCAAAGCTAACCATATTGGAATTGCATTTGTTACCAGAACTGAGAAGCATATACAAGGGCGCAATCAACTGTCATTCTCTACAAGAAATTGAACTGTTTGGGTGTCCGAAGATGGAGAGAATAACGCTCCCTCTTCCACAACCTTCCCTTCGGGAGATCCGTGTTGGTCCAAAGGAGTGGTGGGAATCAGTACAGTGGGGCAGCGCCAATGACAAAATCCATCTCCAATCCCTTGTTGGATTTAGATTATACGAATAGTTATGAAGGCAAAGTGTTTGAGAGAACGCCTGGCTGAGAAGAGTGGTAAGGTTTTCTTCACATTCTTCATACTCACTAATGGTTATATTGTGAGGATTTAATGAAGTGAATTAGAAGGATTAGTTGATGTTATATAGTGTATTTGAATTGTGAGTGTGGCTTATACTATGGTTATCCATTTCTTTGTTAGGCTGCTACCAGAATGTTGGGGGAAAAGGCACTCGGGAGTCCCCACGGTTATTATTTTCATTTTAGTTGGTCCCCAAAACGGTTTTTGGTTCCCACGGATCCCTCGCGTTAGGGCCTTTAGTCACCACAGGTCCCCGCCGTCAAATTCGACCCTAACGGACACTAACGGCCGTTAACTCCGATTTTTTTATTATTATTTCTGACCCTGGCCCCACTTACCAGATTTTCCAGATTTTTTATTTTCTTAATATCTAAAAAAATTAGTTTTATTAATTAATTAATTAATTTTATAAAAAAAATGTAAAAACTCTAAAACACATAATTAATCTAAATATTCAGAAAAAATTATAAAGATTCCAAAAAAATGTAAAAAATGCAAAAAAAATTGTAAAAAATCCAAAAAAATAAACAATTATGAAAAATGTAAAAATAACCAAAAAAAAGTTAATTAATCTTAAAATCCAAAAAAATTAATTAATCCAAAAATATAGAAAAAAATGTAAAATCCAAAAAAATAATAAAAATCCAAAATAAAAATAATTAATCTAAAAATCTAGAAAAATTGTGAAAATTCAAAAAAGAATAATTTATCTAAAAATCCAGAAAAAATTTCAAAATTTCAAAAAAAAAAAATAATTCTGAAAAATGAAAAAAAAATTAATTAATCTTAAAATCCAAAAAAATTAATTAATCCAAAAAAATGATAAAAATCCAAAATAAAAATAATTAATCTAAAAATCCAGAAAAAGTGTAAAAATTCGAAAAAGAATAGTTTATCTAAAAATCCAGAAAAAATGTAAAAATAACTAAAAAAAAGTTAATTAATCTAAAAATTCAAAAAAACTTCCAAAAAAAATTAATCAATCTAAAAATCTAGAAAAAAAATTTAAAATCCAGAAAAAAGACAAAAATCTAAAAATATTTAAAAATTTGTAAAAATTCCAAAAACAATAATTAATCTAAAAGTTCAAAAAAAAATGTAAAAATTTCAAAAAAAATATACAATTCTGAAAAATGTAAAAATAACCAAAAAAATAATAATTAATCTAACAATCCAGAAAAAAAGGAAAAAAATCCAAAAAAACTTAATTAATCTAAAAATCTAGGAAAAAATGTAAAATCGAGAAAAATGATAAAAATCCAAAATAATATTAATTAATCTAAAAATCTAGAAAAAAATGTAAAAATTCTAAAAAAGATTTATTGATTTTTTACAGTTTTTTTATTTTTAGATTAATTAATTTTTTTGATTTTTTACATTTTTTTCTAGAGTTTTAGATTAATTAATTTTATTTTAAATTTTTATCATTTTTCTGGAATTTTAGATTAAATAAATTTTTTTGGGTTATTTTTACATTTTTAGAATTGTTTATTTTTTTTGGAATTTTTACATTTTTTCTAGATTTTTAGATTAATTATTTTTTTTGGAATTTTGACAATTTTTTCTGAATTTTTAGATTAATTTTTTTTATTTTGGTTTTTTATCATTTTTCTAGATTTTAAGATTAATTAATTTTTTTGGTTAATTTTACATTTTTCAGAATTGTTTATTTTTTTTACATTTTTCAATTTTTTTTAGATTTTTAGATTAATTAATTTTTTTGGATTTGTTACAATTTTTTTTGAATTTTTTACATTTTCTTTTGAATTTTTACAATTTTTTCTAGATTTTTAGTGTTTTTACCTTTTTTTTATAAAATAAATTAACTAATTAATAAAACTAATTTTTTAGATATTAAGAAAATAAGAAATCTGAAAAATCTGACGTGTGGGCCCTAGTGTGATGTGCTTTTTCAGAAATAATAATAAAAAATTCGGAGTTAACGGCCGTTAGTGTCCGTTAGGGTCGAATTTGACGGCGGGGACCTATGGTGACTAACGGCCCTAACGCCAGGGATCCGTGGGAACCAAAAACTATTTTGGGGACCAACTAAAATGAAAATAATAACCGTGGGGACTCCCGGGTGCCTTTTCCCGAATGTTGGCGGTGAGTTGTATAGTAATTTGTTATCCGGAAAACCTTAATAAAGTAATTTCAGATTTGGTGTGATTACCTTTATTCTATTAATGAGTTTCAAGTTGGTGTTAAGCTATTTCAATTTTTTATTTCTTTTTATTAACTCCAGCACTAATGTTTGTCATATCATATTGCGCACTAATTGGATAAGGGGATAATATATAAAAGGTTATTAAATAAAATATTAAATAAGAATTGGTCCCTTTGGAGTCCTGTATAAATCCAAAAGGGCATGGTACGATGGTAGTCAGGTGGTGGCAGGTGACATCAATTTTTCAAGTGGGATTGCCTTTTTGTTTTGTTTATAAGTCTTTTAATTTCTAATTCTAATTGTCTTTATTTGATTATTTACAGAGTATACAAGAGTGGAAAATATAATCACTAAATTGTGATCACTGATTTGGATGCAAAATCAGTTGCTATTTGCTTATGGGTTGTTTAATTATGGATTGTGTTAACTATGTATTTACTTATGGATTGATTGCTGGATTTAATTATGGATTGAGTGCTCGATAGCATTGTTGATTGTGGATTTAACTATGGATTTCTAGATATTTTTTTCTCATTTTTTAATGATTTTTTTATTAAAAAAAAGGTAAAATTTTAGTTTTTTCGATTAAACCGAAATAATTTCGGTTTTGGAATTTTGGTTCCTATAAAATTCGGTTTCGGTTTTCAGTTTTAGGGAATTTGGTTAACCGAAATTCGAAATTTTGGATTTCGGTTAACCGATGAACAACCCTAACTACTACTTACGTGTTTCTTTTTTTAAATATATATATTTATATATATTAAAAGACCCATATTTTTCAGCCACTTTGGCCCCATTATTTTTAAAAAGTGCTATATAATTTTTTTATAGTTTTCTAATATTAGAGATTTCAAATCTTTTTATTAGTTAAAATATTTTAAAAAATGGTAATGAATTATTAACAATTGGAGAGGAAATGTAACTAGTTTTCATTCTGAAAACTGTTTTTCTGAATTTCGAGAATTTTGTTTTCATTCTGAAAACTGGAAAACGCGTTTACTTCGCGCTTGTTTCCTGATCAGAAAAACTAGAGAACGCGTTTACTTCGCACTGAATGATAGAATTTCCTGATCTGAAAACTGAAAAACGTGTTTATTTCGCGCGTTTTCATTTTTTGTGGAAAACCAAAAATATTTGTAATAAAAAGAATAAAATCATTTGAAAATTTAAATAGTCATTTTAAAAAGGAAAAACTTATTAAATATAACATCTATCTTCTAATAAAAATAATCTATTACGGTTGGAATGTAAAATGACCATAAAGGGCATAATTTATTTCAAGTGTTAGAATTAATTTTTTTAGTATCTTTATATATGTTTTTAATCAATTTATTTATAATCTAATATTTATCTAATATCATAAATAAGTTAAACTTATTAATAGCATAAAAAATATAAGTTATTAATACCATGGTTTAAAGCATTATATTAAAAAATTTGTAAACTCTATATAGATATTTTTAATCAATATATAGATATCTTTAATCAATATATTAAAAAAATTTAAAACTCTATATAAATCCTGTCCCAAAATTGTCAACACTTCCTTTTTGTCATTTTCCAGGGAAAGGATTTCTCCCCTCCAATCACAATATATTCTAAATATTTATTTCACAAGACACCATAGACCAAAGCAAGGTTCTTGTATATAAAGAGTGGAATTGCTATAAATATCTATAAAATTTTAGTATATTATAATATTTATTGTAAATTTCATTTAGATGCATTATACTCCCTCCGGACACTTTTAAATGACGTTTTAGAATAGTAAAAATTCGTAGGACAATGATCTTTAATCTTATTTTATTTCACATTGTTTCATTTTTACTCCTAATTTTTAATCAAATTAGCACAACATCATCAAATTGGGTTGATTCATAAAAAAAAAATTGTCATTTACACAAAATATATGCTTCGAAATGCATAAAATGATAAGTATTATGAACAGTAAAAATCCGTAGGAAAATGACAATTAAAAGTGTCCAGAGGGAGTATAAGATAAGAAACCTTATTCTATCCCAATCTGCTAACAGTCACAACAATGAAGGAAATTAAACGAAAACACTAATCACACAAAAAAGATTTATCATTGTAAGGGTTTTTTTCCTTCACTTCTCACCATTCTAGAAAATAAACCACTGAGAAAAGAGGCACGAGAAAAATTAAGACGGAACAAAAAAGAAAAGCTAATGTAATGCCAGGAAGGGCTACAGACTATGATTTGATCTGAGACATACAAGCATTGCTCTTATATTTTGTTGAAGGCAACGATGTCACAGCTCTGGATATATTCATTGCGGGGCTCAGCAGTGAGGTAATCCTCAATGAGATCATCGACAGACACTGGTCATCATGATGTGCAACTTCTTTATCCCATAACCAACTACAACCAGTTTTGCTGTAACACTCTTTTATCCCATAAAGAGTGCAACTTCTTCATCCCATATATCAAGTGGTTCAATTACTGCTTCCAACCTATGCTGGGAAACGTTGGGTTTATGTAAATTTTCAATGAAAGGTTCCCTCAAGTCTGAGAAAATGATCTTAGTTCCTGCAATGAATATCAAAGCCACATTTTGAGTTATAGAGTCGCAATCGAGCATTTGAAACTAAACTGAGACCAGGAAGAGTAACAGAAGACACAAATAATCAAGATTTAACAGATCCATTTTTTTAAAATTCAAAAGAAGAGTGAGCACATCTTCCTCTCTTTCTAGAGGAAAAATAAAAGATGCCTTCAACAATTGAAGACTGATCTATCTTTAAACACTACTATAGTTATACACAACAGAGAAGGAGAACCAAAACACAAAGAATATAGAACACTAAATAAAAGATGATTATATGATTGAACAATCAAAGAGTTAAGCATCATTTGACTCGGAGCAAAGCAGAACAAAGCAACCAAAGAGCATAAAACATCTCAAAAATTGCGAAGCAAAAGTGTAACGGTAATGCTAAAAAGGTTGAAAAGGCTGCCTGAATGACGTGGCAAAATAAAAAAAAATTACAAAATTGCCACTGAATTTAATTTTCAGTTTACACATCAATCGAACGACGCTTCACTCCTCCTCAAAAATCAAAAATCTCCTGCCTATTTCTCCTTTCCTCTCCTTCCTATTTCTTATTCTGTTCTTTCCTCTTTTTTTTCTTTCTTCCTCTCTTCTTATTCCTTTCCGCCGAGTTAGGATCGGGTGGAGGGCATCAGCAACTGTGATCTTGAGAGGTTGGTGGTGGTTATTTTGGGTTGATTGAAATCGGATTTGGGTTGGCTGATTTGGTGGCTGGCTATGATAATGGTATCGACGGAGGAGAGGGATGATTTGGTTGCTGTTTTGGATTGATTGAAATCGGAAATGGGTTGGTTGTTTTGGGTTGATTGAAATCGGATATGGGTTGGTTGATTTGGTGGCCGGCTGTGATGGTGGTATCGACGGAGGAGAGGGATGATTTGGTTGCTGTTTTGGATTGATTGAAATCGGAAATGGGTTGGTTGTTTTGGGTTGATTGAAATCGGATATGGGTTGGTTGATTTTGTGGCCGGCTGTGATGGTGGTATTGACGGAGGAGAGGGATGATTTGGTTGCTGTTTTGGATTGATTGAAATCGGAAATGGGTTGGTTGTGTTGGGTTGATTGAAATCGAAGATGGGTGTAGGCTGGCCGGCAGTGAGGTGCGGCGAGGTGAGGTGGTTGACGGCTGGTTTTTGGTTTTAATTGGCAGATGGCAGATGGTTGATGGCAGATGACAATTTTGTAAATTTATAGAATGACGTGGCAAATGCCAAGTCATTCAGGCAGACTCTTCAGGTAGACTCTTCAACCCTATTAGCAGCACTCAAAGTGTAATCCTACGGGCAACATACGAGTCTAAATTCGTATTCAAAAGCAAATGTAAATTTATCATCTCCTAAGCCAAAAAAAAAAGCGTAAGGATGTGAATGCTTCTACTAGAATTGGTCTATATTCAATCTTTCCACCAATATACAGAGAATCTAAAACGTGCCACCCACTTCCTCTTACATTTCCTATACATTAATGCATCAATAACAGCTGATCCAGGCATTTTTTGCCGATTACTGCTACTCGACATGCATAAAAATTCAAACCAAAATGAACCTCCTACATTAAAATGCATTAAACCTCCCAACAACAAAAATAACTGAAAAACACAGGTCATAAAAATCAAGATTTCCTGTCCCCAATGAAAGTAAACAACACAGGAGTAAATGAAACGTAAAGAACAATTCTTAATTACTTCAACCACGTCAATAACTTCAAACCCAACTCCCAAAATCAGTAAAACCACTGAACCAAACAGAAAACACCACTAAAACTCACCGGAATCCAAGATCTGAGACCAAACTCTGCAACCCCACCGAACAAAAACCTTCCAAACAATCAAAACCACCGGATTCAGTCGATGCCGACCTGAAAAACACCCAACAAAACCTAATCGCCCGAGTTGACCCAGTAATCCGGTATCCGCCTGTCGATTAGTAATCCTCCATAACCCGTAACCACTCACGTAAAGAGGAGAAGAAGGCCGGCGTGAGGCTAAGGACGGAGGCGAGAGAGGAGAAGAAGGCCGGCGTGAGGGAGAAGAAGAGGAGCGTCGTGTGATTTAGGGCAAGGAGAGAAGAAAAATTCTGGCTGCGTTTACTCGACCATTTGATGAGAGGGGTATAATGGTATTAAAAAAAGTTTCATTAATGTTTCAAACTGAAAACCGAGTTTTCACTTTTATGCTTGGTTGAGTTAAAAATTTTGAAAACAGGTTTTGGGTGTTTTCAAAACTTCCACATGAGTTTTCAATCTGAAAATTTTCGTTTCGAAAACAGAAATGAAAATAGCGCGAAGTAAACGCGTTTTCGGAAAAAAAGTCCAGTTTTCAAAAAACTGGAGAAATTCTCTGAGGTAAACAATTAGTATTCATATGTATCCACATGCTCTTTTTAGGAAATATTCACTGTTATGGTATAATTGTCTTGCTTCTTTATTTATTTATTTTGAAAAATAAAATATAGTAGTGTCCACTCTATTGAAACATTGAAGAAATTGATAGAGAAAAAAATAAAAATAAAAATTATTAGAATTCAAAAATAAATTGAAAAAATAATTTAACATATCTTTTTCATTATCTTAGTCCTTAAATATTGGTTACATTAGTTTTTTTATAATTATTTACAGTTTTTACTATTATTTTTTTTGAATTTTTAACTAGTAAAAATATGTGAGTTGCAATTTTTATAGAAATACAGTGTTAAAAATGCAAATTAGTTTTAAAATAATAAGGCTGTGTTTACTTCAGGGAATTCCCCAGAAAATTCTCAAGTTTTTTGAAAACTAGACTTTTTTTTCAAAAACGCGTTTACTTCGCGCTATTTTCATTTCTGTTTTCGAAATGAAAATTTTCAGAATAAAAACTCATCGGTAAGTTTTGAAAACTCAGCAGCCGTTCGTTCCTCTTCATCTCACAGCGCCGTTCCTCTTCCTCTTCGCCGTTCCTGTTCTCTTCTCCCTAGCCCGACGCCAGCCTTCCTCTTCGCCGTTCCTGTTTGATCTACAAGGTCTTTTCTCTTCTTTTCCTTTTTCTTTTTTGCCTTTAGCTTTTCATTTTCCATCAATCAGTGTCAGTTAGGGTTTGTCTATGGTTCTGGTTGATGGGTAATTTTTTTTCTTCTTGTTTTGAGCTACTGTGTGCCAATGAAATGAGTTTTTCTTCTTGTTTTGAGCTACTGTGTGCCAATGAAATGAGTTTTTGAGCTATATAATGTGTGTTAAGAAGTGAATATTCTGTTTTTTAATGATTGATATAAGTTTTCTTTTTGTACTTTTTTTTATTTGTCTGAGCATTTTGTTCTTTAACTGTCTGAGATATGGAATTGCTTATTATTGTTCTTCCTTCGCTGCTCCTGAAGTGTGGTTATGATATGATTTTTTTCTTTTTGTGGTGAATGTGCTCCTTACTTCTCTTAGGTGTTAGCTCTACCAATGCTGGCTCCGAGATCTTACACACTTGAAGACGTGGTCGAGCTTCAGTGCCATGGGAGTGATGTTTATCTTCGTCGTGTGCTGAGAGCTTGTTTAGAAGCTGGAGCAAGGCTTGCAGAACCAGGTTGACCTATTCTTTTTTAGTGCTATATTTTTTAATAGTTGTTATTTTGTATGAAAAAACTGGTAAATGAGGAACAGGATGGATTTAAGAGCTGAATATTAGTATAAGATGAGTTAAGAGCTGAATGTGTGTTTTTGGAGGGGACACTTCCAACATTGTTAAGGTATCCAAAAGCATGAGTGCATAGGAAGATATATGGAGAACTTCGTAAGTCAAGATCAGAAGAAAAAAAACCCATATAAGAGCCATATGCTTGTACATTAAAAGAGGATTTGGGTATTTCTTTTTTAATTGTTTTCTCTTCTTACATTCTTGAAGCTTTTTCCTTTTTTTCCTTCGAATTATTTCACAAGTTCTCTTTATAATAATCACTAACTGTTAAATCTTGCTTCTCCCTCATTTTGTCTCTCATTTACTTTTATCATAATATTGGTCTACATTCACATGATACCTAGTGCATATGGCTCTTATACATCTAGTAAAGTTGGCACCTCGTTCATCCATGATACCTAGTGCATAAGGTAATATTCTTCTTAATTCTTCAGACAACTCTTATTCAATATCTCACTACAGCTTTTTATTTCCATGTACTGATTTTGTTTCAAATGAAAATTGGGTACACTGACTCTAGTTGTGAGCTAGATTTATGGTTGCAAAAACTTGTTTAACTATTAACCTACCCCCAAGAATTTATTGTATATATACAAACAAAATCGTGTCATGTAAAGGTTAAAAATTGCTCTTATTTTTGCAAAACAAATAACGTAAGCCATAACAATCTTGTTCTAGGTCTTTAAATACTTGAGTTTTCGTTATTCATATAAACCACGTTTCATCTAAAACAGCAGGTTTATATTGGATTACACATGAGTAATTATGCAGAAATAGAGTTACCTTCACCAATTGTTTGTGAAGGTTATAAACTGCTAAGCAGGAGCGCAGTTGTATATTACAATGCTACTGACTTTTTGTTTACATTTGGGAGCACTCTTTCTTAACAACGTTCTTAGTCATCCCCAGATGATCCACCACTAGTTGTAGGCCACCTCTGATGGTTCTTCTCGTAGCCCTTGCTGAGATGCATATATAACCTTCTTTATGGCTGAAATATTGTTTATACATTTATGCAATGTAATTCTGAATTGTTTTGCCATTCTTCTTTTAGGTGAATTCACTCTCCATGCATTTTTGAATGGTCGTCTGGACCTCTCCCAAGCTGAAAATGTCACAATTAATTTCAGCCAAGTCTGTAGCTGCTGCAGATGCAGCATTGGTTGGAATCCAGGCATGTATTCTGATGAGTTTGCACAGTTATTTTTTTATCACGGACACTTCTGATGTTCTCTTGAGATTTTGATTAGCAGCCCTGAAAAACCATTTTGTTTGGCTGGGTGGCTTTTCTTCTTTGGTCAAATCATTAAGAAGTAAATGCATTGAGTTGCTTACTGAGATTGAAGCCCGTTTAGATTTTGATGATGAGATGCCACCATTGGATTTGAACCTAATACATGCTATGTCCCTAGATGTGGACAGCGCACTGGAGACAGCAAATTATGACAAGCTTCTTCATTCTGGGTTACAGGTATCATCTGCTCAACAGCTTTCTACCTGTTTCCTTGCTTTACATGGCTCACAAGGGTGTAAACCTGAGGGATTCGAGATATAATTTGCAAACAGCCTTCTACTTTTCATTTCTCCTCGTACAATGGTCATGGAGTCATTAATTCTATACATTTATTGGTGTAAATTGCCTTTTTTTGTTAGGAATCCTGTTGCATGAAATTTACACCTTGTAGTTATCTTTGTATTCAAGTGTTTATTAGAGTGATGCACTACAAATTGCCATCCACAGTATGACACCTGCCTTTTATCCTGGGTTTTTTCGTGTGGGTTTGTGCTTGTACATGACTTGCAACGTGAGCTATAAATTAATTAGTTAAATTAAAATAGTAAAAAAAGACATATTGGGGACCTAACTTAACTCGAACCCAAAATAACAATCACTTTTTAAAGCCTAACCTGATATTTTTAGTTCGATTAAGTGTCAATTCTGTCAGGGTTTCGTGTTTCAGCTCTAATCATTAGCTTTCTCAACTTTTATCATAATCCATTTCACATCGCCATTCTTTTGCCACATAACATGGAGCCACATAACATGGAGCGCCTGACATTGTCGTTTTAAATTTTAAGCAATTTTTATGAATTAGTAACATAAGTTAAAATAAAAGAAAAAGGGAAGCAAAGCAAACATGTACATTGTAATGTAACAGAAAATCTTAGTCGCATGTTGAGCATAATTATGGAGAGGGGGAGAGAGAGGTGGCAGATAGGAACTAACTAACAAACACCATAAAGGAAAAATAATAATTGAAGAGGAGACTGATGGGCATTGGTCGGGTAGGTACCATACGTGCTGGGCCTCATTAAAAGCCGTTAAATCCTTTGAACAACCCAACTCTTATTTCCCTAACTCAAACCTACCTCCCATCTACCCTCATCACCTCCCATCTACTCTCATTATTACGCTGTCGATGCTGGCTACCCAAATATTCCGAGTTTTTTAGCTCCTTATCGTGGTGAGCGATATCATCGAAGCGATTTCCAAAGACGGGGGAGAATAACAAGAAAATATGAATTATTTAACTACAGACATTCATCTTTACGAAATGTTATTGAAAGGGTCTTTGGCATTCTCAAAGCTAGATTTCCTATATTAAAGTCTATTCCGAATTACCCACTTCGACGTCAGAAATTGATACCTATAGTTTGTTGCGCACTTCATAATTTTATTCGGAGCGAAGATAGAGCTGATCAATTATTCACTGAATTTGGCGAGGACGGTGTGGAAAACACTGATGAAGACCGAGTTGATGAGATGCAAGAAGGTATACAAGTGAATATGTCACAACAATAACAACAGATGAATGCTGTTAGGGAAGACATTGCAAATGAATTGTGGGCTCATCGTAATAATCGTTAGATTACGAGGGAGCAACGAGTCAAGTGGAGTACGTTTGCTATGTAATTTTTTCATCAATTACTATATTAGTAGATTGCTTTTATTTTCATGTAGGAATATGAATTACAATATTTAAATGCAATATTAGAAGATTGATGTTATATTTAATAAGTTTTTCCTTTTTAAAATGACTATTAAATTTTCAAATGATTTCTTCTTTTCATTACAAATATTTTCGGTTTTTCACAAAAAATGAAAACGCGTGAAGTAAATACGTTTTTCAGTTTTCAGATCAGGAAATTCTTACATTCAGTGCGAAGTAAACGCGTTCTTCAGTTTTTCTGATCAGGAAACAAGCGCGAAATAAACGCGTTTTTTAGTTTTCAGAATGAAAACAAAATTCTCGAAATTTAGAGAAACAGTAAATTTTCAAATTGAAAATTCTCCCAGATAAACGGACGAAGTGAGAATTTTTGGAAATTGTAGGAGTTTACTTTTCTTCTCTTTTGTTTTGGTGTTTGAGGTTTGCTGAAAAATGACAGGGAAGTGATATGACCAATGGGAGATATGCCACGTGCGGCTGGGTGGCTGTCAGATTGTGTTTTAGTGACAGCTAAGCCTATAGTTATCATGGATGCTTATGAATTTGCATAGTAAAATGACTTTATATTGACGTCACAGTGTGTGCATCCAAGTAGCTCTGAGTCTCTGTTCTGTATGGTCAAACTCCATGATCAATAGTGGGTATGGCCTTCTTGGCGAGACTGCTTAATTAATTAAAATAAAGAAAAACAAGAAAAAACACCGAAAGAAAGAAAACAGGCCCACATCCTTCGATACTGGTAGTGGTTTGGAAAGTTACAACCAGATACTTAGAATACATTCAATACTATCCTTCTTCTCGATTCTCTCTCTCTCTCTCTCTCTCTCTCTCTCTCTCTCTCTCTCTGTTCTGTGTGTTCTATTCTCTGTACAGTGTACTGATCCGCTTGACCCATATGTTTGCTTAATCTCCTCCCATCTTCCTTATAATTCTAACCAATCAGTTAATTATTATAGTTCTACTCTCCTTTTGTTTTTTGCTTTTACAGATCCAATCTTGTCATATTTCTGGTCAATCTGGTAATCATTTGATGTATTTGCTTCTTTTGATCAGATCATTTGTAGCTAATCGGCATCGTCAATCATCATCACTATACTTGTGCTGATCATCTGCTTAATTATAATCTTTTCACACATAAATGGCTTCTTCTTCTGCTACCATCTGTGAAGCGAGACCTTATGTTGTCTTCCTCAGTTTTAGGGGAGAGGACACTCGCAATAGTTTCACAAGCCACCTCCTTCAAGCCTTAAGGGATAAGCAAATCTCGACTTTCATTGATGACGAGCTTGAAAGAGGAGACGACATTTCTCCAGCTCTTCTCACTGTCATTGAAGAATCCACTATTTCTCTCATCATTTTTTCCGAGAACTATGCAGATTCTAGATGGTGCTTGAAAGAACTTGCAAAGATCATTCAGTGTAAACATGTTAATGGTCAGATCGTTATACCTGTGTTTTATGGAGTAGATCCATCGGATGTTAGAAAGCAAAGAGGAAAATTTGGAGATGCTTTTGATAAGCTCAAAAAACGTCTACGGGAGGGGGAGATGGATTTAAACGAGGTGAGTTCTCACTTGGAGGAAGCAGCTAATATATCCGGACGGAGTTCACACGACATCAGGTAACTTTTTCTAGTTTTGGAAGCTTCCAATTTTGTTTCATTTCTAGATCAAATTTGTACTTGATGTGATTTTTGCTTGAATTAAGCTAATTTTGTTGTTCGTTTGTTTTTTATAGCCCTGAGAGTGAGCTTATAAAGTCCATTGTGCAAGATATTTTGAAAAAACTCAAACAAAGAAGGGAGGTAGAAGCGGCGGAATGTTCAAGATCACCTACGAAAAGGCCAGTGGGCGATGCATTTGGAAGTAATGTGGAAAAAATTTGCTCTTGGTTGATGGATAATCAAGTGTTACGAGTTGGCATTTACGGTATGGGCGGTGTGGGCAAAACCACACTGACGAGACATATTCAAACTCGTCTTGAGGGAGAGAGGTCTTTTAAAGTTTATTGGGTTACTGTATCTCAAGATTTCAGCATTTGGAAATTACAGGATCTAATAGCCAAAAAAATTGATTTGAAGTTTTTAGACAAGGAAGATGAGGAGGAGAGAGCTAAAAGCCTAGCTCAAACATTGAAAGGAAAAGGAAGATGTGTTCTCATTTTAGATGATTTGTGGAACGACGTAGAATTGGATGAAGTGGGAATTCCGGTCGGAGTGAATACGTGCAAGTTGGTTCTTACCACTAGATCGCTGGAAGTTTGTCAACAAATGGATTGTCGTGAAGTGAACAGAATTCAATTGAAGCCCCTTTCTGAGGAAGAAGCTTGGATCTTGTTCACTCAAGAACTGGGTGATTATATCCCTGAAGTTGAGGAACTAGCAAAAGCAATTTCTAGAGAATGCGGTGGCTTGCCTCTAGGGATCAAAGTTATGGCAAGAACTGTGAAGGGAATTCGTAATGTTCATTACTGGAGGAATGCGTTGGAGGAATTGAAGGAAGTTAAGAGTCTCGAGATGCGGGAAGAAGTTTTCTCTGTGTTGAAATTCAGCTTCCTTCGATTGAAAGGTCCTGCATTGCAAGAATGTTTGTCATACTGCGCACTGTTCCCGGAAGATGAAAAAATTGAGAGAGATAAGATAATTAGGTATATGATCGTTGAGGGGATAATAGATAAAAGGAGCAGACAAGCAGAATTGGATAAGGGACACACAATGCTTGACACACTTGAGAATGCATGCTTATTGGAAGGTGATACTGAAGTTGTGTGGATGCATGACCTAATTAGGGACATGGTGATCCATGAATTGAGAGAGAAGTCCAATACGCTTGTGGAAACAGGGTTACAACTTAAAGAATTGCCAGATGTGGAGAAATGGACGGAGGATTTGGTGAGAGTGTCTTTGATAGGTAATGAGATTGAGGTGATTCCTTACAGTCATACACCAAGGTGCCCCAATCTGTCAACGTTGTTGTTATGTGAAAATTATGGATTGAAAATGATAGCAGATTCATTTTTTGAACAATTTCAGAAGCTCAAGGTTCTTGATCTCACTTGGTGCAGAGCGATTGAGGTATTGCCAGGGTCTATCAGTAATTTGGTGAATCTCACCGCCTTGTTGCTCTCTCGTTGTCACAGTCTAAGTTATGTGCCATCGTTAGTGAAGCTACAGAAACTAAAAATGTTAGATCTTTGTGAATGTTGGCGACTTAAAGAAATGCCTGAAGGTGTGAAATTTCTAGCGAAACTCAATTATCTAAATCTCTTTAAGGCTGGAAAGGAAGAGAGAGAGAGTGAGATATCAAAATTCGTAGGAAGGGAAGTTGGAGAGTTGAGAATGTTGGAGACTCTTTATTGCGATTTTCGTAATTTCAAAGAATTTGAAGAGTACATAGAATTTCAGGAAAGGTCACAACAATCCCTCAGTCATTATAAGTTTTATATAGGGGGGGATATGGAATTTGAAACAGCAATATTGAAATCCGTGCGGATAAGAAATATCAATTTTATTGATCCCCTGAGATTGCCCACAGACATTGAAGCACTGTCTATTTTCGGTTGTGGTAGCACTTTGTATAAGAGACTGTTCCCTCCTAGCATTCTGTCATGCCTCATAAACCTACAAGAGATTCGTGTCGTCGGGTGGAAGGCTATAGAGGAGATATTTGCAGTGAAGGAGGACAATATTAATACTGCTCTTGTCCAATTCCTATTTTCTTATCATTCCACCCATTCTCTTTCCAATCATTCCCTTCTCAATCTTAAAGTTATTACTATATGGAGTTGTCACAAGTTGAAGAAATTGTTCCCTCCCAGTTTGCTGCCTAACCTCCATAACCTACAAGAGATTAGGGTCTCGTTTTGCCATGTCATGGAAGAGATCTTCTCAACAGACCAAGAAGATGGGCAAGAATTATCATTTGGTCAAAGCATCAACAATAACCACTATCCACCTAATCCCGCCTCCACCGCCACCGTTAATACTGGACTCAATCTTCCAAAGCTAACCATATTGAAATTGCATAATTTACAAGAACTGAGAAGCATATACAAGGGCGCAATCAACTGTCATTCTCTACAAGAAATTCGATTGAGTTTCTGTCCGAAGATGGAGAGAATAACGCTCCCTCTTCCACAACCTTCCCTTCGAAGAATCCATGTTTATCCAAAGGAATGGTGGGAATCAGTGCAGTGGGGCAGCGCCAATGACAAAATCCATCTCCAATCCCTTGTTGGATTTAGAATATATTGGTGCTGAAGGCAAAGTGTTTGAGAGAACGCCTGGCTGAGAAGAGTGGTAAGGTTTTCACAATCTTCATACTCACTAATGCTTATATTGTGAGGATTTAATGAAGTGAATTTTCAAGTTTGTGTTAACGTATTTCAATTTTTGATTGAATGATTGAGCACTAATGTTTGACATGTTGGTTATACTACAAACCCACTCCAACATTTTGATCAATAAATAAGTTTTTTAAATACGATTTTTTATTTAAAAAATAAGGGTGTAAAACCAATTAAATGAACCATTCAACATGGCTGTGTTACATCTTTTTGTTGGTCGAAATGTGTTACATGTTTTTGTCCCTTTGTTTCTCGTTCGTGGCTTCAACTATGCAACTATGCTGTTTGTCATTCGCTTTCTGAATTATTGTTAGGTCACGCGACGGGGAAATTTGTACAATTTCGATAAAAGTAGCCTAAGTAGGGAACAATATGATATTTGTATTCTCTAAAAAAAGTTAAAGAGTTGTTTTGTTCTTATGGTTGAGGTGGGCCGGGTGGCATTCATTTTGAGATACAATTATAAGCAAAGAGGACAATTATTGCCGACAACCAAACAAAACACAAAAATTAATAAGGTAATTATACCGGGATGGATTTTTTTAGAGTGTACACTTAATTAGTATATTGAATGTAATGTATAATTATTTCTTATTTTGCCGTAGCAACTTCTTGACGAAGCAAGACTAATCGGTGGATATCGAACGGGTAAGAATCGTAAGGGAACGAAGCACGATATGATCTTTTGGCATAGAAAATGTTGAAAGCCTCGGTTGGATGGTATGAGTCCCAAAACATGTACTTGCTTCGATCTTGGCATGGAACTTCGCCTGCGATGCATTGCCCTATGTTGTTGGACTTACAACAACCGGTCGTTACAACCTCGAAATCTGCATTCCATAAAAGTAAATCATGTTTACACCGAGCCGACCTAATAACTGGTAGAAAAAAAAATGATTACAATATGTAATCTCTTCCTACATAATGATCGGAAGAGTGAAGAAACTTATACCGGTCATGGTATGGGCATTGTCTCCAATCTTGTAGTTGTTTATGTATATGAATTTGGCATCTGGAAATTTTTTGTTGAGTTGATCAATAACTGGTAAAAAATTTGAGTTGAAAATCAAAGCTGCATTGTTCGCTGTCTCCACACAGTCAGAGCTATTTCTGCCTGATGCATTGATCAGTCTTGGCACGCACCCCAATTTCCCCAGCCCAAATATCACAATTTTTCTCGCTCCATATCCATACAAGACCTAAAAGAAGAAAGGTCGCTAAAAAAACAATAACAAGTGTCGAGAGCGTTGTGGTTGTTATCAAGTGATAATTAATAATAACTCACATCTCGAGTTTGGGTATGAGAAATGGACGAAATCAATTATACCAGGAGAATCACTCATTTCAAAACTGGACAATATTCGAACGAGAATATAGTTAAACAAATTAGTAAAAATGGTATAACCTTTAATTGATCGGTGTACTGATCGATGAGAAGTTTTGCAAATTGCTCCAACGTATAGTTTTTGCTGGATGAGTAGTACTCCGGCACGAAGTAGTTGTTCAGGTAATCATTGTTGCCCATTCCAACCGAATATAAGCACTTGTTTAGGTACTTTGCCGTAAATCGGCTGCCAAGTATCTTAGACAGTCGCAAAGTTGTTTTTCCGTGATGTTTTAGCTGCTTATTGAAGCTTATAATCTCCCCCTGCATCCACAAGTACTTCATATCAACTACGATACCGAGCATTCACATCTTGTGCTAAATTAATTTTTAATTAAATATAAAAATTTATACAGTTTTAAATCTCGACTAGGGTACACGGTGCTCACAGATGCGAGAGTTTCATCAATGGAAGTATTATTACTGAATATAGATAACCGGAGGTTGAGCATGTTTAGACAACTTTAGTTTTGTCACCTGTCAACTTTATACTTTAATTAATTATCAGTGTTCTAACGAATTCCTGCCGCACCAGATGAATAGTTTACACCGGTGAGTAGTTCTATGTCATTAGCAGTTGCGAATGGTGGAATATGGCGATCGAAGCGCAACATTTCAGCTAGAATAAGTAATTGAAGTTGCAATTAGCATAAAGAGTAAAAAATAAAAGAAGTGATATGATAAGCATAGGTATAGTATAGTTACCAATTAAATCCACAATGGTTCGACCATTGCAAAACCTTCCGGTCGGTCCACCAGGGAAATCGATTCCATACGGTGAATAATCAACTTTAGCAAGTGTTTCCAATAAATTATTGTTGCCATTATCCGCCAAAGAATCTCCAAAAATGAAATAACATGGCACCTGAGGAGCACCATAAGCTCCCATGATCACCAAATTAGAAGCCATCACTACCACCAAAATGCGAAACAGAACAGTTGCATTCCACGTTATCGACTCCATTTTTCATCCAAAAGAGTAAACTAGTTTACAACCTGAGAAAAAAAGACACCAAGATGATCGTTTCTAAGTTTCGAGCAAGAAAAAAATTAGATACGAAAGGAAAAAACAATACTATAAATTATTAAAAGATTTCGTTTTGAAGTTACAGAATTAGAGGTTTGTAATGGAGAAATGTTTCAGTGCGCATTCGAAATTAGTATTCCGAAATACCAAAAAAAAAAATCCCGAACCCGAAATAGGTTTTCCAGTACTCGACCCGAATTTCAGAAATTTGAATTTCGGAAATTCAGGTATACCCGAAATTACCGATTGAGCAAAAACCAAACCCGCTTACCAAATCCAAACCCTAAAACACAAGCTTCATCTTCCTCTAAACCAACCGCCACTGCCGCCGCTACACCAACCCAGCCAGCGCTAGCTACTGCGACTTCGGCCACCGCCGGATTCCTCACCTGAACCGCCCAGACCTGTACAAATCAAACTCATACCCATACAAATCCGTACCCAAACCCGTACAAATCAAATCCCTTCATCTCCGCCTCCAACCCGAATCATCCTGCAAATCAAATAGAGGGCAGAGGGGGAGAATGAGAATAGAGAGAGCAGAGGCGATTTGTGAGAGAGAGAGGAGTGACTCACTACTTCTCTGCCCAACTTGCGTACCCAGCCGACCAACCACCGCCAAGAAATCCAAAATCGCCACCATGGCCACCACCGCTGCCGCAGCCACCTACAGCCAAAGCTACGACCGCAACAAAGAAGTCAAACAATTCGACGATTCCAAGCTTGGAGTCAAAGGCCTCCTAGTGAGAGAGAGAGGAGAAAATGAAGAAGAAATAGGAAAATGACCTATTAATACGCCTGTAATTACAGAAATTCGGGTACCCGAAATTACAGGAATGAATCCGTTCGAACCCGAATTTTTGATAGCCGAAATATCCGATCCGAAATTGAAAAAAATTGGATCGGAAAATTCAGAATTCGGGTTATTCGGAAATCTGACCTCCCCTTACCTCTAAAGTGATTGAAATAATTTATAGGCAGAGATTTGAGACAAATGGACGTTTAAGTATTTATGTCCTATTTAATTTGAGAGTATACGGTGCTTTAAGTTGGGCTAGAAGTGGGCCCATAACTTCTCTTACAAAGCTCAGGCCCATGTCCACGTTTTAATTGCTGAGTGTACTGTTGGGTCAGAACGCTGGCATATTGATCTGGTGTGAATTGACGGCTGGAGGAGTAATATTGGGGCATGAAATAATTATTGAGATAACCATTGCTGCCTAATCCAATGGAGGAAATGCATTTACTTAAATAATTTGCAGCTGTGTTCTCATCTCCTAAAAGATTCACCACTTGACGAACTGTGCTTTGGTAATTTCTTACTTGTCCGCTGAAACTAAGTGGCAGTAATCTTCTTCTTGGGTAGTGTTTTTGCTGCATATGTTTATTTCATTAATTTAAAATGATTGATTATTCATTTATTTCTGAGTGCATTGCTTGTCTAAAATTCATTCCAAATGTAGGGTATATAGGGTTGTTGAAGTCCTGAATAATGCTCCCAAAAAGTGCATTGTGGATCTAGATTGTTGATTTCTTGTTAAATGAGGCATGGACTAGAACACTCTGGGTCTGTTTGGCGTTCCGGTTCTAGTTAGAAAAGTTCTATGGGAAAAAGTTCTGCGGGAAAATGACTTTTGGTAAATGGAATGTGAGATACTTGAGGTGTTTGGTAAAACAATTTTTCAAAATTATGATTTGGATATAAAATGACCATAAAGGGTATAAAATCCATTTTTAAAAAATTAATAAAAATAGAAAAAATGGATCTAGAATTATTTATTTTGAGGTAGAGATTTTATTGTGCTAGTTTTTAATTTATTTTGTTGGTTATATAAAGTAAAAAAATTAAAATGAAATTGAAAAAAAAAAAAAGAGGAGAGTGAGAAGGCCAAAAGGCCAAAAGGCCTTCTCGTTGGCCACTGGAGCATTTTGCTCCAGTGGGAAGTAAGGCCAATTGGCCTTGCCTTGAAATGACTTTTGTTAAAAGTCATTTTGTGGAAATGAGTTTTGGTGTTTACCAAACACCCAAGTATGGATTTTGACTTTGGGGGAAGTCATTTCCCAAGTAGGACTTGAATGCCAAACGGCAACTCTATGTGCTGGGATAGTACATGTGGATCAATCAAACCACTTAGGTTGGTCTAGTGATATGAGAGGTTACTGGTTAGGGAGACTTTAACAGGTTATGAATTTAAATACTTGCAAACTTAATAAACACTTACACTTGGGTTTTGTGTGCATCGGTTCGTTGAATGGTGAGAATTAGAGAATTGTTACTTTTTTTGCGTTAAGATTTCTATGTAGTTCAAGTCTAATTGTTTTAAAGTCTACAATAGGAAAAAGGATAAGATATAAATCATTCAAGATGAAACACCTGATATAATTAGTTTGACTTCCGATTGCTAGTTTTCGTTAACAACAGAAATACATACAATTTTAAATTGAGTACATATGTAATTTGTTTAATGTTTATGCAAGGATTTCATTTTTAAATTCATTTATTTCAATGTATTATTTGTGTAGAAATTTAAATGCGTAAAATATATAGTATAAAACTTGTTAACTAAAAAATCACATCAATAACAGCTTGTTTTTATAAAATATTTATTTTAAAATTTGTCATAAAGAAACATTATAATTGGACCATTACTTAAAAAAACCAAAACCCATATAAAGAAAAAAAATCAGGTCAAAAATTGGTTCAGCCCGACCCGAATTCTACCGGGTCAATCCGGAGCGAATACAACCGGTCGGTAAACCTGACCAGCCAGACGGGTTGTCGACCTGCTACTTGATGGGTCAACACTAAATGATACGAGTCGGGTCAACCCGTTTTGACACCATAGAAGCGCCCCACGGATCTTTCGTTTTCAGTTATTTGAAGACGTTGTTGTTTTCAACTTTTCATGGTTGTATCCAAAGTTTATTGAGGCAAACCATGAAACACCCACCATACTTTATCTGACTAACATGTGGTGAAAGATGTATATAGGAGTAGATCTTAATGTACCTTTCCATTTATTTGAAGATCTTAATTAATGTTTTTCGGGCGAAACATAAAGTTTAATTTTTTTCTCAATTTTTTATTTTAGTCTTTATTTTTATAATTTTTTTTATTAAACAGCTATATTTATAAAATCACATATTTTTTTAATATTTATAATTTTGATTCAATTAAACCGTTGATTGGGAATATAAGCAATTTCAATTCCAGAAAAATACATAATTACTCAATCTTTCCGCGTAAGTGTATTTATACAAACTCAATAATGGGGTATGGTCAAAAGTCAAAACATCCTTCTTTGTGGCAGTGGTTTGGAAAGTTACAACCAGATAGAATACATTCAATACTATCCTTCTTCTCGTCTCTCTCGCTCTCTCTCTCTGTTCTGTGTGTTCTATTCTCAGTACTGATCCGCTTGACCCATATGTTTGCTTAATCTCCTCCCATCTTCCTTATAATTCTAACCAATCAGGTAATTATTATAGTTATACTCTCCTTTTGTCTTTTGCTTCTACAGATCCAATCTTGTCATATTTCTGGTCAATCTGGTAATCATTTGATGTATTTGCTTCTTTTGATCAGATCATTTGTAGCTAATCGGCATCGTCAATCATCATCACTATACTTGTGCTGATCATCTGCTTAATTATAATCTTTTCACACATAAATGGCTTCTTCTTCTGCTACCATCTGTGAAGCGAGACCTTATGTTGTCTTCCTCAGTTTTAGGGGAGAGGACACTCGCAATGGTTTCACAAGCCACCTCCATCAAGCCTTAAGCGATAGCCAAATCTCGACTTTCATTGATAACAAGCTTGAAAGAGGAGACGACATTTCTCCAGCTCTTCTCACTGTCATTGAAGAATCCACTATTTCTCTCATCATTTTTTCCGAGAACTATGCAGATTCTAGATGGTGCTTGAAAGAACTTGCAAAGATCATTCAGTGTAAACATCTTAATGGTCAGATCGTTATACCTGTGTTCTATGGAGTAGATCCATCGCATGTTAGAAAGCAAAGAGGAAAATTTGGAGTTGCTTTTGATAAGCTCAAAGAACGTCTACAGGAGGGGGAGATGGATTTAAACAAGGTGAGATCTCACTTGAAGGAAGCAGCTAATATATCTGGATGGAGTTCACACGACATCAGGTAACTTTTTCTAGTTTTGGAAGCTTCCAATTTTGTTTCATTTCTAGATCAAATTTGTACTTGATGTGATTTTTGCTTGACTTAAGCTATTTGTTGTTCGTTTGTTTTTTATAGCCCTGAGAGTGAGCTTATAAAGTTCATTGTGCGAGATATTTTGAAAAAACTCAAACAAAGAAGGGAGGTAGAAGCGGCGGAATGTTCAAGATCACCTACGGAAAGGCTAGTGGGAGACGCATTTGGAAGTAATGTGGAAAAAATATGGTCTTGGTTGATGGATGATCAAGTGTTACAAGTTGACATTTACGGTATGGGGGGTGTGGGCAAAACCACACTGATGAGACATATTCAAACTCGTCTTAAGGGGCAGAGCTCTTTGAAGGTTTATTGGGTTACTGTATCTCAAGATTTCAGCATTTGGAAATTACAAAATCTTATAGCCAAAAAAATTGGTTTTAATTTTTCAGAAAAGGAAGATGAAGTTGAAAGAGCTGAAGAGTTAACTCAAGAATTGAAAGCAAAAGGAAAATGTGTTCTCATTTTGGATGATCTATGGAATTACTTTAACATAGTTGATGTGGGAATTCCAGTTGAAGTTAATGCCTGCAAACTGGTTCTTACCACTAGAGATTTGAAAATTTGTCAACAAATGGTTTGCAGCAAAGGGAACATAATTCAATTGAAGCCCCTTTCTAAGGAAGAAGCTTGGATCTTGTTCACTCAAGAACTGGGTGATTATATCCTTGAAGTTGAGGAACTAGCAAAAGCAATTTCTGGAGAATGTGGTGGCTTGCCTCTAGGGATCAAAGTTATGGCAAGAACCGTGAAGGGAATTCGTAATGTTCATTACTGGAGGAATGCGTTGGAGGAATTGAAGGAAGTTAAGAGTCTCGAGATGCGGGAAGAAGTTTTCTCTGTGTTGAAATTCAGCTTCCTTCGATTGAAAAATCTTGCATTGCAAGAATGCTTGTCATACTGCGCACTGTTCCCGGAAGATAAACAAATTGAGAGAGATAAGTTAATTAGGTATATGATCGTTGAGGGGATAATAGATGAAAGGAGCAGACAAGCGGAATTGGATAAGGGACACACAATGCTTGACACTTGAGAATGCATGCTTATTGGAAGGTGATACTGAAGATGTGTGGATGCATGACCTAATTAGGGACATGGTGATCCATGAATTGAGAGAGAAGTCCAATACGCTTGTGGAAACAGGGTTACAACTTAAAGAATTGCCAGATGTGGAGAAATGGACGGAGGATTTGATGAGAGTCACTTTGATAGAAAATGAGATCGAGGTGATTCCTTATAGTCATACACCAAGGTGCCCCAATCTGTCAACGTTGTTGTTATGTAGAAATGGACGATTGAAAACGATAGTAGATTCATTTTTTGAACAATTTCAGAAGCTCAAAGTTCTTGATCTTTCTTGGTGCGATGAGATTGAGGTATTGCCCGGGTCTATCAGTAATTTGGTGAATCTCACCGCCTTGTTGCTCAGTATGTGTTTGAGACTAATTTATGTACCATCGTTAGTGAAGCTAGAGAAACTAAAGATGTTAGATCTTTGTAGTTGTTGGTGGCTTAAAGAAATGCCTAAAGGTGTGAAATCGCTACCGAAACTCAATTATCTAGATCTCTCTGAGGCTGGAAAGGAAGATAGAGAGTGTGAGATATCAAAATTTGTAGGAAGGGAAGTTGGAGAGTTGAGAATGTTGGAGACTCTTTATTGCGATTTTTGTAATCTCAAAAAATTTGAGGAGTACGTAGAATCTCAAGAAAGGTCACAACAATCCCTCAGTCATTATAAATTTTATATAGGGGGGCATAACATATATAATCCGTGGGCAATTGAAAGAACATTGAAATCCGTGTCCATAAGAGAAATCAGTTTTATTGATCCCCTGAGATTGCCCACAGACATTGAAGCAGTGTCTATTGGATATTGTGGTAGCACTTTCTATAAGAGACTGTTCCCTCCTAGCATTCTGTCATGCCTCATAAACCTACAAGTGATTCGTGTCGAGGCGTGGGATGCTATAGAGGAGATATTTGCAGTGAAGGAGGACAGTATTAATACTGCTCTTGTCCAATTCCTATTTTCTTATCATTCCACCCATTCTCTTTCCAATCATTCTCTTCTCAATCTTAAAGTTTTTGAAATATGGGGTTGTCACAAGTTGAAGAAATTGTTCCCTCCCAGTTTGCTGCCTAACCTCCAAAACCTACAAGAGATTAGTGTCAACTCTTGCGATGGCACGGAAGAGATCTTCTCAACAGACCAAGAAGATGGGCAAGAATTATCATTTTGTCAAAGCATCAACAATAACCACTATACACTCAATCTTCCAAAGCTAGCCAGATTGTACTTGTTTCAGTTACCAGAACTGAGAAGCATATACAAGGGCGCAATCAACTGTCATTCTCTACAAGAAATTGGATTGACTTGGTGTCCGAAGATGGAGAGAATAACGCTCCCTCTTCCACAACCTTCCCTTCGAAGAATCCGTGTTTCTCCAGAGGAATGGTGGGAATCAGTGCAGTGGGGCAGCGCCAATGACAAAATCCATCTCCAATCCCTTGTTGGATTTATAATAGAAGATTGATGGAAGGCAAAGTGTTTGAGAGAACGCCTGGCTGAGAAGAGTGGTAAGGTTTGTTGGGGTTATTTCCAATCGACAATCAATTTGCGCAGCAAACAATCTTATCCCAAGAATCAATAACCCCTACCAATCAAAAGCAATCAAAAATAACACAGAGATTTTTAACGTGGAAAACCTCAACAGGTAAAAAACCACGGGCACAAGCCAGTCAATCCACTCAATGTGTACAACCAAGAAAAATCCCTATCTCAACTATAGGAGTAATCTGAAATACACCACTATCACCAATAGTACCAATCAAACAATCCAATCAATCAATCAATCCGAGAAAAACAAGAGATATGAGAATAGAGAACCAAAACCAGATTTCCACTGCTTCAATCGGGACAGGATTTCTACCACACCAGATAACTTCTCACCGATCCAACCGTTCAGATTGAAGAACCAGAAGTCTTGCACCTGCTGTCCAAATTTCACCCAGATCCAACGGTGAACGAAGTCGCTACGACGATTCTCCCGTAGCTGCACAGAGTTTGGCGAAATCTGTTTTCTCTCTTCTCTCTCACAGGATGCTCAAATCCTCTCACAATCTCTCAGGATGTTCAACAACAACCCTTTTACAATCTCTCTTGTCTCTCTGTTTTCACACAACCTAACCACCACCCACCTTTTATATTAGTGGACAACCTAATTAATTAGGTTACACAATCCTACTTCAAGTCATACTCCAATCTTTCCTTTTTCTAATCAAACTAAAACAAATAATTACATGTGAGCCCACTTGGGCTAGGCCCACAACAATCTCCTTCAGCCAATATGAGCTGGACTCCAACAAGGTTTTCTTCACATTCTTCATACTCACTAATGCTTATTATATTGTGAGGATTTAATGAAGTGAATTATAAGGATGAGTTGATGTTATATAGTGTATTTGAATTGTGAGTGTGGCTTATACTATGGTTATCCATTTCTTTGTTAGGCTGCTACCAGAATGTTTCTACTGATCTGGACTTAAAACAGCAAAACAACAAACTCAACCAGGAGATAGACTACCACTCCTACCCACCAGTGCAGCCCCACGACTCCAGCCACACAGAGGAGATGATCATCTGCGTGACCGAATACGGGAAGTTAGGTTCCCAAGTCTTAATCCATCTAAGCCTTAATTAAGTAATTTGTATAGTAATTTATTATCCGGAAAACCTTAATTAAGTAATTTCAGATTTTGTGTGATTACCTTTATTCTATTAATGAGTTTCAAGTTTGTGTTAAGCTATTTCAATTTTTTATTTCTTTTTATTAAAATAATCAAATTATTAAAGTATTGAAATTCTATTATTCTAGCTTTGATTGAATAATTGAGCACTAATGTTTGTCATATTGCGCACTATTCCAGCCTTTCCAGGAATTGGATAAGGGGATAATATATAAAAGGTTATTAAATAAAATATTAAAGTATAGAATTTAAAATACCATTAAATTTAACAAAATTTGTAAATTACATTTAACCAATCTATTTCAATTAGCCCGCTCATGAAAATTTATTCATGGGGAAAATGCAGAGAATTATTTATTTTATTGATGGAAGGATTAATTTACATTAAAAAAATTTGGTTATAGTACAAACCCATTCCAACATTTTGATCATTGATCAATAAATAAGTTTTTGAAATATAATTTTTTATTTAAAAAATATGGGTGTGAAACCAATTAAATGAACCATTCAACATGCATGTGTTACATCTTTTTGTTGGTCGAAATGTGTTACATGTTTTTGTCCCTTTGTTTCTCGTTCGTGGCTTCAACTATGCTGTTTGTCATTCGCTTTCTGAATTACTGTTAGGTCACGCGACGGGTGATTTTGTATTTCACTTCCTAAATATTCCCTCCGAAACTTTATAAGTGACTTTTTAACTTTTTTTGAAAAAACACACTATTATTTGTCTTTCTAATTTTTTCAGTGGTGAGATAACTATTATGCTCCCACTTTTTCTTTTCCTACCCCACTATTTTTTGTCTTTACATAAATAGTACTCCCTCTGTTTTTTTATATTTGACGCCGGTACTGTAGATCCGCAAACCGAGGAGGCCGGATGACGCACTATTGACCTCAAAAAATTCCGTACTTTTTTTCTAACGTACATTAATCCTTAACGTATGTCCGGGAAAAAAATTGAAATTTTTTGAGGTCAAATAGTACGTCATCCGGCCTCCTCGGTTTGCGGATCTACAGTACCGACGTCAAATATAAAAAAACAGAGGGAGTATGTTGGAAAATTCGAAAAAAGATAAAGGGTAAAATTGTCTCAAAAGTGAGTCATCAAGTCTCCTTAATATGTGTGCTTGAACCTAGAAAGACACTTATAAAATTCCGCAGGGAGTAATTGTTAGGTCACGGGGAAATTTATACAATTTTGATAAAAGTAGGGGACAAATATGATATTTGTATTTCTCTAAAAAAAGTTGTTTTGTTCTTATGGTTGGGGTGGGCCGGGTGGCATTCATTTTGAGGTACAATTATAAGCAAAGAGGACAATTATTGCCGACAACCAAACAAAACACATAAACTAATAAGGTAATTATACGGGAATGATTTTTTTTAGATTGTACACTTAATTAGTATATTGGGTGTAATGTATAATTACTTCTTATTTTGCCGTAGCAACTTCTTGACGAAACGAGACTAATCGGTGGATATCGAACGGGTAAGAGTCGTAAGGGAACGAAGCACGATATGATCTTTTGGCATAGAAAATGTTGAAAGCCTCAGTTGGATGGTATATGAGTCCCAAAACATGTACTTGCTTCGATCTTGGCATGGAACTTCGCCTGCGATGCATTGCCCTATGCTGTTGGACTTACAACAACCGGTCCTTACAACCTCGAAATCTGCATTCCATAAAAGTAAATCATGTTTATACCGAATCGACCTAATAATGGGTAGAAAAAAACAATTACAATATGTAATCTCTTCGTACATAATGATCGGAAGAGTCAAGAAACTTATACCGGTCATGGTATGGCATTGTCTCCAATCTTGTAGTTGTTTATGTATATGAATTTGGCATCTGAAAATTCTTTGTTGAGTTGATCAATAACTGGCAAAAGTTTTGAGTTGAAAATCAAAGCTGCATTGTTCGCTGTCTCCACACAGTCAGAGCTATTTCTGCCTGGTGCTTTGATCAGTATTGGCACGCACCCCAATTTCCCCAGTCCAAATATCACAATTTTTCTCGCTCCATATCCATACAAGACCTAAAAGAAGAAAATTTGCTAAAAAAAACAATAACAAGAGCGTTGTGGTTGTGATCAAATCATAATTAATAATAACTCACATCTCGAGTTTGGGTATGAGAAATGGACGAAATCAATTATACTAGAAGAATCACTCATTTCGAGACTGCACAATGTTCGAACGAGAATACTTTCCCACTTTCATAGAAAATATATAGTTAAACAAATTAGTAAAAATGGTATAACCTTTAATTGATCGGTGTACTGATGGATGAGAAGTTTTGCAAATTGCTCCAAGGTATAGTTTTGGCTGGATGAGTAGTACTCCGGCACGAAGTAGTTGTTCAGGTAATCGTTGTTGCCCATTCCAACCGAATATAGGCACTTGTTTAGGTACTTTGCCGTAAATCGGCTGCCAAGTATCTTAGACAGTGGCAAAGTTGTTTTTCCGTGATGTTTTAGCTGCTTATTGAAGCTTATAATCTCCCCCTGCATCACAAGTACTTCATATCAACTACGATACCGAGTATTCGCATCTTGTGCTGAATTAACTTTTAATTAAATATAAGAATTTATACAGTTTTAAATCTCGCTAGGGTACACGGTGCTCACAGATCCAAGAGTTTCATCAATGGAAGTACTATTACTGAATATAGATAACCGGAGGTTGGGCATTGATTGCGAGTCGAGGGCATCAAATTTAGTTGTAAAAAGATATAGAAAATGGGGTAGGAATACAACTTATCACTCGTCCACAAGGGACTCGTAGATTGCGATAAGAGGTTCGTCCGCAGAGATCATGGTAGTGTATTGTAGTCTTGACTCGACTTCCTCGTCACTGGAGTTGAGGGTATTTTTGTTCCTGATGATTAAGATAGACAAAGCGTAAAAAGAGAATAAGCTAAAACAAAGTAAGGAAGCAACAAGAAAAGTATTCTCATTTCATTTCATGTATATAGAAATACACCATTTCAAGTAATTTCTAGACTTCAAATATTACTTGAAACTTCAATACACGACCAATTCAGCGTAACAAAATCTCAAAAACTTGAATTATAATATAATTTTTCTAATTATAACAAAAAAGACCCACCTTATACTAACGAAATATAAAATTTATTTACTGCAACAACCTTTCTTTAATCTTTAAAAGATATTTTAACAATCATTAAACATATATCCCATTTTAGAGGAGGGCTAGTCGGCGGATGTCGATAGGGTAAGCGTCCGATGGAGACTGTGCACTGTAAGATCTCCTTCCAACAATTACGTTTGCTTTCTCAGTTGGGTGAAATGCATCCCAAAATACATGTTGGTCCCTATTTGCACATGGAGTTTGAAAGGGTAGGCATGTAATTTGCCCATTGTTCCTCCCCACACCACAACACCCAGCATTCGTCACGGTAAACCCTAATACGTAGCAAACAAGAACAAGTTTAATCAGTGTGTAACTCAGTAATACGTAGCAAATTCTAAAAATTGTGATAATTAATTAGGGATTTTACCAAATGCTGCTGGTCGGTTTAAGAAATCTTGGAAAATTCCATAGGCATTGATGTAGATGAATTTGGCATCAGGTGTATTTCCATTGAATTGGTCAACAAGAGATCTGAGCTTGCTGTTAAAAATCTGATTAGCAGAATTAATTCTCTGCACACACGTTCTTCCATCTGGGCTGTTCTGGGCCAACTCACTTGGGCTGCACCCAATCTGGCCCACTCCATTCAAGACAAACTTCCTTGCCCCATTGTTGTACAAAACCTGGCCCAACAATAATTACAAAAAATCTTAGTTGTCAAAAATCTAATTGGATTAAAAATATAAATTAATTTTAAAAAAAAGTACTGACCTTTAATTGCTGAGTGTACTGTTGGATCAGAACGCTGGCGTATTGATCAGGTGTGAATTGACGGCTGGAGGAGTAATATTGGGGCATGAAATAATTATTGAGATAATCATTGCTGCCTAATCCAATGGAGAAAATGCATTTACTTAAATAATTTGCAGCTGTGTTCTCATCTCCTAAAAGGTTCACCACTTGACGAACTGTGCTTTGGTAATTTCTTACTTGTCCGCTGAAACTAATTCGAGCACCCTAAACTCAAAAAAGAGTTAAATAAGTTTCGAGTTCGAATATAAAGAATATATAAAATAAATCACATTGAAAGAGTTGTTCGTTCAGTCCTGATAGTGCTCGAACAGTCGTGTTTTTATTATATCCGTAAAGCCAGGATTATACTTAATTATTGAAGATGACATAATTAGTGTTAACAAGTAATTAATTAGTGAAAGTTAATTACCAGTTGCTGGCCAGTTTCATCTCTAATTCCAGCGGCTGCGGATGCAAAGTTTACTCCTCTAAGAATGTCTCTACCCCTTGCGGTCGAATATGGAGAAATGAAATCTCTGAAACCCAAAAGTTGAGCTGCAAAGAAGAAAAGAATGTTAGAAAAAAAATATATTATTATTAAGACAAAACCACCTAAAACATTTAATTCAAAATGTTTTTTTTTGCTTAATTATTAGTAATAAATTAATAGTCAATAAATGATAAAATGAATTTACTTTCTGACGTGACCAAATACCCTAATAATTCTGTGTATTATTTTTTAATTTCTGGTTTGCACTTAAAACGGAAAAAATAAAATAAAAACCATGTATAGTACTTACAAACGACATCAACGGTTGTTAAGCCATTAGAGAACCTTCCAGTAGGTCCGCGAGGAAAATCGATACCGTAAGGCATATAATTAGCTTTTGCTAGCGACTGGAGCTGATTATTATTCCCGTTATCGACCAACGAGTCGCCGAAAATGAAGTAGCAAGGAGCTTGTTGTGCATTCGCCCCGCAAAGCAAGATGAACACCAAGAAAACCACAGAAATCACATTATAGCTACGCTCCATATTGATGAAAAATGTATGTTGATATGATGCCTTTTTATGCATGTTTTTCCCTCTCTTTCAGGTCTAATTTCACACTTGATACTACTAATTTGGCTTGTTTTCCAACCATTTTGTAGATTTGGACTAAAGGGAGGAACTTGCTGAAAAGCGCGCCATTTGGATGCATTTTTGCTGATCTTACATCGTCGAGCCCTAGATGCAGTTTTGTCGTCGAGACCTACCGTCGGGACCTAGACGAGATCTTATGTCTAGGCCTAAACGGAGCACGAGGATGTTTCTTTTCGGATGACGCTTGGCCGAAGATGCTAAAAAGATTCTAGCGGGATTCCATGTGCAAATCATCCAGCTCATCAGAGAATATTCCTCTATACCATTTTGTCCCCTAGTGGGGTTGTTAGGCTATATATAGAACCTTAACTTTAGGTTAGAAGGGGGACTCTTTAGTATATTTTTCATCTTTTTAGGGTTTTCAATCATTGTAGCCACCTCTCTAACATTGGGATTTGTTCTTCCCTTATTTTTCCAGAAATTGGAGCCCCAAGCTCCAATTAGTTTTTAATCCAGATTTTCATTTTCATCTGCACCTGTTCTCTGTTTATGTTGCTTTCTCCATCTATCTTGTGCATGATTTCCAGCATGAGTGGCTAAATCTCTTAGTCTTGGCAGGGGTGTTTTAAGGATTGCAAGAGGATAGTTGGGAGGTCAAAGTGTTCTTAAAACGTGTTCATTGTTGTATCCGCTTTCTTGCCATTTTATTGTCATTTCGTGTGAGATTTGTTGGTAGTTTGATCACCTATTTGCATGTTTCTCATGAATATTGTCATTTCCATGGTAATAACTAACGTGAGGCCATGGAATAGAGTAGGCACCTGGTCCAGAGTCATCATGTCGTTTGGTCCAATCTGGCTAGGGCAAGAAACCGGTTAGGGCAGACTTCTCAGTGTCTAGCCCTAGACGTGTCTTCTCTCCACTTCACGGGCCTGTGTGTATGACCCATAAGCGTACCTTGGGCACAGTGTCACGGCCACTCCCATAAGCGTACCTTGGGAGTGACTTCTCTTAAGAAGAGAAGTAGGGAATCTCCGTGAAAACAGGGTTCCTATAGCACGTCTATGGCGTGAACGCAGTCTATCCTTGCACCGATGACCGACTAGACCTCGACGCAATCCGCCGTCTACCCCTGCTAAGATTTCTCCTTTTATCTGATCTATTATCTTTACTTACTTTGCTATCATCTTTATTACACTTGTTAGTCTTTACCATTTTTATTGATATTCTCTTGCTTTATTTTCGTTCCCTTTTTATTTAATTATTTTGTTTGTCTATTATTACTTGTTATCTGCACCTTTATTCTCTGTCTCAACATCAACTGCCATCGTTGGCTAGATTCGTCTAGACCAACCAAACCCCCCCCCCCCCCCTTGTGTTACTTTTATGTCTGTTGCATTTTCATCCTCATCATACATCTAGGGCAAGATTAAATTTAGTCCTTCAATTTCCCTGTGGTTCGACCCTGACTTGCCGCTATATACATTAATTTGTGCATCTAGCCTATTATCAGGAATTATTTTATTACTTTTGACGCGCGTTTCGACGGCGCGTCAAATTTTGGCGCCATTGCCGGGGATATTGTTTACGGACTAATTTTCTTTCTTTTACTTGTATGACCAGGAGATCTGCACCAGACCTTCTACCCCTCGACCACGAACTCACGAAGACAGAGAGAGAATTTCGGAGACAGGCCGGAGCAACCTCTCGTAGAGTACTTCCTCGTCCTGCCCTCGACAGTCAAACCTCTAGTCAGACTGGTCCCGACAATCATTTTCATCCCGACCTCGACAACCCAGTAGTTGTCTACCCCGAGATACTCAATATGGCAGACCGTCCTAATATCGACAATCCTCCGCAGACCATTGAGGACCTCAATGGTGCCCCTGAAACACCAAACACTTGTATCGTTTGGCCCACTGTTCCTCATGATTGGACGCTCAAGTCTGCAGTCATGCACCATCTACCCCTCTTCCGTGGTGTTCCAAAGGAAAATCCTCACCGCCATCTTCAGCAATTGCACTCTATTTGCGACGCCATGAAGCCGGCCAATGTCAGTATTGAGCACGCTAAACTCCGAGCCTTCATGTGGTCTCTGAAAGATGATGCCCTAGACTGGTTCTACGATCTACCCCCAAATTCTATCAATTCTTGGGCTGAAATGTCCAAATGCTTCACCGAAAAATATTACCCATCAGAAATGGCTAATGTAACTCGCAAGCAATTGGTGTCTATAGTCCAGAGGAAAGAAGAAGATTTTGGCCAGTACCATGAGCGCTACAAAAAGATGCAAGCTATGTGCCCCTCACACAACCTTACCGAGCACGCCTTCATCCAATATTTTTGTGAAGGTCTCAAAGCTCGTGACAAGGCATTGCTCAACGCCGCTGCTGGTGGTGCTATCACCAGACTCACCCCTGCTGCCGCGAAGGCTACCATAGAGTTAATGGCAAGGAATTGCACACCCGAGGAAAGCAATCATCCAGGGCAAGATGCCCAAGTGGCCGCGATGCAGACCCAATTGACCGCTATGATGGGCATGCTTCAGAACATGGCCCCCGGACAGATAGTTCAGGTCAAGACCTGTCAGATATGCAACATGACCGATCATCCAACAGATGCGTGCCCGCATATCCCCGATGAAATTCAGAGTATCAACGCCATTGGAAATTACAATCAGGCCCCATACGGACAGAATTACAATCAGGTGTGGAGACCACCAAACTCCGGTTGGGTCAGCCATCAACAAGCGTCTGGACCAGGGCAACCAATGCAGCACAATCAGTACATGAATCAGGCCCAGCCACCTTTCAACGCCCAAAACTTCAAGCCTAGACCTACCCATCCCAACAACCAACAACCTTTCTATCAGACCGATCAGGGCCAGACCTCCAATTCTTCTGCCCCACCGGTTGATGAGGTAGCTCACTGTAGGAACGTCATCACTGATCTACAAAAACAAATGAGCATCATGTCTGATCTACAAAAACAAATGAGCATCATGGCCGCGGACATGAAAGAATTGAAAAACCAGGGCAGATTGCCGCCCCAGACTGAGGCCAACCCAAAGCACAATGTGTGTGCTATGACTCTTCGCAGTGGCTACGTCGTGCCCCGTCCAGAGCATCTAGGCCTCGACGTTGAAAAATCTCCTGAATCTGAAATCTTGCCCAAGAAAATACCCAAAGCCAAGTTTATTGGGCCTAAACTCCCAGAAGTGATGGAGGACCGCATTAGATCTCCACGAGGGATGGCTCCACGAGGTGACACGAGCCCACAAGAATTCACCCAGGAGTATATACACAAGATCCTCGAGCCGCCCTTTCCTCAAAGGCTCGTCAAGACCAAGAAGAAGGAAGAAGACAGCGAAATCCTTGATATGTTCCGAAAAGTTATCGTCAATATCCCACTTCTCCAGGCCATCAAAAATGTGCCTCGCTATGCCAAGTTCCTAAAAACGCTCTGCACCAACAAATGCAACTTGACAGGGGTAAACAAGATAAGTGTGGGGGTCCAGGTCTCCGCTCTCATTCAGCAAAAAATCCCTCCAAAATGCAGTGATCGGGGCATGTTTGTTATCCCTTGCACCATTGGGACAGTCAACATAGGAAAAGCTATGTGTGACCTAGGGGCCGGCATTAATGTCATGCCCTTGACGATCTTCATCAGTCTAGGCCTGGGACCCCTCGAACCAACCCAACTTGTTATCCAATTGGCTGATCGTTCCATAATCCGCCCCGAAGGGGTAATTAAGGACGTCTTGGTCCAAGTAGGCGACTTTCTATTTCCCGCGGACTTCTATGTCATTGCAATGGAGAACGAAGAATCCGCTAAAGCCACAGATGTGCTTCTAGGCCGACCATTTCTAGCCACAGCCAGGGCGAAGATAGACGTTCACGACGCATCTATTTCTCTTGAATTTGATGGGGAAATCATCAAGTTCCAAATGATGGATGCCATGCGATACCCCTCCGATTTTGCCTCTGATCTCTCTTGTGTGAATTTTGTTGATTTGATTGACCCCCTAGTCGATAAAGTTGCTGACTTAAATTCTTTTGAACCCTTACAGGTTGCCCTAGATTGGAGCATCACGCCAGCAACATTGGACGTCTTGGCCTCAACGATCAATATTCCTCTGGAGCTGCATACCAACGTTGCAACCCTAGAGGAAAAGCCTCTTGACGCCTCCCTTCAAACTGCTATCTCTCCTTATCACGGTCAGCACACCAAACTACCTCCATCCCTTGTGCGGGCGCCTATTCTTGAGTTGAAAGCTCTTCCAGCGCATCTCAAATACGCCTATCTAGGTGCAGACAACTCGCTCCCAGTTATTATCTCCAATCGGTTAGACCATGCCGAAGAAGCTGAATTGATTTCTTTGCTTAAAGAGTTCAAGTCGGCCATAGGGTGGACTATTGCCGACATCAAGGGTTTATCTCCAGATCTATGCACTCATCGGATCCATCTTGAGGACGCAAGCAAAACGGTCCGCCAGCCACAGCGACGCCTGAACCCCCCAATGATGGAGGTAGTGAAGACAGAAATATTGAAGCTCTTGGACGCGGGTGTGATCTACCCCATTTCGGACAGCCCTTGGGTAAGCCCCGTCCAGGTCGTGCCAAAGAAATCCGGAATCACCATTATAACTGGCCAAGACGGAGAGTTGATTCCGACCCGAATTCAGAACGGCTGGAGAGTGTGTATTGATTATCGGCGTCTGAATGCAGCCACCCGGAAAGATCATTTCCCCCTCCCGTTTATTGATCAAATGCTGGAGCGACTCGCGGGCAAAACCCATTACTGCTGTCTAGACGGATATTCCGGTTTTCACCAAATCCCAGTTGCCCTAGACGATCAGGAGAAGACCACCTTCACCTGCCCCTTTGGCACTTTTGCATATCGAAGAATGCCGTTCGGCCTTTGCAACGCCCCAGCCACTTTTCAGCGATGCATGATCAGTATCTTCTCCGAATTCGTCGAAGAATGCATCGAAGTCTTCATGGATGATTTCACTGTCTACGGCAACTCCTTCTCTGAATGCTTGTCCAGCCTGCGAAAGATTCTTCAACGATGCGTCAAGACCAATCTGGTTCTTAACTTCGAGAAATGCCACTTTATGGTGGACCACGGCCTCATCTTGGGCCACATAGTCTCCATCAAAGGCATCGAGGTCGACAAAGCAAAAATTGAAGTGATTGAGTCATTGCCCTATCCTACATGCGCGCGAGACATCCGTTCCTTTCTAGGGCATGCCGGCTTCTACAGGAGGTTCATTAAAGATTTCTCAAAAATCAGCCAACCAATGTGTCGTCTATTGCAGAAAGATGCTGATTTTGTATTCGATGACAAGTGCAAGTCAGCATTTGACTCTCTCAAAGCCAAACTGACGTCTGCACCTATTATTAGAGCCCCCGACTGGTCCCTTCCCTTTGAAATCATGTGCGACGCCAGCAATCATGCTCTTGGAGCCGTCTTGGGGCAGACGAAGGACAAAGAACACTATGTGATTTATTATGCTTCCAAATTACTTGATCCTGCCCAGCAAAACTACACAGTCACCGAAAGAGAACTCCTAGCTGTCGTTTACGCCCTGGACAAATTTCGTCAGTACCTCTTGGGCACTCACGTCATCGTCTACACCGACCATTCTGCCCTAAGGTGCCTCCTGACGAAGGTAGATGCTAAACCACGCCTTATCCGTTGGATTTTGCTCCTCCAAGAGTTTCATCTTCTCATCAAGGATAAGAAAGGCGCAGAGAATGTGGTCGCGGATCATTTGAGTAGACTTCCTGCCCAAGATGATAATTCACTAGTGCCAATCAGGGATGTCTTCCCTGACGAGCGTGTCTGTCTTACCCAAGCTGTCCAATTTCCATGGTTCACGGATATTGCAAATTTTTGTGCTACAGGCTCTTTCCCCGCGGATGCATCACCTAGCGAACGCACCAGAATTCGGAAGCAAGCGAAATACTACATCTGGGATAGCCCCTACCTATGGAAGTATTGCTTCGACCAAGTGGTGAGGCGTTGCGTGAATCTTGAGGAAGTGCCCTCAATCTTAAAGTTTTGTCACTCTTCCGTAGAGGGAGGCCATTTTGGTACCAAAAAGACCGCAATGAAAGTTCTCGAAGCCGGATTCTTTTGGCCATCCCTATTCCGTGATTGTTATATGTATTGTGCGTCTTGCCCTAGATGCCAAGTTACGGGGAATATTGGTGCACGCAACCAGATGCCCTTGACAGGTATCATCTCTTGCGAGATCTTTGATATCTGGGGTATAGACTTTATGGGGCCATTTCCGAATTCTTGTGGTAACACTTACATCATCCTCGCCGTCGACTATGTGTCTAAGTGGGTCGAGGCTAAGGCAACCAAGACAGATGACTCAAAAGTGGTTGTCGAGTTTCTACGCTCCAATATCTTCAATCGATTTGGCACACCACGTGCCCTAATCAGTGACCGGGGCACCCATTTTTGCAACCGAATCGTCTACTCTCTCCTCAACAAGTACGGAGTGACTCATCGCGTCTCCACCGCTTATCACCCCCAGACGAATGGGCAAGCTGAAGTTTCCAACAGGGAGATCAAAGCAATTCTTGAAAAGACGGTCAATCCGTCACGAAAGGATTGGAGCACGAAACTTGGAGATGCTCTTTGGGCTTACCGGACAGCCTACAAAACCCCGATCGGGATGACACCTTATCGACTTGTCTATGGCAAGCCATGTCATTTGCCAGTGGAGATTGAGCACAAAGCCTTCTGGGCCATCAAGCAGGTCAATACAGATCTAGACCAAGCCGGCAAACACCGTCGCTTGCAAATCCAAGAACTGGAGGAATTAAGAGATGATGTCTACGAGAATGCTCTCATCTACAAGAACAAGACAAAAGTTCAACACGATAAGCTTCTGGCCCCCAAATCATTTGCTGTTGGACAAAAAGTCTTATTATACAACTCTCGTTTGCGTTTGTTCGCAGGAAAATTGAAATCCAAATGGACAGGCCCCTATCTGGTTACCACGGTTTTTGACCATGGAGCTGTCGAGATCCAGAGCCTAGACACGGGCGTCGCCTTCAAAGTAAACGGTCATCGCTTAAAGCCATTCTACGAAGGTTTCAAACCCTTCACGATCGATGAAATGAGGGTGGCAGATCCACCAGTCTTGCCCTAGACGCCTAAAATCGTCCGGGCCTGGACGAAAAAATTTTGGCCAGTCAAGGAGGCATTCCACGCGCCTCATTTAATTTTTTCCTCGTATCTATCGTGTAGATAATTATTTTCGTTATTCCTATTTTTATTTTATTTTATTTATTATTATTATTATTATTATTATTATTATTTTCTTATGTAGTATTCCTTTGTTTTATTTTCGTTTTTATTAATCCCCTCCTTTCTCTTTTATTTTTTCCCCCTCTCCCTCAGCCTTTTCAAAATTTGAAATAGCTGAACTCCATTTTGCAGGTTGAGAGACGCGGAATCAATCGGAGCGCGACACGCGGAATCAATCGGAGCGCGACACGCGGAGCCAACCAGGTCGCGACACGCGTCCTCCACAATCCGACCGTTATCCACATCCTCGCCCAACCGCGTGGCACGCAATCCGCCTCTCCAGCCAACGCGCGACACGCGCCTTATCCGCAATCCTGCTCGCGCGAATCAGCGCGCGACACGTGGCGGCGCCTTATCCACAATCCGCGCCTCCAATGCCCGCGCGCCACGTGGCAGATCCCCTCATCCAAATCGTCTTATCCGCAATCCGGATACGACCAACCAGCGCGCGACACGTGTACACAATCCGCGTCCTCCAATCCCGCAGCGCCACGTGTCCCGCGTCATCCTCAACGGTCATCAGCCAGTCAACGCGTTATCCTTGCGCAATCCGCGTAGACCAACCAGAAGGCGCCACGTGGCAGCCCCTCATCCAGCCGATCCGCGTCCTCCCTTGGCAATCCGCGCCCCAACGTCTCCACTGAATCAACGTGCGCCACGTGTCCACATGGCTCCCCCTTGGCGATCCGGGTCTCTCTCCCACGACCAACTGCCATACGCCACGTGTCCGTCGACCACTCCAGCAGCGCCACGTGTCACCGAGTTCCCCTCAACCTCACTTATCCATTTTTCCTATCTTTCTCGTTCCTCTTTCCCTTTCAACCGACGACCACCTTTCTCCTTCACTCCATCTTCCTCCCTTGGAACCCTAACCACTCACTTAGCCAAACACCATGTCCCCCAAAAGACCCACAAGAATTAAAATGGTGGCCCACAAAATCGGGACCACCAGCCGCCGCCCCACTCCCACCCGAAAAATCCCCTCCCCCACCAACTCATTGTCCGCATCACCTTCAGCCGCGGATTCCGGCCAATCCCACTCTCACCACACCCACATAGGGCCGGAAAATGAGGAAACCTCCGACCGCCAGCCTCCGGCCGATGAAGACTTAGAAGTTACCGGGTCAAATCCGGCGACCCACACCATCACTAAATCCGGTCGGTCGGTCCCCAAGATCCCGGACCTCAACATTTACAAGTCGTCGGCACCGACGACTGATCCGGCAACCACCGTCGAGCAGGAAGCCGCGTCCGAAGGGGAGGAAGAAATCGTCTTGGTCGTGAGGAAGCCTAAACCACCTCTGTCCGTCAAGGTTGAGGAGGTTACCATCGACGCCGGAGAACCATCTAATCCGGCGAATAAGAAAAGAAAGGTCACCGAGAAGGAAAAAGGCAAAGCAAAGGTCACCACCAGATCTACAAAGCCTCACGCCACTTCACCCCCACCAGCTTCAGATCAGGTTACATCTGACCTCGCCGACCTTAAGGGTTGGCTCACTTTTGATGATAAACACTCTCTTGATAGACTTGTTGCTTTTAACTCGAAAGGTGTTAGCCCATGCGCGCGCCTTGATCTTGTGTTTTTGGACAAAATGAGTATAGGCTCTCGAGTTCGAGAGCTTGTAAAAGGTATTGGGTGGGAAGCTTTGTTCTTCCTGGAGCATCCGACCTTTTCCGAGCTCTCACTTGAGTTCTATTCCACATTTTGGCTTGCTTCGGACCAATTCAAGCCTAAGGGCAAGACTGGTCCGTGCCTATCAGCCCCTGATATTGTCCATTTTAGGCTGATGGGAAAATGGCGTAAAATGTCTGTCGATAAGCTGAATTGTGTGTTGGGTGCTGTTAGTGTTGATGAGCTAGAATCTTCTTCGTATAGATCTGCCCATACCATATATCCTACTGATTTTGATGCTGATGTTGCCTTTCAGGAGCTGACCGGCAAGGCAAATGCCGAGTTCAGCCCTAAACTTGCCAAAGGACATGAACTTTCTGACCCTGCTCTGAGGATCTTGCATCGATATTTGGCCTTTACTTACTCGGGCAAGCCCCATTCTTCTGGCCAGTTATCGATGCAAGAGCTGTTTTTCTTGTGGTGTATGAAGCATGCGATTAGGCTTAATCTTGGGTTTTGGTTTGCTACTGCTGTTTCATCTGTTCAGGCCATACCTCGTAGTCCTGTCATGGGGTCATTGGTCACTAGTATTGCTATAAACGATGATTTTTTTAATTTGGTTTTGCCTTGTAGCAATCTATCTGCACCTGTTGATTTTAAGATGCTAGATCCTAAGACCCTCGATCAGATGGGTCATTTGTGTGTCTCACAGCGTATATTGCAGTTTAGTACACGTTGTACGCAGGTGAAAGATCAAGCATTCGGCACTAAGCACCAAGGAAACTTCATGTACCCGACTGATGCCCAAGCCACGCATCCTGGCCAAACTAGCTCTGCCCCAGACGCTCCGACCAGTCCCGGCCAAGATGATCCACCTAGTGCTCCATCAGCACAGGATGTTCATCCTGCCCTCCTTGCCGCCACAGCTGAGACAAATATCCTCCTCCGGTCCATTTTGAAGCAACTACAAGATTTGACCACGGAAGTTGCTAGGCGCAACCTCCCGCCTATGTAGCGTTCCCAGACTATGTCCCATCGCCTTAGGGCAATCCGCCACATTCCCCCCCCCCTCCCCCTGAACTCTTTTTATATTCTGAAACTCTCATATTTGTTTTGTGCTCCTCTCTCGCATTGAGGACAATGCGAAGCCTCAGTGTGGGGGAGGGTTTATGTGTTTGTGTGATATGTTAGTATATATATTTGATTGCATGCTTTGTGCAAAAATTTAAAATTTTTCGGATTTTCACTTTAAAGGATTTTGCTAATTTGGTATCACTGCCCAGTTTTAAAACCCCCCCTTTGTATGGACACACTTTTGACTTATGAGCACATAGAAATGAACTGCCTTTCATGTTAGTCTTGCCCTAGATCTTGCATGCTTTGTCTGCTAGCTCTTATAACCTGCATCTGCACTAAACATCAGCAATCATTTATAGCACCTTGTGAGCATTTGAGCCTAAACAGTTGTATTTTTCATGTGTGATTCAATGCTTAGCTAGGCACTCAACTAAGTTTGCATGAGACCCCTGGGTATGGGCACCATCAGTCTTAGGAAAGCAACAAAAAGACGAGAAAAATGAACTTTGCATCTTTGTTTTCTTTTCCTTTGCTTTCTATCCCTTCTCTCTTTCTTCATCTTGCCCCCGACGCTCTTTCTCATCTTGCCCCAGACATCTTCTCATTTCCTTCTCATTTCTCTCTTCTTTAAACACCTGTTCTAACTTTTCTTGATCCTTTTTTCTTCCAGGTGAGTAGTATTTGTCAGAGGTAGCGGGCTAGATGTTCAGCAAAGCCTAAGTGTGGGGGAGACCGACAAGAAGGTGCAGATGCTGAAAAACATCTAGGGCAAAGTCATCAAGCCCTAGCCGGAGTAAGTTGGCAAAATCCTTGAGCTAACTCAATCTTCATCAGCTGAAGTTTGTCGAATTCGTTTTCATCTTCAAAAATATAAAAAAAAAAAAAAATATAAAAAAAAAAAAAAAAAAAAAAATCAAAACCAGAAATAAAGCAAAGAAAAGAAAGTCTTATCTGGTTTCAAAAAAAAAAGAGGAAAGAAAAACGAAAGAAGGCAAAGGTGCGAACAAGAAAAATGAAGTATTGTCAGCATGGCTCCCAAGAGAAGAACTCCCCCAGACGAAGAACTTCGTCTAGCCCTCGACTGTCTGCCCTTGACGGATACTGCCTCACCATTTCATCTCCATCCGGTTTTTTCGTTCCATTCTCCTTCTCTTTTCCTTCCTCTTTGTGCTCTTTGTATATAATCTATCCTTTTGCTTTTCCTATTTTCTTTCTTTCTTTCTTTCCCTTTTCTCTCCATATTCTTCATATTCTCTATACACCTTTCCTTTCAATCCTTTTTTATGGTGCAAAGTTCATTTCTGATTGTTGATTGCCTAAGCATGTGGATTTTAACTCGGGTTGATGTGCAAATTGTGTTGTGTGTCTTGTTAATTTTGCATATTTGAGTGATTACACACCGAGCCTAGTTGAGTGAGAGTGTAAACACTTGCCCTGGTGAGGATTGCTGGTGCCAAGTCTGATGTGGTAAAGTTTCTTCATTAGGGTCGTTATCCTAATGATTTGATGCAGAGTTATCTAGGCGGAGTATGTCTTGACATGGTTAGGGCTGATTGTTTGGTTTGTTAATTCTTGTGCTATGGTTGATTGTGCTTGTCTGTGTCTTGGAGTGTGTTTTCCTTTTTGATTGCTCGAGGGCGAGCAATGGGCAGTGTGGGGGAATTTGATATGATGCCTTTTTATGCATGTTTTTCCCTCTCTTTCAGGTCTAATTTCACACTTGATACTACTAATTTGGCTTGTTTTCCAACCATTTTGTAGATTTGGACTAAAGGGAGGAACTTGCTGAAAAGCGCGCCATTTGGATGCATTTTTGCTGATCTTACATCGTCGAGCCCTAGATGCAGTTTTGTCGTCGAGACCTACCGTCGGGACCTAGACGAGATCTTATGTCTAGGCCTAAACGGAGCACGAGGATGTTTCTTTTCGGATGACGCTTGGCCGAAGATGCTAAAAAGATTCTAGCGGGATTCCATGTGCAAATCATCCAGCTCATCAGAGAATATTCCTCTATACCATTTTGTCCCCTAGTGGGGTTGTTAGGCTATATATAGAACCTTAACTTTAGGTTAGAAGGGGGACTCTTTAGTATATTTTTCATCTTTTTAGGGTTTTCAATCATTGTAGCCACCTCTCTAACATTGGGATTTGTTCTTCCCTTATTTTTCCAGAAATTGGAGCCCCAAGCTCCAATTAGTTTTTAATCCAGATTTTCGTTTTCATCTGCACCTGTTCTCTGTTTATGTTGCTTTCTCCATCTATCTTGTGCATGATTTCCAGCATGAGTGGCTAAATCTCTTAGTCTTGGCAGGGGTGTTTTAAGGATTGCAAGAGGATAGTTGGGAGGTCAAAGTGTTCTTAAAACGTGTTCATTGTTGTATCCGCTTTCTTGCCATTTTATTGTCATTTCGTGTGAGATTTGTTGGTAGTTTGATCACCTATTTGCATGTTTCTCATGAATATTGTCATTTCCATGGTAATAACTAACGTGAGGCCATGGAATAGAGTAGGCACCTGGTCCAGAGTCATCATGTCGTTTGGTCCAATCTGGCTAGGGCAAGAAACCGGTTAGGGCAGACTTCTCAGTGTCTAGCCCTAGACGTGTCTTCTCTCCACTTCACGGGCCTGTGTGTATGACCCATAAGCGTACCTTGGGCACAGTGTCACGGCCACTCCCATAAGCGTACCTTGTGAGTGACTTCTCTTAAGAAGAGAAGTAGGGAATCTCCGTGAAAACAGGGTTCCTATAGCACGTCTATGGCGTGAACGCAGTCTATCCTTGCACCGATGACCGACTAGACCTCGACGCAATCCGCCGTCTACCCCTGCTAAGATTTCTCCTTTTATCTGATCTATTATCTTTACTTACTTTGCTATCATCTTTATTACACTTGTTAGTCTTTACCATTTTTATTGATATTCTCTTGCTTTATTTTCGTTCCCTTTTTATTTAATTATTTTGTTTGTCTATTATTACTTGTTATCTGCACCTTTATTCTCTGTCTCAACATCAACTGCCATCGTTGGCTAGATTCGTCTAGACCAACCAAACCCCCCCCCCCCTTGTGTTACTTTTATGTCTGTTGCATTTTCATCCTCATCATAAATCTAGGGCAAGATTAAATTTAGTCCTTCAATTTCCCTGTGGTTCGACCCTGACTTGCCGCTATATACATTAATTTGTGCATCTAGCCTATTATCAGGAATTATTTTATTACTTTTGACGCGCGTTTCGACGGCGCGTCATATGTAAACTAAAGAGAGAATTGGGTTTTTTTTGGGTGTGTTTGATCTGATGAGTTATAAAATGTTAGGTTTTGAAGTATATATATGTATATATATACAAGTTAAGGGACATGAAGAAGTGGGTCTATATGGGTTTTTGGGTTTTACAGTTGGGGGAGTTAGATAGATAGCATTAATTTTACGCGTAGCTACATTTTTTTAGTCAATCTGGGCTCTTGGTTTATTTCTTTCTGGGGAAAGATATGGATTCAATACAATTGCTAGCTAAGCTAGAAGTGGAATTGTTCAAACTTCATATGGAGAGTGCGTTTGTCGGTAGCCACTTTAATTTTCCGTCTTGCAATCCTTTTCTTTTGTTTATCATTGACATTTTGTAGGTCTCGCAATCCTTCATCATTGAGCTTTTATGACTGAATTAGACAACATGATATTAGAAGAACCGGACACTGCAGGATATGAGTTCGATTTATGACGACGTCAAAAATATAATTTTAAGACTTTAAATCTATTTTGTAATAAGAAAAAAAACGTATAAATATATGATTAATATAAGTGGTTTCTCACTATTGGCAAAACTGCCCTTACCAACTGCTACTTTCAACCATAGTTATCAGAACCGGACCGGACCGGCCGGTCCGGCCGATTCAACCAGACATTTTTACCTTTCCGGTCCGATTCAGCTATTGGACCGGATCTACCTCTGATCCGTGTCGGACCGGTCGACACGGTCGGTTTTTAGCGAACCGACGAACCGGTCGGTTTTCTATCAAACCGGCTGGTTTGATGACGTGTCAAAACGGCGTCATTTTGACACGGCCCATGGGCCCAAAACGACGCCGTTTTGACAAGGCCCACGGGCCCATATCAGGGCCAAAATAAAACGGCGCCGTTTTGAAAAAAGGCCCAAAACGACGCCGTTTTACTTCTTTTTCAATTTTAATAATATTTTTTGATATATTATAAAATGCTACAGTAAAAACCAGCCGGTTTAATCCGGTTCAATTATCTAATATTGAACGGTTGTGAACGGTTCAGAACGGACCAGCATCTACAATCCGGTCGAACCCGGTTCAACCTGGTTGAACCACCAAATTTTTATTTCCGGTTCGCTGTCCGGTCCGGTTCTGTTAACTATGTTTCAACAACTAGCAGAAGTCCACCAAAAGTCAAAACGAAAATATTTACATCACAAAGTAGCCGTTTGGCATTCTGGTCCAGTGGCCAGAATGCCTTTTCCCAGCCCAAAATCTGCTCATTGGTGTTTGGTAACACCTATTTACACTTAAGAAGCCCAGTTTGCAGCTAGAAGAAATTGTCTTAATTTCTGCTGGAGCTCCATGGGCCAGTGGCTAGAATGCCTTTTAGAGCTGGACACGGGAAGGAGGTGAGGAAATTATTTGGACAAAAATATTAACTACATTTCAATTTAATTACAAGTTTAGAAAACATCAATCGGGTTCATCTCGTCTCATCTTTGCCCAAAGCTAGGGTTCCTCTCCTCTCTGCCTCGCTCTCTCCGTCACTTTCAGCCTCTCCAATCTCGCATCAGGTACGCGTCCTTGCTGCATGAGCTTGTGTTGTATGGAGTACTTGATAGAGATGGCAGGGCTGATCTAGTTTAATTTGGGAAGGTGGAAAATATAACGAAGTGATGTTATTCTTGTGACTTTTAAGTTGGTTGTTTTGTTTCATGTCCTAAACACAGCGGAAAAATATTGGATTAGGGGAGTAGATATGTTGCGCTTGTATGAGGCTAAATATTGGATTAGGATTGCTTTTTTATTCCTTTATTTTTTGTATGTTCTGCCATGCTGCATTGGATCAGTGTTTTGTATTGATGATGGTGTTCCTCTTTCTTTGTTTCTTTGTTTTTGAACGTTTTGATTTCGTTTTAATCGTCGGTGACTTGAATTTGGGAATTGGATTTTGTGTCTATATACAGGGTATGCCATGCTTTCTTTGGGTTTTGCACTGTTGGGCATGCCATGCTGGTCCTTAATGAGATGTGTCTGACTTGAGCATAAAGCATGATTTTAATGCATAACTTTTTTCAAATTTTGGGGAAGTAGCATCCAAGTAATAACATTAGGTATTGCTTTCCAAAGTATGGTCATTTTTCATGCTAAGTTAGCTTTGGATGTGTTCTGAATTTGAATTTGGATGAATTGTGGGTTGGTGCAATTTACAATTTATAAGGCAATGGATTTATACTTTAGGTTGTTATTATTTTTTATTTAGAAGCGTCTTCAAATAAATGTGTGCTATTGTAGTAGACATGATTAGGTCCGGATTTACTCGTAAATGGCATGTTACCTTTGTAAGCATTATAGGGCATATTCGTGAGCACATATTGCTTGGATTTTGGTGGAATATGTGCAGTGACATGAAGGTTTATACAAATATAACATTTCCTTAGGTTCACAGAATGTTACTTAGCACTTGAATGAGTTGGTAACTAGAAATCCCATATTGAACATTCGTGTTCTCTGCGATGGTCATGTTCTAACTTGCCACTTGGTAACTTAGGTCAAAATGGCCAAAACAATTTGATTTCTTTCCATGCCTTAAGACAGCAACCTCTGATTTGGTGGATTGGGATGTTATAACCTCTTATTCTGCAATGAGTTACTGAACTCTTGATGGACCCTTTGACCTTTTTTCTTACTTTTATTTGTACCTTTATGCTTGTATTATTTAACTGGATTACTAGTCTGGATGCATGAATGTCAACGCATTGCGGGCATTTTCTGTGTTTCATCTAGTTGTTTTTGGTATAAGTGATAATTCTGGTTGTTTAGTTTGTATCCCTCATCAAAGTTGATCCTGCTTTTAGAAGATTGGACGAGGATCCAAATTTTGTACCAAATGATATTTTTCCGGATACGGATGGATTTTCACAAGATTCGATGTATATGGGTAACGGAAGTAGGCAAAGTGAAGGAGATGATAGTGAAATGTTACCTATGAATATAGTTCCTAACTCGATAGCTAATAGTTTAATGATGAATATGTAATTGGTGTTTAATATATGTAAAACTTCTTAGCCGTTGGGGTATTTTAATCCTATTTTGATGATGCCTTATATTCGAATTGTTAGCCTGTAGGAAAAATGGAAATGGGAGATTGTTTATATATTATAATTGTTCAGTTTTAATGAACAATTCTTTACATTTTATTTCGGTTACCCATTATCTTTATTGTTAATTAATATTTATAAGTTGACGATTTATCACCAAGAATGTAACAAACTCACTACAAACATGTGATTATTCATCAAGTTTCTTATTTATTATATGTATCATTACATATTTCACCAATCTACCCATAAACAAAAATTAATTCTAAAATAGGAAAAGAAAGTGTCCTTTATGGTCATTTTACATTTCAACCATAGTTTTAAAAGTTTTAAAAGTTGTTTTACCAAACAGCATAAACAACTTCTGGTTTCCCACAGAACTTTTAACAAATATTTACCAAACAGTTTATTCTTTTTCCAGCTAGTCATTTTCAAACAGTTCTTCCCACGGAACTTTTCTAGTTAGAACCGGAACGCCAAACAGACACAAACAAACCTCACATCCTAAACGCCATTGTTTTGTCCTGCTGGATTACAGTTAGTATATACACAATAGAAAAAACACGAGACAACCAGAAGAAAACACAGAGAAGAACAGCGACCATGGAGGACCCAAAAGCTGATGATGATAGGGCGATAAGAAGAGAAGGAGTAGAAGAAGACGAAGAAGAAGCGGAGGAGGGGGAGGCGGTTGGCGGAAGGGCGAAGGGGAGAGTGAAGGGGACATGGTCGAGGGAGGAAGATGAAGTTTTGAGTGATCTGGTGTCCAGGCTTGGGCCCAGGAATTGGGGGATGATTGCTAGAGGTATTCCTGGTCGATCCGGGAAATCTTTTATTGCTGTTGTGTCAAGAAAAATCCATTTACAGATAACCACTACCTTAACTGCTCATTCTCTCTCTTATATAATCCGTTTTGCTAGTGGTCATCTGTTGGTGGCATTGTTTTTCATTCTGTGTTCTTGAGAAATACGATGATCAATTTCTGGTGGAGAACTTAATGTAAGCGCATTTGTTGTTGGTTTTGAGCATTAGACACCAACTAGTAGGGTACATAAACATTGAACCCATCCATTGTCTAGTTATGTTAGTGGAAGTTGATGTGTGATCAATGATGTGATAAATTTGATCTTGCTTCCCCTGTTCATCTCCTTACTTCAGTGCTGTTGTTTAGTCTGTGCTCGGATCGTTTGTTGTTCGTGGTTTCAGTATTTGTTGCTGGGTTTCATAACTTGTAGGCTTTTATTTTATTGCTGTTGGGTTTTCTATTGTATTTCGGTATTCATCGTGTGTTATTTGTCGTTTTGTTCCGTTATGTGTAAACTTATGTCAAGTAATTATGGAGTTACGGATGTCAAGTAATTTGTAAAAAGCAACACATCAGAAGTATTGTTTGATTAACAAAGAGAGTTTTAGGGTCTGCATAAACTTCTGAAAGGTGAATGAGATTGGTAGAAAGCTTGTGAGAATAAGACTAGCAGCCTACCTCATTGTGATTGAAACATGAATCCTAATTCTTGGAAAGTGGTAGTAGCTACTCCTTTGTAGGAAAGTAAGACCGTTGTCCTTATTCATATACTATGTCACACAAAACTGGCGATTCCAAATTGCCTGAGGATTTGTAGAAGTTGAAGAAATTTGTAAATATGAAGAAAAGCTCACACTTCACTCCTTGTCTCAGTTTTCAATCCATATGCTTGTTGGAATAGAATACATATATTTGAAAGGAAATGCTTTTATCATGTAAGCTGGATTTTTGCACGCAGGAATGTTAGAACTCCCTTTAAGTGTCAGTTTTAGATAGGCTCCGTGAAATCGGTTTATTCCCAGGTCTTCATAGTTCCTCTGACATTGCTGTAGAGCACTGATCGTAACTTTGTTGTCTAATGTGTATTATTAATGTGAGGTTTAATCATGGTAACATCGACCTGCACGAAACCTTTAAACATTAAGGTCGAAAGGTTGGACATTTAGCACAAAATAAATCCTTATATTGGATGATTTGTTTACTTAAGCATTTCTTGAATGGTGATTCATTCTTTATTTGCACATGAACAAATAATGTGAATCTCTAACTATCTATTATGATGTCGACTGTTGAGTCCCTAGCAAAGAGTCTCTTTTCCATTATGATTCTGAAATCATTCAATAATAACATTTTAAGGTCTTTCCTATTTTTCACTATTTCTGTTTGCCTCTGAAAGTTTGGGATTTCTATACTCCTTACATACCTTGTGTAGTTGTACAATTTTGTATCTAGTAACCAAATGGAGAATGTTCGAGTAATGAGAAGACACTTGACCTGGAAAGACACTAAAAGATGGGACAATCTCCTGTTGGATGACACATTTTAGTCCTTAATATATCTATACTACTACATGAGCACAAATATATATATATACACACTACTATTTCATGTTATGTATGCTGGCACTATTAATCATAAATGTTTTATGTCGTGTCCATTTTTGCAGAAGAGGAGGATCAAATTATAATTTCAGAACACAAAAAGCATGGAAACAAGTGGGCGGTAATTGCGAGGTTCCTGCCTGGCAGAACAGATAATTCCATTAAGAATCATTGGAATTCTACTCTGAGGCGCAGGGGGATAGAGCTAGGGTCATGTATGCCAGAAACCACTAGAATAATTGAATCTGGTGACCGTAACAGAACAAAGGTATTGTCTCAGAAAACTGTGTCAGTTTGTGATATCAATGCTGTCAAGACCCCAGAAGATGTCATAGTGGATGATGGACCCTGTCAACATGCAGAAAAACATCAATCTGATGATGTTTCTCAACCAAGTGAAGCTCAGGTTGTGGCTGTTCCAAAACCTTGTCCTACCCTTCCTTGTCCTGTGGCACGTTTACTACATTTAGGGTGTATAATCCAACCACTGCTTTTAATCTGGGATCTGGCTCTACGAATACAATTCCAATGAATGGCCCCTTGCTTCAAGCTCCAAAAACAGATTCTTTTTTTTGTAAATTCCTCAATGGTGTTCACGTAGATCCCATGGTACCCTTGCAATGTGGATATGGTTGTTGTTCAACACCAAGTGGTGGCCATTGTCAGAGCTCGTTGTTGGGGCCTGAGTTTGTCGAATATGATGAGCCTCTCCGTTTCTCAAGTCAAGAACTAATCTCGATAGCTACAGATTTGAACAATATTGCTTGGATTAAGAGTGGGCTTGAGAATAAGAGCCATGGAACACCAGATAATTATGTAAGCAATAGACTGTCTCATGGGGCTGCTGCTGGGTCTCAAGTCGGAATGTCAGAACTGGGTTTAAGGAATGCCCCTATACACTTTGAGGGATGGAACAAAATGATGGCAGGTGTGACATGCTTCATCAGCACAGATACCAGTGGCGCCTTTTGTTATACGAGCTGAAGTGGGAAGCTTAAGTTGAACATGTAGCCGATTTCTTTTTTATGACAGTGCATAGCGAGAGAATAGTATAAGTAAAGTATAATTCTTCTACTAACTCTGATGAGTAAAAGTATTATTATTCGGTCGTCAAAGAGGTTGCTAAACGTCAACCTTGATATTTAAATTAATTAATTTACTACTGATTCACTGTAACAAAATGAATTCTGCTTATATATATATATATAAAAGACTTCTATCACTACTAAAATATATATTATTTTTGTATTGGAATTTTATTTCCAATATAAAAAATCAATTAACAATAGTACTATTTTGCTAAAAAATCTGAAGAAAACAACAAAAACCTTTGGTAATTAGTAATTGAAGTATGTGATTAATTAACGATAATTAACTAATTTCTTGTGATTATTTTCTTCAGAGATTAATGCACGGCCCCAAGGTATTTAGAGAATGGTCAGAAAACAGATAGAGGTGAGTAAAATACTATTGCATTCAATTACAACCAAGCAAACAAAGAAACGGTACCCTTTCAACAGAAATGACAGTCCAAAAGAGCAACGATTACAACCAATTTATTCATCATCAACAGTTTTCTTCCATCTTCATCTTCTTCATCTCTCAGGATTTGAATCAAAACATTGGCCTTCTATCCAGTAGACGCACTACCACCATTCTTCTCTACACGGTAAGCTAAGCCCCCTTGTGCTGCTGCATCTATGTAGACAGTGGAGTTCTCGTAGATATCCTCCCGTATCAGCATTATCGCTAGCTCCCTTCCCACATTTTCTTCTAGCCATCTACTTGTCGGACGGGCACCATAAACCTAAACAAGAAGAAAAGAACGCGTTATTCAGAGGGAGCTAAATTTCACGATTCACACAAAATCGTAGTACTTTGCTTACTGGATCATAGCTCTCTGCCAATACGAATCCTAGTGCAGCATTTGTAATTTCTAACGCAACACCACTCTCAGCAAGCCGAACAACAATGTCCTTCATTTGCAGCCGCGCAACCTTACGCAATTGTTCATGTGACGGGGTCAAAAACCACAATCTTATTGATCCTGTTCAGCAACTCAGGCGTAAAATGCTTCCGCACCTACAATCAAATGACAACACAGAGTCAGCCAGTGTCTGTCTTCAAAATCTTAAGCTAAGGGATGGATTTAAAGACTGGGATATTAAGCTCACCTCTTGCAGCACCTGCTCTCGAGCTGCATCCATCCTGACCTTGCCCGTGAGTTCAGATAGGAGGTACTCTGCCCCCAGGTTTGAGGTCATGATAATTACAGTGTTCCTGAAATTCACTGTGCGGCCTTGCCCATCTGTTAACCTTCCATCACCAAGAACCTGGAGGAGAGTGTTACACACAGAGATATGTGCCTTCTCCACCTTATCAAAGAGCACAACACTGTAAGGCCTCCTCCTAACAGCCTCTGTCGGCTGCCCACCTTCTTCATGTCCAATATACCTGAAATGAAGACAACAAGAACGAGTGAGATAAACTCAAAATTCCTCTTTAATCAGATTTCATCAACAACTTGGAAATTCATGATACTTACCCAGGTGGGGCGCCAATTAGTCGTGCAACAGAGTGTTGCTCCATATATTCAGACATGTCAATCCTCACCAGTTGATTCTCATCATCAAATAGCTGCTCAGCAAGAGCTTTGGCCAGTTCATTCTTGCCAACACCAGTTGGACCCAGAAAGAGGAATGAGCCAGTTGGCTGCTGCGGCCTACCAAAACCAGCCCTTGACCTGAGCACCGCATTAGCAACAGCACTAACAGCTTGGTCTTGTCTGAATATAAACAAAATTGGTTATACTACAAACCCACTCCAACATTTTGATCAATAAGTAAGTTTTTGTAATTTGATTTTTTAAAAAAAAAATAAGGGTGTGAAACCAATTAAATGAAGCTGCAACCTTTCTCACATTTTCCCTATTTACTAAAAAACCCAAGTTACAAGCCTTTTACACCTTCCGGCGGTAACATATTCCACACCCTCTAGCCAAGAACACAATACTCAAACGAATTTTTACCAAATTCTCGATCGTTAACAAAGTGAGTTTTCTGCCACCCACAATTTTTCCCTTCTTTTTAATTTTTATTTTTCTCTGTTTTTTCATATGATGCGTGTTCAATATGCTTGACCATCTTCGTTGTTTATGGTTGCTCTTCTGCTTTCTTGATTCCTAAAGCCGCATTGATGATATCTTCTCTGTTTGTGTAACGTTTTATTGTTTTGGTAGATCATACTTGTTCACTTTGCTGCAAACCGCTTTCTTTTCTATTTTCTTTATCTGGGTTTTCTCTTGTTATATGCTGCTAATTGAACTTTGTGGTTCTGCTAATCTGTCCTCGTTGAAGATGAAGAGTGCCTCTAAGGATACCATTATTTACAGTAATTGTTCCTATCTATCTTTCCAGCTGCACAAATCCTCCATTTTGCTTCATTCTCACCATAAAGCTGCAACCTTTCTCACATTTCCCCTATTTTCTAAAAAACCCAAGTTACAAGCCTTTTACACCTTCCAGCTGTAACATATTCCACACCCACTAGCCAAGAACACAATACTCAAACGAATTTTTACCAAATTCTCGATTGTTAACAAAGTGAGTTTTCTACCACCCACAATTCTTCCCTTCTTTTAATATTTATTTTTCTCTGTTTTTTCATATGATGCGTGTTCAATATGCTTGACCATCTTAGTTGTTTATGGTTGCTCTTCTGCTTTCTTGATTCCTAAGGCCGCATTGATCACATCTTCTCTGTTTGTGGAACGTTTTATTGTTTTGGTAGATCATACTTGTTCACTTTGCTGCAAACCGCTTTCTTTTCTATTTTCTTTATCTGGGTTTTCTCTTGTTATATGCTGCTAATTGAACTTTGTGGTTTTGCTAATCTGTCCTCGTTGAAGATGAAGAGTGCCTCTAAGGATACCATTATTTACAGTAATTGTTCCTATCTATCTTTCCAGATGCGCAAATCCTCCATTTTGCTTCATTCCTTCATTCTCTGAACATTCTCACCATAAAGCTGCAACCTTTCTCACATTTTCCCTATTTCCTAAAAAAACCCAAGTTACAAGCCTTTTACACCTTCCAGCTGTAACATATTCCACACCCTCTCGACTCACTAGCCAAGAACACAATACTCAAACGAATTTTTACCAAATTTTCGATCGTTAACAAAGTGAGTTTTCTGCTAATCCTTAGAGGCACTCTTCATCTTCAACGAGGACAGATTAGCAGAACCACAAAGTTCAATTAGCAGCATATAACAAGAGAAAACCCAGATAAAGAAAATAGAAAAGAAAGCGGTTTGCAGCAAAGTGAACAAGTATGATCTACCAAAACAATAAAACGTTCCACAAACAGAGAAGATGTGATCAATGCAGCCTTAGGAATCAAGAAAGCAGAAGAGCAACCATAAACAACTAAGATGGTCAAGTATATTGAACACGCATCATATGAAAAAACAGAGAAAATTAAAAATTAAAAGAAGAGAAGAATTGTGGGTGGCAGAAAACTCACTTTGTTAACGATCGAGAATTTGGTAAAAATTCGTTTGAGTATTGTGTTCTTGGCTAGTGAGTCTGGAGGGTGTGGAATATATTACAGCTGGAAGGTGTAAAAGGCTTGTAACTTGGGTTTTTTTAGGAAATAGGGGAAATGTGAGAAAGGTTGCAGCTTTATGGTGAGAATGTTCAGAGAATGAAGTAAAGAAGTAGAACGGAGGATTTGCGCAGCTGGAAAGATAGATAGGCACTCTTCATCTTCAACGAGGACAGATTAGCAGAACAATTAGCAGCATATAACAAGAGAAAACCCAGATAAAGAAAATAGAAAAGAAAGCGGTTTGTAGCAAAGTGAACAAGTATGATCTACCAAAACAATAAAACGTTCCACAAACAAAAAAGATGTGATCAATGCGGCCTTAGGAATCAAGAAAGCAGAAGAGCAACCATAAACAACGAAGATGGTCAAGCATATTGAGCACGCATCATATGAAAAAACAGAGAAAAATAAAAATTAAAAAGAAGGGAAGAATTGTGGGTGGCAGAAAGCTCACTTTGTTAACGATCGAGAATTTGGTAAAAATTCGTTTGAGTATTGTGTTCTTGGCTAGTGAGTCTGGAGGGTGTGGAATATGTTCCAGCTGGAAGGTGTAAAAGGCTTGTAACTTGGGTTTTTTTAGGAAATAGGGGAAATGTGAGAAAGGTTGCAGCTTTATGGTGGCATCTGAAAATTCTTTGTTGAGTTGATCAATAACTGGTAAAAGTTTTGAGTTGAAAATCAAAGCTGCATTGTTCGTTGTCTCCACACAGTCAGAGCTATTTCTGCCTGATGCATTGATCAGTCTTGGCACGCACCCTAATTTCCCCAGCCCAAATATCACAATTTTTCTCGCTCCATATCCATACAAGACCTAAAAGAAGAAAGTTCGCTAAAAAAACAATAACAAGAGCGTTGTGGTTGTGATCAAGTGATAATTAATAATAACTCACATCTCGAGTTTGGGTATGAGAAATGGACGAAATCAATTATGCTAGGAGAATCACTCATTTTGAGACTGGACAATGTTCGAACGAGAATATATAGTTAAACAAATTAGTAAAAATGGTATAACCTTTAATTGATCGGTGTACTGATCGATGAGAAGTTTTGCAAATTGCTCCAAGGTATAGTTTTTGTTGGATGAGTAGTACTCCGGCACGAAGTAGTTGTTCACGTAATCGTTGTTGCCCATTCCAACCGAATATAAGCACTTGTTTAGGTACTTTGCCGTAAGTCGGCTGCCAAGTATCTTAGACAGTCGCAAAGTTGTTTTTCCGTGATGTTTTAGCTGCTTATTGAAGCTTATAATCTCCCCCTGCATCCACAAGTACTTCATATCAACTACGATACCGAGTATTCGCATCTTGTGCTAAATTAATTTTTAATTAAATATAAGAATTTATACAGTTTTAAATCTCGACTAGGGTACACGGTGCTCACAGATCCAAGAGTTTCATCAATGGAAGTATTATTACTGAATATAGATAACCGGAGGTCGAGCATGTTTAGACAACTTTAGTTTTGTCACCTGTCAACTTTATACTTAAATTAATTATCAGTGTTCTAACGAATTTGAGATTCGACCATTATCTATTACCATCGCAGAACCGGACTCATCAAGAATTCCTGCCGCACCAGATGCATAGTTTACACCGGAGAGTAGTTCTATGTCATTAGCAGTTGCGAATGGTGGAATATGGCGATCGAAGCGCAACATTTCAGCTGGAATAAGTAATTGAAGTTGCAATTAGCATAAAGAGTGAAAAATAAAAGAAGTGATATGATAAGGATAGGTATAGTATGGTTACCAATTAAATCCACAATGGTTCGACCATTGCAAAACCTTCCGGTCGGTCCACCAGGGAAATCGATTCCATACGGTGAATAATCAACTTTAGCAAGTGTTTCCAATAAATTATTGTTACCATTATCCGCCAAAGAATCTCCAAAAATGAAATAACATGGCACCTGAGGAGCACCATAAGCTGCCATGATCACCAAATTAGAAACCATCACCACCACCAAAATGCGAAACAGAACAGTTGCATTCCACGTTATCGACTCCATTTTTCGTCCAAAAGAGTAAACTAGTTTACAACCTGAGAAAAAAAGATACGAAGATGATCGTTTCTAAGTTTCGAGCAAGAAAAAGAAGAAAAGAATTAGATACGAAAAAAAAAAATACTATAAATTATTAGAAGAATTCGTTTTGAAGTTACAGAATTAGAGGTTTGTAATGGAGAAATGTTTCACTGCGCATTCGGGTATTTCGGAAATACCCGAAATCGGTATTCCGAAATACCAAAAAAAATCCCGAATCCGAAATAGGTTTTCCAGTAATTTCAGAAATTTGAATTTCCAAAATTCAGGTATACCCGAAAGAGTAATGATAAATTGACAAAAGATAGGCAGAATACTTGGGCAGAATACTGTGGGCAGTTACAAAATTGCCCTTGATTCAAAATTACAAAATTGCCCCCTCTCATCCCTTCATCTTTCTTTCTTCTTCGCTCTCTTGCTGGTCGCACGACAAACCCTTCAGCTCTCTTCCCTTTATCTCTCAGTACAAACACGGTACACCCAAACAAAACCTCAGTCGTCCGGCTCTCTTGCATGCTCTTCTTCTCTCTCGGCTACGGCCATCCAGCACCCCTACGGTCGCACGCTCTCCTTCCCTTCACACTCGCACGCTCTCCTTCTCTCTCGGCCACAGCCATCCAGCACCCCTACGGTCGATCGACGGTCGCAGTCTCAGTCGCTCCGGCTCTCTCTCGCTCGACACTCGTCGCTCTGGTTTGTTTGATAACTCTCTATTTATTTTTCAATCCCTAATTTCAAAATTTGGGGATTTGGGTTTTGTCCTAATTTAGGGTTTCTTTCCTTTTCCATTTTTGCTACGGATTGTTAATCTATTTTGGTAGGATGTCGTTTTGAATTTATTTGGGTTGTGTGCTGAATTTTTTGCTACGGTCGCACGCTCTCCTTCCCTTCACACTCGCTTGCGTTGTCATATTGGAAAAAAACTCAAAATTCAATCCACGCATGCATTCAATTATTGACTCTGGATAGTATTTGGTTGGAATTGAGTGCAGAAGTGATGAATATGAAAAATTGATTCATTTTATGATAAGAAGTGATGAATATGAAAAACATAAGAGTGATATTGAGTTTGATATGCAAATACAGTGATTAAGTGAGTAAGTTTCATGATGTTCGGCCATTTTAATTTTCTAGTACACACAATGATTAAGTGAGTAAGTTTCGTCGTATTTAGGAAAAAGGACACTTTCATGCAGAACTTTACTTAACGCAACACTCTAGAAGTTGACTGTTAGTGCTGGTTTCTAGTAGGATGTCAATAAACTCTAGAATTTGACTGTTAGTGATTTTTGGGGTTGTAAGTGCTGATTTTTTGGACTGTAAGTGCTGGTTTATTATGACTGTTCTCTTGTTGATTTTAGTAGGATGTCAATAAACTCTAGAATTTGACTGTTAGTGATTTTTGGGGCTGTAAGTGCTGGTTTATTATGACTGTTCTCTTGTTTATGTTAGTAGGATGTCAATAAACTCTAGAATTTGACTGTTAGTGATTTGACTGTTAGTGATTTTTGGGGCTGTAAGTGCTGATTTTTTGGACTGTAAGTGCTGGTTTATTATGACTGTTCTCTTGTTGATTTTAGTAGGATGTCAATAAACTCTAGAATTTGACTGTTAGTGATTTTTGGGGCTGTAAGTGCTGATTTTTGCATCTGTAAGTGCTGGTTTATTATGACTGTTCTCTTGTTTATGTTAGTAGGATGTCAATAAACTCTAGAATTTGACTGTTAGTGATTTGACTGTTAGTGATTTTTGGGGCTGTAAGTGCTGGTTTATTATGACTGTTCTTTTGTTGATTTTAGTAGGATGTCAATAAACTCTAGAATTTGACTGTTAGTGATTTTTGGGGCTGTAAGTGCTGATTTTTGCATCTGTAAGTGCTGGTTTATTATGACTGTTCTCTTGTTTATGTTAGTAGGATGTCAATAAACTCTAGAATTTGACTATTAGTGATTTTTGGGGCTGTAAGTGCTGATTTTTGCATCTGTAAGTGCTGGTTTATTATGACTGTTCTCTTGTTTATTTTAGTAGGATGTCAATAAACTCTAGAATTTGACTGTTAGTGATTTTTGGGGCTGTAAGTGCTGATTTTTTGGACTGTAAGTGCTGATTTTTGGGACTGTTCTCTTGTTGATTTTAGTAGGATGTCAATAAACTCTAGAATTTGTCTGTTAGTGATTTTTGGGGCTGTAAGTGCTGATTTTTGCATCTGTAAGTGCTGGTTTATTATGACTGTTCTCTTGTTTATTTTAGTAGGATGTCAATAAACTCTAGAATTTGACTGTTAGTGATTTTTGGGGCTCTAAGTGCTGATTTTTGGGACTGTAAGTGCTGGTTTATTATGACTGTTCTCTTGTTTATTTTAGTAGGATGTCAATAAACTCTTCATCCTCGATCTCTAGTAGTCAACGCCGTGAATGATGACGGTTGTGGCTTCTTCCTTTGGGAAGATAAACCAGTAACAGGTTGGGTTCGTGAAGTGATAATGGAGTTGAGGGATCGTGAGAAAGAGTTGGCCGAAAGAAATGCAGATTTACATGCTGAAATTGCAAGGGTAACACTTGAGAACGAAGGAAGAAGGGGTGATATAAGCATTGGTAGTGAAACAAGTATGTTAGATGAGTGAAAGAGGTAGTCAATCAAGTATATAAGGTAGTAAAAATGATATGTATATGTCTGGTTTGTATTATTTTCTGGTTTATTATTTGTCGCTAGATTTGTGTCGTTAATTACAATGCAGAACACATGCTTTAAATTTAATGTAAATGACTTGAAATGAAAAATATGGAAAGGATAAAAAAGCCAACTTGTTGTTCTGTATTTCTCGATCAGAAATGACAAATATTGATAAAAAAGCCAACTTAGATGTATATTAAATGTACTATATTCAAATATTGTTAAATTATGCTGCATTTAAACGTAGTTTAATTTGTGGGTGTAATTCAAATGTACTATTAAAATTCAAACGTTCCATTTAGTTGTATATTAAGTAGCAACATAGATGCAGTTTTAACCATTCCATTAACAATACATAGGTGATAACCATTCCATTAACAAGTATGTAGTTCAAGTTTTAACCATTCCATTAAAAATACATAGGTGATAAGGTACGATAGAATGACTAATTCCAAACAGTTTTCGACATTGAACTTTTTGAATATAAACTACTTGTATAAGGTTGCTGTCGTAGAGGATGTACAAGGTCGTGCTCTATTGTTGTTGCAAGCGGAGCATTTGTACCGTTTCATATGCTCTGCCCTAGCTGGAGTGATCTTCACACACTTCCCATGGAACCACTTCAAGCACCTCCTTTAACACACTGAATAGAAAAATACTTCAACTTCCCATTAACATCTTTCTTCAAACTTTTCTTCCTAATACCGAATCCCACCTCACGAGCATACCCAAGATAAAAATTATAAAGTTCTTCAGCAGACTTGAAAACCATACCTGACTTCGGAATCAATTTCTCATCAAGTTCCGTCAGAGGAACATCACTTTCAGGCTCGTCACTCTCAGGTAATTCCCATTGAGGTTCATCACTTTGAGCCTCGTCACTTTCAGGCCAACACTCCCGTTGAAGCCCATCACTTTCAGAAAAAAACTCCATTGTTGTCACTGCAATTATATTAGACGAGTAATTAAAATTAAAATTACGTTTGAAAAAACAAATTTGCGGAAATCAGTATACCACACTATTCTAAAGCTTTAACGGACAAGCCTATTAAGCCCAAGAAGTACATCATTACAACATGGTCCCACCGTTCCCTTTGTTAACCTTAAGAGACATACATACATACTAGACCAAACGCAATGGCATAATAATTTTACTAAACTTTTCCTACTTTCTAATAAATATATACACACACAAACATAATAATTTTAATAATTTTAATCCTAATTACGTAGAGCAATGCCATAATTCAATAAATTAAATATAAATTCAACTATCACTTAAATAAACCTATCATCTTATTAAAAATATTTATAAAAGAAAAATATAAAAATAGTTCATACATTCTTGCGTCATATAAAAGTATGTAATATAAAAGTACGTCAAATAAACCTATCTGATTCAAGTCATATAAAATTCAAAATTCATTACATTTTTGTGTCAGCATTTTGTTGTCATACAACAATGGGGTTCAAGGGACAAAAAAACAAAAATTGTGGACAGAAAATCAGAAACAAACTCACCACAAATGCAAGCCGGCGGCGGCGGTGGTGAACGGCGGAACGGCGGCGGCGGTGGTGAGGGCGATCTCGCCTGCTCTTGCTCGATCTCTCTTGCGCTATACTGGATTTAGCAATCTAGGTTTAGGTTTTGGAGTTTTGGAGGAAGGAGAGAGCGTGGATTGAGCGTGGATTGGAAGAGGAGAAGATGAGTCATTATTGTCATTAATGGCACTTTTGTAAATAAATGTAGAAAGTATCAGTATTTGTACAAATACCGTATTCTGCCCAAGTATTCTGCCTATCTTTTCTGTCAATTTATCATTACTCTACCCGAAATTACCGATTGAGCAAAAACGAAACCCGTTTACCAAATCCAAACCCTAAAACACAAGCTTTATCTTCCTCTAAACCAACCGCCACTGCCGCCGCTACACCAACCCAGCCAGCGCTAGCTACTGCGACTTCGGCCACCGCCGGATTCCTCACCTGAACCGCCCAGACCTGTACAAATCAAGCTCATACCCATACAAATCCGTACCCAAACCCGTACAAATCAAATCCCTTCATCTCCGCCTCCAACCCGAATCATCCTGCAAATCAAATAGAGAGCAGAGGGGGAGAATGAGACTAGAGAGAGCAGAGGCGATTTGTGATAGAGAGAGGAGTGACTCACTACTTCTCTGCCCAACTTGCGTACCCAGCCAGCCAACCACCGCCAAGAAATCCAAAATCGCCACCATGGCGACCACCGCTGCCGCAGCCACCAACAGCCAAAGCTACGACCGCAACAAAGAAGTCAAACAATTCGACGATTCCAAGCTTGGAGTCAAAGGCCTCCTAGTGAGAGAGAGAGAGAGAGAGATGAGAAAATGAAGAAGAAATAGGAAAATGACCTATTAATACGCCTGTAATTACGGAAATTCGGGTACCCGAAATTACAAGAATGAATCCCGTTCTATACCCGAAAATAAGAGTACTTCGTACCCGAACCTAAATTTTCGATACCCAAAATATCCTATCCAAAATTGAGAAAAATTGAATCGGAAAATTCAGAATTCGGGTTATTCGGAAATCTGACCACCCCTTACCTCTAATGTGATTGAAATAATTTATAGGCAGAGATTTTAGACAAATGGGCGTTAAGTATTTATGTCCTATTTAATTTGAGAGGATACGGCGCTTTAAGTTGGGCTAGAAGTGGGCCCATAACTTCTCTTACAAAGCTCAGGCCCATGTCCACATTTTAATTTAGTTTTTCTTAATACCAATTCAAAAATTGAGAAAATTATGCTGGGATAGTTATTATTTCTCAGTGTCTGACAAGTTTTGAACATGATTAATTTTTTTTCACAAAAATGGAAAATAAATATGAGATGAACCGATAACAAATAAATAAACGTATAATTTACTTATTATTTCCAATAAAAATATAATATAATTTTATTATTAATAAAAAATCCGAGTCCTTATATTAGATAATATCTTTTGAGTTAATCCAAAATAGAATAATTATAAAATAATATTAATAATAAATTGATAATTGTCTTTTACAATTTTAATAATAGTACATTTATGCATATAATTTTGAATTTATTTTTATATAATGTTTCATTTTGAATTTTCTCTGTCATAAAAACAAAGTTCATGTCTATGTATGTACTTCATAGGGTAAAATTAAAAAGAATAGATTAGTTTTAAAATATTTCCACGGATAGAAATTAAAACAAAGGAAAGTTTTTTTTGTAATGTAGCAAACGCTAGTAATTTGCCATGTCAAGGAGGGACACAAATGTTTAGTCAAAATATCTAACGGTGTTGGCGTTCGTATAATAATAGACTAGCCCGTACCCAACCAATCTCCACCGACATATCAGAAAAATACAATAAATTTGGTGAAAAATAAAATAAAAAAGAAATTTTGGAAGGGGTTGCAAATTTAAAACGTGTTTTTTTCAAGTGTTGGTATATGCTCTTTCTTTTTAGTTTGACTATTAAAAAATAAAGTGTTCATAACAAGGAAATTATTTTATACATAAAAATCGAATTTGTAATTTTATTTAAAGGAAAGAGAATATACTTATTGGTTGTCCCTCACTTTTTGAGTTATTATTATGTTATAGAGAAATTTTTACGATGTCCCTCTATGGTTTCCAGACTCTACGATACTCAAATGTTACTCCCTCCGTCCCACAAAGGATGACGTTTTAGCTTTTGCTTTTACTGTTTCGGCACGTATCTTAAAACGGCCGGCAGACGACCTATTTGAGACAATTTTGCCCCTAATTTTTTCTGGGAAGTATGTTAAGGATTAACGTACGTTCAAAAAAAAAATCGGATTTTTTTGGGATCAAATAGTGCCTCATCCGGTCTCCTCGATATGCGTTCCCTACTGAATATTGGGATGCGAGGAAGTCATCCTTTGTGGGACGGAGGGAGTATTAATTTCTATCTAGGAGCAGGAGAGGCGAAACTCATCAAGGGAGAAAAAGAAAAATATTTTTAATTTTTTAAATTAAGGTAAAAATATGTATTTTCATATAGCTTATGAACTAAAGTTAATTACATTTAATCCGATCGAACATAACTGTCGTAGCTCACGCTTAAAAAGTCAACTTGTAATAAAATAAGTATGAAAAATAGTAAAAATATTTAATAAATCTTAATTAAACCCATAAAAGATAATTTTAATTAAATGAAGCAGCAAGAAAAGTATTCTCATTTCATTTCATGTATATAGAAATACACCATTTCAAGTAATTTCTAGACTTCAAAAATTACTTGAAACTTCAATACACACGACCAATTCAGCGTAATAAAATCTCGAAAACTTAAATTATAATATAATTTTTGTAATTATAACAAAAAAAAACCACCTTATAGGCTTATACTAACGAAATATAAAATATATATTATTGCAACAACCTTTCTTTAATCTTTAAAATATATTTTAACAATCATTAAACATATATCCCATTTTAGAGGAGGGCTAGTCGGCGGATGTCGATAGGGTAAGCGTCCGATGGAGACTGTGCACTGTAAGATCTCCTTCCAACAATTACGTTTGCTTTCTCAGTGGGGTGAAATGCATCCCAAAATATATGTTGGTCTCTATTTGTACATAGAGTTTGAAAGGGTAGGCATGTAATTTGCCCATTGTTCCTCCCCACGCCACAACACCCAGTATTCGTCACGGTAAACCCTAATACGTAGCAAATAAGAACAAGTTTAATGGTTTGTAACTCAGTAATATGTAGCAAATTCTAAAAATTGTGATAATTAATTAGGGATTTTACCAAATGCTGCTGGTCGGTTTAAGAAATCTTGGAAAATTCCATAGGCATTGATGTAGATGAATTTGGCATCGGGTGTATTTCCATTGAATTGGTCAACTAGAGATCTGAGCATGCTATTAAAAATCTGATTAGCAGAATTAATTCTCTGCACACAAGTTACAAGCCTTTTACACCTTCCAGCTGTAACATATTCCACACCCTCCAGACTCACTAGCCAAGAACACAATACTCAAACGATTTTTTACCAAATTCTCGATCCTTAACAAAGTGAGTTTTCTACCACCCACAATTCTTCCCTTCTTTTAATTTTTATTTTTCTCTGTTTTTTCATATGATGCGTGTTCAATATGCTTGACCATCTTAGTTGTTTATGGTTGCTCTTCTGCTGTCTTGATTCCTAAGGCCGCATTGATCACATCTCTGTTTGTGGAACGTTTTATTGTTTTGGTAGATCATACTTGTTCACTTTGCTGCAAACCGCTTTCTTTTCTATTTTCTTTATCTGGGTTTTCTCTTGTTATATGTTGCTAATTGAACTTTGTGGTTCTGCTAATCTGTCCTCGTTGAAGATGAAGAGTGCCTCTAAGGATACCAATTTCCAGGCACTGAAGACTTATGGAAGAGACCTTGTTGAAGATGCTGGAAAGCTGGATCGTGTCATTGGAACAGATGAAGCAATTGCAAGAGTCCTTGTAATTTTATTACGGAAAACAAAGAGCAATCCTGTATTAATTGGGGAGCCAGGAGTTGGTAAGACCGTTGTGGTGGAAGGATTGGGTCAATGGATTGTCTGCGGAGATGTGCCCAGTAAACTTGCGGATGTGAGGCTTATTGCATTGGACATGGCGGCGCTAGTTGCTGGAACAAGGTATAGAGGGGATTTCGAGGAACGGTTGAAATCAGTGTTGAAGGAAGTACAAGAGGTTGAAGGAAAGGTCATACTATTCATTGATGAAATTCATCAAGTTTTAGCTGTTGGTCGAACAGAGGAAGGGTCTATGGATGCGGCAAATCTCTTGAAGCCCATGCTTGCAAGAGGGCAGCTCAGGTGCATCGGTGCCATGACTCTTGAAGAGTACAGAAAGTATGTGGAGAAAGATGTTGCCTTTGAGAGGTGGTTCCAACAAGTCTACATGGCAGAACCTAGTGTTCCAGACACTATCAGCATTCTCCGCGGTCTAAAAGAGTCGTATAAAGGTCACCATGGTTTAAGAATTGAGGACAAAGCTCTTGTAGTTGCTGCGAAATTGTCTAGCCGATACATCACTGGTATGTTTTGTCAAATTATGTTGGAAATCTATTGTTCAAATGTAGATATCCTGTATATGATTTTTAGATCCTTTAATAAAAGCATTTGTGATTGTTCTTGTTCTATAATTTCTGGTGCGATTGCATGTGCTGTTCTTGTATGTTGTCTCAGGCCGTCATTTGCCCGATAAAGCAATTTATTTGGTTGATGAAGCTTGTGCGTATGTGAGGCTACAACTGGACAGTCAACCTGGAGAAATTTCTAGGAGGAGGATAGAACTAGAACTTGAGCTGCATGCGCTTGAGAACGAAAAAGACAAAGCCAGCAAAGCACGGCTTGGTCAAGTAAGTGATTCTAAAAATCCTCTTTCCGGTTGACCTTTGTTAGCTAACAATCTTTTATGGATTTCAGGTTGTTAAAGAACTCGACGACTTGAGAGACAAGCTGCAGTCCTTGATGATGAAGTACAAGAAGGAGAAAGAGAGGGTTGATGAGATCCGGCTGCTGCAGCAGAAGCGAGAGGAGATGCTTCAAGAAGCAGAAAGAAGATACGATGCAGCTGGAGTTGCTGATTTGAAGTAAGGAGAATTGGAAGAAACCGAAGCACGCATTGCAAATCTTGAAGAAATCAAGGATGAGAACCATATGCTGACGGAAACAGTTGGACCAGACCATATTGCAGTGGTTGTAAGTCGTTGGACTGGCATCCCTGTGACAAGGCTTGGCCAAAATGATAAAGAGAGGCTACTTGGGCTTGGAGAGAGGCTACATGAGAGAGTAGTGGGACAAGACCAAGCTGTTAGTGTTGTTGCTAATGCGGTGCTCAGGTCATTGACCATCTTAGTTGTTTATGGTTGCTCTTCTATTTTCTTGATTCCTAAGGCCGCATTAATCACATCTTCTCTGTTTGTGGAACGTTTTATTGTTTTGGTAGATCATACTTGTTCACTTTGCTGCAAACCGCTTTCTTTTCTATTTCTTTATCTGGGTTTTCTCTTGTTATATGCTGCTAATTGAACTTTGTGGTTCTGCTAATCTGTCCTCGTTGAAGATGAAGAGTGCCTCTAAGGATACCAATTTCCAGGCACTGAAGACTTATGGAAGAGACCTTGTTGAAGATGCTGGAAAGCTGGATCGTGTCATTGGAAGAGATGAAGCAATTACAAAAGTCCTTGCAATTTTATTGCGGAAAACAAAGAGCAATCCTGTATTAATTGGGGAGCCAAGAGTTGGTAAGACCGTTGTGGTGGAAGGATTGGCTCAATGGATTGTCTGCGGAGATGTGCCCAGTAAACTTGCGGATGTGAGGCTTATTGCATTGGACATGGCGGCGCTAGTTGCTGGAACAAGGTATAGAGGGGATTTCGAGGAACGGTTGAAATCAGTGTTGAAGGAAGTACAAGAGGTTGAAGGAAAGGTCATACTATTCATTGATGAAATTCATCAAGTTTTAGCTGCTGGTCGAACAGATAAGGGGTCTATGGATGCGGCAAATCTCTTGAAGCCCATGCTTGCAAGAGGGCAGCTCAGGTGCATCGGTGCCACGACTCTTGAAGAGTACAGAAAGTATGTGGAGAAAGATGCTGCCTTTGAGAGGCGGTTCCAACAAGTCTACATGGCAGAACCTAGTGTTCCAGACACTATTAGCATTCTCCGCGGTCTAAAAGAGTCGTATGAAGGTCACCATGGTTTAAGAATTGAGGACAAAGCTCTTGTAGTTGCTGCGAAATTGTCTAGCTGATACATCACTGGTATGTTTTGTCAAATTATGTTGGAAATCTATTGTTGAAATGTAGATATCCTGTATATGATTTTTAGATCCTTTAATTAAAGCATTTGTGATTGTTCTTGTTCTATAATTTATGGTGCGATTGCATGTGTTGTTCTTGTATGTTGTCTCAGGCCGTCATTTGCCCGATAAAGCAATTGATTTGGTTGATAAAGCTTGTGCATATGTGAGGCTACAACTGGACAGTCAACCTGGAGAAATTTCTAGGAGGAGGATACAACTAGAACTTGAGCTGCATGCGCTTGAGAACGAAAAAGACAAAGCCAGCAAAGCACTGCTTGGTCAAGTAAGTGATTCTAAAAATCCTCTTTCCGGTTGACCTTTGTTAGCTAACAATCTTTTATGGATTTCAGGTTGTTAAAGAACTCGACGACTTGAGAGACAAGCTGCAGTCCTTGATGATGAAGTTGCTGCAGCAGAAGCGAGAGGAGATGCTTCAAGAAGCAGAAAGAAGATACGATGCAGCTGGAGTTGCTGATTTGAAGTACGGAGAATTGGAAGAAACCGAAGCACGCATTGCAAATCTTGAAGAAATCAAGGATGAGAACCATATGTTGACGGAAACAGTTGGACCAGACCATATTGCAGTGGTTGTAAGTCGTTGGACTGGCATCCCTGTGACAAGGCTTGGCCAAAATGATAAAGAGAGGCTACTTGGGCTTGGAGAGAGGCTACATGAGAGAGTAGCGGGACAAGACCAAGCTGTTAGTGTTGTTGCTAATGCGGTGCTCAGGTCATTGACCATCTTAGTTGTTTATGGTTGCTCTTCTATTTTCTTGATTCCTAAGGCTGCATTAATCACATCTTCTCTGTTTGTGGAACGTTTTATTGTTTGGGTAGATCATACTTGTTCACTTTGCTGCAAACCGCTTTCTTTTCTATTTCTTTATCCGGGTTTTCTGTTGTTATATGCTGCTAATTGAACTTTGTGGTTCTGCTAATCTGTCCTCGTTGAAGATGAAGAGTGCCTCTAAGGATACCAATTTCCAGGCACTGAAGACTTATGGAAGAGACCTTGTTGAAGATGCTGGAAAGCTGGATCGTGTTATTGGAAGAGATGAAGCAATTACAAGAGTCCTTGCAATTTTATTGCGGAAAACAAAGAGCAATCCTGTATTAATTGGGGAGCCAAGAGTTGGTAAGACCGCTGTGGTGGAAGGATTGGCTCAATGGATTGTCTGCGGAGATGTGCCCAGTAAACTTGCGGATGTGAGGCTTATTGCATTGGACATGGCGGCGTTAGTTGCTGGAACAAGGTATAGAGGGGATTTCGAGGAACGGTTGAAATCAGTGTTGAAGGAAGTACAAGAGGTTGAAGGAAAGGTCATACTATTCATTGATGAAATTCATCAAGTTTTAGCTGCTGGTCGAACAGAGGAGGGGTCTATGGATGCGGCAAATCTCTTGAAGCCCATGCTTGCAAGAGGGCAGCTCAGGTGCATCGGTGCCACGACTCTTGAAGAGTACAGAAAGTATGTGGAGAAAGATGCTGCCTTTGAGAGGCGGTTACAACAAGTCTACATGGCTGAACCTAGTGTTCCAGACACTAGTAGCATTCTCCGCGGTCTAAAAGAGTCGTATGAAGGTCACCATGGTTTAAGAATTGAGGACAAAGCTCTTGTAGTTGTTGCGAAATTGTCTAGTCGATACATCACAGGTATGTTTTGTCAAATTATGTTGGAAATCTATTGTTCAAATGTAGATATTCTGTATATAATTTTTAGATCCTTTTAATAAAAGCATTTGTGATTGTTCTTGTTCTATAATTTATGGTGCGATTGCATATGCTGTTCTTGTATGTTGTCTCAGGCCGTCATTTGCCCGATAAAGCAATTGATTTGGTTGATGAAGCTTGTGCATATGTGAGGCTACAACTGGACAGTCAACCTGGAGAAATTTCTAGGAGGAGGATACAACTAGAACTTGAGCTGCATGCGCTTGAGAACGAAAAAGACAAAGCCAGCAAAGCACTGCTTGGTCAAGTAAGTGATTCTAAAAATCCTCTTTCCGGTTGACCTTTGTTAGCTAACAATCTTTTATGGATTTCAGGTTGTTAAAGAACTCGACGACTTGAGAGACAAGCTGCAGTCCTTGATGATGAAGTACAAGAAGGAGAAAGAGAGGGTTGATGAGATCCGGCTGCTGCAGCAGAAGCGAGAGGAGATGCTTCAAGAAGCAGAAAGAAGATACGATGCAGCTGGAGTTGCTGATTTGAAGTACGGAGAATTGGAAGAAACCGAAGCACGCATTGCAAATCTTGAAGAAATCAAGGATGAGAACCATATGTTGACGGAAACAGTTGGACCAGACCATATTGCAGTGGTTGTAAGTCGTTGGACTGGCATCCCTGTGACAAGGCTTGGCCAAAATGATAAAGAGAGGCTACTTGGGCTTGGAGAGAGGCTACATGAGAGAGTAGCGGGACAAGACCAAGCTGTTAGTGTTGTTGCTAATGCGGTGCTCAGGTCATTGACCATCTTAGTTGTTTATGGTTGCTCTTCTATTTTCTTGATTCCTAAGGCTGCATTAATCACATCTTCTCTGTTTGTGGAACGTTTTATTGTTTGGGTAGATCATACTTGTTCACTTTGCTGCAAACCGCTTTCTTTTCTATTTCTTTATCCGGGTTTTCTGTTGTTATATGCTGCTAATTGAACTTTGTGGTTCTGCTAATCTGTCCTCGTTGAAGATGAAGAGTGCCTCTAAGGATACCAATTTCCAGGCACTGAAGACTTATGGAAGAGACCTTGTTGAAGATGCTGGAAAGCTGGATCGTGTTATTGGAAGAGATGAAGCAATTACAAGAGTCCTTGCAATTTTATTGCGGAAAACAAAGAGCAATCCTGTATTAATTGGGGAGCCAAGAGTTGGTAAGACCGCTGTGGTGGAAGGATTGGCTCAATGGATTGTCTGCGGAGATGTGCCCAGTAAACTTGCGGATGTGAGGCTTATTGCATTGGACATGGCGGCGTTAGTTGCTGGAACAAGGTATAGAGGGGATTTCGAGGAACGGTTGAAATCAGTGTTGAAGGAAGTACAAGAGGTTGAAGGAAAGGTCATACTATTCATTGATGAAATTCATCAAGTTTTAGCTGCTGGTCGAACAGAGGAGGGGTCTATGGATGCGGCAAATCTCTTGAAGCCCATGCTTGCAAGAGGGCAGCTCAGGTGCATCGGTGCCACGACTCTTGAAGAGTACAGAAAGTATGTGGAGAAAGATGCTGCCTTTGAGAGGCGGTTACAACAAGTCTACATGGCTGAACCTAGTGTTCCAGACACTAGTAGCATTCTCCGCGGTCTAAAAGAGTCGTATGAAGGTCACCATGGTTTAAGAATTGAGGACAAAGCTCTTGTAGTTGCTGCGAAATTGTCTAGCCGATACATCACAGGTATGTTTTGTCAAATTATGTTGGAAATCTATTGTTCAAATGTAGATATCCTGTATATGATTTTTAGATCCTTTAATAAAAGCATTTGTGATTGTTCTTGTTCTATAATTTATGGTGCGATTGCATGTGTTGTTCGTGTATGTTGTCTCAGGCCGTCATTTGCCCGATAAAGCAATTGATTTGGTTGATGAAGCTTGTGCATATGTGAGGCTACAACTGGACAGTCAACCTGGAGAAATTGCTAGGAGGAGGATACAACTAGAACTTGAGCTGCATGCGCTTGAGAACGAAAAAGACAAAGCCAGCAAAGCACGGCTTGGTCAAGTAAGTGATTCTAAAAATCCTCTTTCCGGTTGACCTTTGTTAGCTAACAATCTTTTATGGATTTCAGGTTGTTAAAGAACTCGACGACTTGAGAGAAAAGCTGCAGTCCTTGATGATGAAGTACAAGAAGGAGAAAGAGAGGGTTGATGAGATCCGGCTGCTGCAGCAGAAGCGAGAGGAGATGCTTCAAGAAGCAGAAAGAAGATACGATGCAGCTGGAGTTGCTGATTTGAAGTACGGAGAATTGGAAGAAACCGAAGCACGCATTGCAAATCTTGAAGAAATCAAGGATGAGAACCATATGTTGACGGAAACTGTTGGACCAGACCATATTGCAGAGGTTGTAAGTCGTTGGACTGGCATCCCTGTGACAAGGCTTGGCCAAAATGATAAAGAGAGGCTACTTGGGCTTGGAGAGAGGCTACATGAGAGAGTAGTGGGATTTGAGAGAGTAGTGGGACAAGACCAAGCTGTTAGTGTTGTTGCTAATGCGGTGCTCAGGTCAAGGGCTGGGATAGTTAATATTTGAACATGATTAGTTCTTTTCACAAAAATGGAAAGGAAATATGAGATGAACGAATAACAAATAAATAAACGTATAATTTACTTATTATTTCCAATAAAAATATAATATAATTTTATTATTAATAAAAAGATTGAGTCTTTATATTGGATAATATCTTTTGAATTAATCCAAAATAAAATAATTATAAAATAATATTAATAATAAAAATTGTAAAAGACAATTATCAATTTGTCATAAAAACAAAGTTCATGTCTATGTATGTACTTCATAGGGTAAAATGTAAAAAGAATAGCTTAGTTTTAAAAAAAAATTAAAACAAAGGAAAGTTTTTTTTGTAATGTTGGAAACGCTAGTAATTTGCCATGTCAAGGAGGGACACAAATGTTTAGTCAAAATATCTAACGGTGTTGGCGTTCGTATAATAATAGACTAGCCCGTACCCAACCAATCTCCACCGACATATCAGAAAAATACAATAATTTTGGTGAAAAATAAAATAAAGAGAAATTTTGGAAGGGGTTGCAAATTTAAAACGTGTTTTTTTCAAGTGTTGGTATATGCTCTTTCTTTTTAGTTTAACTATCGATTACGTATTAAAAAATAAAGTGTTCATAACAAATAAATTATTCTATACGTAAAAATTGAACTTGTAATTTTATTTAAAGGAAAGAGAATATATCTATTGTCCCTGACTCTTTGAGTTATTGTTATGTTATAGAGAAATTTTTACAATGTCCGAAACCAGACTCGACGATACTCAAACGTTATTAATTTCTAGATCTAGAAGCAGCAGAGGTGACACTCATCGACGGAAAAAAAAAGTATTTTTAATTTTTTAAATTAAGGTAAAAATATGTATTTTCATATAGCTTATGAACTAAAGTTTATTACATTTAATCAGACCGAACATTAATCCATTGAATTCAGATTCAATGATCGATCGGCTCATGATAACCATGTTCTTTAAGTGTCGTAGCTCTCGCTTAAAAAGTCAACTTGTAATAAAATAAGTATGAAAAATAGAAAAAATATTTAATAAATCTTAATTAAACCCTATAAAAGATAATTTTAATTAAATGAAGCAACAAGAAAAGTATTCTTATTTCATTTCATGTGTATAGAAGTACACCATTTCAAGTAATTTCTAGACTTCAAATATTACTTGAAACTTCAATACACGACCAATTCAGCGTAACAAAATCTCGAAAACTTGAATTATAGGATAATTTTTCTAATTATAACAAAAAAAAACACCTTATACTAACAAAATATAAAAGATATTATTGCAACAACCTTTCTTTAATCTTTAAAAGATATTTTAACAATCATTAAACATATATCCCATTTTAGAGGAGGGCTAGTCGGCGGATGTCGATAGGGTAAGCGTCCGATGGAGACTGTGCACTGTAAGATCTCCTTCCAACAATTACGTTTGCTTTCTCAGTTGGGTGAAATGCATCCCAAAATACATGTTGGTCCCTATTTGCACATGGAGTTTGAAAGGGTAGGCATGTAATTTGCCCATTGTTCCTCCCCACACCACAACACCCAGCATTCGTCACGGTAAACCCTAATACGTAGCAAACAAGAACAAGTTTAATCAGTGTGTAACTCAGTAATACGTAGCAAATTCTAAAAATTGTGATAATTAATTAGGGGTTTTACCAAATGCTGCTGGTCGGTTTAAGAAATCTTGGAAAATTCCATAGGCATTGATGTAGATGAATTTGGCATCAGGTGTATTTCCATTGAATTGGTCAACAAGAGATCTGAGCTTGCTGTTAAAAATCTGATTAGCAGAATTAATTCTCTGCACACACGTTCTTCCATCTGGGCTGTTCTGGGCCAACTCACTTGGGCTGCACCCAATCTGGCCCACTCCATTCAAGACAAACTTCCTTGCCCCATTGTTGTACAAAACCTGGCCCAACAATAATTACAAAAAATCTTAGTTGTCAAAAATCTAATTGGATTAAAAATATAAATTAATTTTAAAAAAAAGTACTGACCTTTAATTGCTGAGTGTACTGTTGGATAAGAACGCTGGCGTATTGATCAGGTGTGAATTGACGGCTGGAGGAGTAATATTGGGGCATGAAATAATTATTGAGATAATCATTGCTGCCTAATCCAATGGAGAAAATGCATTTACTTAAATAATTTGCAGCTGTGTTCTCATCTCCTAAAAGGTTCACCACTTGACGAACTGTGCTTTGGTAATTTCTTACTTGTCCGCTGAAACTAATTCGAGCACCCTAAACTCAAAAAAGAGTTAAATAAGTTTCGAGTTCGAATATAAAGAATATATAAAATAAATCATATTGAAAGAGTTGTTCGTTCAGTCCTGATAGTGCTCGAACAGTCGTGTTTTTATTATATCCGTAAAGCCAGGATTATACTTAATTATTGAAGATGACATAATTAGTGTTAACAAGTAATTAATTAGTGAAAGTTAATTACCAGTTGCTGGCCAGTTTCATCTCTAATTCCAGCGGCTGCGGATGCAAAGTTTACTCCTCTAAGAATGTCTCTACCCCTTGCGGTCGAATATGGAGAAATGAAATCTCTGAAACCCAAAAGTTGAGCTGCAAAGAAGAAAAGAATGTTAGAAAAAAAAATATTATTATTAAGACAAAACCACCTAAAACATTTAATTCAAAATGTTTTTTTTTGCTTAATTATTAGTAATAAATTAATAGTCAATAAATGATAAAATGAATTTACTTTCTGACGTGACCAAATACCCTAATAATTCTGTGTATTATTTTTTAATTTCTGGTTTGCACTTAAAACGGAAAAAATAAAATAAAAACCATGTATAGTACTTACAAACGACATCAACGGTTGTTAAGCCATTAGAGAACCTTCCAGTAGGTCCGCGAGGAAAATCGATACCGTAAGGCATATAATTAGCTTTTGCTAGCGACTGGAGCTGATTATTATTCCCGTTATCGACCAACGAGTCGCCGAAAATGAAGTAGCAAGGAGCTTGTTGTGCATTCGCCCCGCAAAGCAAGATGAACACCAAGAAAACCACAGAAATCACATTATAGCTACGCTCCATATTGATGAAAAATGTATGTAAACTAAAGAGAGAATTGGGTTTTTTTTGGGTGTGTTTGATCTGATGAGTTATAAAATGTTAGGTTTTGAAGTGTATATATATACAAGTTAAGGGACATGAAGAAGTGGGTCTATATGGGTTTTTGGGTTTTACAGTTGGGGGAGTTAGATAGATAGCATTAATTTTACGCGTAGCTACATTTTTTTAGTCAATCTGGGCTCTTGGTTTATTTCTTTCTGGGGAAAGATATGGATTCAATACAATTGCTAGCTAAGCTAGGAGTGGAATTGTTCAAACTTCATATGGAGAGTGCGTTTGTCGGTAGCCAATTTAATTTTCGGTCTTGCAATCCTTTTCTTTTGTTTATCATTGACATTTTGTAGGTCTCTCAATCCTCATCATTGAGCTTTTATGACTGAATTAGACGACACGATATTAGCAGAACCGGGTATTGCATATATGAAGCAGAATATGAGTTCGATTTATGATGACGTCAAGAATGTAATTTTAAGACTTTAAGTCTATTTTATAATAAGAAAAAAAATGTATAAATATATCTTTCATTTATAATTTACTTTCGTCCTCGTATAAAATATCCATAAAAAAATGGGTTTAGTTGACAATAGATAAATAAGTCAAGCGTGGGTAAACAATGCAAAAACTGCTTGAACTGCAATCGAAGAATTCAACTCAGAAATTAATGCCATCCACTTGGTCCTAATCGAAAATCTTCTTTTTTTAAAGGGGTCACGAGAGGCCTCACACATAAACCTATCTATACATTTATCTGCGGATGTGGTCCTACTCCTATTAGTGTTAGCAAGCTAGAACCATTCATATTCGTAATCGTTGCAGAATTCGCACATCTAATTAGTGATTAAGGTAATCATCACAATAGATAATTATTTTATAAATGCATAATATTATACATCAAGTTATTTTCATTGTTTAAAAATATCAAATCACTTATATTAACTAATTATTTGCGCTATTATTTAAGTCTCATCTTGCTATAGTAAATTACAGAACAAACTAGGATCATTAATTGAGGAAGCTAGCTAGCTAGCTAGCGATAAGAAAATCTTCACCTCTTGAAAGTGATATAAAGTTAGTTTACACAGGGATAAATATGTAATTTACTCTTTATTTTATTTTACTTGAACTTTAAATTTTAGTTAAAAATAAATAAATATTTACTCCTCCACCATAACCAACGTTTAGTGTCCACCATTTATATACATAAGTAACATAACAATGATTTGAGAATCAAGATAAAAAGGAATATCGGAAATTAACCTCAAAATATTCGAAATATAAATTCAAATTTTCATAATAATGCGTCAAACCGCCCAATTTATATACATTTTTTATAAAAAAAAAATTACCAAAGTGGCGTACTTTTGGTCTAAACAGCATCATTTTGGCGCATTAACTTTTAAAAAAAAATTTAAATTTTTTTTTAAAAAAAACAAAACAACATAAAACATAACAAATCTTCTCCTTCTCGACATTTCGTATGCCCTAAATGGCTAAAACAAAAACCTGAAGCAATTCACCAGTGCGGTCACTCATCCCGTCTTCGATTCAGCCTCACCAATTCATTCTCGTCGTCGCCGACTAACCCTCACGACCTCGCTAACTTGTTCTCGTTGTCGCCTCATCTCGAATAACTCAACCATGATCTCACTTATGACACTAGTTGTTATATATATTTTAATTAAAAATATGTCTAAAGTTGTATGTATATTACTCCCTCCGGTCCGAAATAAACGTCATTTTGCTACTGAGCACGTGGATTAAGGCAATGATTGGTGGGAAGAAAACGAGGCATTTTTTGACCATACTACCCCCAACCTCCCATGCTATTTACAACAAAACCATGGCTTAATTCTGACATTTGTTGGCTTGAAGTCGGGCTTGGCAAGTTGGGCCAAGTATTACAAACGGCTGGGCTGGGGTTGGTTGGAAAAGCGTACGAGTGGTATGAAGGAAGGTAAGCCGTCGGCTCCAAATTTCCAATCTCCCCCCATTTTCTATCTTCCCCAAATTCCCAAATGCTTGAAAGTTTAAACCATTCCCACACAAAATAGGAACGAAATTTGGGCACAATTTTAATTGCCCGCCATTTTGAAAGCAATTTATGTTATTTTTTCAATGTGTTAAAAGATGAAATTGTCTAGGCCTAGACAGACAAATATTTATCAACACAACATGTCCACAATTCCATATATAGTTGCTTAGGGAGATGGAAGATGGAGATTCAGCTTGGCTAATGCAATTCCATATATAGTGGCTTCTGTTTTACATTTTTATTTCTCATGTTCTTTTTAAGTTTTTATTTATTGATAATATAGTACTTTTTATATTTTTATTTCGTATCATTTTTTTTATTCTATTTTATTTCACATTTTGGTATTTTCTGTTCGAATTTTTATCAATTTTGAGTAAAATTTCTCGTCCCGATTAGCTCGAACCGAATAAATAAATAGAAAACTCTAATTTATCATTGTGCCATTATTAATTAATTTGGTATAAGTTACTGTTCACCTTCTTCCTCCTCTGCCTCCGTTCACCTTCTTCCTCCTCTCCTCCACACAAACCCAACCAAATCATCCTACCACCAATCCTCTGCCTCAATTAAATCCAATTCCAAGTCCCCTCCCAAATTAATTCCAATTCCAATTCCAATTCCAATTCCAACCCCCTGCAATCAATTAAATTCATCCAAACCACCATAAAAAATCACCCCAGCCGCACCAGATCCACCCAAACCAAACAGGCACCTAAACCAAAATTGAAAAAGAAAGGGGGAAAATGAAAATTGAAAAAGGAAAAGGTTTCGTTCCCCCCCAAATTTTCAGATTCAAACACAGAAAGAGGGAATCGAGGAAGGCAGTCGAAGCCGAAGCCGAAGTCGAAACCGTCGTCACCAGCGCAGGCAGCCAGGGGCACCCTCGTCTTCTCCAGCCTCGGGATCGCAGAACGACATTTGTTTCCGGACAAGCTTCCTGTGCTAGAACGCTCATTGTAACGAGCCAGAGGGAGTATGTTTTTGATAAACCAACCGATTCTACCTGTTTAATCCGGTTGAATCAATAAATCAGTAACTCATGAGCTGAGCGATTCGTGTCCGAATGGTTATGAAACACGATTCGATTCAATTGAAAATCAGTGCATTATGAGCTTAGCGATTCGCTTACCGATTCAATTCTGATAACTTTTATATTAGTACCTCTAAAACATGATTTTGATTATCCCTTTAATGAACACCAAACATGGTCATGTCACATTAAAGTTAATTGCTAAGGCTCTGTTTGGCAGTCCAGTTTAGTGGGGAAATGGTCAGTGAGGAAATGTTCAGTGGGAAAACAACATCTGGAAAATGGAAGGTGCTGTTTGGTAAAATTGTAAAAATTCAGTGGGAAAACGATATCTGGGAAATGGAGGGTGCTGTTTGGTAGTCCAGTTTTCCAAAACTATGATTTGGATGTAAAATGACCATAAATGGCATAATTCATTTTAAGTGTTTGAATTTTTTTTATTTTTTTATCTTTATATATATTTTTAATCAATTTATTTATAATCTAACATCTAATAAAATTGATCTATATATCATAAATAAGACATTGTGCCGAAATAAATTGAGAGTGATTTTACGGATGGATGTCGAAATAAATTGATGGGTTTTGTTGGAATGGATGTAGGGAAGGTGTGGTCAAAATTTGAGAGGATTCGGAGAAAATTTGGGGGAGATTCGAAGAAGAAAATCGATTTTGGAGGTGAAAGGGTCGGGTTGGAGGAGAGAGAAATTTCTGAAAAAAGTGAAGAAGAAGAAGGAAATCACGATTTTATATAGGGGAAATAGTTTTTACCACCCCTGAACTATCGTCAAAAATCAAAAACCTCCCCTGAACTTCATTTTTTAAAATTCACCCCCCTAGACTATTGTTTTCGGGCAAAAAGCCCCTTCTGTCCATAATTAAATCAATTTTTTTGTGAATTCTTGGAATTTTTTACAATGTTTCTTGATTTTTAGGTTAATTACATTTTTTCGTGAATTTTTAGATTTTTTACAATTTTGTTGGAGGAGAGAAAAATCTTTGGCGTGATCACGGTAAGGCTTGGCGTGATCACGCTAAGGGCTTGGCGTGATCACGTCAAGGAAAAAGTGCCTAGCGTGAATCACATTGGCAACTTAAACCCATTTTCAAAAAATTAATAAAAATAGGAAAAATGGATCTAGAATTACTTATCTTGAAATAGAGATTTTATTGGAGTAGTTTTTAATTTATTTTGTTGGTTATATAACGTAAAAAAATTAAAATGAAATGAAAAAGAAAAAAAAAAGGAGAGAGAGAAGGCCAAATGGAGTTTCATTTCCGGAATGGAGCAAACCCTCACCCCCTACTTTTCTCATTTCCCCACCCAAAAACCCACTTTTTCATTTCGGGAATGGTGTTTAACAAACACCAAAATTTCATTTTGGGTTGGCAAATGTTGGGTTGGGTACCCAACCCCAAACCCCAAACAGCCACTAAATCAAGTTATACAAAATATCCAAAAAAATTATATAAATCATAAAGAAGTCGGAAAGTATGCACATCTTAATTAATGAAATGAAATGTACGCGCCGGACAATTAATAGCAGTAGGTCGGCAAATTTAATGCTTTGCGATTTGAAGTCAAACCGAGTAACATGGGTCTTCCTCTTCGTCTTTCTCGATCCACCTCGAGCAAAAAAAAAATCCCGATAGGTGAGAATGAGAATGAGATTCAAATTGGAGCTTAAATTTCTATCAATAACTAATTAACCCACAAAATTGCACTGAAATGAATTGGCCTTGTGTACAAGCTGTCATTGACTGCTTATTTATTGTTATAATTATTATTTTTTTATGCCACGAAATTCTCAATTAAAATCCTACATAAATAAAGTTGCGTTCGATCATGCACCATCTGGATATTGCTCGTGTCCACTCCTAAAAAATATCTGATGGGGGTTTCATAGCTTGTGATTTGTCACATTTTCAACTTTCAATCTTAATTGATGGGGCTAATTTCGTTTAGTGATAGCCAATTTTAAGTACACATATCACTTATATGAGTATGGAGCCTTTGGAAATGATGCAAGGATAATACGAAAGACGGTTCTTGATCGATAACGATGAAAAACAGAGTATATAACTGAGATTTAGTTTTTTTTCTCCATTCTAAACTCGAATATGAGATTAAATTAAAAATGAAAAATTCTATCATTCAAGCACAACCGATTTCACCACCTGCCACATGCCCTATTGAAGACTTGTGGCTATGTGAAGATGATCTCAAATCAGTGTATCTCATTTTCAAAACAATAACATACCAAATATGCACATGGAGCTTCTCAACAACTTTGGAAGAGGAATAGTGTTCCCACACTTTGCTTCACAACCTAGGTTTGAATAAATGACCTTTTAAATATAAGCTCAAGCAAGACTAGATTCATATTCAAGAATAGAGATGTGATGCCACGTCCTTAATGATTTGGACCAAACCCTGCAAGTCACCACTTCCTACTTCTAGGCAATCCCTCAACAAATCATCCTCACTCACCTCTCTTTGCACCGTCTCCACAACTTCCTTCAGAACACCCTGCCACACCCAAACAAAACCCAATTCAATTTCATTATTCATAAATCAAATTAAAACAAATAATGATAATGATAATTATTTAAAATCATTTACTTATGCTTTTAATAATGGAAAAAAAAGGATAGAAATCTCCGTACCGAGTGGCTAAATACTTTGACGAGCCTGCGTAAAACTGACGTGGCAACTCTAAGGGCATTACGGTAATTATGCGCCACCCACGTCGTCCTTTCAATTTCCGACCCGGCCCGACCTAAATCGCTTAGAAACCCTAATAGCTGGTTGAGCTCCGAAAGGACGTCGCCAACGTCTCTGTAGCTGAAATCCCTCCACGAGTAGTTCTTGATATAGTCCCAACCGACCGACCACGCCATCGGCCATAGCCCTCGTTCGAGGCTCTGGGCGATGAGCTTCGCGCGGTTGGCGCCGGCGATGTCGCCGCGCGCTGCGCGCAGGTTGGACACACGCGAGAACAGAGAGTGGGCGAGTGAGATGAAGGTTTTGTACTGAGAGTATGAGACAGGGAAGGAGAAGGCGGCGGCGGTGGAGAAGTGGAAGAGGAAGATGAGAAGCGAAGAGACTGCGGGTTTAATCCCAATCATCTGATCTTTGTTTGATTAATCAGACGGTGGAGGATTTTTTGGGGGTTTGGATTTGTTTTGACGTTCGGAGAGAGAAGGAAGAAGAACTCGAGTTTATTTAGAAAATCCATTGGTTGGGCCATTGAATGACAATAAATTGGGCCTACACTTAACATAATTGGGCCTTCTAGATAAAAGGAAAATAATTTTTTAAATACATATAAATCTACCTTTTTAAAGGTATTCATAAACCTTGAAATTAAAAATAAGTAATTAAGAAAGAATTAGGGGTAATTAGGATTAGGATATCAATTTATTAAAAACATGTATTGTTAGGTGAGTGAAGTTGGTAGGGTAAGAAAACTCATCCACCATTGTAAATATATTTAGATTCGTGTTAACATATACATAAATATATCATAGAAATGCAATTTTTGTTTAGTTGAGATTTAAGATTCCCGGAAAAGTAATATTATTGTGTTTGTTTTATACTTGAAAATCCTAAAATAAAGTAAAAAAAATAATTACTTTATCATTTTCTATATTTGTGTTTTTGTTATCTTATTAGCGGTTTAATTAATCTTTTCTATATATACTTTATCAAGAACTTTGTCTCTATTTAGTTGTTTATTTTTTAACAATTAAAATATCAAATAAGTTTTCAAATTCTTCATTATTGCAAGGGGTTAGTTGATGGGTGAATTAAGAATTTTAGTTTTATGAACCTTTTGTATCCAACCTTCAGAATATATATTTTTATCAAAGTTTAAAAAAATTAAAAATAATCTGCAATTTAATAAATGTATTATAATTTTTTTTTTTAAAAAATTTACCAAAATTTTAAAGAAGGGAAATTTTAGAAAAAAATTTAAAATTTTAAAAATCTAAAACTAAAAAAATAACATATATAAAAAAAATGTAAAAAGATTAATAAAAAAATGGAAACTAAAAGTAAGAGAGAAGAGAACAAGTTTTTTTTCCCCTCTTTCTTAGAATAATACTAATAAGAGGAGACAAATATGTAATTTAAATAAAAAATTAGTTTCCTTACATCAAGGAATCATTCTCCCCACTCCTTACCTAAAGAATCACTTTCCTCTATTTTTTGGAAAGTCAAGGGATCAATGAAAGTTGGATTCTAGGAGAGAATGATTCATTGTTCGCAACCAAACGCAATAAAACTTGAAATCTCAATTTCTCGAGTCACTTTATTCCCTGATTCCTGCAACCAAACGCACCCTAGATGATTTAGTTACTTTAAATTTTGTATATTTTCCTTTAAATACTGTAAAGGTTATTGATTTTTTACATCTTATAAATAGAGTAGAATTGAGACATTACTCTAATAATGACAAGAGCAACATATTAGTTTTGAGACAGAAAGAAAGAAAGAGTTTTTCAGGAGAAAAAAGGTGGGGCGCAGAAGCTTGATTCCTGATCTTCAATCTCTCAATATTTCAGAGTAATTCACTTTCTTGATTATGAATGATTAATTGTGAAATGTTTTACTCATTTGTTTTGATATGCTGTCATTTTGATATATGATTTTAATTTAATTAGCGGGTTTCACTTTGTAAAAGATTTTGTTGGCATTACAACAAAATATTTTTCTTATTGATATAATATATTGGAACGATTACTCGTATCTTTAAGATAGTTAAAAATATATTAATTCTTATATTTCATATACCAAAAATGTTATCTTTCTGTTTTTTAATGTGTCGCAAAATCTAAAATAATCCATATACATTTAGCAAAAATAATAATAATAATAAGTGATGACAATATATATATATATAAAGAAGAAAAAAAAAAATAGTGTCACTGTATATAAGTAGTGTTTTATTTGCTCAGGGATTGACGAAGAATGTAATGTGGTGCAGCCTATGAGCTGCATGCACACACAAAAATACCGTCTTTCTATTCCATTCTCTGGCAAACACATTGATTGCTTCCATTTTATTCTCTCGTTTTCTCTTACTTTTGGGTTTTTTTTGGTTTGATGATAAATCTATTTCCTTTTTTTAATTTTACTCGATCACCATCGCCTACATATCTGTCGATTCTTTTTTCTCTGTTTTCTTTTCACTGCCCACAATCGCCTAAAATATAGCTTTGCCAACTTGCTTTCTTTCGTCTCGCCTCTGTATTAGCGTTGTTGAGTAGTGACTCTTGTAAATTTGGGCAGTGATGAATGGCAAACCATCAGATGATAACCGCATTTTGCATAGTAATCTGGTAATTACATATAGAAACGGGTTTCCTTTTTGGGCTTTATGTTTTATTGCTCCTTTCTTATGTCAAATCGCAAAAAGATTGTTTCTTTGTTCGTGTTCTTGTGTGTTTTGTTCAGTTTTTAGTCGTATGTGGTTCTGGCACGTGTTAATGCGTATGGGTTTCCAATTTTGAATCTTTTTGTATGCATTAGATATATAAAGTCTGAATCTTTTTGTATATATTTGAGTCTGTTGCCTTCCCTTTTATTCCAATTGATAAAACACAATGAGTGATCATTCTTGTCTGCTTAAGTGTTAGTATATGCTATTCTTCTTTCATTCTTTCTTTCTCTCTTTCTTTCTTCATTTTAATCGTTTCTTTGAACCACTTTTACGAGAGTTGTGATGAAACAATGCCTAGAATGAATTCTTAGGTCCCAAGTGTTGATTCTTGTTTAGAACTTGGTGGCATTACTTGCGATACTGTAAAGGTATTGTAACAATGGCAGTGGTTAAGTTTAAGCATCTTCTTGCTTTTGTATTCTCTTTCTTTGCAAAGACTTGGCAAGTTTGCTATGTTTTCTTGTTAGTTGTGTAGTGACCAGTAGGCATGAAACTGATTGAGAAGTTGAAATTTGCAGGTTTTGCAGCCTACGAACCACATGCCAGGCAACTTGTATAACTGTGATCCTTCTACACCCAGAAGTAGGCTAGAGAGGCTTCTTAGAGAAAGAGAGCTTCGGAAATTCAACAAGCTATTGAATCCTACTGAAGAGGGAGATGATAGTCCAAGAGAAATGGATATCCTTGGCAGTGATTCATTTTCTGCTGAGACTGAAAGTTTGATTTCACTTAAGGAAGAACAGTTTCTAGGAAGTGATGGTTGTGAGCGGCAGCCTCCCAAACAACGCCTATTGGTGGTTGCCAATAGACTACCAGTCTCTGCAACTAGGCGGGGTGAGGATTCGTGGCATCTTGAGATAAGTGTAGGAGGATTGGTCAGTGCGCTTTTGGGTAAGAATTTCTAGTAATCTTTTATCATGATATCCTTCAATTCTTGTTACATCACTCATGTCATTTCACCTCATTCCTGTTCTTGGTTGTTCCCTTCAGTGCATCTGTTTGAGATTTAGTTCCCTAGACAAGGGTATTTAAAATTTTAAAGTCTTTCTATCTTCTTGAAGGTGTGAAAGAGTTTGATGCCAGATGGATTGGTTGGGCTGGTGTGAATGTTCCTGATGAAGTTGGACAGAAAGCACTAACTAAATCTTTGGCTGAAAAGGTTCCAAAATCTTTGTAATATCTTGAAGTTCCTAGTACTCATTTGACTATGATTTAACACCACATCTCAATGCTACTTCTTTCCCTCCCTTCTCCATTCGTTTGTGCAATTTTCTTTCTAACCTTGCTTGATTGACTTGCAGAGGTGCATCCCAGTTTTTCTTGATGAAGATATTGTGCATCAATATTACAATGGTTATTGTAATAACATCCTGTGGCCTCTTTTCCATTATCTTCCGCTTCCCCAAGAAGACCGCCTTGCAACTACCCGTAGTTTTCAATCTCAATTTGATGCATACAAGAAGGCAAACCAGATGTTTGCTGATGTAGTGAACAAACATTATGAGGAGGGTGATGTTGTTTGGTGCCATGATTACCATCTAATGTTTCTTCCCAAATGTCTGAAAGAATATAACAGCAAGATGAAGGTTGGCTGGTTTCTCCACACACCTTTTCCTTCTTCTGAAATTCACAGAATGCTGCCATCTCGTTCAGAGCTATTGAGAGCTGTTCTTGCTGCTGATTTAGTCGGGTAAGTTGTTTCTACTGCTGCATGGATTCGGAGTTGAACTATATGCACCATCATGCTGCATACGTTGTGGCATATTATTTTTTATACCTAAAATGTAGTCCAAAATTATGTTTCAAATTTCTGGATTCTTTACCTTCAGGTTCCACACATATGATTATGCTAGGCATTTTGTTAGTGCTTGTACCCGCATCCTTGGGGTTGAGGGTACACCTGAAGGAGTAGAAGATCAGGGAAAACTGACTCATGTAGCTGCGGTTAGTGTTACTTGGTCATTTCCTGTTCTTTGGATTCCTTGCCACAGAACTTGTTTCAATTCATTTTCTCAGGGGTACACAGTTCTCAGGATACTAACATTTGTCTGTTGGCATTGAAACTACAGTTTCCTATAGGGATAGATTCTGATCGGTTCATTCGAGCACTTGAGCTTCCTCAAGTCCAGGAGCACATAATAGAGCTAAAAGAAAGATTTGCTGGCAGAAAGGTTTGAGCTTCTTTCTCTGCATAAGAGGATATCTGTTAAAACTCTTTGATTTTAATTGAAATGCATCTAAAGCTTTGTTCTGGTATTCTGTTGAAGTTTCAAGAGGTAGATTTTCTTTTTATCTGAGGCTGGTGCTTGAGCTTATTTTCCTATGTAATTAGCTTGAATGCTTTTGCTTCATATTTTTTTAAGCCCTCTTGTTTTGAAATTACAGTGACTACTGTTACAGGATAACAAATATTTGTTTGTATTACTTACTGTTCATGCTGATTTATGGCAGGTAATGTTAGGCGTTGATCGTCTTGATATGATCAAAGGAATTCCCCAGAAAATTTTGGCATTTGAGGAGTTCCTAGAGGAAAATCCAGAGTGGCGGGATAAAGTAGTTTTGCTGCAAATTGCGGTGCCAACTAGGACAGATGTTCCTGAATGTATGTTGGATTCTAAAAATTTACTTGATCATTTGAGATTCTCTTATTAATATAACTACCATGCTATCATCCTTCTGTTTGAAGTAACCATGTTCTAAATGCTTACATTGTTGGCTTCCCTCAATATTGTTTTTGTTTCAAACTTCTATATCTAGTTGACTTATCTAATATCAGCTTATTTTCTTGCATTTAAGATCAAAAACTTACATGCCAGGTGCATGAAATTGTCGGACGTATTAATGGAAGATTTGGAACTCTGACTGCAGTTCCAATACATCACCTGGTAAGTCTTTTACTTACTAACCTCTGTAGCTATTCCTAGAGTCATATCATAAAAGAATCCTTGCTTCTATGATATCGTAGAGTACACTTGACTCTCTTGGTGCCAATGAAAGGGTTCAAAATGTACATTCTCTCGCTAAGCATGGTTACCTCTATTTTATACCAAATATGAGTAGATGCAAAGGTCAACAGAACCTTTTCATATCTTCTCTCGAAAATATGCTCAATATTCACACTCTTTATTTCTAAATCCAAATTTCAATTTCATGGTAAGACAATTCATGAAGGAGAAGCATTTCTTTATGTCAAAGACTGTTAAGAAAAATGGAGACCAAAAGTTAAAATCAGGACAAATAATCATAATGTTTGTATAATTTGAAGATACCTAAATCATTTTTTTATCTTTACAGGATCGATCTCTTGACTTTCATGCACTATGCGCACTCTATGCTATTACCGGTACTTGCTTACATCCAATACACAGTTCTTTATGATTTTTTTATTAGGAATGATAATATGGATCCTCAAATGTTTGTGAAAACTTCTTGAACAACTGTTGTTTCTTTATCCAGATGTCGCACTTGTTACATCGTTAAGGGATGGAATGAACCTAGTCAGCTATGAGTTTGTTGCTTGCCAAGCTTCCAAGAAAGGGGTTCTCATTCTGAGTGAGGTAGTCAAAACCCTCTGGTATAGTTGAGATAGTTTTATTGCTTAAGTAAGGGTTACTATGTGGACCGTTGAGCATATAGAATTTATTATCCAGAAGGTGTTCCTTTGATCTTTTTGATGTTGTGCGCCTAGCCAATTGACTTGGGCAGAGGGTTGATATAAGCAATACAAAATGCTATTTTAGAGTGTTTGGAATCATTCACCAGAAAAGTATTTCTGAATAGGTCAACGCACAGCTTAAAACACATTGCTAACACAGGGTTTAGGGGTGTCAAAATCCTTTTACAGGATACAAACTCATCATTGTTTGACCTACATCCATGCATACAGCTTGGCATTGTCCTTCCTGCTTTTCACCGTAAAACACATGCACTCAGAAAGGATTTTTTTTCAGCAGCAATTCAACTTCATTTTTATTTTACTTGGCCATGATTACCTTGTCTGAGTTCTGAATAGATCTTTCTTCCATTTCTAGTTTGCAGGAGCGGCACAATCCCTTGGTGCTGGGGCTCTCTTGGTAAACCCATGGAATATTGCTGAAGTTGCGTCTTCAATTAGCTATGCTTTGAATATGCCAGCTGAAGAGCGAGAGAAGAGGCATCACCACAACTTTATGCATGTCACAACTCACACATCGCAAGAGTGGGCTGCAACCTTTGTCAGGTGTTTATTGGCTCAGTTTAAGTAGCCTATAGTTTAATTAATCCACCCTGCTACAGAATTTCTTAAAGACGGCACTCCAGTCTTCAGAAGATATATATCTTTAAAGATGGTGTTATTTGTTTTGTTTGTCTGTTTTCTGTTTGTCGCGATGCAGTCTTGTTTTCTGCATTTGACATTAAAGTTGTACTGTGACAGTTTTTGGAGAACTATAGACAAAAATAGGCATTCACATGCATTTATTGATGGTTAATTGCTTTTTTCCTTCAGCAGAAAGAGGTGTTTCTGTGCACTACTTATCTGTTCTTGTTCTTTCAGATTTTATCCTAATTACTTTTTTCTTGTCGTTTTTAGTGAACTCAATGATACCATTGTTGAAGCACAACTAAGGACAAGACAAGTTTTGCCTCTACTTCCGATGAAAGTTGCAGTTGATCGATATCTCCAATCCAAAAATCGTTTAATCATATTGGTATCGTTCATTTCGTTTTTCAGCATTTCTAAAATAGATGTCATTTTACCCCTCATGAGATCATTTTCATAGATCCTTTTTCCTTCGAACTTTCTGATTAAGAACTGTGTACTTTAGGTGTGTTAAGTTGGTTCAACTCAAGTTCTTCTGTATAAGTCTGCATGCCCCAGTTAACTACAGAGACTTATCTCCTTTTCTTTATGTACCTAAGTTTTTGTCTGAACTGATATGATATCAATCTGCGTTTTGCACACCCTTTTGACATACTTATATTTTGATCAACTGTAGAATGTATCAAACTCATTCCTCTTCACTGATGTTCTTGTAACTTCTTTCAGGAATGAGTTTTCCACACTGATCATTCATTTTTGTTTCTCTATTACAGGGATTCAATTCAACTTTAACTGAACCAGCAAATCTCCTTGATAGAAGTGGTGGTCAAATTAGAGAGATGGAACCTAAATTGCATCCCGAATTAAAGGAACCCTTAAAGAAGCTTTGTTCTGATGAAAATACATCTATTGTTGTCCTTAGTGGAAGTGATAGAACTGTCCTGGATGATGTACTCTCATTTATCCAGTTACCTCTTCTTCTTCTTCTTTTTTGCCTCTTGTATGATATCCTCACGGGTTCTACTTATCCCTTGGCAGAACTTTGGAGAATACAGGATATGGTTGGCAGCAGAAAATGGGATGTTTTTGCGTCTTACATCGCAGGAGTGGATGACCACAATGCCAGAGAATCTGAATATGGACTGGGTTGACAGTGTAAAGGTTAGTATCATATAGCAAAATAGTTAGTATCATCCATCTATCATCCTCTGACTCTAAAACTCTGCTAATCTTGATTTCAGCACGTTTTCGAGTATTTTACAGAAAGAACACCTCGATCCCATTTTGAGGTTCGGGAGACCTCACTTGTTTGGAATTACAAGTATGCAGGTACTTGTGTAACTATCCCCTTACATTTAAACTCAAGAGATAAAAATGATGGTGTGTGGTTCAGTTAGGCCTAAGATTAAGATGTTACCAAGAAAATATAGAGCTGTGGTGTGCGTGTGTAAGTGGACCATTATTGAACATTTACTGCATAGATGTGTTTGTCTACCATAGTTTATTCAGTCATTTTGTTTAATTGAACATGGAATATTTAGATGTTGAGTTTGGAAGGCTTCAAGCAAGGGATATGTTACAGCATCTTTGGACTGGTCCAATCTCAAATGCTGCTGTTGATGTTGTCCACGGTAGCCGATCGGTTGAGGTCCGAGCAGTTGGTGTGACAAAAGTAAGTTTATGACTAGCCACCAGAATCACATATCTTAAGTGCGATTTGTAAGAATGCATGTTTTCCTTCCCATTTTATTTATTTTCTTTGTTGTTCGTACTGACATGCAGGGTGCAGCAATTGATCGGATTTTAGGAGAAATAGTTCACAAGAAAGCTATGAAGGCACCCATCGATTTTGTCCTCTGTGCTGGACATTTTCTACCAAAGGTATTAACTTTCCAGAAGATTTTCAGTTCTCTGGAAATGTTCTTTCTTTTTTGCTGAAACCTTCATCAGAGATGATCGTATTTGAACGGTTGGAACTTGCATATAAGAAAGCTCGCGTATGATCCATTTCAGGATGAAGACATCTATACCTTCTTCGAACCGGAGCTTCCGGTTGAATCATCATTTTCCTCAAAATCCAGGATACACGATCCTGCTAGGAGATCTGTTCCAAAGGTTCCATGCAGTAAAGGCCAGTCCAAAATTCAGCTGAAGAAACAACGCTCCTTGTCAACTCTAGAAAGGCAAAATCTTGGAAGTAATATCTGGCGGCCTATAGGTGATCAGATGAAACTACATGAGGGTTCTTCTGTTCTTGATCTCAAGGGTGAGAATTACTTTTCTTGTGCGGTTTCTCGGAAGAGATCACATGCTCGATATCTCCTTCCATCATCTGATGATGTTGTGACACTGTTAAGGGCTCTGGCAGATCTTTCCAGTGCTGTTCCATGACAGGTTCCCCCTGATTCTTCTGATTTGCGGCACTCAATACCTGAGAAGAGTATGATGTAGAACTTAGAGAATTTTGACTCTGTGGCAATTGAAAACATGTTTTCCGTGTCACATTTTAGCTTCTTTTTATCACATTTCTACCGGCGAACTAGTTTCTTCAACACAGTCAATGCCAAAAACATGTTTTCTATGTCACATTTGGCCCAGGTCCTAGGTTTAGCTGACAAGTGCTTAGAGTTTTTTATTATAGATCATAGATATAGCAACAAAGAAGATCATATGCTACTCTTGATATAGCAATTTCAAAGAGAAGTGAACAATTCAATTTCCAGATGTGCAATTTGTTATAGTTTCTTACTGCATTTCAGAATATTGTTGTTCATACAGGACAAGATCTAATGGTCAAATCTCTACTATTACTTTAGATAAATTGGCTTTTTGAAAATGGAAAAAGGTTAGGCTTGTTTTCCCTTCATTTTTTCTATTTTCAAGTTATTTTAACTGTTTTCTATGTTCCCCGAGTCGGCACACTAAGCGGTAAAGTTCGTTTAGCGAATTATCTCACACATGAAGATTGAACTTTGCAGCTTCAACGAATAGAATATAGACCTTAATTCTATAAAATCTACAGATTATTATACCATAACATTGCCGATAAGTGATCCGTATGAGTTTTTCAATATTCCAAATCTCATCCCTTAAGCAAAAAGTTGCTTATTTCTAAAAGCGCTTTGCCCCTTAATGAGCCGACTCGGTTAGAATAATATATCAAACACGGGCCGACTAGCATGTCAATGTGTATAAACGAAGAGATGGTCAAAATCAAAAGTGGGAGATAAATAGAACAACGAAATAGTGGAGCAGACAAACAAGAAGTTTGACAGTTTGAAAATGACTGCACGAAGACCTTCCTTTTTGTCTTTGCGTCTTGGAATTGTAATGCACCAAAAAGATTCTGCTCAAACACAGACAAGATTTCATGTCGATGAAGTAAGTTTTGAGCTCAAGCACAGGAACTCAAAGACAAATTAAACTGGATATCATGGCATTCATCGAAGTGGCAACTTGCTTTCATAGATAAATGGACCATTCTTCTTGCGTATATAGCAAAAAAGTTAATTAACGTTGAATTTTATGGATCTTATGTGATAGTTGAAGGAGCCTGCAGTGTGACTTAACTTGAATTTCTAGACAAATCAGATTAGCGCAGTGAAAACGCAGTATAGGTCATAGACATCTCTCACATCACAATTGTTTTTTCACAATTTTGTGCACGCTTAGGATTTAGTGGTCCTTTTACTATATTGTGGCCTATAACCATATTGGACTTTAGAGCAATAGAATTTAGAGCCATTGGCTTTCCCATTCCCCATATCTTTCATGCAAATCAATTCTTTCCCATGCCTACAAGCACCTAATCTAAGGGAAAACCTCCCATGAAGCTAGGCAATATGCATTCACCAATGAATATTTTAAGAACCGCACATAAAATTATTATTATTATCATCATTCTCTAAAATCTTTTTTTTAATCACTAGAAGGGTCAACGATAGTGACCAAGGTTTGATTTGTAAGACTAGGGTTTTGAAATTTGAATCTTGCTAGGACCATAATATTGCGTTAACATGATTAGTCCCATCAAAATTGTTTCAACCAATCATAATGTATCTGGGGGAAAATTCTCTCGTGCTAACACAAATAAGCTAATAACTAACTTATGAAAAAAAAATTAGCCGAACATAAACTATTAGGTGCACTCGATGCACAACTATTATGGTTCATTTATTTTACGTAACTAGTGAAGATATATTATTTTATTTTAAATCAATACAAACTGCGTATACACTAAAATTATTTTCAGCCGATAATCCCATAAAATATTGTTTCAACCAATCATAGAGACAAGTAAATGATGCGGTTAGGTTAGGGATGTCAATTCCGTTCGCGGATGTGGATATCCGCCCAATACCCGCAATTATGGGTGGGTATTATTCACACATTGCGGGTATGGATAAACCCGCACCCACGTAGTGCGGATATGGATGTGGGTATGGATAGTGCTTACCCACTCCAATACCCGCACCAAATACCTGCAATATACATATAATTAAAATATCAGCTATTTCTTTTAATTAAATCAATATAATTTATAATTAACATTGCAAAGACAGGTTAAACTAGGGGTGTCAATTTCATCGATTCTGTTTACCCCTTCCTTCCGTCCCTGTTTAATCCGGAATCAAATTTTAACTTTTGGTTCCATTTATTAAACAAATTGGGACGATTTCATACCGCTTAAAAATATACTGGGACAACCCGAGGATAAACAAAATAGTTTCTATGACATATATGGCATGAGGCAGACCATAAATATGCAAAATAGATGTACACGGCAGTGAAGCTAATTAACCCGGAAAAACTGTAAATTTTGAAGAATTAAATTAACTTCGTTGATTTAAATAAGTCCAACAATACTCAAAGAACATATATAAAGATCCTACACACTAAGATTAAAGCTTCTGCTAGGTTTTTTCATATATATATATATTTTGATTGTTCTTCTTAGTTTGTTTTATTTTTTATTCTGATTTAATTTTATTTTTTAATTTTATTTTACAATTCAATCTTTTAATTGTTAACTTAGATAATTAAATTTGATTAGTAGTTTGATAATTAATACGATTCTCGTGAGAACTAAATTGTTTACGGAAGCAAACATAAAAATATTTAACCTGATTTTTTTCAAAAAATTTTTTTTTTGCTTAAACGGGCTAAATAAGACTAATTAAGTTCCGTCTAGTTGAGAAGGCCCAGGACTGGATTTATCCAAGTGGCCTATTTATAATTAAGTGGGTCGAAGCAGACCTGTCTCGGTTTTCAATGGGACAAAGAGAGTTCCAAACTAGTCCTGTGGACCTATTTTGTTACCTCTAAGGTAAACACAATTTAAATAATTTTCTAATACGGGGCTTAATTTAATTATTTTTTCTACAAATATAAAGGTTGAAATAGTAGTTTAGCCTTATAATAAAGTTTTCACATCAAGAATATGCATTCATCGTATTATGATTGTAGATTAGATATATCATCAAATTATTTAAAAAAAATATCTATGATATGATTTTAACGAATCGGAATTTCTTACCCGTAAAAACCACATTTGTAAAAATACAAACCAAATAAAAAACATGTCCACATGGGCATTCTAATGAAAATAGGGATGTTAAATTGCAAGCCGGAGCTGCTAATTTTTTTATTAAATTGTATTTTCTTATAAAAAAATTGTTGTTGTTGGATTATAATGGATTATCATGTTGGATTAGTGTATCATATTATTGTATGGTATTGTTATTAAATTAGATTGATTTTTTATATTAATTTAATTAAAATTTGAAATTCAACCAAATTTGCGGGTATTCGCGGGTATAATTACTCTTCTCTTACCCGTTCCATATGGATGCGGGTGCGGTAATGGATTATCCGTAAATTTGCAGGTGCTGGTATGGATAATATTTACCCGTTCCATACCCGCCCAATTGCCATCCCGAAGTTAAGTGCATCTTAAGAAAGAAGAATTCAACGTGAGAGTTAGGATATCTTCTCATAGAAAATGCATGATTTACTTTGGCATTTGACCTTACCATTTCCCATTTTTAGGAAAAGTATCACTAAATTATAGTCATTGCTAGTTTTCGAGATATTACCCTCATGTGGAAATGATTTTTTTAAGCCATCTTTTATATATATGGAAATTATTGTATGGTTACAAAAGAAAATAAATGGAAAAAATAATTAAATATATCATGAAATAAAAAGTTAGGAGCATTATTTCCCTTAATTAATAATTTAATTGGGATTGAATATTTGAAGCTCTCCTAGCTAGTTGCTCCAATAATGATTGTACAAAAAGACAAAAAAATAATGAACCTCATTCCAATTTGGGTCTCTCAATCGGTCAAGCAGCCAGCTTAGCAACCACAAAAAAAAATGGGTCAAGCAGTCTCAATTAAGTTTAAGATACTCACTTGTTCTTCAATTTATCGCTCGATTAGGGTTTTTTTTGGGTGCTTTTCCACTAATTAGTGAAATTTTATTAGAAAATATAGTAGTATTGTAGATAATTATGAAAACAAATAATAGAGAAAATTGTATATATAAATCACAATACATATTTTAGAGTTCTGTTAAAGATTTATCGCAAACTGTTTTTTATTTTTTGGGTATTTCATTCCCGCGAACTATTTCGGTGTAACTGATTTTGTGTTTTGTTTTTAAAAATAATAATAATAGTAAAAAGTTATCACGATTTTATGGACTTAATTGTTCTAAAAAGAGAAGGAGGACACTTTAAGCATTAGGGTATGGAGGAAAAAAAGGCCCTACACGATCTCCGTTAAGGAGGGGAGAAATAATAATAAGTAAAATGCTCCTAACAATGAAAAGTGTACTTAAGACTTTTAACTAATAGTTTCGTGTTCGAGTATAGTCGAATTATAAAAAAATGGCTCTCTGGAATAGTTTTTAATTACGTTTAAGATATATGGATAAGCATGCTGATAGCTAGTCTAGATTAAGGGGGTCTAATATCAATACTTCAATCTTGTAAATAAAAGAATATTAATACTAATAATAAAAAAGATAAAAGATATAGAGATGATCAGTTTGTTAGTATAGATGAAATCATCACCAGATTCCTTTTTCATAAGATAATATTAGAATGCGTATACTCTTAGAAGAATATAAAGTCCCGTTTTCAATCAACAACTTGTTCTTTCTTTTTCTTTTCCAGAAAATAAGATTCTTATTAATCTCTTATTTTTCATATAAATACCTGCCCACCCCGCTCCTCAGATTGCACACCTCCGCAACACTACTTAGCCATGAAGAACACTGCAATGTTCTTCTCTCTTTTCTCCTCCCTCTCTTGGCCTCATGCCAAGAAGAAAGGTTAGATATATTCCATTTCTTGATTTCTTATTTCTTTCTATCGATCAATCGTGTTGAAACTGAGAATTTCCAGAGATAACTATATGATTGTTGACAGGTTCATATAGTGTATTTTGGAGCGCATAAAGGAGATAAATCCTTTAATGAGATTCAAGAAATTCACATCTCACATCTTTCCTCAGTCAAAGAATCTGGAGAAGAGGCCTGCTGCTACTCTTCTTTACAGCTACAAGCACAGCATCAATGGTTATGCTGCTTTGCTCACCCTAGATGAAGCCTCGAAGCTCTCCGGTACCCCTTTTTTCTCTCGATTCGGTATCTGGTAGCCACATTGCGTTATGACTAATTCGCTCTCGCGAAACTTAATGTAATGTTTTTTTGTTGGGGTGTAGAAATGGAGGAAGTGGTTTCGGTTATTCCAACAAATCCAGGAAAATATTCATTGCAAACAACAAGATCATGGAGTTTTCAGGATTGCAAGAGGAATTCAATCTCAATCACTTAAACAGTCATTTTGAAATGGGGGAGCAATTGCTGCTCAAAGCTCGATACGGCAAAAATATTATTGTTGGACTCATCGATAACGGTAACAGCTAATTAAATATGAACAAAATTATTGATATCTAGATTATTTCTAGTTCTTCTCTTTATCTTATTGATTCCTCTTTATCATTATTGTAGTTTAGCAACTTTTGTATGTATGTGTATTATATATTATACTAACATATCAATTAATAGTACATGATAGTGATTAATTCAGGTATATGATTGCATGTGACGAATTAATAATGTTTTTTTGGGGGGTATTTTTTAAAATTAATTTCAGGTGTGTGGCCAGAATCGAAGAGTTTTAGTGATGAAGGGATGGGGCCTATCCCAAAGTCATGGAAGGGGACTTGCGTGACTGGAACTGATTTTAACTCTTCCCACTGTAACAAGTAAGTAATCGTGCATCTACTGTTTTTAGAAGAAGATTAAATTTTGAATTCGAGTCTCTCCTTAGAATGTCTTTAATGAAAATAATTGCCTTATGAAAAGCAAAGCAATCTTGTTACCTAGTCCCGGTCAAATAATTAAGCAATTAGCAATTAAATCCTTGCTTTTATGTACAATTTTAGCAAGGGTCATTTGACTAATTAACTAAATTAATTAACTCACACATATGGCTTTATTAATAATTTTGAACAAACTTATAATTTTAGGAAAATCCTCCCAACATTATGATGTATCGGTATTAATACCCGAACCCGAAAGAATAATATTTTTTGATAGATTAATTTCATACTCGAAAAAGACAAAGAGGATATTTAAAACCTGACTATGCTGGCCCTTGAATCCTTGATGATGGTGCCAAAATGACCTAAGCAATCTTTTTTCCTGATCACATACTTCCTTAGGAACTTGGGAAAAAAAACCTTTTTCCCTAACTAAATGGATCTTGTTGGAATCTTTTGGAATATTGCGGACCATTATTTCTGTTGCAGCGTGACATAGGTTGTTCATTTTTTATTACTATCTTTATTCGAATAATATTACAAAGTATATACTAAATTTTTAATACAAACAAGTTAGCAAAATTGCTAGTTTTTTGCGGTTACTTTCGTAGTAGCATTCTTGGACTATGTCTTTTGAGTTGCTAGTGTTACAAAATTTTACTGAACTTCCCTTTGATGATGCAAACTAACCAACTTTTTCACATCTTGGTAGGAAAATCATTGGAGCTAGACACTATCTCAAGGGTTTTGAGAACTACTATGGCAAGCTAAACGAGACCGAGGACTACAAGTCCCCGCGCGACGTGGACGGACACGGGACCCACACAGCGTCCACCGCCGTCGGCAACCGCGTCCCAAACGCAGCTGCCTATGGCGGTTTCGCTAGCGGGACGGCCTCAGGCGGGGCGCCGCTGGCACACCTTGCAATATACAAGGCATGTTGGGCTATTCCTAACCAAGACAAGGCATCAGGCAACACATGTTTTGAGGAAGACATGCTTGCTGCCATCGATGATGCAATTGGTGATGGAGTTCATGTTTTGAGCATTTCTATAGGAACCAAAACACCATTTGCGTATGAGGACGACGGGATTGCTATTGGTTCATTCCATGCTGTCAAGAACAACATAGTTGTGGTCTGTGCAGCAGGGAATGCTGGCCCTGCTCCATCTACATTGTCGAATCCTGCTCCTTGGATCCTGACCGTTGGTGCTAGTACTGTTGATCGTGCATTTGTAGGACCTGTTTTGCTAGGAAATGGCAAGGAAATTAAGGTAAAAAGTTTTTTTATTAAAAATAATAATAATATCTTTTGACACAAGATGGCAATCGCCACCTATTATAAGCTCATTCAGCGGCTCATAAAGAGTCACACAATAGGTTGGGTGCCATCTATCTTGTGTCAAAAAATTGGGGTTCGGATGTACACATATTTGACACCCTTTTTGGTTGGTTTGAGTTTAGGGAGAAACTGTGACACCAGAGCAGCTAAACGAAATGCATCCATTAGTTCTTGCACAAGATGTTGTTGCTCCTGGTGTCCCTGCCAATGAGACAAGGTCCGTATTCCAATTCAATCCTGACATGTAGCTCGTTGGTCATTTAAAATACACCTTGGACTGGGGATTTTATCCCGTTCCAGTCCCAACACATTTATAATCTTTGGTGGCTGAAAAGGAAATTGTCAAATTTTGACTTTGTGAATGTTATAATTATGCAGCCAATGTCTACCTAACTCTCTTTCACCGGAAAAGGTTAAAGGGAAGATAGTTTTTTGCATGAGAGGGCTTGGAATGAGAGTTTTGAAAGGCATGGAGGTGAAAAGGGCTGGTGGTGCTGGTTTCATTCTAGGAAACACTCCTGAAATGGGGAATCAACTCTCAGCAGATGCTCACGTTCTTCCAGCAACTGGGGTTGGCGCTACAGGTGCGAAAGAGATCATTGATTACATCAAGTCTACCAAGAACCCGATGGCCACCATTGGAAAAGCAAGGACAGTTTTAGGGTTCAGACCAGCACCCACCATGGCTGCATTCAGTAGCAGAGGTCCAAATGCCATTGACCCTAATATTCTCAAGGTAAATTTTCCATCCTTTCCGTTGATTGAGCCCTAGTTTTCGAGTTCGAGTTCCCTAGTCGCATTCGTGTATATGCTAATAAACTTTTCAATCTTTGTTTTCAAAGCCTGACATCACAGCACCAGGAGTAAACATATTAGCAGCATGGAGTGGAGCATCATCCCCCACAAAAGTGCCCGGGGATACACGATCCGTGAAGTATAATCTCGATTCCGGAACTTCCATGGCTTGCCCTCATGTAGCTGCAGCAGCTGCATTACTCAAAGCTCTGCATCCCAAATGGAGCAGTGCTGCTATAAGATCTGCATTAATGACCTCAGGTAAAACCTAACACATCCTTATCAGCTACTACTTTAACCCCTAAAACATCTGATATTCACATTTTTTTATTCTATTATTGTTTCATATGCAGCCTGGATGAAAAACAACCTTGGTCTGCCAATTACAGACTCGACCGGAAACGTTTCGGATCCATTCCAGTTTGGATCTGGACACTTCAGGCCTGCACATGCAGCTGACCCTGGTCTGGTATATGATGCAACATATCAAGACTATGTTCACTACCTATGCAATTATGGATATAACCAATCTGACCCTGATGTCAAGTGTCCTAAAGTAACTTCTCCAACATACAATCTAAACTACCCTTCAGTAGCAATCCCTGCACTCAATGGAACAGTAACCATTAAAAGGACTGTCACAAATGTCGGTCCCAAGAAAAGTATCTACTTCTTCTCTGCAAAACCTCCATTGGGATTCTCTGTCAAGGCATCGCCGAGCATTCTGTCCTTCGACAAGGTCGGTCAGAAGAAGAGCTTCACTATAACAGTTAAGGCTACAGATGGTGAAACTGCAAAGTTGTACCAGAAAGGAGAGTATGCATTTGGGTGGTTTACTTGGACTGATAGTTATCATTATGTCAGAAGCCCCATGGCAGTCTCTCTAGCATAGGTTTTAAAAGTATTTTTGCTTTGATTTTTTAAGGTTTCTTGACCATTATTAGGTAATGAAAGAATAGGAAAGATAGGGACAACAGAAGAAACAAGATATATAAGGTTTAGTCATGTACTTGAATATCTCATCATTTTTAAGCAACAATGAATGAGCATTTAGCTCCTTAAATTACTCAATGTCAAGAATTCTAGATTTTGCAAACTAATTGTTGTTTTTGATCTTCTTCACATCGCTCTATTACACCTAAACCTGCTCCAAAAAGATCTAAACAAAATAATTAACATGTTTGCTTTTCCTTCTATGTTTGAACAACTATATATATCATCGATATTAACTAACAAGCCTGTTCCAGATAGATTTCGTATGTGGACACATTCAAATGATAAAAGTAAAACTGGACTCTCAATACTCTTAGACTTGCTCATAAAGAAACGAAAGAATACTCAAAGTACATCCAGAGCACTCACGTGTATAATCTGAACATAGTTTCTGCTGCCAATGATTAAAACGCCAGTGTACATCTCAAACTCAGATCGTCGGTGTATTAGATCATGTGGCCCCCTCGACTAAGTCATGCTTCAATTGGTGAAGTGGTCATTTCTTCATCCCATACATCTCTTCTCACTCTAACCCTCTCACCCTTAAAGTGAATATACTTCTCTTTACTCAAGTACTTTTTAAGAAGTAATATCCGCTTCTCTTCTTGACTCAACTTCTTGAAAGCACGCGCCACTCTCCAGACAGTATCTTCATCTGGTCTTACCCCCAACTCCTCCATGTCCGCAAACACCTGAGTTCAATGTTATACTATGCAGATTATAATTCACTTCTACATTTTCATAGATACAGAGGAAACAACGTCACAAAACGGCATAAAAGCATAGGTGAAAACATGAAGAGCATGGATTTACCACATACCTCTACTATCTTATCTAGCATGTCATGGTGATTATACAAGGAAATCATTCTTGAAAACAATCGCTTTGAAATAGAGCGTGTGTGCGTGTGCAAAATCATGTTCCATAATGACTCGGCTTCATCTACTCTGTCCTCCATATCAAATCCCAGAAGAAGGGTGTCATAAGTTGTCATTGTTGCTCCTTGGCCTTTGCTCAGCATCCACTTTGCCACCTGAATGCTACCCACGTCACTATCTAATTGAAATATTTAACATCGGGATATGGAAAACAGAAGTAGAGTAGCATTTAAACAAAAGCATGTGAATTTATCACTTAGTTCTTTTGAGTTAGTTCATAGTGGTATTCGGACGACATCTTTCTTAAATGTTGTTTCATTCTTGAATAAGGTTCCCTTGATCAAACCCATGCCTATCAATATCTAAACTAAAAGTCTCTGACAGATAACATGCCACTGTATGGACTTCCAATGGTGAATATTGTAACAGCTAACAGATACAGCTACATGCCATTTACTCTACAAAATACTCAACAAAACGGTTAGTCTAAGTTTTTGCATGTCATCAAGACAGATTTTTAAATAGTTCATACTTGAATAACACGACGCCATTGACTCCTCTTTCGCAATATTATTAAAGCTTTGGCCGCTGCAATCAGTGGAAACTCTGTCTCCCAAGCTACCCATTTATCTAAAGCTCCATAAACAGCCTCTTTCTCATTAGACTGTTCAGAAACCTGCCAGCAAACCACCAAGAATAAATGTTTACTTACAATTGCAAATAAGTATCAACTGCCATCTATGTATCCAACATCAGTCACAGACTGAAAAAACTTACAATTCTAACGAGATTCAATGCCTTTTGTCCAGAACCAGAGGAATCTCTTTTCTTCCACAGGTGATGCTCTTTCTTTCCTCCCTTCTTTACAATTTTCCTGCATTATATGGTAAGATTTCAAAACTTTGATAGATAAGATGAAAAATGCTTAACGAATTAAGATTCATGAGGCACAACTTGCATACTATAGTCATATGGAAATCACCTACTCTCATTTACTCTGGAATTAGGTTTTACTCGTCCACCTTGACCCAGCGAGCACTCGATGAAATGAATACTAGTTGACTGCATATGACAGGAGAATGATTTTCATGAGACAGACTTGCTAAAATAGCCCTGAATAAACTTAATTTTGTAAAATTGAATTTTCTATATTGCCTTTGACGCGTAGCTCGTAACCCTTATTGGCCTCATGAACAAGTAGATTTTGCAACTTGGAAAGACAAACCCCAGAATTCCATTCATGCTAATCTGGATAAAGAACAAACACCATATCAAATTCCCCAAACAATAACAAGGCCACTCAAAAACACCATTTTGATTAATAATTCAAGTAAGTTTCAAAGAAGCTAAGTTATCCTGAGGAACCAAAAAGAAAGCTTTGTTCTTCAGCTTTAAGCAAATTGAAAGCGACCGTCATACAGCAGAAATGGGTTACAACTTACAATAGAAATAGTGATGTCTGAAAATAGCAGAAACCAAAGAATTACAAAAATACACGTAAAGGGTATCCAAAATGAAGATGAAAAAAGTGAAAAGCATCCATAAAAGTTGAGTGCGTGCTATAAAACTGGAAAAAAAAGAAGGTAATGAAATTCATGAACAAGAAGGAAACTTTCTAGTTAAACGAACAAAACCCAACATCATTTGTTTGGTAACGGATGAGTGCATACCTCATACAATCGCAGTTTACAAAACCCAGTAGAGGGTTTTAGCTCTTGGAAAATGGGAAGACCAGAAGAAAAGAAAAGAAAAAAACAGAGGCAAATAAGAGGAGAGGATGAACGGACGGTGGGTACACTTCTCAATTGTGGTGGGCTGTAATGGGCTTTATTTGAGCTTTCATCTCTTGGACGACGAGGGATAAATTTGTTGGGCCTGGTAAGGATCTGGCAGACTAAAAAATAAAAAAATTGGACACTTTATGACCTTCGCTTCAGCGGTGCCGCTATTAGTGGCGGCTTGTCTGACTTCTCTCGTTTCCGACTGACTAGGAAATCTTCATCTACTACTTCGGGTTGTTGGATTTACTACGGCCTTGCAATTGGTGTTGAAGATAAGAAGTGCTAGTGGCTGGATTTCTTCCTCTGTGAACGGCGGCAACTTTTGTGGTGGCGTCACATGATTTTTCTCACATTTCTTAGAATGTCATCTAAATTCCAAAAGGATTAACTTCAATTTTACAACACAGATTGAAATTTTCTTAATCAAAATTACCACATCTTTAAGCAAAGAATCGCATCAATTATGTAAGAAATGAGTTGCCCTTATGAATAGATAGCTTCCAAATTAAAGTCTAATCAAGCTAGCTAATGTATCTCTGTTCCTATTGGGCAAAAAGGGGGGAAAATGAAAAAAAATACAGAAATAAACGACATAATCCTTGGTGGGTGCGTATAGACTCCAAAGTATTGAATTGTCTATATCCAAAAGATCATCATCATTGTTTCCCTATCATAATTATATTTGCCGTGCGCCCACATCAATTTTTGGATAAAACAATCATGAACCTATTCTTAGCTCTCTCTCATTCTATCGACCCATTCATCAACCTATCTTTAAGAACTCTCTTTGTTTACTAAAAATTAAAATATTTTTTAAACTAATTTAACGTAATTTACGTTTTGTTTTACGTTTATATTCTCACAAATCGATATTTGTAAGTTGTAATCAAATGTTAAGAGATTCGTTCATTTTTAATTTTATATAAAATTAAAAATTAACGAAGCTCAAATAAATGAATAAATTATGCATGTTAGATGAATCTTTTCGCTTTAATGAGCCGAATATTGCTAATTTTCTACTTAAAAATCTGACTATTTGTAATCGAAACCTGATTAAATAATAAAACAATAGGAATGCTGGCTGAAAACTAACAATGCCTTGACTCAAAGGACACACGAACTTGATAATTAATTTTACAGATTAATATGTAGACGACATGTCATTATCAAAAACACCAAGAGAAGCAAAAGCATTAAAAAAAAACTGTGTGCAGTCATTATCTTCCAAAAGAGAACATGTGTGTACGTCAAGTACCCAAATTAATTGGAAATACTTCCATAATGGACCACCATTCTTTTAGCTTTCTCCATGTTAGCTACATTAGACTAGACTAGACGACCTACCGTCCACATTTTTTTATTTTTTTTGGATCCTAACTAGCTATACAATATAGTTTTGCACTTAATTTTAATCTAATTTCTATACATGCCAAAAAAAATCAGAAAAATATTTAAAATAAAGAATTGGTTCCTTAACTTTAGAAGAAAATTAGGGGATGTTAGGAATTCTATAACTCTAGCCCAAAAATAACAAAAAACATAAAAAAAAACAATACATCATACACAAATAGTGCTATATATGAAACGGTATATAATTTGTCACGTATTACTCGAATTACTCTATAATTTTCTTATTAAATACTGATCTCGATAGAGTATTATCAGATTTGAAAAAAATAACTCTTATAATATCATTTTCTATAAATTCGCAAACACTGACTTTTTGAAACTTGAATTCTGCGTAGCGAGTGAAAATGATAATAATATCAAACAATTAATGATAACTTACACGACATCAATGAGAGCATGTGGCAGTCTCCAAACGGAGAATAATTGAGATTCTGTACTTTTGTCGTTTCCGTGACGTCATTATGGACACGCGTCAGAGAAACAGTGGCTTGTCGTATTGGGAAACTACGAGCCCCTGCTAGGTAGCGCTTAGAAGCGGATAGAAAGAATTTCTTGCGAATTTTTTACGAGGTGGTGGTGGGACCCTATTTACCCGCCCACGGAGCATGAGCCGCCGCATGCGGGCGCCGAGGTGGTGGCTTTACAGTTACGCGTCGTTTTTATGATCGTCTCCTCTCTAATCATTGGATCATTGGCCGCAAATTAATTGCCGAATCTTACAGCTTTCAATGGCTGCTTTTTTACTGCAACGCAAAGATCAGCTCCGCGCCGCTATGTATCTAGATGACCTCATCTCCTTCATTTCTAATCTAAAAATGTGTAAATTATCAGTAATTGTTTAGAGTTATCATCGAATCATATTCGAACATAATTAGCTACGGCTATGTGCTAAAGTCATAATGTGCGTCGGGTTTGTTAGGACTCAATACTTTCGGGTCAATTTTCTTTTTTAAAGTTTGTGTTTCTGGACCTGATTCAAACAAAATATCGTAAAATAGACATGATTTGGAAGAAATGAAAAAAAACAATAATTAAATTTGCACTTTTGTAGTATTTGTTTTTAATTTCTAAACAATGCATAAAATTAGTCCTTTTCTCACATTTTATGAGTATTTTTTTAAATATATTTTTATTTCGATGATTAAAAATTAATAGATAGCGAAAAGAAATCAATAAAAACTAAATTTACTTACCTTAACAAAATCTCACTTTGTGTTGTCACCATTACACTTAATTTCCCTTTAATTACTCTCTAATAAAGTAAATTGTCACTAGATTTGATCATAATGACGACATTTTTAAGCTTATGGTCAATAGCCATGGATGAATTTTTTTTAGTCCATTTTTATTTTTTGTTGAGAAAAATAGCCATGGATGATGAATATGAAGAATTCAGAAACTTTTACACCTTGAAAGAACAAAGATATCAATATCTTATGAAGTACATTTTTGTTTTTTATGAACAAGACAATAGTATATGTTAGTATATGTATTCGATTTTTCGTCCTCGTTTTTCAAAATGGTCCCCGTAACTTATTAATGATTCATCAAGGTACTATTGTCCATCAATTTACTGTCATGGTACGAAGGTCAGGGAAGGAATTTAAAGTTGAATTGTACACAATGTTTATCCAATGCTGTTTTTTAAAATTAAGAAAATAGGAAAATTGTACGTATTAATTATTAACTAAAAGTTACTTTTACTATTTTTACTAACGTAGAAATTACCATTGAGTTAAATTTTATAATTCACTAAGAGGTGATCGTTGTGTCACTCTCGTTCGTTAGCTAAGAAGTCATCACATGTTTGATTATGTAAATTACATTTCTTGGAGCACTATTGATTATGTATTGAGAAAGAATGCTAGGTAATAGAACGTTAACAAAATATGAAATTGTGCTCGTTGACAACAAGAAGCCGTGTACCCATGGCTTCAAGCAATATAGTACTACATGATAAGGTTAATTCTTTTTTTTAGTTTTTTTCTTTTACGATATTCGTTCAGCGGGGATATGAGACACCGGATAATTTACACCATCAAAAGTTAATTTTCTACGCCAAAATTACTATTATATATCAAATTTCATCAAATTTATACAATTTGGACAAACTCGAATTAATTAGCCTATAAAAAATACTCAAATTAATTAAAAAGGTTTTCTCAAAAAATATATAATTAAAAAAGTCTTCATATATTAGCCAAGTTAATATAAAGTCAATTTATTAGCCCAACAAGGCACAATTGTTAACAAAGCCGTAGGCTTCAAGAAAATAAAATTATTAAGGCATTAATTAATTAATAGCAGTCGGTTTATAATTGACGAGAGTCTGTTTAACTATTATCGGTTGACACTTTCACTCATTAAATAAGAAGTCGTTAATTGATGACTAGAAAAACTATTTACTTGAAATACTTTTCCTTTAGCGAATCGAACAGGTGCAAAGTAATATGATTAACTATACCTCGATGATATCATACATGTTGCTCGTACCTAAAAATGAATAAATGAATAAATAAATACCATATTCAGTGAAACACAAGCAGAAGAATAAAAAGGCTTATTTTGATAAAAATAAAAAAAGAAAGCTGGGACCGCACTCAATGCCATTACAGTGACGCCATCTCCTAACACAAACAAGAAATTTGTAAAAGTGTAGTCACTACGATTTAGATTCTCCCCTATAAATCCCCACACCCGTTTCCCTCCTTTCCCTTGTTGGTTCCATCTCTTCTCCTTTTCCTTCTTTTTATCACCACCACCACCACATATTTCTTTTTATTTTAGTTTCTTCAAATTATTTAATGGCCGAAGAGTTTCAAGAATCTGAGGTGATTTTCTCCGATCACGAGCATCAAGAGAGGAGCTACTTCAGATATGGAGAGATGGGTGTTTTCTCACACGAGGGCCACCGCGTGTTATGCACTAACAAGAGAAAGAAGGGGAAGAAAAACACAAAAAAGGCGGTCGCTGCGGCGGCGAAGCCGATGAATATTCCAATTAGCAATGTGTTACAGCAATTTGGGGAGTTTAATGACCAGTTTGATGAGCTGGAAGAAGAGTGTGATGAGCTGGAAGGGGAATTGGTGCCACCGCATGTGATTTTGGGGAGGAGAATTGCTGGGAAAATGCAATTCTCTGTTTGCACTGGAAATGGGAGGACATTGAAAGGGAGGGATTTGAGTCAAGTTAGGAATTCAATTCTTCGGATGACTGGGTTTTTGGAGACTTAATTAGACAAAAAAGATTAATAATAATTGGGTCATTAAATTAGTGTTAAGTTTGATTTTAGATTTGATTGCACAGTAGTTTAGAAGAAAGGGGGGAAATAAATAAATTCGTCTTATTAGTGTTAGATTATCATTTGGGATTCTTAAATTATTCATTGTAACAGAGAAGCAAACAAATGTGAAATTTCGAAAAAAATTGAATTATTCAGTCATAATTTTTATTTTTTTAAAATTTTCAGATATTCTCTTTATTCCTTTCAACGAGATATGAGATATTAGTTGTCAGGTTACGAAGCCGCGCGTTGAGGAATGAGGATGATCTTTGGCTGCTGCTGCTGTAATAACGTAAGAGGTGCGCCTTGTGTGCCATTGGCCCATATTACAGATCAACACTCTTTTTGGAGTTTTGTCTTCACTTGGACATAGACCGAACATGAACAGCTGTATTTTTCTTCTTCTCTGTTTCTTTTACAAGATATTACGCGGCAATTCTAATTCTAATTTTTTATAAGGGTAATTCATTTGAAATAAAAACATAGGCGAGTGTTTTTCCATGGCTAAAAAATCAAAATGTAATTTAACTATGAATATATTCTAAGATCGAAACTATAAATATAATGGGATTAAAAATCGGCTACAAAATTAACTTCGCAGTGTGTACGAGACACTATCGGAGTTTCTTTTTTTTGCCACGAATAGTCACACGTTCCTATCCACATTACCCAAAAAAGAGTAATACTGAATAAATTCTCACGGTGATTGGGTGTACTTTTTCTGACCGAGTAGATTCTTACATTACATTATGAGCTTGTAGTTATCCATCACATAGTTAGACCTTTTCTTTTCTTTTCTTTTCTTAAGTATTTTTTCCTTTCAAATAATATTATTTATTTATTATATAAACTATATAAATATAGATGAGATTCGAACTCGAGTTTGATTTCTATTAATATCTTTATCACTCATAAAATAGCCGAGTTACGTGTCATTGGCTATTTCTATATATGTTGTAGGAAATAATTCAAATTGTGGTTATGTTTTTATGTATTTATGTCTATAATATGATCAACCATTCATTTATAAAATAAAAAAAATTCAAGACAGAACAAAAATAATTGGAAAATACAACCAATTGGAACTATATATGCTACGTGTGCCAGAAGATGTGGATGGAAAACGAGAATTTATGCAATAAAAAATATTATAATTATAACTTATATAAAAAAAAATTGTGTGTTAGTTTGAAGTAGAAAGAAACAAAGTCGTTAGACAGCGAGGCCACGTTGCCGAAATGATGTCAGTGCCACATGTTCCACAATAATAAACTGTCACGAAAAGCACAAACATTGTCAGCTCATTACCCGATTACGTGGACAGTATCACACCTAGAGATCCTTTAAATATTACTAGAAAAAAATAAGCAATGACGTGGCAATTCTTTAAATTATAATTTAATAAGAAGTTATTGATTGATTTTATAATTCATTTTAATTATTGTTTAATTGTTCATTTGATGATCCTGCGGATTTGCCTAGCTAGCAAGTGCCATAGGATAAAACCTTTGCCGATTTTTTCCCCTTCAATTTGCTTATCTCTTCCTCCTAATTAGTTACCGTAATTCACTTTATTGAGTTTGAATTTGAAAATAGAACGGTAAATAATACTAAAAGTCATTTACCAGAAAGAATACAACAATAGCCAAATTAGTGTGCAATGCTTGCATCACACCACTATCAATATTCATTATTCAATATACTATTTGACCCGAAACAAATGGGTGGTTGAACTTGAAAGTTGAAAGTCCTGTGATCCTGCAATCGGGCACACGAGTGCCATTTTATTTTTTCAGTTTGAAGTTGTCAAATCAGTTAGGTGCGGTATAGGGAGGACTTTTTGACTTTTTAACTTTTTATCCATTCGATGGAAACGTAAATGAATACCTTTTGCTTGCATGAAGATAAAAGAGAAAATTGGAGAAATCCAAAAGGATATTCTGATTCCTAACTAAGCAGCTTAACATGACTTAAGGGACCGGATATTGATTCTTCTAATCGAATCATAAGAAATTTGTATATTATCAATTCAAATTTTACGTTCGAGTTTAAAAAATAAAACGAACTATAATAAATAATTGTATTTTTTAATCGATAGCATCCATACTTAATGAAATTAGTTTTCTAACCGGAAATAGGCAAAGAGCATGAATCAAACCTATCCATTAGGGAGGAAACTAGAAACGTATAGGAGTGATCTTATGGATAATTTACTATATTTAAAAAAAGAAAATCACCTCTCCAAAATTCAAGTAAATCAGCAAAAAATAAATAATAAAAGGGCACGTTTTATTTACAAAAATAACAAAATTTGGGTGAAAAAGCTGGTAAACTACTACTCTTGATTCTTTTTCTTGTAAGATGCAACGATTCATGCACATTAAAAAAAAAACCCCAAAAACGTGGAATAAATGGCACATTAAATAAAAAATGTATTGTAAGCAGTCATCTCCTAGACCATGAAAAACCACGGTGGCTACCTGCTTGTTTATTTCTGGCAGAACCCTACAAAACCATCCCTTTCTATACAACACAAGAGACAAATGTAGCATTTTCATAGCTCCCCATGTACTTCAAAATCAAATACATGCAAAACAAGATGTTCAAACAAAACAAGATAAACAACCAAACTCATAATCATTACAAGCTAACCATTACCAACGTCATGAGTTCTAGTCCGAGAAATGGAGCAAACTACACTAGAAAAAATCATCCTTTTTAAAACCCAACTATGCTCGAAAGAGACTAGTCTATCACATTTAATTATTATCATTCAAAAGAAGAAAGAACATACCACATGTATGTATGTGGTATCCATCAATTGAATAGTCAACTAAATAAAGATGAGGAAAATGTGACATCAAACAAAGAAAGATACGTGTCTATAAGAATTTCCCTAATGAGTACACCCGAAGGATTATTATAACCAAAGATGAAGTTAATTGTGCAATCTAATTTACTATATTTAACAATGAATGGAATAGCATGATCAAATAATCTAAGGGGGATTTTCTACATCAATCTTATCCTTTGATCTGATTAACATTCTTATCAGACATTGATTGATGGCACACCAAGAAAGTCATCTTTTTCTCTTCTATAAGCTTCCCTAATCTTCTAATTATCTCCTTATTGTATTATGAAAACTTACCCGCTTGGAGCACTTAACTCTTTAAAGATCTAACCCGGTGCGAACGAGATTAGTCGTAACTAACTAGGTTAAAGGATGTTAGTGGTGAAGAACTAAAATAGGTGTATGGGGCAAGACAACTTGAACTACAATAATCTACCAGTCAGAGTAAAACCTCAAACATATTGTTACATTACATGACAAGTAGCAGGCAAAGAACTATATGCTGAAAACTGAAGTAAAATTTTGGTAATTAAGTTGGATGTGTTTGTACAACAGTTTTATCATTACTGGCCGATTAGTAAATCAGGTTTGATGAGACTTTTTTTGGTGGAGATTTTCTTTTTTCACATGAATGGAAAACCTCAAAATGCAAAAAAATGAAGTGGCCAATTCTCAACTTACAAGTAAATGTTAGGAAGAGAATCAAAAGACAAAAACCCTTGATTAATCCCAATTCTCAGAGTTTAGCTGGACCTGCAAGACGCAAAGTTGAAAGTCAAAGATACAGATTGACAACAATAGTATAGCAAAAGAATAAACATGACAGAACAATTTCACATACAAGCTTCGAAGAGAAATTTGAAACTTCTGTGGTTGAAATAAATCATGGACACCCCTGTAAACATTGGGCTGTTCAGTTCACATGCTTTTCAAGTTCATCTTCTGCGCAATGCTGCAGTGGTCTTCTGCTTGGTAGGCACATAAGCGAATTGGGTAAAATCCGCATCAATAATTGACCTACAAAGGGAATCGGCCAACAGATAAATGAAGCTCTAAGTAAATGTTAAAAAAGAAATACTAACTGCAAGGCTGATATATTACCTATTGGTACAAGTGTTCCTGATATCTTTCAGAGGGGCTCGCAGACCACTGGCGCGAGAGCCAGATGTGTATCTAAATGACGAAACCAGTGAAACGAATTTATCCATGGACTTCTCAGCAATCTTAGAATAACTGCTTAAATGTGATATGTCAGATCCAAATTTCCCTCCAGTTTTTGTCTCCATAAGTGCATCATCAAGATTCTCATCACAGCAACCTTAAGTAGAAAAACAGAATAAATGCATATGAAATGTCTTCCTTCCCAACAAGGAGAAAACTATGAATAAATTGACCACACATCAAACTGTATATTAGTAATCAAACCCATCATATTTTAATTTTCATGTTCATTTTTTGGTGTGTGTGTGTGTGTGTACCTCCAAAAAAATTAACTTTCTTCTTTTTGTAGGTGAGACATACCATTGCTAGGAACTGGTGCATTTGTACGCATGTGCTTGTACTGCATGTTCTCCTAAAGCAATGAAAATAATAAATAAGTTCAAATGAAAAAATATGCACTGCAATAAAAGCAAACGCACAATGTTGAAAGCACCTACTTGTTGGACGGTCTCATCCAGGCATGTCTTCCTTTTCATGGGGATGTCATTAACATATTTCCTCTCAGAAGCACTTTCAAGCACAATGTGATCTACAATATCATTGGACACGTTGTCGTTGACAAAGGGTCTGTCTTCTTTACTGTCTTGGTCACCCTTGTTCACAGGCTTCTGCGGGAAATAAGGACTCCTTAACAAGACCTTTTTGGTCACTGTTTCTGAATTGTAAGAATTCTCGAGAATATTATCTTCAGACCTGTGATTGGACTCATCACCATTGACTGAAGAACCGTGAAGAATGGTATCCTCGCACATGCTATGCGTGAAAGCATCCTTGACCAAGAGCCTTTCTTGTTTATTGTCTTGGTGATTCTTGTTTGCTGACTTATGCTGGAAGTAAGAACTCCTTTTGATGACCTCTATGTTTTCTGTTCTAGTTTTTCCATGACAAGTTAAAACATTCTCGCAATCGCCCTCCTTTGGTGAAGCTTGAAAAGGTTTGTGGATTGACTGCCCAAATTGTTGGAGCAAAGCACATTTAGCATGTCCTTTCTCATCCGTCGTGGCTTTTCATGTTCAAGAATATAACAATGAGATAAGTACTGCACACTCAAGTGACTAATCAATATCTTTGTACAGAAGTTATATCCTTACCAGGGTTTGGGGAATCAGAACACCCAGGAATTCCAACTTCAGAACTGTTTTCCACCTATAAGAGGAGAAACATCAATAATAATGTGACAAACAAGAAATTTTCAACTTCCACCAAGTGATATCACTTTAAGTTACCATAACTACCAGTACTGAACACTCACTGCATCATTCGAAGGTGAACTCCCAACATTCTCAAGTTCAAGTGGAGATGTTGAATTCACATTGACAGTAGCAGCCTCCTCACAGTAACATTCATCAGGACTTGAAGAGAAGTTATCTACAGGACTTGGATTAACAGGTGAAGTCCTAGGTGCTCTAAATGTCCTCTTTGCTTCAAGAGATGCAAAGCCTTGTGGTGTTAAGGGCATTGGAAAGAAAAAATATTTTGCATGAACATCCCTAGAATATGATCATGGCCTGCAATGCAATATCCTTGGTAATCGATTTTAGAGATTTGATTGGGGATGTAGAAACATTAACAAAAAAACTAAAAGACATTATCCAAAAAAAAATGCATTTCAGTAATTTGCAGTAGATTGTTCTTGTATGAAGATTGATGTTAGATACAAAATTATCCTTTTCGCTTAATTACTTCACAAGAGTGACATAGTAATAAGGCAAGTCAATTATTCTTGAGAAAAAATTATTTAATATGGTACCATGCTTGCAAAACAAGCACTATTTTCCAAGCTTATTGAAAAGTGTCTATAAAGGATACAGAAGTACTTGGTGAGGAGATTCTTCTGCACAGGCAAGTCCAACTTTTTCTTTCCATTTTCAGGTTTGAAGTTCTTTAATTTGGAAGATTCAGTAGGCACCACCTGGGAACTAGCATTTCCACCCTGTTTGTTCAGGACAAGAGAAGAATTCAAAGAAAAACACCAGCAGTAAAGCTAAGGCATTCAGCTAAATATAAACATATCTTTAGAGGTTAGTGAAAGAGAAAAAAGAAGGTAGAGCACAGCCTTGGCAAAAGCACTTAACGTGATCCATATGGACAACAAGAGAGGTAGACCTGTAAAGTGTACATAAAATTGGAGAGGACAGAGAGAATACCTTGAATGGCATTTGGGTGAATGGATCCAGATCTCCTTGTGCTATTCCTTTAGCTATGTGTTGTGGCATCAATGTGTTCCAGGTTAAGGTATGATCAAATGTACTTAAAAAAACAGAATAAATAAATAAAAAAACAACTCGATCAACTGCAAATCCTAGTTCAAGGATATGGGCCTAAAAAGTCCAAATCAGCACCAAGATCGTCAGACACATAGGATAAAGGTACGATATCTTCAGCGATAGGATCATAAACTCGTTGATGTCGGAAAGTCAATATCGCTTTCTTGAATGATTCTTCGTAGAGAGGGGGAACAGATACAGTGCTATATCTCAAGTGTCTGATGACCTAAAAAGAACAATCAACAAGTGGTCTATGGCATAAACTAACAGAGGAATCATAATAGATAGAGACTGAAACACATATGATGTGAGCTAAAATCCCAAATGAAACTTACCTTGTCATAACTTTTGAACTTTGTGATCAATGCATGAGCCCTTTTCAGTCCCATTCCTGGAAGTGATGGCAAATAGTCGCAGCCACTCAAAATGCACATCTCAAGAAGCATGTCATTATTAAATCCTGAAAAACTTAGGTCCTTGTTCTGCTGAAGCCTGGAGTACTGAAACTCGAAACCTTGCCCATACTTGTCCATTTTAAAGATGATCTGAAAATTTCACAGAGGAGTCCAACAAAAAGGTGGAAATGGAGGACAAAACTCAGCTAAAAAAATATCACAATGACAGTAACACTAAATGCAATAAGGAGACAAAGATACAAACTGAAAACAAGAGACCCTAAAACAGCTAACTAAGAAAAAACTCACTCTGGGACAGCCAAATGGTATAAGATCAGAGTCCTCCGTGATGACAGCATCCACTTGCTTGCTTATAGCCAGGAAGGTCATTTGGGAATCTGCTTCATAAGGAGCCACGATATAGGACACCTTTTCCTGTTTTAAGACCTTCCATGTGGAACCAAATGAATAAAGGAGTTAATATTCTTGAGTAATGAGTACCACGAAACATAGGCATTGTAGATGCTGTAGAAAATGATAATAATTCACGAATAACACTCTGTGTCACAGAAACTGATTATCCCTATTGAAATAACAACAAATGCAGATGAGGAGTTACTTTCTATACCTGAATTAATTCATGTGCAATCAAGGGTGAAATATCCACAGCCTTTTGGTAGCATTCATAAGCCGCGGCAGAATTTCCACTTGATTCATGCTCAATAGCGCGTTCAAAATTTTCCTTCCTACTCCTGCATTTCCGTGACCACCCAATGTCGTTTTTCAGAAGCTTTTGCATTCATTTGAAGCATTGATGCCGGAGGCAATAAGAATCCAAACGGAATGTTAAAAACTAATCAATATACCTTGCACGCTTGTTCTCTTGTTCTATCTTCATTGGCAGAAAACCTCCATCGAAGATGAGAACAGGTTTAACGCCATAATGTCGCAGCAAATTTACTCTATGCATGCAGTATTCAATATGCCTAAAACAACAAAAACAAAATGCACAAGAGATGTAAGGATGCGAACCTAAAAAAACACAGCAAAAGCACATGTACACCCATCTCATTTTTGACAAATGCGATGAAGTCAGAAACCCACAAGTACTCACTACCCCATTCAGCAAATTATCAACATTTCTTACCAACACCAAAACACATTAAAAAAACATTAATTTCCACAGCCCCAGAACTTACAATTGCGCTAATTCACCAAATAAGAAGGAAATGAAGAACAATAGCAAAAACCCATAGCCAAGAAATGACAGAAGACTAAAACCCGCAACACCCATATGCAACTTAACATCCTAGACAGGGAAATCAACAATAAACAAGAATGCCCATTAACCCAATTTCCTAAAATCCCAAAACTTTCATTGGAAATCGCATTCTATACAATGAGCGATGAAGAACAAGGGAACCTGGAGGTGGGCAATCCTTTGCAGAGCTGAGTACTGCAAGACAAAGCACCCTTGTGAAGCCAAGAGTAGGTATCGACAGCGACAGAAGAGCCCTTTAAGTCCTTTACATGGATCGGTGACATTGTCGATTTCAACAAAGGTAAAAGCCCTTGTATCCCCATTTCCCTTCTTCCCTTGTTTACACTATCAGTTGACTGACTGTGCCAAATTTTGGAAATTTATAACACTCTTGAGCAGCGAAGAAGAAGAAACCCTCAATGACCTAACCTTGTCTTGAGCACCTCCCTCGTTCATTTGCTTTACTATGCGCCAAAACCATAGGCACTTGGCGGGAACATTTTCCTTCCTTGCCCAACTTTTTTCCAGCTGTTCTTTCTTATCCTACCAAATGGTGTATTAGAACGACGTGTCAATTTTCAGACGACAAGCTGAAGAGTGAAAGGCTCCCCTTTCTCGTGCGATGTTTCAAACGACTCGTCACTCCTCAGTTAATGAATAATGAATTTAAACAAGACTTGAGTATTTTTTATTTTATTTATTACAACACGAAAGCAAAAGCTAAAACCAATAAATTAAGGAAACATGACTAGTTGATACGGGAAAGAAGTGCCAACGTTATCTCGGAGGAAAGTTAATAAAAATAATTGTAGGAGCAAATTGAAACTAAAATTACTCAATATCGAAGACAATATTTACCACACCATCCGTAAATAATTTAGATTTTTTATTTTATAGACGGAGATGAAAGTCGAATATAAATTTAAATTTTTATTAATATATGAGTTAATATTCATTGACTATGGATAAAAATCTTACTAATACAATAGTTAGTTTAATTAAAACTCATCATGAAGCCATTTTTTAAATTAAAAATCCTCTAGTTATTATCACGTTTTTTTAATTCTCTAAAATCTTTTATTTTAAAGAATTAAGAAGAGGTGATCATAAATGGAGGATTTGGTGGTGGGAGGAACAAAAATATTAAGGAATCCCTCCAAGTATTGGCAAGTCCAGACAATTACCAGTACAACTTGCAGATTTATGCAACTTTGGACCACAAGATGATATATTGATACATCCTTTTCTTCAAAACATTTGCCTTCCTCATGACCATAGAGATTTGTAGGGTCATTTTACTCGCCACAACCACATGCTCATTTTATTAGCAACTTGAAAAAAATAAATCATATAAAACAAATTCACTTGAAAATGTAAGAAATAAAAATCTGATTTAAATATTGTTCACCGTAAGTTTAAACTCTCGCGGTTTTTTTTTTAAAAATATGTTTCTATTAGATAATTCGTGACTTTTATATTTAGCTTTAATTCGGATAAACACAAATAACGAAGGAAAATTTAAACTAATTGATCTCCTTCAATATAATGATATTGCTAGTTTTGAACCTATATCTCACGAATTTCACAAAGTGTTTATTTTCATTGCTAGAGGAAGAATTTAAGTTTTACTTCTCTTAATTATATGATGTGAGATTTTAATTCCAACTTATAAAAGTGTAAACTAATAAGCATATTCTTTGAGTCGGCGGGGACTTACTCAAATAGATAAGTGCAATTGGAAACTATAAGCCTGCTGAGTTGGTTTGGTTGGCTAAGGATGTGTACTTTTCATATTGAAGCCAAGCTGAGATAAACCAGAACCAGGAGAAAAAAAATCATAAAGAAAGAAAGAGATATATAGTACTGCTACAGCCATCTTGGCTTTTCAAAATAAATGTTTTGGGTCACATAATAAACAGAAAGAACCCTTCTTGTACCTCATTTACAGTTTCAAAAATCTATAGCCAAGAAAGAGGGAAACTTGGTTCTTGATTTTGGAGTTTGCATCAATGTCCTCTTTTGGGTTGTCTTCAGTTTTCTCAGAGTGCAGTTTTCTTGCTGGAATTGCAGGTAAATTGACATGTTTACATCTTGTCTCTCTGTCTTGTGTAATAATGCTAGTTGGATATGAATTTTAGTCTTGCAGAAGATAGATTTATGAATTCAACTTTCCATTTCTTTTTCCTAATCTCTCTTCTCTTGCTGTTAAGTTTAAGTTTGTGAGAAATTGTCAAAAATGTGATTTATGTGTGGCAGAACAGAAAATGGTTTTGTTAATTTCCATAGCTAAAAGTACTGTTGATGGGTCTTGGTTTCCATGGAGTTTTGCTCAATTATACTTCAATTTTGCAGGAAATGTGTTTGCTTTTGTGCTGTTTGTGTCTCCAATGTAAGTCGACACTTACCCTTTTCTTTCTGAAATCTAACTGATAAAGTTGAAATCTTTTTACCTACAAAGCTGAATTTTCTCTATTTTCAGACCAACATTTAGGAGAATTATCAGAAACCAAACAACTGAGCAATTCTCAGGATTGCCTTATATCTACTCTCTCTTGAACTGCTTGATCTGCCTCTGGTATGGCATGCCTTTCGTGTCGCCCGGTGTCATATTGGTTGCTACTGTCAACTCATTTGGAGCAGTTTTCCAGTTAATCTACATTACCATCTTCATTGTCTATGCAAACAAATCTGATAGGGTACGCATCCTTCCTTACCTTTCTTGCATTTTGCCATTTCAATTTATCTGTCAGCTTTAGCCTTTTGGCACTTTTGAGTCTGCTAATGTATATCACTGTTCTTTGAATGCTTGTTGCAGCTGAAGATGTCAGCATTGGTGCTTATAGTTTTTGCATTTTTTGGTCTATTGGTGTTCGCGAGCATGAGATTTTTCGACCCTGATCTGCGAAAATTGGTTGTTGGATATCTGTCTGTTGCTTCTCTGATTTCCATGTTTGCTTCACCTCTTGTTGTCATTGTAAGTTCATATTCAACAGCTCACACATTTCCAATTTATCAGTTTCATTAGTTTTTTCTGCTGACGGTTTATATCTGTTTTTGAATATCAGAATTTGGTGATTAAGACAAGGAGTGTTGAGTTCATGCCATTCTCTCTTTCCCTTGCAACTTTCTTGATGAGTACCTCTTTCTTTGCATATGGAATGCTTCAGTTTGATCCTTTTATTTATGTAAGTATTATGCTTATTGCATACAAATCCTTAAACTTTCTGCATACTAGTAGTTTAGATTTTAGAACATTGAGTTCCACCAAACATTAATTGTGGTCGTAAGTGGGCTTGTCCACCCTTAACCTAGGTCTCAAGTTTGAGCATGGGAAATGGAGGAAACCATGTAGAAAGGATACCCTTTTAGGGCTTGATCATGCTCGAATGAGATTAGTTGGTATTAGTAGTCTAGTGTTTCAAGTTTTCTATGTCTTGATAACCCCTTTTTGTTCTGCATTTTCTTGGATTGGTATACAGATTCCTAATGGGATTGGAGCACTTTTAGGGTTACAGCAATTGGCACTGTACTATTACTACAGCAGCAAATATGGTGAAGGAGAAAGAGAACCCTTGATTGCTCCTTATGTATGATGAAGTAAGAACACATATATATGATCATTTTGGTAACGTTGCTTGCTTGGTCATTCATTCTGGAGAAGAATGGAAACTTCAATCTTGCAAACCAGACAAAAACCCAGATTTTAGACCATACAAGGAAGTCACACTGCATAGATATTATCATTCTTTCTTTGCTCCAAAGTTTGGGGAAATTTGTTTGTACATAGGAGCTTGTTTGGCAGTCATAGTTTGCATGAACCAAACTCTTCCATTATAAGGAATAAGTGTTTCACATCAAGATTCAAGAAGGGCAATTGCTACTACATGAAAAAGTGGAGGGTGTTTATTGAGATCTCCATTTTGGCTTGCCTGGTCTTTTTACAGGATTGTAACTTTCAAGAGAATTGATCACTCTCATGCATAAGTGAGATTTGGATTCAAGGTTATTCTACTATACATCTCAACAATCTCTTCATGTTATAACATGCAAGTAATTTTTTTCAATTTTTTGAATATCATCTCATCTCGTTCGAGCATGGTCGGACTTTCACAATTTATACAAACATCAAATCACTAATTTTTTTGAAATTAAAATTAAATTCTCTAGTTTTTTAAAAACCATTAGATTTGACACCATTCCAATTCCAATAATATTTAATTCACAAACATATGATGTAAGCAAAACTAATAACATCCTAGTGATTAAAATCCACAAAAACAAAGAAGAGTCCAACAATTCTCATAAAAAATCCAACATTTCTTAAAACTCCCCCAAATAAAGAAAACAAAAATATTTAATTTATTCACACAAATTAAAAAGCAGAAAAGTCCATAACAAAAGAGAAACCGACATAGCCGTCCTTATTCAAGGATGGAAAAGTCATTTGCGCCCTTATGTAACTTGTTCTCAGCAGATATTACAACAGTAAGTATAAAATCAAGGTTTTTGCTTGCGTCAACGCGCGAGCCACAATCGACAGATCCGTATCTAGTAGTAGTCCTATTCCGAGTAAGTCTAGCTCGCGGAGAGAGAAGAGAAGAGTGCCAAAACCCTAAAACCAAGCCACTCTCCAGTCCGTCTATCTATCTTAAACCCTTCTCCGGTTCGTGTTTTCCTCCGCCCGATTCCTTATCGGTAAGCTTTACTTTCTCTGATGTGTCTATGACGCCTTACATACTGATAATCGTTTTTGTGTGTGTTGTAATTGATGGGTGTTGTGGTGGTAGTGTGACGGAAAAGTTTTTCGGTTTCTGGGCTTTTGGGTTCTATCCTGTGCTACGTGTGAAATTTGCTTCTGAATTTGAACTGGGTTTTTGTTGGATCTTTGAGTTACATAGTTTTGTAGCTGTCTTCTGCATGATTCGATTTGCAGACGTAAAACCCTAATTTTATTCATAACTTGATTTCCTGCCTTGAAGCTCTTATTTTGAGCATAACTTGGTTTTGCACCCTAAAACCCTAATTTGGGTTTTCACTTGGTTTGCATTTTCCCTGTTAATGTGTGGTTTTTGGAAAATTGAATTGCTGGATGTTGTCCTTGATTTTATTTATGTAAAATCGTAACCGGATTTGTTTTTTCCTCTATTTAAGCTAATATTGCATGAAGGAATACATTCCAAGCACATGAACGCATTCTGATAATATCCCAACTTATTTTCTTTTTTAATCTGTTCGATGCTTAGTTGATGTTAGTTAAGCTTTTGGGTATCCCATTCTGATTCTTGTATGAAATAATACATCTTGTGTTTGCTGGTTTATGCCATTAAATTTGGATGTGGCTGTAAAAATAATAGTCTTTCCTCATGTTCTGAAGTATGTAAGATTCTTTAGTATTTATCATCTGCTACAGAATTTGTGCAGGGTTGTTTATCCCTTTTTCTCTGTTAATGAGTGGCAATATTCTCCGGTAGGGCACTGCTTGGCTCTGTCTCCCTTTGTAGAAGGATAATTTGGGTGTTCCTCACAATGATGGCTGCTGGAAGTGTAATACCCAAAAAGCTTACCATAAAATTTACCTCTCAAAGGATAGAGGCTGCCCCTGGGGCCAGATCATGTGAGTTTGGGCACCGGCTTCCACATGATAATAAATTCGAACAGAATAAGCTGCAGCATTTCAAGCAGAAATCCGTTGTTCAGTGCTTGAAAAAACGTGGTCCATCAGAGCTTTCAGAGTCTCAATCAACAAAGAGGCAGAAGATGGATCGTTTTGCAACGCACCAGTGCTCTGTCCTTTTGAAGACGTTGATGCGTCATCCAGCTGGATGGGTATTCAGTCAACCAGTGGACCCGGTTGAACTGAATATTCCTGATTATTTCTCAATCATAACAAAGCCCATGGATTTGGGGACAATCAAATCGAAACTGCTGAAGAATCAGTATGCTGGAATTGATGAGTTTGCTGCTGATGTCAGATTGACTTTCTCAAACGCGAAGCGGTACAATCCTCCAGAAAACAATGTCCACAAGATGGCAGTTGAATTAGATGAGATTTTTAAGTCAAAGTGGAAATCCTTGGAGGAAAGATGGAATTGTGATAGAACCAAATATGACAATGGAAAGCCTTTGAGCAGGCAAGGGAATGAAATTAGTGCTGCAAAACAAAGTGGTCCTAAAACACCTCCTTTGCGCGCTGTTGTTGTGCCTAACAGGTCAAATCCTTCAGTTGAAAAGGTGGTTAGGAGCTCATCTAATTCAAGTGTTGCAGATGTAAGTTATTTGTTCTATATTGCGCTAATACTTGTTTCTTTTAGTAGAATAACAGAATGTATTTTTTCATGTGCGTTGTCTCATGTATATTCTCTTTTCTTGATGGTACTATTTTTACTTTGTTCATAGGCCAAGCCTGCTAAAGTAGCTGAAAACTGCATGCACAAGCTGGCCAAGCAAAATCTTTGTAAAGGTATGAGAAAGCGTGGTACAATATATGCTTTAGAGCTCATCATCGAGCTAACTTGGAATGTGTGTTATAGGCGCCAATGGTGGGGGTAGACATGCTTCTGGTTCTGTTGGTGCAAAGCCATTGCTTATCCCGGTTGTCCCAAAGTGTGGTCATTGTGGGAAAAATGGGTGTCAATGTAGACCACTGAGTGATTCAAGCCGTGCAATGTCAGGTTGTTTGCTAATCCTCTTCATTGGTGCCTGTCTTAATATCCAGTATGTCATTTATCATCAATTAGTTTATGTACATGTTTATATTTTAATGACCTCTAATGGTATGTCCTTGGTTCAGATATATCTTATGAGAGATCATCTGGAAAAGATCATACAAGTAGCTCGCACACCTCAAAATATTCCGAGGTACATAAATGTCCATGTGATTGTACTGAATGCCTCTTTTTTTCTTGTCTTTTGTGACTGAAATTCTGTGTTCAAATATAGAACTCTGAGGCAAAAAAAACCATGTCAGCATCACACATTAGCAAGTCAAATCCAGACTCTAATGAGAGATCATCTGGAAGAGATCATTCAAATAGCTCTCACACCTCAAAATTGGTACTGTCAAAATGTCAATGTGATTAAGTTGAATGCCATTTTTTGTTTTCTTGTCGCCTTTCTTAACTGAAATTCTGTGTTCAAATATAGAACTGCGAGGCAAAAAGCATGTCAGGATCACGGGTTAGCAAGTCAGATCCAGAATCTGATGGTGAGACTATTTTTAGTTTTGCAAGTTGTGATATTCCGTTACTTTGTATTGGACCATCTGTAAATTGGAATGCGTTGGAATCAATTTGAAGGGGCTGTAAGTGCTTTGGATGATGTAAACGTGTGTCCTAGTTCTCAGTTCACTACTCCCACTACAGATGCAGCTTCTGGTGAAGGTTGGCTTCTTGAGCTCATATTGACTTGGAAAAAAATGGCAACTAAAGTCCTGTTTTTGAATCAGATCCTAAAACAAAAGTTGTCTAAAATATTTGTTTATTTTGAGTCAGGATGGGAACCTGGTTTTGATGTCCAGCTGTCTCCATCGAAAGCTCTTCGTGCTGCAATTGTAAAGCATCGGTTCGCAGACACTATACTGAAAGCACAGCAAAAGAGTCTCCTTGATCAGGTATATGGTTTCCTTCTTCCTTTGGTCACCAGTGGTAATACTTGGAACTTCATAGTGCTGAGATGTCTAACAAGTGTTCCTTATTATTAGGGTGATAAGTCGGACCCAGTGAAGCTGCAGCATGAAAAGGAAAGATTGGAACAGAGGCAGCGGGAAGGTGATTTAAGAACCTTTTTATTCTTTAAGAAAATAATAGTCTGTTAAATTTATGTGCTATTGTTTTGATTCTGGTGAGCCATTGGTGGTATATGTACATACGATGATTGTTTGGGAATGTGCTATTTCTGCCTTCTGAAAGGCTTGAGGCTCTCTAGTAGATGCTTTTCTCCCTTCATATTTCATCATTTGTCTTAAAAATTGCTGATCCCTTATGATTTTTTGATAATACAGAGAAGGCTAGAATTGAAGCTCAGATTAGAGCTGCTGAAGCTGCTGCACGAAGGCGGCAGGAGATTGAGATGAAACAACAACGGGATAGAGATAGAGAAGCTGCCCGAATTGCATTGCAGAAGATGGAGAAAACTGCCGAGATAGGGCAGAATCTGGAGGTTCTAAAAGAACTCGAGAGGCTCTGTGGTTGTTCCTTATCCTATAATCTCCATGTATATTGCGGAAGGGCAGATGTGGTAACCGGAGCAATTCCTCACTCGGGGTTGGGGAGCCCACTAGAGAAGTTAGGCCTATTTATAAAGGACGATTTCATGGATGAGGATGAGGATGAGGACGAGGATGAGGACTTGAATTTTGATGGTGAGGAAGGAGAGATCATCTCCTGAGAGTCTTCTTCCCTTTTCTGCCTGTTAATAGTGTTGCAGTTGAAGGGAAAGAAACCATCGGATGGAATATTGTTTTTGTAGGGGACATGTAACCAGTACGATTATTTATAGGTGCAATATAACACATCAGTGACTTGCTATCTCCTTGCTACTACCTTGTAAATGATATTTGTTAGCGGAAGACAGAACTTGTTCTTCTAGGTACCATATGCTAAAACTACCAAGTTCATATGATAGTATCATGGCAAAAAGACTTAATCTTAACTCCTTAGTTTGTTCAAAATTCCTAATTACATTGTCTGTTTCAATTGGGTGTTACATTGTCTTGTCTGGTATACTTTTGATGTTGTAATTCTAAAAAAGTTTGAAGTTGTATACAAGATGAAAATGAAAGTGGTCCAATGAGCTTCAAATGTGTCAACTCCAAAATCAAATGGCACTTGTTCACTCCACGTCTTTTGTTTTGATGGTGAGAAATCATTCGCCGAGTGCCACAGGTAATTCACAAATTGGAAACTTTTTATTTCGCCACTTAAGATGGAGTGGCATCTCTTTGACAATTGACATCACTTTCTGTTTTTTATCACCACACATCTAACAATTAAAATTGCTTTTGACGGCAATATATTTTCAATTACATTCTTACCATATAGACAAACTGCCTTTATTGATGTAATCAGGATTCTAAAACTAAACAGTTTCTCAATTAGCCCTAGGCGTAGTAGCCTTATGGACAGTAATTTTGAGTGGAAACCCGAGTGGCCAATACCAGAGCGCCTGTTCAAAGCCATACTTGAGCAAAGTTTCGAGCTTGTTAGGAAATTAAGGGTATTCAACCACAGCATGAAAGTAAACCAGTAGTACATTTAAAATTTCCATGAGAATGGGAAGTGTACAAAATGCTCCCACCAAATGATCTTAAAGGCAGTTATACAAATCCTATTGTGATGTCTAGGTAGGTACTGTTGATGAGTCGCATCCACTCAGAATCCGCAACTTCAAGCAGTATATTTGTTCTTGGCGCTTCTCTCGAGCTTCTTTGCGTCTTCCTGAAAAAGGCAGTGCAGAACACAAGGGAATTAGCAACCTATTCTTTAGGAGGAAAAGAATCAAAAACTTTAACCACAAATACTTACATGGAATATGAACCCAATGCTTTCATTGTAATCAAGAAATTCCTTCCATTGCTTTCCAATGCTCACCTAACGGACAGAACAGATAGGAGATATTTCCATGATTAGAGAATACGCTGGTACTTAATTCATTAGTCAAAAACCCATATGTAGTCTCACGTAAATCATGTTTAACATTCAACAAGTGGTTTTGTCCTTCCATGAAACAAAAAAAGACACTTAAATTCTCACTAATTTTACAAAACACTAATAATGGCGCCAAATGTTTTTAAGAAAGAACCTAATACAAGATGATCAATTTGGTTATACCTACCACGAAAGAAATTTGACACAATTATTTCACTTTCTTAAAAGGCAGAAATATGACATCCTCTACAAGTTTTCAAAAAAGGAAGAACAAATCGACTCAACTATGATGTTCAACAACTTTTTTTTTGGTAATAATGTTCAACAACTTAATACCATATGCATCAGGACGTATTCATGACTGCAAATTTTGTAAGTGCTCAATCGCACCATACAGATGAAACACCAAAGGAGAAAACAAGCATTTTCCTACTTTATTTACTCCACAACTAATCCCCACAACAATCGAAGAGCTACAACTTTTTTTTATTTGTGAACAAAAAGTTTCATGCATTGAATAACCGAATTAAAAGCAGGATTAATCCTGTACACATGTTTAGCCCAGTATGTTTACAGCATTGAAGTTTAACTATACACTGGCCTAATCTTTTCAACTAGCAGTTGGCAGCTATGAAATTTGGTTCGGAAACAAATACAGATTGACTACTAGAAACCTGAATACCAACAAGTGATATAATCCTAATAATCTTCAACCCACAAAACAGTGCCTACATTCCATAATTTCATTACCTTTCTTTTCCCTCTAGGCACATTGCAAGGGAAATAGTAAAACTACCCTAGGAAGGAAAATGATCTTCTACACTGAACAAACGTATAGCTAAAAGTTTAACATAAATCATCACAGATGCAAATCTACAAAATTCTTTTCAATCCACTCACCTGAGCAGCCTCATTTGATGCATTCTTGGTCCAGATGGAAATCTTTTCTTGCCTACCTCTAACATTCACAACAGCTCCACAGATCTCATCACCATAATCAAACTGCTCTCCAATCATGGCCAACAACTAAAACACCATACAGAGCAACAAAATAAAGACTCATCACCAGCAATGTAAAAAAAATAAAAAATCATTCAGAATCCAATAACATAACAAGCATCATGTATTAGAGCTATCATACCGTGTACAACCAATATGTATCAGACTTCCCTTTCTGGCAGGTGATGGTCCATTTCCCTCCATTCGCACACACCGGATCCTCCCATTTTGGTTCAATGTCCTTCTTGAAGCAATAAAAATCGGCCCCAACCGCCAACTTGCTAGGATGATGGATATTATTGTATACACTAAAACACACCACATCAAGAAACCCAAAACAATTATTCTCCAAAAAAGAAAAAGAAAAAAACCACTAAGAAAATCATATGCAGTTAAGAGTGATCTCAATGGATTACCTCCAGAATTCTTCGACAGTGGAGAAGGTGAAGACGGAGCGCATGGAGCTTCCCCAAGAAGCAGCTTTGTTCTTAGCAGAGGGGTTATCGAACCAGAAAGTCCATTGATGCTCAAGAGGGTGAGGTACGTCGACTGATTTCTTGGAGGATGGATCTTCCTCGTTCTTGTTATCGTTCTCGTCTCCGATGATCTCTCCGTCTTCCACCTCGTTTTCATTCTTGCTGTTACTGCTACCAATTGGGTTTTCTTCAGCAGCTGGCGTTGCTGATCTCTGGAAATCTTCCACCACCATTGTTGGGTTTTCTTTGTTCTTCTAGGGTTTGATTGGTTATGGATTGATTGCAGTAAAAAATTCCTAATATGTGAGTTTCTCTCTTTCACCACAGAGTGCGAAACGCGAGGTTGGGGACGAGAGACTCTTCGTTATATAGTTGAACTTCGAAGAGGTAGAGTTGGGCGTTTATCTAATTGGGCCTAGCTAATCAGTTATATTGGGCCACTCCAATCTTTTGTATTTTTCTTTTCCCCTCTCCTTCAGGAGATTATTAATAGTAGTTACAAATATCATAGAGTTTATTGAAACTTGAGTTTCCTCCCTCATCTCTTGTTAGAGTTTGATCTCAGTTGGCTAAATTTAATTATAATCCTTAATGTTTGCGGATATGGAATGATATCTAATAATTGAACTAAGAAGGAGAAAAAGAAAGAAAGGAAGGGTCGCTGCAACATTATTTCATGTGGGTGTGTTTGCATTTTCTACCCACTAAATTTAGAGGCATGAAAAAGAACATTTCAGTGATTTCACCATCTCGATTGTATCAATGGAATATTAGCACACTATGTTCATAATATCAATAAATTTTTAAAATTGCTAATAGAACTAAATGATAAGACTCGGACATACTCAGAAGTGAATTGTTATCCCTACTCGAGCTAAAATATAATTTTTACTTATTTCAATAACAATTAAAGTGGAGCATGGTAAAAAAACGAGGAGTATTTTTGTGATAAAAGAGAATCATTTTGCAAGCTATATATAATAATATCATGCATGCTAATCATATTAATTAAATGTTCAAATTTACGTAAATGGACTGATGAAGCGTTCAAGACTGAAAGAAGCGGACTCAATTGGTGCGTGTATATTCGAGAAGTGAGACCAGCCCAACAGCTCCAACCCATGTCCCAAAGCCCGGCCCGTTCTTTCGACAAGCCCAGCCCCTTTGTTGACTAGATATCACAACTTTTTATATATACATTTTTCATAACATAGATAGGAGCTGCAAATTAATTGACTCTAATCCAATATACCCAACTCCTATTTACTTTATAAGAAGTATATTAATGAGCTATTAGTTCATTGATCAACGAGACCTTATAGCTTTGCCTCCGCGTATATAAAATAAAATATTTTATGTTTACAAAACTTACAAACTAACTGGTATATCGAAATATAAATATTATATTTTAATAGGTGTGATTTTACAGTGCATTAAGAGTTTTTTTACAGGATTTACGAGTATTATTTAAGTTACGTATATTTGGCCACAAAATATAATTTATTTTTCTAGTTTAATTTGTCTGGTAAGTTGGTAACAATCCCCTGCAAGATTACAATTATTATTTTTTCACACGTTCCAAGAATGATTTGCCGTTGAGTTTGCTAGAGAAGAAGTCATCGAAGCAAGTTTCCATGGTTTTGGTCTGAAAAATTGAAATCAATAAATGGAGAGAAATTAAAAACATGCAAGGACATACCTCAAGAATGTCTCCTACATTCACAACAAAGGAACTAGGGGAGATGGTAACAGGAAACCAGACTCCATCTTTTTTTAATTTGAAGGCCGTCAACTCCATTGACTTGGTTGAGAATCATGATTCCAGATGCATCGGAGTGAGGTCCGAGGCCGATAGCTAGCTCCGGTTGCGGAGATGGAGGATAGTATGTCATTCTAATTGACTGAAACCCATCTTCAAATCTCTCCATCTCCTTCAACTCCACATTTAAAGCCCTAGCTATGAACCCAAGAAGGCTCATGGCAAGCTTTTGCATCTCTCGTAAGTAATCCTTTAGGTTATTCCTGAAATGCCCCGGAAAAAAAGTAAATTATCACAATGATGTTATCATGTAGTCCTTGTGTTTGTTTTACAGTTCACGAAATTAATTATTTCCTGTTTTAGGAAAACCAGGAAGCTCGAAAGCTGACAAAATTCTATGCGAGATGAAATTAGGTTAATTAGAGCCTAGCTACCTTAGGGGAGAAGGGAGCTCAGGGAGGAGGTGTGGCTTTCTTGTGTGACCGGGGTTTGTGATCATGTAAAACCCATCACCCCAATCAAGATCTCTTCCTCCAAATCTTGTCATGGTTCCATATCCTTCAACCTCATTTTCCTTGATCTTGTATCTCATTTTGTCTTCTAAAGGAAGCTTGTAGAACTCCTCAATCTCATGCTTCAACTCTTCGAGAAGCGAGGAGCTAACTCCATAGTTCACTATCTGTACACAAAGCAAGAAAAATGATATATATATTGTTTCAGTTTTATCGGCTGTTCCTAGAAGAACAAGGAAAAGAAAAATAAGTGTATGAACAAGAAATTTACCTGAAAAAATTCCCATTCCTGGCAAGCGGAGTGCAATTTTTGTAGCTCAACATCCATGGTTTCCATAGAAATCATTTTTTTGAGATCAATAGTGGGAATTTCAGGAAATGGAGAATTCATACAATTAGTAGTAGTTCTTGATGATCGAAACGAACATATTGCTCTGGGATTGAGACCAAGGGATCTCTGACTAGCTCTTGGAGACTAAGTATTGAACCAGATGGAGTGGCAGTGGATGGTGCCATTTGCATATTAGCTTGTTGGGGTGAAAATGTAGATATTAAGGACTCTACACTCTACACTCTACACTACACTCTACACTCTACACTCTACACTCTACACTCTACACTCTACCTATGCCATGGTGTGTGTATATATATAGACCCAAAAAGCTTGATGTATCCACTCTTTAATTATGATTTTATTTATTTTTTAATCTACGCACTCATAGAGCTAAAACCTTCGATTAAATGATCATAAACTTGCATTACACACGTATGCTTAAAATGATATAGTATTTTTTTGTAAGTTATAAGTACAAACTGAATAATCAGTTCATTAAAAAAGATAAAAGTGACCTGAGCAGTTTGAGTGATTGTAACACACAGACTGACAACATTAATTCATGTAGGTGTGCGGTTGCACTTTCCACTAATTAGTAAGTTTAGAATTTAGAACTAGAACATAAGAGAAGGTAATACAGTACTTACACTTTTGTGGTCCTAGACCTACCGGTTTGATCATCTCATTTGATTTTAATTTATATTACTATTTTAATTTAAATAACTAACTACTAAATGAATGCGAAAAAAATATATACGTGTAAAAATTAATAAAAATGTTAGCATGCTCGTGAATAATTTCAGTTCCTATAAAAAAAAAATTTAAAAGAGAGAGCACAGGATTGAAAAAAAGATGGCGGAGCCAGCCAGATGAATTGATAAGTAAGACCAGCCCAACCCTGGCCCATTTTTCCCGCATGCCCAGCCCCTTTATTGATAAATTAAGTAACCAACCAAAATGTTTCACTTACTAACAAATCTTATAAAAATTTTAAATATGAAAATTTAAATAATGTATTTTAAATGATTGAGTACTAAAGTGGATTAATGAACATTCACCACTCATATTTTGCAATACCAATATTTTTTTTATAAAAAAAAAATTATATTAATTATATTTTTCGATTACAAGAGAGGCTTAAAGTGAACCCATGATGTATACGCTACGAAATACTCCCTCTGAACAACATTAATTGATTTTCTGAAACAGTAACATTCAGTAAAACAAACACTAAAAAGTCAAGTAAAGTGTACAGTAACATTCCGTAGAAAAATGACGATTATTGCGGTTCAAAAGGAGTATAATTTATTTTTATACTAATTAATTATAATTATTACTTTTTCATACGTTCCAAGAATGATTTGCCGTTGAGTTTGCTAGAGAAGAAGTCATTGAAGCAAGTTTCCATGGTTTTGGTCTGAAAAATTGGTGGATTTTCTGGGCTAATTATACTTTTTGCAGGACCAACCTCTGCTTCAAATCTTGGGTTCACGAAAAAAGCAAGAGACACCCTTTCTCCTTTAGAATTTACAACTGCCCTGTGCTCTATGCTCTTGTACACCCCATTGCTCATAATCTATGGAAAAATTAAAGAAAAAATGTCAATTAATGGTTCAATAATCCGTCCCAGAATAGGAAAAAACAGTAGTACATTGTTAATTACTAACATGTACATTAATAGTTCAAAGGTAATTGGAGACTAACAACAGTTCCAAATAGACCACCTTTTAACCCAACCCGAATTTTTTTTTTATTTTAAAAAATATAATTATATCATTAATTATCATTATAATATTACGGATTGAACTTATGACTATAATATAAAAATGATATGGACTAACCAATTAAATTACAAGATAATATATTATGATTTACTTTGCATAATTTTTTTGGAATCAATAAATGGAAGAGGAAAAACATGCATGGGGGCATACCTCAAGAATGTCTCCTACATTCACAACAAAGGAATTAGGGAGGATGGTCACAGGAAACCAGACTCCATCTTTTTTAATTTGAAGGCCATCAACTCCATTGACTTGGTTGAGGATGGTGATTCCAGATCCATCTGAGTGAGGTGTGAGGCCGATAGCCAGCTCTGGCTGTGGACATGGAGGATAATATGTCATCCTCGTCGATTGAAATCCATCGTCAAATGTCTCCTCCATCTCCTTCAACTCCATATCTAAAGCCCTTGCTATGAACCCAAGAAGGCTCATGGCAAGCTTTTGCATGTCTTGTAAGTAATCCTCTAGGTTATTCCTGAAATGACCCAAGAATAAAATATTATTATCTTTATTTCTGCTGTCTGTTTTACAATTCACGAGATTATTTCCATGTTTTAGCAGAGTTAGGAAGCTTGAAAGCTGGCAACAGTCTCCACGAGATGAAAACAGGTTAATTTGAACCTACGTACCTTAGGGAAGAAGGAAGCTCGGGGAGGAGGTGTGGCTTTCTTTTGTGAATAGGGTTTGTGGTCATGTAAAACCTATCACCCCAATCAAGATCTTTTCCTCCAAATCTTGTCATTGTTCCATACCCTTCAACCTCATTTTCTTTGATCTTGTATCTCATTTTCTCTTCTAAAGGAAGCTTATAGAACTCCTCAATCTCATGCTTGAGCTCTTCGAGAAGTGAGGACCTAACTCCATGGTTCACCAACTATATATACACACATAAATCAATTATTATAATGTCCATTGTCTATATATCGAAAAGAAATTAGTGTTATGAGCTAATTTATATGTAATGTGAAATGACTGGCTTAGCTATCAATTTAAACTTTTGATCGGATTATGAGTTTCTTTAAAATCTAAATGTAATAACTAAAAGTAACAAAATGAAGACAAGTAAACAAGAAAAAAACCTGAAAAATTCCCCATTCTTTGCAAGAAGAGTGCAACTTTTGTAGCTCCAAATCCTTTGTTTTCTCAGAAACCAATTGTTTGAAGTCAATACATGGAATATTGATCGTATTCACGTTATCAGTAGCAATAATTTCTTGATCCAAATGAACATATTGGTTTGGGATGGAGATCAATGGCTTTTTGACAAGCTCTTGAAGACTAAGAACTGAATGGAAGTTCTCATCAAAATCAGCAGCTGGGGCGGAGGGTGCCATTATTTTGCGTACAATAATTAGCTATAGTTGAATGTAAAGTGAGCAGCTGGGGCGGAGGGTGCCATTATCTTGTGGTGTATTTATAGTAATAGAAAAGAATGGGTATATATGATAATTATTTATTTATTTTTATTAGTTATTATTAAGAAAAAATAGAACATTTTGGAATCATTCTACACAAATTCTAATTAAGGTTAAATTAAATTATTAATTAGAAGGAAGACGAAGGTTTCAAACAATACTTCATTAAATTTGACAACTTAGAATTGACCTCTTCTTATGGAAGAAAGACCCCAAAAAAAAACTCTTTTGTTTAAGTACTTGAAAGTGTTCAAAGAAATTTTGTACTCCATCAAACTTTTGTTTTGCGCATAGAAGATGCATGTAAAATCGTCAATGCATGAAGACTCGCCGAAAGACACCTTCATGAAAAAAAGGGGGGAGAAAAAGGTCACTTTGCCACCCTGTCCCCAAGTTTTGGTCTCGAATATATTAACATTCAATTTTTCAAAAATATTTTAAATTAAAAATATATTATAAGAACAGTTTAATCAGTAATTAAATAATAATTATAATCTAATAATTATTTTGATTATTATAAAAACTGAAAAACCGACATAGTAGTATAAAAAAGTTTAAAGAGGGGCGAATTGAATGGAGATGGAAAAAAAATGTTAATTTTAAAGAACGTTTCACCGCAACTTGCAATGCTATCCTTAATGTAGGATTGAACTCCTCTAAGTTTTTCTTCAACATGATCAGTTATGTTAGAGAAATCTGAACCGTTGAATAAAATTGGACGGATTAAATTAAAAATTCAAGTAATTAATAAGTTGACCACTTGTTGATTTCATTGACTGGTCAATTCATTAATGACTTGAATTTTTAATTTTATCAATTGAACGGTTTAAATTTTTTTATTGTTCAAGGCAAAATTAAAGGAGCCACCAACCGCTACTAGACCAACCGTCGTGGCTTGATTGATTAAATCTTAAATTTTTTTGCTTGCGTAGTTGATGATATCATGGAACTTTCCCCAGCTGCCACCTGATCCCCAATGCGTTAGCTGTCTGATGGCAGAACAAATAATTAAAAACGTGCATAATTACTTCATTTTTTTATAATTTTTTATGTCAGTGGGTTTGACAATCTTTGGCGAACCACGTTCTCTAATTAAGACATGGCAGGAATGCAGGACTTCTTCATGCGTCTTTTCATATTTCTAGATTAAGGCACTGAAGATGTCATAATTTCTCTCGTGAATTGAATGCTTTCGAATCTAAAAAAAAAATATGAGTAGAATTTATATTCAAATCTCACCTCTTTATAAATCACATTTTGGAAGGAAAAAGGAAAGTTGAGTCCGTGCTGGTTGTTGCCACGTCGGTCAACAATTCAACTTATGCTACTGGTTGTTTGGTTATACTCCCTCTGGCACGAATTATATGACTTCCTCGCATCCTAATATTCAGTAGGAAACGCATATCGAGGAGGCCGGATGAGGCACTATTTGACCCCAAAAAATTTCGTACTTTTTTTTTGAACGTACGTTAATCCTTAACGTACTTCTGAGAAAAAATTCGGGTCAAAATTGTCTCAAATAGTGACTGTTCCGACCGTCTTAAGATACGTTCCGGAACAGTAAAAGCAAATGGTAAAACGTCATATAAAACGTACCGGAGGGAGTAGTAACTTTTGCTAATAATGTAGCTTTAAGTTTAATGAACGATTAAAATTATCCTTTTAGTAATAGTTTGATACTCTTTATAAATTCACTAATAGGTGGATAGTGTGAGTAGTTAGGATATTTTCACTATTTAAGTAAAAGTGTTGATTTAAACTCGTATATTGATTCAAAAATACTTAATTTTTATTTTTCGGTTCGTCGGGTATCCTTCAAACTTCTTTCAATTAGAAGACTAGTAATTTCGTCCCAATATTGTCAAATTCCAAAGTAAGATGAGTTTCAAGTATAATTTGTTTCATTTTTAAAATTCGAACTCAAAATTTTACTCAAAGATAAATAAATCACTCATCACTTTGACCATAACAATTAACTAAAATAATTGCCTATTTGGTTTAATTATTCCACCATATATTACAGAGAAATACTTCAATAAATGGTTCAAGAAGATATCTAGAAAAGTGAAGTTTGACCCATGAATTATTGGAAAATAGTAGATCAAAAAAGGACTTTGACCAATACTATTTCTAAGATTATATATGAAAAGGACTTTGACCAATACTATTTCTAAGGACTTCGACCAATATTATTTCTAAGATATATATAGATCATTATTTTCTTCTTCTTCTTCGTCTTCTAGTTACTAGTAAAAGTTTTCTTTTGGGCCGAGAGTTGATCCAGCCTACAGGCTACAGAGTTGGATCTAAAGTTTGAGCCCAGGCTTCTCCAAGTCCAAGTTTATTTACACATTCTTGTGTTAACCTAGGCCCGATTGTTCATATATAACTTAAATATTATATTTTTTCAATTTATGGAACAGAGAGGCGATACCTTTGTATTGGGTTAGTTTGTTTTAGTAGGATAAATGATGGGTCGGTATAGTATAACCATTTGTCATCCATTGTTGCATTCGGTTTTGATTATGGTCGCAAATTGTTGGGATGGTTTGTTATCGGGCCTCATTATGTAATCCATCTTCTTTACTGAAATTTGGTGTTTTAGACTTCAATGTCTCCAGTTTTCTTCAAGGGATCTTTTCCATTGGTATAAAGGTTTAGTTATTATAAAGATACTGACTTTTTTTTTTGGTATTGAATGGTTCTTAGATTCTTTAGTTAACATTGTTTGCGATGAGCCGGAGGAAGTGATGATACATGTTCAAATATGGGTAACTGATATAGGTGTGGATGGAAATTGGACTAACCGATTCTGTCTCCTGCTGTTCTTGAGACTGTCTGCCAGTCGGAATTTGGAAAAGTAATGAATTTTTACAGCAAAATTGGGATGTTGATGGTTTATAAGATTTGGGAGTATTTTTCTCTTAAATTTGAGTTTTGAGAAATTAATACTAGTTTTTCTCTTACAATTTGGACAAAGATGACTGAATGCTCCGTCTCTTGGTGTTTACCTGTGTTGTTCTGTAGGCATGTGGAGAGCCTAATAAGGACATAGCTTGACTGATGATAGTGCATTTGAGTTGTGTTTCCATAGAGGCGTGTTAAGTCTTTCAGTGGTTGCTGTTTCAATTCTGTTTGCAATGGAAGCAAAAAACAGTGGGCTGTATATTGAAGTTGAAATGTTTGGATTAGAAATGGAACTCTTTTGTCCTCACTCCTCGCACAAATGGTGAAAATTACTATGGATTTATTACTTAAGCTAAACTCGACTAGAGCAGGTTTTGACCATGGAGTTACTATGTAGTAGCATTACATAAGCTGGAAATTGAGAATTTCTTCAAACTTCTTTACGAGGAGGAGGAGAAGAGTTTGTTGCAACAGCCAGAAAATCACGAGGGTTTTCGGGCAGCCGCTTTTGGTAGCAGAGGAGCAAAAGCTGGACTGGTCAGACATGTTCTATGTGACTACTGTTCTGTTCCTCTCAGTCTCAGGAAACCTTTTTCAACAAGGCTAAGGTTTCATTTCTCTTCCTACTTTAGTTTCTAAAGCTTAAAATGCATAATAACTACCATATATTGACGAACTCTAGAATAGTGTATCCCTGTTGTCTAGTCTTCAGATGCATGATGCACTGCCGGTCTGACATTATTCAGCCCATTAGCACTTAGATTCATTTGCTCCAATCACATGGCAACAAACCGAAAACAGATAATTAAATAAAATAAAGACTCTAAAACCAAACCAATAATATATATACTAACAATTTCTGAAAATTGAATTTTTCTTTTATGATGCAACAATAACCTCTTTTTTGCAGGTGTGTTAAACAATTGTTCCTCCGCGGAACAATGGGGAAAGGTGATACTAGGATCACTTGGGAGTACTAACAAGTTGGGTGTATTCTTCTTCATCTTCAGGGGAAAACAAGTCTTTGCATAGCTCCCCGTAAAATCGACATACCAAATCAATGAAGACAGGGGACTTTAAGTTCTTCCAACAATAGAGAAGCTCTTCGACATCCATCAAATCCCGCACTCTGCCCTCCTCAACTATCATCTCCACCAAGTAGTTCTCGAAACTTCTGCACGAGTCCTCCACCTCGTCATTTTCCCTTCTGATGGTGGGTGTGTTGGCCTTCATAAATGCAGGCGTAAGAGGCGATGGAAAGAGCATTTCCTGCGAAAAAGCAGGTTCTGAGACTACACTCTTAAGGTCCATAAATCTGTCAATTTTTCTGGTCTGTGGACGGAAAACTGAGAGTAATGCACTAGACATTTTCTTCTGCTTTGGAGGTATTAGTTGTGATGCTGTTGCCTTCTTGTAGCGAAGAGGTTTTATAAGACGAGGTTTCTTGATTCTGATTCGGAAAGCGAGGAGTAGTTTCTTGCAAGGACTGAGAAGCTTGGATCTGAAGGAAAGTAATGCTTTCACTTTCATGGTTTTAATGATTGGTAACTAATATCAGAATTGTGGTTGAAGGAATGGAGTGATTAGTTTAGGAAAGGAAGATGGTAATGATATATATTCCACTTACGGTTGGTGCACCAGAGGGAGAGAGGATGGCGGATGGCGGATGGCGGTTGGAAACAATCTGGCGTCCTCTTTTTCCATACTTGGTTGGATTCACGTCTTGGAGTGAGCTTGGCTCTGTTTGGCCCCAGGTTCTACCTAGGAAGAGCTTTTTGGATAAGTGCGAGCTTTTTGGATAAATGCTATGTGAAAATCACTTCTGGAAAAATCAGTATGCTGTTTGGTAAATATTTTTTAAAAGTGTTGTGAGATAGTAGAAGCTGTTTATAGTGTTTGGTAAAAACTGCTGTTAAAACTATGGTTGGTTTGTAAAATGACTATAAAGGGCACAATACATTTTAATGGTTTAAAAATCTGAAATGACCAAAATGTCTCTAAATTTAATGCCGATTCAGCTGTTCGAACTAAATGTTCGATTAATACACACACAATTTAATTTGATAAATACAATATTTTAGTTAATTAATAAAAAATAAAAAATTCGAGAAAACTGTTAATCGGATTATCAAATTGAAGACACCTAATTAATCTAAAGGATTAGTATGAATTATTAAACAACAGATAAACTAACAATTTAAGCAAATTGATTAGCAATTGGATTTATGAAGAGTTTGGCTTAAGATTTTTTTTTTCCAGTTTCTTTTCTCAATTCCAAACAGCATACGCATAATTTCTCAATCTTTCAATCCGTGTCAATTCCTCACAATTTAATTTCTCTCTAAATCCTCACTCTCACATACAGAAACCCAAACTCATACCCATCTCCTCAAACCGAAGCTCCCACCACAGATCTGCTACCACCTAGTCAACCAATCACCACAACCCAAAGATCTGTCACCACCTCGTCAACCAACCACCACAACCCACTACCTCCCCGTGCGGGAGGAGGCTACGGAGGAGGAGAGGAGATTCCGGGGTCGCTGAAGAGGAGATGAGGTCCCCTCAGTCGGCCACAACAACGGTGACGACGATGGTGACGGAGGCGGCAAGGGTGAGAGGCGGATAGAGTGAGAGAGCGAGAGAGCTTGTTTGGAGGAGAATGAGGATGTTGGTTGTTTTTTTTGGTTATTTTATACCTAGTATCATCGTAAATATGAAAAACTTGGGCAAATAATTTTGTCCATTTAAGTTTTGAAACTGCTTCCCGTGTTTTCTCAGAAAGCTTGGTTTTGAGAAAGCAAGTATTTCAAGCTTCTTCAAAACTAAGGGCCCGTTTACCTGGGAGAATTTTCAATTTTCAATTTGCTATTTTTCTGAATTTAGAGAATTTTGTTTTCATTCTGAAAATTGGAGAACGCGTTTACTTCGCGCTTGTTTTCTGATCAGAAAAACTGGAGAACGCGTTTACTTCGCACTGAATGTAAGAATTTCCTGATCTGAAAACTAGAAAACGTGTTTACTTCGTGCGTTTTCATTTTTTGTGGAAAACCGAAAATATTTGTAATGAAAAGAAGAAATCATTTGAAAATTTAAATAGTCATTTTAAAAAGGGAAAACTTATTAAATATAACATCAATATTCTAATATTACATTTAAATATTGTAATTCATATTCCTACATGAAAATAAAAGCAATCTACTCATATAGTAATTGATGAAAAAATTACATAGCAAACGTACAACACTTGACTCGTTGCTCCCTCGTAATCTATTGATGAAATACTTAATTTAATATAATTTATTAAAAATTAAAATAAATTTATGTAATAAAATTAATCAGTTTTAAATAAGATTAATGACAAGAAAGAAAAAGTCTTTTTGTTATAAGCTTTAAATAACATGTGATAACATACAGTCATATTACAATTAATTTAATTAGATTATAAAATGAAAAGATATATTAATAATTTGGTTAATAATTTAATTTGAAATAATGAAAGTATTAATTTAATTAGAAATAATGAAAAAAAATGACTTGATAAGTCCAAGCCCACTACACTTCAAATTTGCAATCCCCCATTTTTTTTTTCTTTTTTTCATGTAATTTTGTATTGAATACGTGAGATAATAAATATTTTAATTTGACTAAATATTTTATTTCTATCATAAACTTAAGTATAAGCAACTTACAAAAGACACTAGCTGTAGCGGTAACAAATGGCTACAACAAAGCTCTGATAGCTATTACAATTCATACACTATGAAGCCCTACCAAGCAAGCATACACTAAGAACAGGGGCAGAGTCTCCTCGTATGCCGATGTGAGCCATCACACGAAAGCATCGACTGGGTTCGAGTATACAAGCAAGCTTACATGTCACATTGATTTAGTACCAGAAGCTTATTCAAGACGCACAACTGCCCATTTGACTTGCAAACTGAATCACAGGAATCACCTTGCCTGTCAAGCAGTGATGAAGAATTCAAAACATATCCAGCTTACTGAAAGCAAGAAACAGACACAACCAACATGATGTACTTACCTTCCAACAACTACATTAATACCAGCAAGTCTAGCTTCTAGTTGGGTATAATTAGCCCCTGTCATAGTCACCATTCAAAAGATAAAAAAAGCTGAAGTCTTTTGGATCTCTCTACACATATACCAACAGTCAAAGCAGAAGCAAAAAAGATGGCCAGATTGCAGAACAATATTAACATGAACAAAATAATGGGTCTCCCATGCCAGGAGCCAGTTTAAAAGTAAGTGTAATCAGAAGCAAAAGTTTTGACACTAAGTAGAAAGAGAGAAAACACCGAGATGCACTAGATTAACCACAGTTGACAATGGTCTTGCTATTTCACTTAAAGATGATTACTGATTGCATTGCATTTCATCATGTTTTATTGTCCATTTTCTAGATATTTTGGATAGTAATTCTATTGATATTCCCTTTAATTTCCCACTTTTGATCAGGTCTGGTTTGGAGGCTGAAAGAGAAGAATTCACGAAGTTTAGAGCTGAAGCTGTTTATTCGAGTCTAGGCCTGGATCTTGGCCTAGACAAGATCGTATCTGACGCAGTGTGCTTACCAGAATCGTCTTGGCCTAGACTTCGGCCAAGACCCCTTTGCGATCAAACTGCAGCTTGGAGCGATTGAAGTATTTTTGGAGATGGACTCTCACAGCTGGCACGTAGCAGCTGTCCAGCAATTGTAGAGGGATAGGAAGACTATCTGATGTAGAATCCCGCAAGGGATCTCCCTCTTTTATTTATTGCGATTTAGTTCCATCTATAAACAATTAAATTGTAATTATCTTTTAGGATATTTTAGGAGTTTTAGTTTGATTGGGACAGAGGTTCTTAGGGCTATTTTAGCTGAACATTATTGTCCTCTGTCGAGGATCGAATCATCTCTTACCAGTTAGAACGCAATTTCTTTTCCTAGTTCACCATTGTAAAAAAAACCTTGCTCCGAATTTATTTCGGATTTAAGATATTTATGCAAATTAATTTCTTCATCTTTTATCCATGAGTATGAGTAACTAAAACCCCATTCTTGGTAAGGGTGATGAGCTGAAATTCTTAATGCAATCGTGAGGCATATTTCGTTCTACATAATCTCTTTCTTTGTATTTACTTATTCTTGAACTTAATCTATCGCTTACTCACTAGAGCCAAGGTTTGATCATCCTTGTTCTCTAGGAGAGAAGAGTTGTAACTAGCCTAGAAGGAGAGGGAGTACCCGCCGGCTAGACGAAGTAGGTGACTAGTCTCGAGCTAGACTAGAAGGATAGGTAAAATAGGTCGAGACCAGATTGACAACCTAGGAACTTGACCTAGGTACTGTCTTCCCCTGTGCCATTGAAGAGGTGAGCAACCATTCAAGACAGCAGTCAAACGGATAAACCCTTTAACCAGCAAGGTATCCCTTGGCTAGGATTATCAGGAGAGGGAGTACCCGCCAGATAGTTTGAAGAGGAGGGAAGATAGGAGTGAAAAGGAGTTCCTCCACTCTATAGCAGTACTATGAAAAAGAGATGAACATATTTCAGTCCATGATCGATGCATAAGAACGCAAGCTCACCCATCGCCCTTACCTGGAATTCCGTATCACAAGACTTATTCCCAATCTAGCCCGCAGTCTTGGCCTAGACTTCGGCCAATACTATTTTATATTTTAAACTGTTTTCATTATTTTCTGTTTTGTCTTTAGTTTCAGATAACACCCAACCAAAACTCAGTGACGAGGAAGTCAACTCAAGAACTACATTTCCTAGAGGTCTCTGTGGACGATCCTCTTACCATCATCTACAAACCATTGTAGACAGTGATAAGTTGTATTTTTACCCCCAATTCCATACTTATTTCACTCTTATATTTGACGTGTTCGACGCGCGGTCAAATTTTGGCGTCGTTGCCGGGGATCTCTAACGGTATTTGTAGTTTTTGTTTTATTATTATTTTATGACAGTTGATGACCAGGTCCTCAAGTAGAGAACAAGATTTGTTACCCATCAATCCCAATCTCACTAGGACCGAAGCACAGCTAAGGAGGCAAGCTCGACTGAGAGCAGCCCAAGAAAAGAAAGAAGAGGAAAGTTCTAATTCCGGATCAGAATATAGTCTAGACCACGGTCTTGGCCTAGACTCAGATCAAGACATGGCGGACGAAAGACCAGAACCGACAATGAGGGAGCTGAATAAAACAGCTGAGCAGGAGACCTTTTCCTGCATCAACCTCCCTCCAGTAGCTAATGATTGGTCCATCAAGACCAACATGGTGGCCAACCTTCCCAAGTTCTACGGCCATTCCAACGAAAATCCATTCAAACACTTGAGGAATTTACATGTCCAGTGCGACATCATGAAACCTACTACTGTAACCATGGAGAGAGCGAAGCTGAAGGCCTTTCCAAGCTCTCTAGAAGGGGGAGCTCAGAATTGGTTTTACAGTTTGCCTCATAATACCATCAACACATGGACGGAGATGTCCACTATGTTTCTTAACAAGTATTGGAATGCCACAAAGGCTGGCATAGCTAGGAAAGATATGGCCGCTATCCAACAAAGAAGCGGAGAAAGCTTTTCTGAGTATCATCAGAGGTTCAGAGATTTGCAAGAAGTCTGCCCCACTCATGGCGTAGCAGACAACACTATGATACAATATTTCTATGATGGGATGCTCCCAAGTTGCAAGGAAAAAGTGGATTCAGCCGCAAGTGGAGCATTGCAAGATTTAACAGTCACAAGAGCAAAGATGTTACTCCAAACGTTGGCAGACAACTGCCAAAATAATACCATTTCGGATAGAAATGCTCCTCCTTCTTCTCTAAATTCGCTTAATGTTGAACAAAAATTAAATGATTTAACCGATATGATTAAAACCATTTCTGTTAATATTTCAGGTTCAATGACTTCGGGAAATCAAGAGCAAATAGCCACGGTATGTGGGATATGCCAGCAACAAGACCATCAGACCAACAACTGTTATATGGTCCAGCACCCAGAAGAGATAATTCAGGTCAACGCCGCATATCCACAGAACCAAGGTAGCATGCAAAACTATCCCCAAGGAAGCAACCAATACGCATGGAGATCACACCCAAACTTCAGATGGAGAGACCCAGTCCCTCCAAATCAGAATCAAAATCAAGGTGTACCCCAGCAGCAACAACAACCTCCTATCAACTTCCAGCATTTCATTCCACGACCTCAGAATCAGAATCTTGGCCCGAATCTAGGCCAAGAGCCAGGCCAACCTCCTTTACCTCAACTACCGCCTGCCCCTAGACCTTTGCAGCTTACTGGCCCTTCAGTGGAGGACACGCTCAAGCAGCTGATGGAGCTGCAGAAAAATCACATGCAGTCCACACAGACTAGCTTGGCGGAGCTACAAAAGCAAATCACTCAAATAGCAAATCAAGGAAAATTACCTCCTACTACGGTAAATAATCCTGCCCATAATGTGAGTGCTATAAGTTTGAGGAGTGGAGTGGTGTTGCCAGAAAGGAAAGGAGCGAAGACAGATGAGGAAATAAAGAAAATCGTACCAGAAGATGTGGAAGAGGATGAGGAAGAAGAAGCTGAAGCAGAAGTAGTCTCGACCAAGACTCCGGCCAAGACTACCGTTACAGCAGGGCCAGAAAAAGAAGAGACTGTTTCGGGCGAGCCAAAACAGAAGGAGGAGATCATAGAAATTCCTCCACAATTTCCCCCGAGATCTTCAAAAGAAAAAAGACAAGATGAAATGAGGGATTTCATGACTGTTTTTGGAAAAATAGCCGTGAATATTCCAATGTTGAATTTAATTGCAAAAGTCCCTTCTTATGCTAAATTCCTTAAAGAATTGTGCACTAATAAAAAGAAAATTGCAGGTGTAGAAAGGGTAAATTTATCCAACAACATTTCAGCAGTACAACAACTCCCAGAGAAGTGCAAGGATCAAGGAACCTTCACAATTCCATGCCAAATAGGGAACAAAATCATTGAGAAAGCCCTTTGTGATTTAGGGGCTGGTATCAATGTAATGTCTCTAAGTGAATATGAAACCTTGAAAATTGGAACCATGAAGGAGACTGATTTGGTGATACAATTAGCTGATCGAACAATCATCTGACCTAAAGGTGTAGTGACTGATGTCCTGGTAATGGTAAATGATTTTATCTATCCAGTTGATTTTTATATAGTTGAGATGAATGTTCAATTGCCATCTTGTACCACTGACATTTTATTAGGAAGACCTTTCCTAAGGACCTCAAAAGCAAAGATAGATTGCTTCGAAGGAAGCATAATTCTGGAATTTTGTGGAAGAACAATTAAGTTCAGCATTTCAGATGCTTTAAAACACCCAAACGACTTGCATTGTGTTAGTTTTTTGGATGTTTTGGATCCAATTACAGAAGAAATAGCTGACATTTATCATAACGATCCCCTTGAGTATGTTTTGACCAGGGGAATTTCCACTCAAACACTGCCAGAGCTAGAAGACCGCACTGGAGATCAGGAGGAACTCAAACAAATGGTGGACAGTTTGGCCGAACAAGAAGAAGAAGACTTAGTCTTGGCCTCGATCTTGGCCAAGACGCCGGCCAAGACTGCCAACAAAAGAAGAAAAGTAGTTAATTGTCAATATGTGCAATCAACGAGTCCTAAATTTCTACCTTCTGTTGTGCAGGCACCACAGTTAGAATTGAAATCCCTACCAGGTCACTTGAAGTACGCCTATCTAGGCCTAGACGACACACTACCCGTCATAATTTCAGCCAAGCTATCAAGAGAGGAAGAAGATAAATTGATAGCTGTCTTGAAGGAACACAAAGAGGCGATTGGCTGGACGATGGCAGACATCAAGGGGATATCATCTAACATCTGCACCCACAAAATACATGTGGAAGAGGATAAGAAACCCATTCGGCAACCCCAGAGGAGATTAAACCCTCCTATGATGGAAGTTGTTAAGAAAGAAATAATTAAGTTGTTAGATTCGGGTGTTATTTATCCTATCTCAGATAGTAATTGGGTATCTCCTGTGCAGGTAGTCCCTAAGAAGACTGGAACAACAGTGATTGAAGGAGAAGATGGCGCTCAAAGAACAACCAGAATTCAAAACGGATGGAGGGTATGTATTGACTACCGAAGGCTGAATCAAGTCACTCGGAAGGACCACTTCCCGCTGCCTTTCATCGATCAAATGGTAGAGAGACTTACTGGAAAGTCTCACTACTGTTTCCTAGATGGATACTCGGGGTTTCACCAAATCCCCGTTGCTCCCGAAGATCAACAAAAGACAACGTTCACTTGTCCATTTGGAACGTTTGCCTATAGGCGCATGCCGTTTGGGCTTTGTAATGCGCCAGCCACCTTTCAAAGGTGCATGGTAAGCATATTTTCTGAGTATGTCGAGAGAAGTATCGAAGTGTTTATGGACGACTTTACCGTGTATGGTGATGACTTCGATCAATGCTTACATAACTTAGAAAATATTTTAAAAAGATGTGTTGATACATGTTTAGTCTTAAACTTTGAAAAGTGCCATTTTATGGTTGTAGTATAGTGGTAAGTATTCCCGCCTGTCACGCGGGTGACCCGGGTTCGATCCCCGGCAACGGCGCCAAAATTTGACCGCGCGTCGAACACGTCAAATATAAGAGTGAAATAAGTATGGAATTGGGGGTAAAAATACAACTTATCACTGTCTACAATGGTTTGTAGATGATGGTAAGAGGATCGTCCACAGAGACCTCTAGGAAATGTAGTTCTTGAGTTGACTTCCTCGTCACTGAGTTTTGGTTGGGTGTTATCTGAAACTAAAGACAAAACAGAAAATAATGAAAACAGTTTAAAATATAAAATAGTATTGGCCGAAGTCTAGGCCAAGACTGCGGGCTAGATTGGGAATAAGTCTTGTGATACGGAATTCCAGGTAAGGGCGATGGGTGAGCTTGCGTTCTTATGCATCGATCATGGACTGAAATATGTTCATCTCTTTTTCATAGTACTGCTATAGAGTGGAGGAACTCCTTTTCACTCCTATCTTCCCTCCTCTTCAAACTATCTGGCGGGTACTCCCTCTCCTGATAATCCTAGCCAAGGGACACCTTGCTGGTTAAAGGGTTTATTCGTTTGACTGCTGTCTTGAATGGTTGCTCACCTCTTCAATGGCACAGGGGAAGACAGTACCTAGGTCAAGTTCCTAGGTTGTCAATCTGGTCTCGACCTATTTTACCTATCCTTCTAGTCTAGCTCGAGACTAGTCACCTACTTCGTCTAGCCGGCGGGTACTCCCTCTCCTTCTAGGCTGGTTACAACTCTTCTCTCATAGAGAACAAGGATGATCAAACCTTGGCTCTAGTGAGTAAGCGATAGATTAAGTTCAAGAATAAGTAAATACAAAGAAAGAGATTATGTAGAACGAAATATGCCTCACGATTGCATTAAGAATTTCAGCTCATCACCCTTACCAAGAATGGGGTTTTAGTTACTCATACTCATGGATAAAAGATGAAGAAATTAATTTGCATAAATATCTTAAATCCGAAATAAATTCGGAGCAAGGTTTTTTTTACAATGGTGAACTAGGAAAAGAAATTGCGTTCTAACTGGTAAGAGATGATTCGATCCTCGACAGAGGACAATAATGTTCAGCTAAAATAGCCCTAAGAACCTCTGTCCCAATCAAACTAAAACTCCTAAAATATCCTAAAAGATAATTACAATTTAATTGTTTATAGATGGAACTAAATCGCAATAAATAAAAGAGGGAGATCCCTTGCGGGATTCTACATCAGATAGTCTTCCTATCCCTCTACAATTGCTGGACAGCTGCTACGTGCCAGCTGTGAGAGTCCATCTCCAAAAATACTTCAATCGCTCCAAGCTGCAGTCTGATCGCAAAGGGGTCTTGGCCGAAGTCTAGGCCAAGACGATTCTGGTAAGCACACTGCGTCAGATACGATCTTGTCTAGGCCAAGATCCAGGCCTAGACTCGAATAAACAGCTTCAGCTCTAAACTTCGTGAATTCTTCTCTTTCAGCCTCCAAACCAGACCTGATCAAAAGTGGGAAATTAAAGGGAATATCAATAGAATTACTGTCCAAAATATCTAGAAAATGGACAATAAAACATGATGAAATGCAATGCAATCAATTACCAACTTTGACTATTTCACTCTACCATGTAATCAACTAATTATGCATCACTGACATTACTTAGTACAACCCCAGTTGCAAAACCAGGGCAAATCCAATACAATCAAACACAAATCTCACTCTATAATGTAATCATCTACATATGCATCATTAACATTATATACTCCAATCCCAGTTGCAAAACCAGGAGAAAGACAATACAATCAAACACATTGCTAGCAGGCTAGTTCAACCGCAGAAATGATCAAACATTGCAATTATATCCGATTAAGTACTGCTAAGTATAACATATGCTAATTAACATCAAGTATCAAAGCCACAAAACAAAAGAACAAGAAATTACACCCATTTGGAGTAACGAGCTACGTCAATATATCAATCTGTAATGCGACACGCATACATTAACAATTAAAGGCAAAAGCACCCAAATTAACTACAAACATATACCTAAATCAGTGAATACTAACAGCAAGTAAAAAGCTTATTTAATTAATCACTCATACAAAACAGACACTTCAATCAAAAGCACACACAATATCACACCATTTTCAACTACAGATAGCACAAACACACTAATTAACTTCAGCACATGCCAAACAGATTGAAGAAAACATGAACATAAACCCAAAACGACATACGAAAATGAACAAATGGGTATTTACCTGCTTGTTGATCTCAACACTGGTGGCGCGTTTGGTGACGTTCCAGACTTGGCCAGTGCGCCCATGGTAGAACTTGTGGGGCATGCCTTTGTGGATAGCGCCGTTAACCTTAACGTCGACATAGTCACCGATCTTGTAAGTTCTGAGATAAGTGGTCAATGGGATATAACCCAAAATCCGATTATTTCCTCCAAGAAAGACAACACATAACACATCAAAATTCACAACAGCCACTACTCCAAACCTAAAATTTACCATAACTACGAAGTGATTAAACGATTGAAATTTCAAACCTCAACCAAAAATCTCAAAGAACAGATCTGAAGAAAGTAGAAACTCATTTGGTGGGTGGGTGTGATTGTTACCTGAACAGCAGACTGCTGGACTCGAGACTCGGCGGAGACTATGGAAGTTGCAGCAACATTCACGGTGGACTCACGGTGTGGTGGATTTTGGTAGAAGAGAAGAGGAACGGCGAAGAGGAAGGCCGGCGTCGGCCTAGGGAGAAGAGAACAGGAACGGCGAAGAGGAAGAGGAAGAGGAACGGCTGCTGCGTGATGAGGAGGAAGGAACGGCTGCTGCGATTTAGGGCAAGAAGAGGGAGAAGATGATGAATAATGAAGAGGGAACGGTTTTGTTTATGGACAAGGGCAAAATGGCAATAAAAAAACTTTCATTAAAAGGAAAAACGAGTTTTCATTCTGAAAACTGAGTTTTCAAACATCAAAGGAAAAGTTGAAAACACTTTTTTTGAGTTTTCAAAACTTACCCATAGGTTTTTATTCCGAAAATTTTCATTTCGAAAACAGAAACGAAAATAGCGTTTTCGGAAAAAAAATCCAGTTTTCAAAAAACTGGAGAATTTCCTAGGAAATTCTCTGCGGTAAACAGGCCCTAAGGTTTTCTAAAGTTTTGGAGAAGTGCTTATCAAGAAGCTTGGTTTACCAAACACCTTTCACCAGCTTTTGGGTTGAGAAAAATCCTTCCCCAAGTAGAACCTGGGCGCCAAACTAGTACTATGTAGTGGAAGCCATGTTTAATCACCATAATCCTTAATTAGTCCTGTCTTGGTCATAATCATAATTTAGTTGATTTTTTCCCCGTTATTGTTTGCCTACTCTTTGCATGTCAAGTGTCAATTCATACGTTACACGTCACTCAAATACATCGTATAGTCTACTACTAAAGTATCTCAAAAAACCCAACTTGTGAAAAACTGAAAATATAGAGCAAAGATCTTTTTCCTGATCTTTATGAGTTTAGTTCGAATATTTCTAGTTTTAAAAAAGATAACTCTTCTTATTTCTATTTTGTTCTTAATTTTGATTATTTAAATCATTTTTATTACATTTAAAAACGTCAAAGTTGCTTTGACATGTTGGCTAGGTTGATGGAAGAAAGAATTACAAATGTCCCAAAAACTTGGGACATTTGTAAGGCCCGGGTGAGGTCTTTTTTAGGGCCGGAAAGCTTCTTTCTGATTTTCGTGAGGCCCGGGTTTCGCAGCAAGGATCCCCTCCCCCCTCTCCCCAGCTTATCCAGCCCATGGTGCATAAGTGGAAGCCTCCGCCGACGGGTGTGATTAAAGTCAACACTGACGCTGCTGTTGGAGCCGCGGGCTTAGGTCTCGGCTTTATCGCTCGTAATGACAGGGGTGGAACGATTTTCTCTGGGGCAATATTCCTCCCTCACAGATCTGACCCGCAAACGGCCGAGGCCTTAGCTATGCGATATGCTATGTTTCAAGCCAGGCAGTGGGGGTGCGAGAGGATTATCTTTGAATCGGACTGCCTTCAGAACATCTTAGCTCTGTCCAGTGGTGATTTTCCTTCAAATTACTCTGGTTTGGTGCTTGATGGCGTGCTTGTCGAGGGCACGATCAAATAATTACAACTTATCACCTGCAACAAAAAGGATTGAAGACAGTGGCAAGAGGTTCGATCCACAGAGAAAGGTGAAGACATACACTAGACAGGTCCAGATATAAAGTAAAACAATAAAAGAAACAATGAGGGGGATTTGGTTGGTTAATCTAGTTAACCAAGATAGAGATGGGCTAACAAGCTAACTAATAAAAACAGTAATCTAGGGCACGAAAGTAAAACACAATCAAGGGCACGACATGCAAACAGAAATCAAATAAAGAAATAAAGTCAGAAGAGAAGATATCTTAGCAAAGGACATTATCGGGTTGCTTCCAGGGCTAGAAAATCATCGGCGCAGAAATATTCTATTCCTATGCCATAGATATGCTATAGGGACCGCGTTTCCACACCGCATCCCCTGATTACCTTCTTAGATAAAAGTCACCCCCCGTTTCCACATATGAGGTGACCTTGACGTTCAGCCATCCTCTCAGCTACCTCTCTTGTCATCAAAAGGCAGCCTTGACCGTCCGGCCTGTCACGGGCTCGAAGTAGGGAGGCTAAATTCAGAACGCCCATGAAGGGGAGGTAAGACAGATCTAGGGCGCGACAGCTCAGCTTGTCAGACTCGTATCACATACCCTAATCGGTTGTTTACCCCTAGGTGAGACCTCTCGCGCTGCCTCCCCTAGGTGTCTGCTAAAATTCCAGGGCTTCGCGTCAGGTATAACCCTGGAATATGACGGTAATCATCTAGGTCTAGATACTAGTTGGCCAGACTACTAATCTGGCCCTAGACGAATTAACAAGAAACCGATAAACAATCGAATACAACAATAAGAATATATTAAACACATTTAGGCCTCTTAACTACCCATGCAACCCTCAAAATACCTCTACTAAGAAGGGGAAATCTAGCTACTCATACCACAAAACAAACAAACAAAATAGGAAAAGGAAGATTGCATAAAAGAAGAACAAGAAGAATAAAACTATTAAAATGTTACCGGCCGGAGCAAAGCTCCGATTGAGTTCAATGGCTGCTGGAAATGGACGCCTCAGCCACCACCCAAAAGAGGGAGGAGAGAAAAGGAGGCGGCTCCTAAAAGAAGAAAGTGGAAAAATATTTACAAAGTGTGATGTTGTGTTTCCAAACCCTAAAACTAGAGGCTTATATAGGGCCTAGCCCACAAGAAGACAAATTCCATCTAAGGGATTACAAAAAGACAAATTCCAGCTAAGGGGAGAGGGTGACAACACATGGAGCGTGCTGGAATATTCTGGAATCTTCTAGATATGCAAGGAATCCCGTGAGAATCTTTGAAGATTCGTCTCTTTGGCTTTGCAGAGATATTGCGGGCTAGAGAATGCTCACTGGTCTGGTTAGCTTTCGAGGGCTCGACGACATTCTGATCTTCTAGGCCTTGAAGCTTGAAATCCTCAGAAATACTCCAAAAATGCTTCTTTTCGATCTTTTCCTTCTATTGACGCTGATCTGCAATAAAGATTGGAATAAGGGTCAAATAGTAGAATCAAGCCCCCGAAAGGGCTAGAAAAGAAGGTAAAATCTAGACAATGAAATGTGCTATCAAACATCCCCACACTGCCCTAATGCTCGCCCTCGAGCATTCACAAAACTGAAAATCACCTCAAGAAACAGACAAACGCAATTAATCGATACACAATTACAAACCGGCACCGAGCTAGACTTCGCACATACTCATCTTCACCTAGAAGACACCTGCATTAAATCAGAAGGGTAACGACCCTAAAGATTAAACTTTCCCATATCCAACCCTTAATCAGAAGTCCTCACGAAGTAATCAAATAGGAAAACTAGTAGTTGATCAGGCCCCTAATAAATCCTATATGAAATGGCACTCACACTCACAAACAAGGCTAGGTGTTTACGCTCAAAACTAAATGCACATAGCACAACACAAAGTCAAACTTGCATATCAATCCGAGTACTATAGAACACATGCATGGGCAATCAACAATCGGAGAAACAACGCATCAGCAAAAAGAAAGAAAAGGGATTGAATGAGCTAGAAATGTGGAAGAGAGAAGTAGGAGATGAACAGAAGAGAAATGAGGGGAGAAAAGAAGGAAAGAAAAGAAAGGACCAGATATAACCTGGATGGATTCCCTGGCATAGGAAAAAGGCGAAGTGGCAAGGCAACTTTCATTGAGGGCACGAGATGTTTCGGGGGCTAGACAGAGGTCTTCTTTCGAGGGCAGGAAAACGATCTTGTTGAGGCTTCAGATGCGGATACTCTTTTTGCTTGCTTAATGTCCCCCTTCTTTTATTTTGAATTTTAAATGCTTTTTTTTTTTCTTTTTTTTTTTTTCTTTTTTTTTTTTGAAGAGGGGGCACGAACCAGTTACAAAACCTTGATTCTTCCGGGGCATGAAACTTTTGATTTTTCATTCGGCGCTTGCCCTTGATCTACTTCCAGCATCGATGGTGACTTCTTTTTCGCTTCCCCACACTTGAACGTTTCGGGGGCTCGAATCACTTAAATGATCTAGGGCTGGAAACTCTTTCGAGCTTTTGCTTTTTCTTGCCCTAGATCTCTGCTTGATGCTTTCTGCTCTGAAGTCTTTTGCTTTCGTCTGCTTCCCCACACTTGAACTTGTCTGCACAGTTTAGGTGTCTAGCCCTTGACGTTACCCTCAATAATTGCTACCTCACCTGCCAAGGAAAAAGATCAAGAAAATACAAATGGTCAGGAAAGAATATGAAAAGAAGGGGGGACGTTGGGGGCATGAAAACAGAAGAGAAATGAGGGGGAGAAAAGAAAGAAAAAGACATTGATGCGAGGTTTTTTCGTCACATTTAAGCTTTCCCATGTCTAACAGTGACTATACCCAGGGATATCATGCAAGAACAACCAGTGCCTAGCTAAAGCATCCTAATCACACAAGAAAATAAATAGGCATGGAAGCTCAAGTGCTCACAGGGTGCTATTGTGACTACTGATGTCTAGGCCTAGATATGGATATAAGGTTCAGCATGCAAAAATGAGAACAGTTAGGTCTAGACAAGGTGCTGGTGGTTCATACTTGTGCACAAATGATCAAAAGTGTGTCCATTCATAGAGGTTTTAAAAACTGGGCAGTGCTGAAATAGCTAGCAAAATCCTAAAAATGAAAATCCGAAAAAGTTTTGAAAAATCCGAAAAACACGCATTCATGCAATAAGCAGAAAGATAAACATTCAGTCAAGCAATAATAAAATAACAAGTGCAAACATAACAGATAAATCCCTCCCCACACTTAGGCTTCGCATTGTCCTCAATGCGAGAAGGGCACACACAAGAAAGTTCTAAAAAATAAAAAGTGAAGTAGAAATAAAAAGGGAAAGGAACGTGGGTTGCCTCCCACGAAGCGCCTCTGTTATTGTCGAGGGCACGACATTGGTTGTTCGAACTTCAGCCTATCCTACTAAATGCTTTCCATCCTCTTAGTTTGATGTGAATTATAGCATGAAGCGGATGGTCCATTAGCAAAGCAACCTGCAGGCAACCATAATATGATTCAAGTGTTAATTTGGGTTCCCGCAAAATAGAGAGGAAAAAATTGTAATGTGTAAAAGGTGATTCAAGAAAAGGATCAACATAATTAGAAAGTTTAGAAATCTCCCTTTCACACATAACAGCTTTAGAGCTCAAGTCCTCGATTATCCCTTCCTCAATCTCTATCAAATCCTCCTTCTTAACCTCCCATAGCTTGAATTCTATGTCGAGGGCTTGACATTCTGACTTGTCGAGGGCATGAAACTCCTCACAAGATTTGATCTGCTGAAAAGCCTCAAAAGCCTCAATTTCTTGACCCACCAAAGTGTCAGAACAGTTATGGAGTAGACTTGGAAAATTTAGTTGAACAACGATTTCTGCCTCTAATTCTGCGTCTAGGGCTCGACGTTCGTCGAGGACTAGATGCTCGTCGTAGGAATCTGGCAAATTTGCGTCGCTCAACATTGTGACTGCACTGGCCTTGAACTCCATATTAGCTCCTGACTCTGAAAGAAGACATTCTGGGCCCTCCAAGTTTAGCTCTTTCGGGGGCAGGAAAAGGTCCTCTAACCCATAAGGCTCATCATCCTGGTCATGATGCTCAGATGGCAACTCCCATAGAATGGCGGTGGGAAAATTCTCCTCTTCACTTGAATAGTCGTCACTATCTAAGTGTAGCAAATGTTGTTCTATGGGGGTGATAGGATGATTTGTGGTGTGACTGGGCAGAAGTGTTGGAGCTAAAAAATTTGGTCCAGGTGCAGGGGTGATGTCTAGGGCTAGATGGGTAGGTTCAGGTGCAGGGGCAACGTCTAGGGCTAGATAGGTAGGTTCAGGTGGTCCAGCGTCGGGGGCAAGATCCATAGACACCCATACAAAGTTTCCTTCAATAGCCTCTTGGCGTCTCTGCTCTATAAGCTCCTCCAAGGCCTCTTGACCTTGCTTCACCATATCAGCTAATTCATCTATTTGTCTCTGTATCTCGAGCTCATGCACGGCTAATTGTATCTTCCTAAGTTGGCTCCAAAGGTTAGCTAGCTCTTGGTCTGGAGGAGGTTGTGGAGGCTGATAATATGGATAGCTAGGCTGATCTTGCCCTGCATAGTTGAAATTTTCTGGATCCCACCACGGGGGGTTAGGAGTAAAATACTAAGGAAAAGAGGGTGAGTAAGAATAAGGATCAAAATAAGACATTGATGAAAGAAAAAATTAAAAGAAATAAAAATAAAATAAAATAAATCTGGAACTTTCTAGGGCACGAATTAACACCAATCCTCGGCAACGGCGCCAATTTGATGGCGTGCTTGTCGAGGGCACGATCAAATAATTACAACTTATCACCTGCAACAAAAAGGATTGAAGACAGTGGCAAGAGGTTCGATCCACAGAGAAAGGTGAAGACATACACTAGACAGGTCCAGATATAAAGTAAAACAATAAAAGAAACAATGGGGGGGATTTGGTTGGTTAATCTAGTTAACCAAGATAGAGATGGGCTAACAAGCTAACTAATAAAAACAGTAATCTAGGGCACGAAAGTAAAACACAATCAAGGGCACGACATGCAAACAGAAATCAAATAAAGAAATAAAGTCAGAAGAGAAGATATCTTAGCAAAGGACATTATCGGGTTGCTTCCAGGGCTAGAAAATCATCGGCGCAGAAATATTCTATTCCTATGCCATAGATATGCTATAGGGACCGCGTTTCCACACCGCATCCCCTGATTACCTTCTTAGATAAAAGTCACCCCCCGTTTCCACATATGAGGTGACCTTGACGTTCAGCCATCCTCTCAGCTACCTCTCTTGTCATCAAAAGGCAGCCTTGACCGTCCGGCCTGTCACGGGCTCGAAGTAGGGAGGCTAAATTCAGAACGCCCATGAAGGGGAGGTAAGACAGATCTAGGGCGCGACAGCTCAGCTTGTCAGACTCGTATCACATACCCTAATCGGTTGTTTACCCCTAGGTGAGACCTCTCGCGCTGCCTCCCCTAGGTGTCTGCTAAAATTCCAGGGCTTCGCGTCAGGTATAACCCTGGAATATGACGGTAATCATCTAGGTCTAGATACTAGTTGGCCAGACTACTAATCTGGCCCTAGACGAATTAACAAGAAACCGATAAACAATCGAATACAACAATAAGAATATATTAAACACATTTAGGCCTCTTAACTACCCATGCAACCCTCAAAATACCTCTACTAAGAAGGGGAAATCTAGCTACTCATACCACAAAACAAACAAACAAAATAGGAAAAGGAAGATTGCATAAAAGAAGAACAAGAAGAATAAAACTATTAAAATGTTACCGGCCGGAGCAAAGCTCCGATTGAGTTCAATGGCTGCTGGAAATGGACGCCTCAGCCACCACCCAAAAGAGGGAGGAGAGAAAAGGAGGCGGCTCCTAAAAGAAGAAAGTGGAAAAATATTTACAAAGTGTGATGTTGTGTTTCCAAACCCTAAAACTAGAGGCTTATATAGGGCCTAGCCCACAAGAAGACAAATTCCAGCTAAGGGATTACAAAAAGACAAATTCCAGCTAAGGGGAGAGGGTGACAACACATGGAGCGTGCTGGAATATTCTGGAATCTTCTAGATATGCAAGGAATCCCGTGAGAATCTTTGAAGATTCGTCTCTTTGGCTTTGCAGAGATATCGCGGGCTAGAGAATGCTCACTGGTCTGGTTAGCTTTCGAGGGCTCGACGACATTCTGATCTTCTAGGCCTTGAAGCTTGAAATCCTCAGAAATACTCCAAAAATGCTTCTTTTCGATCTTTTCCTTCTATTGACGCTGATCTGCAATAAAGATTGGAATAAGGGTCAAATAGTAGAATCAAGCCCCCGAAAGGGCTAGAAAAGAAGGTAAAATCTAGACAATGAAATGTGCTATCAGTGCTGGAAGAAGTTCACCGCCTTGCCTCTTCGTTTCGCTGTTGCTCATTTTTGCATACTAGTAGATCCTCCAACGTCCCTGCCCACGAGTTAGAACAGTTGGCTCTGATTTCCAGATTAGGAAATGTTTGGTTAGGGGAATGCCCCTAGGCGATCGCGCCTTTTGTATCAGCTGATGGTATTTAATATATTGTTGCCTTTCTCGTAAAAAAAAAAAAAGAAAAAAGAAAAAAACAAATGTCCCAAAAACAGGTTTCAGGACTTGAATTGATCATGAAGAATTTAAAAGTTCAAGGACGAAAATGTATGCATTAATTTACATTTAAAGGACCATGCTTTCTTAAGTCTTCTTGATCCTTTGAGTTTCCATGCTTCTCCTGGATCCCATTCGTTGACCCAAAAACCCAACTAAACCCAAGACAGGAGAGAAGAATGGAGTCATCATTACCATCAGAAGCTGTTAACTTCGGAAAATCAATGATAGTGCCTAGCGTTCAAGAAATGGTAAAAGGATCAATCAATCGACAAGATTCCACCTCGGTATGCTAGAGTTGATCCCGACCCTCCATTTACCTCTCCTGCTGATGATGTTCCGATTCAGTCAGTCCCCACCGTTGATCTTGCAAGATTGGGTGCTGAGGATACTATGGATTCTTCTGAGATGGAGAACTTGCACTCTGCTTGCAAAGAATGGGGATTCTTCCAGGTATATCTCTCTTTTGTTCTTCCAGGTCTAATCCCTTCATTTTTCCGGTCTCTTGAGGTGCTCTAGCTTTTTGGTGTGAGACTAATTGGGTTTGAGTATTATTATAGCTTCATCTCAAGTCTATATATATTTGCTGTGATGTTGGGGTTTTTATCTGTTTTGTTGAAAATCTTAGCAAATGATATAGACTTTATCCTTTTCTAGTGATGATTTTCCATTTCTTGAAATGTTAGACCTTGAACTGCATTCGATCACTTCTTTCAAAAGGTCTTAATGGTATCTTAGCTCTTACCTGGTCTTGCTTCGTCTCCGTTTAGGCCGATACTTACAGGTTAGATTTACTGATATTTTTCCTGATAGAATTCTTGGCATGAAACAATATGGTATGTTTTGTTCTTTCTAATGTTTGGTTTAGAAATGAAACTCCTTTGCCCTCACTCCTTGCATGAATGGTAACGAAAACTAGGACTACGAATTAGTTCACCTAAGCTTGACCAAGCAGGTTTTGAACCATGGACTTAGCACTACATTGCTGGAGGAATTCAAGTTGGAAGTTTAGAATTTCTTCAAACTTCCTTACGAGGAGGAGAAGAATTTGTGGCAGCAGCCGGACAATCATGAGGGTTTCGGGCAGCTCTTTGTGGTGTCAAACGAGCAGAGGCTGGATTGGTCAGACATGTTCTACGTGACTACCCTTCCACTCTATCTCAGGAAGAACGACCTTTTTGACAAGCTCCCTCCACGACTAAGGTTCGTTTCTCTTGGTATTCCTATTGTCAACGCTTCAGAATGCTTGCATGAGTGAGTGGACGTAGCTAACTGAAGAATGAATAAATAGAGGCCTATACTTTGATTAACAGGAAGTTGCAATGACCAAATTGACTATGTGAACCAGAAATTTAGGCCAATCATAACGAAAAAGATCTTGGGAAGAATTATTTGATCTTATTTTTCGCTTATTTTATTGCAGAGCAACTTTGGAGACCTACTCAAAAGAAGTGAAAAAGCTGGCCATGACGATATTGGGTCATGCATTATGCACGCATGTTTCTTTCTTTCCTATAAACATTTGTGCCCTTTGCTTTTCATAAATATTTATTTACTCTTGTCCACCTTTTTATCTTTTCCATGTTTAACTTTGCATCTTTCCCGCGTGTCTGTTTCTTCTTTTTGACCCCTCCATGTGTTGTCTCCTTTCTTTCTTTCTTTTAATTGCATGCGTGTTCTTTCATTTATTTTCTTTTCTTATTTTTATATATTATTTATTTACTTACACCAGCATTCTCCTTGTTTCATGCGTGGTCTCCCTCTTTCCTTTCTTTATTATTTACCTTTGCACAGTTTTGATTCTTTTTGTTTTTCTTGTGCAGTGAAGCAAGCCTTCATTTAATTAAACAACCACCCACTACCTTGCCCACGCATGCGTTCAACCGCCCAACACCCTCTTTTCTCACTCCCACTTGCCTTTTGCATTTCAAATGAATTAGTTTTTGATTCCCTTTGTCTTGTGCAGGTAACCAGCAGACATTAGTGGGTGACAACTGCCTTCTCTCTTCCTCACAAACCGCGCCATGTCATCCCACACGCATGCTTTCAACCATCCTTTTCTTTTCTAATTACTTTGACCCATTGTCAAACAACATTCACCTCTACCAACATCCATCTTCTTCCCCAAACGACTCAAAACCTCCATTAAAACTCCATTTTTCTCTTCCAACGCAGAAAATCATACAAAAAATATACCACCCTTCACCTTTCCTGAAACAATGACCAGACTGAAGCAACTCGGCAACAAAAACGCATCGGCCCACGACTCCGATTCCGACGCCGATTCCAGTAACGGAGCTCCGGCCGAACCTTCTGTCCCCGTTCAACTCGCCGCTTGCACTACTTCCACGTCCAAAATCAGAAAATCGAGGGCGGGCCAACCCAGAGGAGTAAAGATGCTGGATTTGGAACAAGAACCAGAGGACGAAACAGAAGAGGAATTTGAGGAGGAAGAAACCCCTTTAAGGAAGCGCAAAGGGAAGAGTAAGACCTCGACGTCGAAGAAGCAACGACGTCTCGACGACCTTTCTGATAACGAAACTGCGACACCTGACTCTTTTTCCGTGACTGCTAAGCCTTCAACCCAGGTTCCTTCTGACCTTTCTCAATTGAATGGTTGACTTGTTTTCAATGATAAGGTGTCTAGGGATAAACTGCTAGGTTACCATAAGAAGGGTGTCAATCATTGTTCTCAACTTGATTTGTCTTTCCTGGATCGTATGGGTATTACCCCTAGGATCCGAGAGCTTGTAGGCAATATCTGTTGGGAACCCCTGTTTTTTATTGAACAACCCACTTATGTCGAGCTCTCAGCTCGAATTTTTCACTTCTTTTTGGGTTGCTCCTGAGCATTTCAAGCCTAAGGACGGTTCTGATCCTAGTTTATCTGCCCCTGCATGTGTTCATTTTCGCATAAAAAAATAAATGGGAGCCTGTTTCTCTCGATACATTCAATTGCATGTTAGGTTTTGTTAAGAATGCTGATGATCTGAAATCTGCTAGGTACAATAATGCTTTGACTGCTGATTTTAATACTACTGCTTCCACCCGAAATCCACTAAAGCTCATGAAATTTCTGATCCTGCCCTGCGTATATTGCATAGACATCTTGCGCTGACCCTTTCAGGAAAATATTGTTCCTCTAGTCAATTGTCTCAGCATGAGTTGTTTTATCTTTGGTGTATGGTTCATAAGAAAAAAGCTAATTTAGGTTATTGGGTTGCACACACAATTAATGGATTCAAAATAAGTCTCGTAGCCCAACAGTAGGATCACTTATCACTAGCATTGCTTTGCATCTAGGTCTCGACTCTGCTGCTTTGTCACAACTTACTCCATTGCCTTTTAAAGTTTTAGACCCCAGAACCCTTGATGGGATGGGGCATTTGTGTACTAATAATCGCATTTTGAGTTTTAGCACAGGGTGTACGATGCCTAAGGAGCAAGCCTTTGGAGCTAAGTTCGGAGGAAATTTTCTGTATCCTGACGAGGCCCCAAAGAAGAAACCAGCACCTAAGAAGTCCACATCTCACTGTCGAGACCTCGACAGTTCTTTAAGACCCGAAAGCTCCTCGGGACCAAATCACCATCCAGACCAGGATCCCTTAGCAAGTCAAGCAGTCCATCTTAGCGGACTTCCAGCGATCGAACGTATACTCAAGTCTATCCTCGCGGAACTTCATGGCCTGACGACTAAAGCTAACAGTTCCGCGAGGATGTACTTGAGTATACGTTCGATCGCTGGAAGTCCGCTAAGATGGACTGCTTGACTTGCTAAGGGATCCTGGTCTGGATGGTGATCTGGTCCCGAGGAGCTTTCGGGTCTTAAAGAACTGTCGAGGTCTCGACAGTGAGATGTGGACTTCTTAGGTGCTGGTTTCTTCTTTGGGGCCTCGTCAGGATACAAAAAATTTCCTCCGAACTTAGCTCCAAAGGCTTGCTCCTTAGGCATCGTACACCCTGTGCTAAAACTCAAAATGCGATTAGTACACAAATGCCCCATCCCATCAAAGGTTTTGGGGTCTAAAACTTTAAAGGGCAATGGACTAAGCTGTGACAAAGCAGCAGAGTCGAGACCTAGATGCAAAACAATACTGTTGGGCTACGAGACTTATTTTGAATTCCATTAATTGTGTGTGCAACCCAATAACCTAAATTAGCTTTTTTCTTATGAACCATACACCAAAGATAAAACAACTCATGCTGAGACAATTGACTAGAGGAACGATATTTTCCTGAAAGGGTCAGCGCAAGATGTCTATGCAATATACGCAGGGCAGGATCAGAAATTTCATGAGCTTTAGTGGATTTCGGGTGGAAGCAGTAGTATTAAAATCAGCAGTCAAAGCATTATTGTACCAAGCAGATTTCAGATCATCAGCATTCTTAACAAAACCTAACATGCAATTGAATGTATCGAGAGAAACAGGCTCCCATTTATTTTTTATGCGAAAATGAACACATGCAGGGGCAGATAAACTAGGATCAGAACCGTCCTTAGGCTTGAAATGCTCAGGAGCAACCCAAAAAGAAGTGAAAAATTCGAGCGAGAGCTCGACATAAGTGGGTTGTTCAATAAAAAACAGGGGTTCCCAACCGATATTGCCTACAAGCTCTCGGATCCTAGGGGTAATACCCATACGATCCAGGAAAGACAAATCAAGTTGAGAACAATGATTGACACCCTTCTTATGGTAACCTAGCAGTTTATCCCTAGACACCTTATCATTGAAAACAAGTCAACCATTCAATTGAGAAAGGTCAGAAGGAACCTGGGTTGAAGGCTTAGCAGTCACGGAAAAAGGGTCAGGTGTCGTAGTTTCGTCATCAGAAAGGTCGTCGAGACGTCATTGCTTCTTCGAGGTCTTGCTCTTCCCTTTGCGCTTCCTTAAAGGGGTTTCTTCCTCCTCAAATTCCTCTTCTGTTTCGTCCTCTGGTTCTTGTTCCAGATCCAGCATCTTTACTCCTCTGGGTTGGCCCGCCCTCGATTTCCTGATTTTGGACGTGGAAGTAGTGCAAGCGGCGAGTTGAACGGCGCCAAAATTTGATACGGTCGTCGAAGCACGTTCAAAAATACAATTTATAACCCTAGGCCTAGATGCACAAAAAAGCTTGTGTATAGCAGCAAGGGGTCGATCCACAGGGACAAAGCGTTGACGTCGAGGTCTCGACGTATGACAAGGGAAGAATCTACAGCAAGAGCATACGAAATCAGTAACAAAAGGGGGGTTTTACGCTAGTAGATGCATCTACTAGAAATATGATCTTGAGAGCTAACAAAGACAATAAAAGTAAATAAAGCGATTAAATCAAACCAATCAAAATAAAAATCAACGCACAGAGGAAATCGTACAAATCACAATAAACAACAATGATAAAAATACTAGAGAAAAGTTCCAAGGCATAGACGTGCTATAGAGACCAGATGCGCTTAGGCCTCCTACTTCTCTTCTTAATAGAAACCAAACCCAAGTTATGCTTATGGGTGAGATCTTGACACTCTGCCGTTCACCAAGGTACGCTTACGATGACAATATTCAGAGAGCCCATGATGTTGAGAGAAGACACGTCCAGGTCTCGACACTGAGAAGTCAGACCTGATCGGTTGCTTGCCCTAGATGAGAGGATTAATATGATCAACCATCAATCTAGTCGCCTACTATCTCCTTTGACCCTCATGTTAGTTATTACCCAAAGGAGTGACTGTAGATTTAAAAGATAAGTTAATAGGAGATCAATCAATTAACAAAACTCTTAAAATCATGAAATAAGTTCGGTAACAATCAAATATATTCATGAAACATATTAAGAGCATTCAAGTCTCATGTCTAGACTTCGCAACCCTTAATGACCCCTGCTAAGAAGTTGGATTTAGCTACTCATACTTATGGATAAGTGATAAATAGATTTAATTGACATACACGTAGAAGGGAAATAAATAAAGAAGGAGAAAATTGTATTAAATACCGGCCGGAGTTCAAAGCTCCGGATTGAAGGAAAGCTGGTCGAGGTCTCGACACCAAGAAGGACGAACAAGCCCTTCAAAACCTCTCTAAAATAAAACCAAAACTATGATGTCTAAAAATTCAGTGTGTAATTCCCCCCTTCACAATGAATGGAGATTGCTCTTTTATAGGAAGAAGCATCCACTCAGAAAACAAAAGGGAGTAAACTAATTAAATCACCCATACACACATGGGGAACAAAAGGAATTCAGCTAATTAAACAAATACAAGAGTGGGGTTGTCAGGGTCTGGACAGATGCTCAGGACAGGAATATTCTCTGCACTATCAGGGACAAGGTCTGGATCAGACAGGCTGGACAGGAATATTCGTCTAGGTCCTGACACAGCATGGGCCAAAGGAGGTGAGTGCGATTGACAGGTGGTAGCACGGGCAAATGCACGAAAATAGTGAGTGCGATTGACAGGTGGCGGCATGGAATGGAATGAAAGGCTCTTGGGAATATTCTCAACGTCGAGGTCTTGGAAGATTCTGACCAGGTCTTGACAATGAAAATGACATCTAGGTCTCGACGAAAGAAAAGTGCAGAAAATCCTCCAAAAAGCTAACAATTCCACGAATTCCTCATTTTTAGTCTAATCCTGCAAATAAAGTGAAAACAGGAGCAAATGAGAAGTATCATGCTCAAAATGGGACTAAAATCAATAAGGAAAACATGCATTTGAACACCATATCAGGTCACATGGCGAAAGCTTTAAAGATGGATGCTGAGGAAGTGAAAGAGTTATTCAGTGATGGAGTTCAATCAATGAGAATGAATTACTACCCTCCTTGCCCTGAACCTGATAAAGCTATTGGTTTCTCTCCTCATTCTGATGCCGACGCTATAACAATTCTCTTTCAACTCAACAATACTGAAGGACTGCAGATTAGAAAGGACGAGAGAGATGGGTGCCCATTAGACTACTTCCAAATGCTTTTGTAGTCAATGTTGGAGACATTATGGAGGTACTGTTTTACTTCAATTCCTTTGCATAACATATAGGCTAACATCTGCGTATCCAAGCTCGTTTAACGCGGAGAATTATACATTTGGTCTTGGTGCAGTACACTCATGTGTGACATTCTCGTATGCAGATAGTAAGCAATGGCGTTTACCGAAGCATTGAGCATAGGGCAACTGTTAACTCATCAACTGAGAGGCTTTCAGTCGCAACATTCTACAGTTGCAAGCTAGACACCATATTAGGTCCTGCTCCTAGCCTTATTGCAGGATTATAGTGATAAACCTCACCGCTTATCTTCCGGCAAGTACCCGTAGAGGAGTACTTTCAGAACTTTTTCGCTCAAAAATTAAGCGGCAAATCATATCTTGACTTCATGAAAATTGTAGAATCTGAGAGAACAGAGTAGGACACACATAAGATAGACAGCAGTTGGATGCTAACTTTTCTGATATAGATGCATGAAACCATTTCTCCATGCCTTAGGTTGTTAGCCGAGGTTCCATGATAGAAGATCAGTTTTAGTTACCAGTTGTGCAAAATGAGGCATATTAGTTTGATTACTTATCAACTCGTACTCGTATAAGCGGTGAGGTTTATCACTATAATCCTGCAATAATGTGAGGTGCTAGGGGTGGATCCCGTGTAGTGTTTAACGTATGAGTTGTAAAGGGCAAATGCCTAATCAGCTCTTAATAAAGGGAGCTCTTAATAAAGGGGTGACTAAACTTGCACGCAGAGACTGATTCCTTTTTCTAAAGGAGGCAAACTCACGTGCAGTCTCGATTTCCACTATTTGTTTTTGATGTAATTTACATCAAAAACATAACAAGAACATGAGATTATGTTTCCTAAGTACTAATAGATCGGGAAAATTAAGAAGATCCAGCTCATCGTAGCTATCCAGATGGAGTCTAAACTTTCATATGTTTATGAAGACCGGGCTAGTGGTGACGGGTTAAGGGGGCTTTTAAAGAAATTAAAAGTTCAAATCCTTGTAAATAAATAATAATAATAATAATAATAAAATCTATGGAAAGGCAAAGGAGCAGCAGTTACAAGAGCAGAAAAAAAAATGAACCAAGACATTTCTTACGTTACAAATTAACATAAAAGTGAGACAAACTACCACATGTTTCCAAAAACCTTCATCTCAATAAACTCACCTGGTTGTGAACTGAGTGTGACCTCTGCATATTGTTCTGTGGTGCATCACTTCATTTGACTACGAAATTTATCTCCCTTGTCCTGTTTTTAGTGATGGAAATCTAAAAATGTTTTCTTGTTCATCTACTTTTATAATTGGTTGAAACAGTTTTTACGGGACTTAAAGTAGAATAATGAATGACACAAAGTGAATGAATCATTCAGTTACACACTCATGCATTTAATAATTTCTCTTAATCACATGTCACTAATCCACCATTAAGTTAATGATATTGATTTTCTCAATATCTACACATAAGTATTAGGTTTGACACTTACAAGGGCAGGTTACATACGATTAAATCAACAAAATGTAATTTGATTTTTGTTTTGGTATATTACAATACAAGACAAAAACAACCTAACAAAAAGAGGAAGGTAGCATATTGTGTATAGTTTTAATGATGTAGTTTAATGACGATCTGTGTAAGTTCTTAACTATCAGCGTTTTACAAGTCAATGTATATAAACTTTTTTCTTTCATAACAAAAATTTTTCTCTGTCAATACTAATAACTTCTCATGTACGTCAAAAATTGATAAAAAAAATTAATAAATTACACGGATCATAATTTTTTTTAAATACGTATGTAATTTTTTAGATGGTAAACTATCCTCGAAATACCGTGTGCGGAGGGATAGCTCTTTTGGTGCATGCATACATACTCAAAGTTTCAAACCAAAGCAGTGTGGAAGTGAGTGAAGAAAAAGAAAGAGTTTCTTTTGTCCACTACCCACAACTTATTAGCTAGCAATGTTACATTTCCAGCTCTAACCACTCTATGTAGCTTTGTCATTTGAGTCCACCTCAAGCACCTTACACACAACAAAAAGCTCAATTTACATGTAACTAAGTTACTTAGGCACATAACAAGTAACTAAGATGGAAAATAATTCGCTTACTTTCAACTTAAAAGAATTAATCTTTTTTCATAACGAGTCAACTCATTAAATAGTAAAATATTTTAGTTCATTAAAAAGTGAAGCGTTCTAACAGGTAATCATTTCTTACATAAAAATTAAACCAATAAACTTTTATTTAAAAGATGAGATCAGAATATTTGTACAAATATTCATGACTCTTATCTGAATTAGGGTTACTTTTATTTAAAATAAACCGGCTCATTAACTCGTAAAATATTCCAGTAAGGAATCACTCCTTGCACCAAAATAGGACCATCAAATACTAACGTAACAATCGTGGAGCCACTCGCAACTAAAATTATGTTTAACAAACTTGAGAAGCATGACACAAAATCAACTTTTTTAGTGGTAAGGGCCTATATATATAGAGCACTTGAGGCGACAACAAAACACCACTCAAACCAAACTAGTACTCCTCTCTCCCAAAAATGGAAACTTACAAATTCCAAATGCTCTTCTTGTTTACCTTTTTTTTGGGTTCTTTCATGCAAGCTTCTGCTTGTGATTTCAACCAAGTAGTGGACCTAACATGGGGTGGTGATCGTGCAAAGATCCTAAATGGAGGCACTGATCTGTCCCTTACACTTGACCAGACCTCTGGCTCTGGCTTCCAATCCAAAAATGAGTATCTTTTTGGAAGAATAGACATGCAAATCAAACTTGTTGGTGGAAATTCTGCAGGAACAGTCACTGCTTTCTATGTAAAAAACTAAAAACTTGATACAAGTTTTCATTTTTATTTTGTTTTTTGGTATTATCTAATCAATTCTTGTCTTGTTTTTACTTCTTTGATGTAGCTTTCATCTGAAGGGCCAGTCCATGATGAAATTGATTATGAGTTCTTGGGTAATCTTAGTGGACACCCTTATACTGTTCACACCAATGTGTACACTCAAGGAAAAGGAGATAGAGAGCAACAATTCCATCTCTGGTTTGACCCAACTCAAGCTTTCCACACATATTCCTTTGTTTGGAATCCTCGAAGAATCATGTAAGATACAAAAATCAAACATTTCCTTCAAATCAATTCATTTTTGTTCTCCTGTATCATACACCAATTTGATTAAAGTTGATATAGTGGAACTCGTGATCCTATTGGTACTTATGGATACAGATAGTTTCGGATTAGTAATTTGTCACCGACAGACTACCAACGAACTATATGATACAAAATCAAACATTTCTTTCAAATCAAGTCAGTTTTTGTTCAAAAATATCGAATCTTTACTAATAAAAACAACTTTTTTGTCTAGTTTCTTGATAGATGAAATCCCAATAAGACTATATGAGAATGAGGAATTGATTGGGGTTCCATTTCCAAAGAAGCAGCCCATGAAGCTCTACTCCAGTTTATGGAATGCAGATCAATGGGCAACAAGAGGTGGACTTATCAAAACAGATTGGTCTAAAGCTCCATTCACTGCCTACTACAGCAACTTCAATGCCTTTGCTTGCGTTTGGTCATCTGGGTCATCTTCCTGTTCATCCAAAAGCACTTCCTCTGCTCCAAAAAACAGAAATGTTGCTTGGCAAACCCAAGGTTTGGATGCAAACAGTAGGAAAAAACTGAGATGGGTCCAGAATTATTACATGATTTACAACTATTGCACTGATTTGAAGAGATTTCCTGGTGGCCGACCCCGTGAGTGCAGTAGGCACATTTAAGACAGAACAGAAATGTGTCTGTGTGGTTCGAATTGGCAGAAGAATATTTTGGGTTTTTTCAAATGTATAAATATGTTCTTGTTCTGTTCTAGTTCTTGTCTGGTATTAATGTATGTGTATAATAAGTTAAAAGTTGTAATCTTTTGGATGTAATTCAATGTGAATATATAATTTATGTATATGTATTTACCAGGTGTTAACGTATGATGAATTTGTGCTCTGCTATTGTATGCCATCTGTTTGGGTTTATCAGAGACGTAGTGGTGGCTTTGTACATTTTATCAATTTTGACATTTGTGGAGAAGATGTTTTCTTACTGACTTGTTTGGATCAAGCAAAGTCTCAAAACAGAATTCTGTTCTACTGTATAAGTGAGGAATTTGCAACCAAACAATGGTCAGAAGTTAGTGGAAAAAATCAAAATAGATATTCGTAAAAATCGAAATAGACAAAACAATTTTGTAACGAGATTATGTTTGTGGAGATAACAACATTTTCGTACCGAGTTTTGAGTTATGGTCGGTTGATAACAAACTGATTTTTCCTCCACCCCATTCTCTATTCGAAATAAAATCTTTTTATATTTACGGTGACCGTTATATTCGAACTAAATTTATGAAACAAATTACGTTATTTTTTAACGTCTTTTTATATTTACGGTGACCGTTATACTATTGTAATGACCTAAGCATTGTAACTTACGCATTGTATGAAATTATTCTCATTCGCGTATTATCGAGAAAAAAATAACTTTTTAATATAATTTTTTTATTTCTCGTACTTGAACGTAAAATCCAGATTAAAAATGAATAAACTTTTCACCATTCACATATCTTCTTACCACTAATTATTAATTAAACTAGTCACCGATGTTTTCTTTATATAAAAGTGATCCCACCAAACTAAATCTAAGGTTGTAGTATTGGGCCTGAGATAAAATAGACAGGCCCGGAATTTGAAGTTTTAAGCCCCGGCATAACTCTGCAGGCCCATTATGAAAACGGAACGGATCTGCCATTTCTTCTTTTGGGTGTGAATCAATTTTCTCCTCTATTCCAAACTTGTGCATATTTTGCATCAAGTTAATCCAAATAAATAATTATTACCTTTCAATGATTAACTAAGTAATTAATGTGAGATATTATATCTACTTCGCTTCTGGCATGACTAGTATGGTATGGATTCAATCATATCTGATTAGTTTCAATAGAGAAAATACTAGGAAGAAACGAAAAAATTTACACAAACAATATGCCATAACTATCTAGTTGCATGGAACAGTAATTTAATAACTATATATCCTATATTTAGTCTCCGACCATTTTTTTAAAACATAAATACGAATGTAGAAAGGTAGAGTCGATATCAAGACTTTGTCATTCCTATTTTATAGGAAGTATCACTGAATTACAAACTTGTCAGTACGATTATAAATTATCTTAACCAGAAACATTCTTTGTTAATATCATTACAAAGAATCAAGACCCACTTTCTTCTCTAGTTGTGTGATGGGAAATAGGGTCCTTAGACAATTTTTTTGGTGTCTTGTTTTGAGTTTTTTTTCCATTGCTTTTGTTTCAGCTGGTAACTTCTACGACGATGTGGACATAACATGGGGTGATGGTCGTGGCAAGATTGAAGAAGGAGGAAATGTTCTGTCTCTTAGTCTTGACAGAACCTCTGGATCTGGGTTTCAATCCAAAACTGAATCTCTTTTTGGAAGGTTTGATGTTCAAATGAAACTTGTTCCTGGCAATTCTGCTGGCACAGTCACCACACTATATGTAAGCTTTTAATTTAATCTTCCTGAATATCGCAATTGAAATTATGGTTTACCAGATCGAATCACGTTTTTTTCACAATAATTAATTGGACTAATTTTGATTAGTGTTAATTACAGTTTAATCTATATGTTGTGGCATGCAGTTAACATCTGAAGGGGATAATCATGATGAGATTGATCTTGAGTTCTTGGGAAATCTCAGTGGTGATCCATATACGCTTCATACCAATGTGTACACACAAGGAAAAGGAGACAGGGAACAACAGTTTCAATTCTGGTTCGATCCCACAGCAGATTACCACACCTATTCTATAACGTGGAATCCTCATCGTATCATGTAAGGGTACTAACCTCAAATTACCTAATTCTTAATTACCATTATATGGTATTTAACCCTAATTTTTTTAATTACATGATAATGATTAAATTAGGTTTTTTTTGGGAAAATAGGGGATGTGGGTTCAATCGTTATGTATAGAGTAATTACTTGTTAAAAATATTTTACCTCTTAATAAGTCGGTTAAATACGAACAAAACAATTAGTTCTGATTGGGTGGGTTCACAACATGTGTAGTACAGTACATAGTATTTTCTTAAATCTTTTCAAACAAGAAACTAAATTCGTTCGAGGTTCATCAAACTCAAAAAAATAACTCTACCAGTATAATTTACTTCATTTTCAATACTGGATTTTGAGACCTTGAATATTAATCGTTACTTTAATACATATTTATGTTATTTTTTCAATCCTCATGACCTTGTATTATTTTTTTTTTTTTTTTTTTTGCAGTATCTTTGTGGATAACATTCCAATTAGAGAGTTCGCCAACAAAGAATCCATTGGAATTCCTTACCCAAAAGCCCAGCCCATGAGGATTTATGGGAGCATATGGGATGGAGACCAATGGGCCACTAGAGGTGGGCAAGTAAAAACAGATTGGTCAAATGCTCCTTTCACAGCCCACTATAGAAACTATAATGCGCAAACCAATTATTCCAAAGGAAGCAAGGATTGGATGAATTTAGAACTGGATGCAACCGGCCGGAAATTGCTCCGATGGGTCCAAAAGTACCACATGATTTACAACTATTGCACTGACTGGACCCGCCATCATAACCGCCGCGAATGCCGGAGATCTTAACCTCCGTTTATAAAAATAAATAAAAAGATAGTACTTCTTGCCACTACTCTTTCTTAATCCTCCCTTCATATTTTATTAAATGATATTTTAAATGTTGATACACTTATTAAGATAATAATTAATTTAGAAAAATCGAAATTCTTTTTGACTATTCTATTCTAGAAAAAGGGTAAAATTCACTTATACATTTGTACTTTAAGTCAGGATATCTCACTACATTTATAAGTAAGCCAAATAAACCACTATATTGTCCTAAAAAATTTAGACACGCATTTTAAGGAGGCCGGATGATTCACTATTTGACCCCAAAAAAATCTGTACTTTTTTTCGAACGTACGTTAATCCTTAACATACTTCCGAGAAAAAATTAGGAGCAAAATTGTCTAAAATAGTGAGTCATTCTACCTCCTTAAAATGCGTGTCCAAAAATTTTAGAACACTTATTTGTGTCCGGAGGGAGTATATAATACCGACGTGGAAGTATGATGTGGAAATTATTTTTTTAAAAGTATGACGTAGATTATTGGAGTATTAGTTTTGACGAGCTTAGCCACGTCATTTGCTCAACTCCATCGTCAATTTTATCGCCTTCATCTCACCCTCCCTAACCATCGCCCTAATCTCATCGGACACCACCACAACACCAAACTACCGCCACCACAACCGCACTGCTCAACTGGCACCACCACCGCACCACGACATCAGCCCCGCCGCCTAGTACATCCGACGCTGAATGTCAAAATCATATGTCCCTCTCCTGTACGCAGTACCACCAACCACACCAAAACAAAACAAAACAACACAACTCAACTCAACACAATTCTTTCTTTTTCCTTTCTTTTTTTTCATTTATTTTTACAACCAAAACAAAACAACACAACTCATCTCTGCATAGCATTGTCACTTCCTTTTTAGCATCACCGTAACTTAAAACCCATTTCCGGTTTACGATTCAGCTGTGCGAGGACGACTGGTAGTGGAGGAGTAGTGACAACTCTGGAATGGTTTGCACGCGCTCCTATTTACTCTCTTGCTCTTTCAATCGACCTCCCTTGTAATCTAGATCTAGCCATCCTAGATCAAAATCTATACCCAACCGGTTGAATCACTCAAAATTAAATCCAAAGAATCAAACCCTATCACTTTTGGGATTAGATGAAGGAAAGAAATACACTAAGGGTGCTGCTAATAGGCTTGAAAACTATGCCTGAATGACGTGGCAAATTCAAAGATATTTACAAAATTGCCACTGAAAATTAAATTCAGCATCTTTGTTTACAAAACCATCCAAATCGATGACCGATGCTTCAGTCCTCCTCCCACCTTGCTTCCAACTCCCTCCTCCTCCCACCTTGCTTCCAACTCCCTCCTTCACACCGCAAACCCTAGCAACAACCACCGCCCAGATCCACTAGTGGGGCGTTTTACACAGGTTCTTTCCGTGGGGATTGGAGGGTCTGCCCTTGGACCACAATTTGTTGCCGAAGCATTGGCACCTGATAATCCTCCACTTAAGGTATGCACATGTTCTTTTGTGTTTTAACTGCATATGTTTGTATGAGGAGTAGTTTCTACACTACATTATGTTCTGCTTTGTGACTTTTCTAGAGGTTGTTAGATTTTAATTAGTTTTGAACTGTGAGAATGGAGGTTCATTTGACTTGGGATTTTTCACTTTTTACAATGTTGCTGCACTCTAAGGATTTGGGTTCATTGCCAGAAGTTAGAGTTGTTTAGTAGGCTTTATGTACGATTTATCGATAATATTGATCCAGCTGGAATTGATCATCAAATTGCCCTAGCCACAGCTTTTATGGATTTAAATTGATTAATTTATTAACCGTATGCTGTTGTGTTAATGCTAGAAATTCCCATAAATTGAAGTCTAATTTTTTTTTGCATGAAATCGATTGGGTACTTTCTGGGTTTGTTTTTGGATGGCTGCATATCATCTTTTATATGCTTGTTGACATGTTAATAAGGCTTGGGCGCAACAGTGCTGGTTGACATGTTAATAAGCCTGCCTTTACGGATTTAAATAATTAATTTATTAACCATTTTTTAATAACTAAATTAAAACATATTATGAGAATGTTACAACTAAATTATCAATCTTAAATTCATCAAATGTGGGTACTGTTATTATTTATTTATGGGGAAATAGCTTGAAGCACCCCTGTACTATCCGCGAAAACCAACATCCTCCCCTATCCTTCAAAAATGCCTATACACCTCCCCTGTACTACGTTGACCGAGCAATTTCACCCCATTGTAACCGTTGACTGCCATTTGACTGGCTATTTCCGGTTTTATGAATAAAATAATTAAAAAAAAATTAAAATTTAAAAATTAGCATTTATTCTTTCTTTTCCTTTTCTTTTTTTTTCTTTTCTTTCTTTTTCTTCTGCCTCCTCCATCACCAATAACCTACCTTTCTTCTTTCTCTTTCTTTTTCTATTACAATCACATTTTTTATCATTAAAAAAATTAAAAAAAATTGGGGTCTGCACTCATCCTCACAATCAACACTCCGGTCATCCTCCTAAATCCCAAAATCCATCCCCTGCCAAATCCAAATCCCGATCCCTCTTTCCCAAATTAAACCAGTGCCGAATCCCATCTCCATTTCTGCCAAATAAAAGAAAATCAATCCCTGCACCAAGTCAATTAATCCAATTCCCCCAAATTAAATCCCAAAATCTGCGGATTAAATCCAAACCCAATACTCTGCAAAATTAAAATCCAAATGCCCTATGCCAAATTAAATTGAAACCACCAATCCTTTGCCAAATTAAACACAAACCAAACACACCAAATTAAGCCAATCAAACCCAGCCACCACTGCATCGCTCTTGATCTCCTCAGCCACGCTCTACGTCGTTCCTCCTTCGTCGTCGCTGCCACTCACCGCCGCGCCTACGCCACAACCTCCGGCCACCAAATCGACAGCGCAACCATTATCCCGATCACCGCAATTGATAACAATTGATATACCCCCAGGGCATTTTAGTCCGGGCAGGGGGTGCGTCATCTTCAGCTACTGTAGGGTCCGCCTGGCCTCTTGCTAGTCCTGCTACCAGGGGGTGGTCGACGTCAGCGGGGGGGGGCCCATCCAACACGATATGTCGCTTATTCCCACACCCGGTACTCCATAAGTATTGACATCCCAAGACAGCACTCCCGACCAAATATCCTATAAATACCTCCTCCTAGGTAGAAAAGGAGGAGGACTCTCTCTCTCTACTCTCTCTCACTACTACTCCTACATACCCCTTATATTTCGCTACTTATACTGACTTGATCGTCGGAGTACCTGCGCCGGGGACCCCCTCCGGCGCCTTGCAGGTGTAGCGGCGGCGAGGACCACCCCCTCAGAGGTGAATATCGCCAAGATTCTTCACCTCTGAGGGGGTGGTCCTCGCCGCCGCTACACCTGCAAGGCGCCGGAGGGGGTCCCCGGCGCAGGTGCTCCGACGATCAAGTCAGTATAAGTAGCGAAATATAAGGGGTATGTAGGAGTAGTAGTGAGAGAGAGTAGAGAGAGAGAGTCCTCCCTCCTTTCTACCTAGGAGGGGGTATTTATAGGAGATTTGGTCGGGAGTGCTGTCTTGGGATGTCAATACTTATGGCGTACCGGGTGTGGGAATAAGCGCCATATCGTGTTGGATGGGCCCCCCCGCTGACGTCGACCACCCCCCGGTAGCAAGACTAGCAAGAGGCCAGGCGGACCCTACAGTAGCTGAAGATGACGCACCCCCTGCCCGGACTAAAATGCCCTGGGGGTATATCAATTGTTATCAGCAATCATCACCGTCGGCGACCAGCTTCCCAACAAACCACCGCAACCCCACACCAAACAACATCCAGCCTCATCCATCAGCTTAACCCAACCACCGTCCAAATCATAAACAGAACCATAACTACCCAAAAAAAATCACCACTGCCAATTTCCCAAAACCCGACCCAATCTACTCCAACACAACCAAAACAAAATCCAAACCAGATCGCTCCACCCAGATCCGGCTGCGATGGTGGTGGTGTTGCTTCCGGGTGGGTAAGCATAGCCACCTTGACCACCGACACCCGTTGCGGTCCCAGATCCGGCCTCGATGGTGGTGGTGTTGCTTCCGGGTGGGCAAGCATAGCCGCCTTGACCACCGACAGCTTAGCCCAGTAGCTTGGCATCTTAGGATTGAGGAGAAAATGGAGGTGTCTGGAGAAAAAAGAGAGTAATAGAAAAGAAAAGAAAATGAAAATATATGTAGGTTGTATAATTTTTTAATTTTAATTTTTTATTATTATTTTATTCATAAAACCGGAAATAGCTAGTCAAATGGCAGTCAGCGGTTACAATGGGGTGAAATTGCTCGGTCAACGTAGTATAGGAGGGGTGTATAGGCATTTTTTAAGGATAGGGGAGGATGTTGGTTTTCGCGGATAGTACAGGGGTGCTTCAAGCTATTTCCCCTTTATTTATTTATCCAGAAATTACAGCAATCTTGTAACGTTTTGTTACAAGAAATGGAGTATTTGCCTCAAAGTGATGAGCCTCAAAATGATTTTATGGGTATCAATCCTCCGTTGTCGGGACCTGATGATAAATTGATTCCGAAGTCAGGTATGGTATTTAAATCAGAGGAAGAAGTTTACAATTTTTATCATGAGTATGCTCGTGAAGTGGGATTCGGTATTAGGAGAAAAAGTGGGAAGAAAGATGATTATGGGAATCTGAAGTATTATATTCTTATGTGTAGAGAAGGTGTGTGTAAATCCGTAGCAAAGAATGATTTTAATCCAAGGGCATCAAGAAGAAGTAATTGTAAGGCTAAAATTAATTGTATTGTTAATGCTGAAGGAGAGTTTACTGTTTCATCTGTTAATCTTGTGCATAGTCATGCGTTGAGTCCCATAAAATCACGTTTTTTTGGGTGTAATAAAAATATTGATGTGTATGCAAAGAGGAGGCTTGAAACAAATGACCAAGCAGGCATACGTGTGAATAATAATTATCATTTTTTGGTTGTGGAAGTATGAGGGTATGAGAATTTGAACTTCACTGAAAAAGATTGTAAAAATCATATTCTTAAAGCAAGAGAAATTAGGCTTGGAGTTGGAGATGCAACGTCACTTAGCATGTATTTTGCATGCGTGCAAAAAAGGAATCCTAATTTCTTTTATATGTTTGATATAGATGATGATAGTCAATTAAAAAATATATTTTAGGCAGATGCACAATCTATAGCAGCATATGAATCTTTTGGTGATGTTATATCGTTTGATTCAAGGTACTTAACTAATAGATATGATATGCCTTTTGCTCCATTTGTTGGTGTTAATCACCATGGGCAGACTGTACTATTTGGTTGTGGTTTACTTTCAAATGAAGAGGCAGATACATACATTTGGTTGTTTAAAGCTTGGTTGATGTGCATGTCAAAGGCTCCAAATGCAATAATTACTAACCAATGCAAGTCCATTCAAAAAGCTGTTAGATCAGTTTTCCCTAATTCTCACCATCGTCTTTGCCTGTGGCACATTATGAAGAAGTTGCCCGAGAAACTTGGATCACGTCATGATTACAAGGAAATTAAGAAAGTTTTGAAAAAAGTTGTGTACGAGTCCATTGAGGTTCAAGAATTTGAGGAGATTTGGGGTAACATGATTAATGATTTTGATATGGAGGAAAATGCATGGTTAAGTGGTTTATATCAAGATCGTCATTGTTGGGTTCCAGTGTTTGTAAAAGGAATTTTTTGGGCTGTAATGTCTACAACCCAAAGAAGTGAAAGTATAAATGCATTCTTTGATGGGTATGTTGGTCCGAAGATGTCTCTAAAGCAGTTTGTAGAGCAGTATGATAATGCATTGAAATGTAAGATTGAGAAAAAAAATAAAGCAGATTTTGCTTCGTTCAATTCCCGTATTCCTCTGGTAACTCATTACAGCTTCGAGAAACAATTTCAAGATACCTACACGAATGAACTGTTTCGGTTATTTCAGGATGAGGTATGGGGTGTGGTGTCCATCAATCTTGAGTTCATTGACAGGTGCGAATCAATTTCATTATGCTCTAAGAGTTCTCTTTTTATTTCAACTCATTATGACTTGCAATCTTGAGTTCATTGTTATTACCGTTGCATGATTCCTTTAACGAAATTGACAGGTGCGGTTCATTCACGACATTTCAAATAGCTGACATATTGAGTAGCAAAGAGTATGCATTCAGAAGAAATGTTACTTATTCTGTTTATTATGATCTGTCGAATGAAGATTTATACTGCTCATGCCGTCTGTTTCAGTTTAAAGGAATTATTTGCAGATATATTGTGAAGGTGTTAATTGTTGAAAATATACATCATGTTCCATCTGAATATGTCTTGCATCGTTGGAGGAAGGATGTTAGACGCAAACATACATATGTCAAGAATTGTTATGATGACGACATGGATGATCAATTTAGAGTGAGATACAATCATTTGAATTCAGAATGGGCTAAATTTCTAGAGGTTGGAGCTTCTTCTGTAGAGAATTATAAGTGTCTACTGAGCTCCTTAGATGAGGCAGCTAAAAAACTCTCGCTCGGTGATTCAACTAATTGGAAAAAATAGTCTGTGGGAACCTCTTCAACAATCATGACAGAGGACTGTCAAAAAATTTTGAGTCCTTTGAAGGTGCGAACAAAAGGGCGTCCTCCATCCAAAAGAAAAATGTCAACACTAGAATAGAAAATGAAAAACAAAATGGTATGAAAGGTTTTTAGTTAATTATTACTTCTCAATAATGTATTTTCTATATGTTGTATGTATATGATGTTTAACTTCTCAATAATATTTTTTTCTAATAGAGTGCTAAAGCAAGGAAAAGCAAGAAAGATCATTCTGAATTAGAAAATCAATTTGGAATTCAAGAGAGTCAATTTGGACCATCTGAACCATCAACTATTAATCAATTTGGAACTCAAGATTCTATGGTATGAGTGTTTTATTAGGCTTAGAATTTTGTGTTACACATGTTGTAGGATGACAACTAAATTTTTACTTACCGAAATTTGTAGCTGAATGATGATAATGATGAAGAAGACGAGGATGAGCATGGAGCGACGTTATGTGGTGCTTGTGGGGATAATTATGCATCTGACGAATTCTGGATCTGTTGTGACATATGCGCTCAGTGGTTCCATGGGAAGTGTGTGCAGATCACCCTAGCTAGGGCAAAGCATATGAAACGGTACAAATGCTCCGCTTGCAGCAACAGTAGAGCACGACGTCATTTTTAGGCCAAGAGAATTTCATATATGGGTGTATTTTTAAGACATTATTGGTTTTATGTACTACTGTCAAACAAGAATCATGGTTCAATTCTGTCTTGTTACAAGCTTCTTCCCATTTTTAGGCCAAGAGGATTTCATAAATGGGTGTATTTTTAAGACATTATTGATGAGCTTTAGTTGAAAATGCTTAATGCATGAGTTTGTATATAGCTAATTGATGGCATCATAGCCAGTGGTTCTCTGTTACAAAATTCTTAATGCATGTCCTTTATTTGAAAATGCTTCTGCCCATTTCGTGGTTTAATTAGTGCTAATCAATTATCAAACTTTCCTCAAGTGGCTGGATAATTGATTGCTTCGATCGGCCAATGGACAAAGTACTATCTCCGAAAGAAAATTTTAAAAATAAATAAATCATAATTAATCCTCAATGTGTATGGTTTTGATTTCAATAATGCTGGCACAAATTATAGTTTAGTGGCAAAGTGCTTATCTCTCACGTTTCGAAATTATCGGTGAAGACTTGCAAAATCAGGTAGGGTAAAAAATGATAACATAATGGGGAAAAAACTCATATGGTATTGAATTTAGTACAAACCCATAATAAGTTAATAACTAATATCTAAAATTATATTGCGATGAGCTCACATCCTTGCCTTGTATTTGTAAGTATCAAAACGCGGCGCATGTATGCTAACAAAAGAGTTACAAAACTAATTAAAGGAAAAGAAAGTGTCTAATCAAATCATAATTATGCATTATTATGATTTTGTATATAGCTAAGCTAATGGATAAAAACATCCAATTCATATAACTACCGTGTTTTACAATTCCAAATTTACAAGTCCATTTTAAAGTAAACAACATTAACTTAAAATTAAACACAACACTTACATAAACAGAAAGATCATTCCAATTGAATCCATCAATTTAGTATTTCATTAGTTGCAATCACTTACAAATCATCAAACCAATTGGCTTAAAATTATACAAGCTATACATATGACAACACACAAAATAAAACCTACTTTTACCCCCTTCACAAAAGCACCATAATTCTCCAATCTTTCCCTATCTATTTCATTTTGCAAACATGAAACCTCAGCTACTGTCTCCACCACACCAATACCTCAAGTTTGCTTTCCCAATCAGCATCGTGCGTATTACTTAAAATCGGACCAGCCTTTACAAGAAACTGAGGCAACTCTTTAAAGAAGTCCGCAATACTGCAAAACATAAGCAGAATAAGAGCACTGATTCAAAATTGAAAGCAAAGCTAAGTTTCAAATGAGTTATTAAAAGCAGAAACAATACTTCAGCTTGGCAAGTCTCAGTATCTGGAAAAACGTAACCCCATTATGATCAGACTTCTGCTACAGATTATCTCTTTTCTTCTTACTCAGCCTCTTCACAACATATGAAACAAAAGAAAACCAAAACCGTTCTGCTTCCTCTGCCTAAAATACCCCGTTTCAATCCAGTTACTTCATGAAGTAATTCCAACAAACAATTTAAAAAACGAAATGGAAAAAGTAGAAAATTAAGTGAAATTAGAATCTACCGTATTCCCAATAGCTGAAATATTTGTCAAGAGCAGATGTTTTGTCTCTGAAAAGCTTTATAGCCTCCATGCTCATGTTCTCATCCCAAGACAACCCAATCGATTTAACACAACAACATTACTCATCTCAAAATTCAACAACATTTTAACAGCATTTTAACAACAAACCCAGAAAGCACCCAATTGATTTAACACAACAACATTACTCATCTCAAAATTCAACAGCATTTTAATTTCAAAACTATAAACACCCATAACCCATAAACAATTTCAACAACATTTTAATTTAAAAACTATAAACACCCATACGATTTCTTCGAAAACACAACAAGGGAGGAGGAGAAACCTTATAGCGGTGGCAGTGGTTGTCGAGGAGGGAGGAGGAGGAGAAGAAGCGGTGGCGGTGGCGGTGGCTAGGGCTTGCGGTGGATCTAGCGGTGGCGGTGGATCTGACGGAGGGATCGTTTGCGGTTTTCTGGGCTTGCGGTGGCTAGGGTTTGCGGTGTCTAGGGCGGTGGATCTGGTGGTGGCGGGCGGTGGATCTGGGCGGTGGCAGTGGCTAGGGCTTGCGGTGTGAAGGAGGGAGAGTAAAGAGGCAAGGAGGGAGGAGGGTTGAAGCGGTGGCTAGGGTTTGCGGTGTCTAGGGCGGTGGATTTGGGCGGTGGCAGTGGCTATGGCTTGCGGTGTGAAGGAGGGAGAGTAAGGAGGCAAGGAGGGAGGAGGGCTGAAGGGAGCGTCGGGTGATTTGGAGACAAGGATGTGCTTCAACCCTAAATTTCAACCTAGTGGCAATTTTGTAAATTTAAAGAATGATGTGGCAAATGCCATGTTATTCAGGCATTCTATTCAGGCATGTGTTTCAACCCTATTAGCATTTTCCATACACTAATTGAAGAGACATTTCCCTCAATTTGTAGCAATTGCAGGTTAGGTTTCGTAAAGAAAAAAATACTGATTAAGAAAACATAATAGGGATAAAGACAAATTTAAGAAAAGAGAAGGGTAAATAATAAAGAAAATAGAAGAATTAAGTGATAAATCTTAGATTTTAGTGAAAGATTTTAATTGACATGGAGAATTGGCGTGAGGTTGAAGATGAAGAGATGGGTGGCGTAGCAGAGGAGAAGAGAAGAAAAGGGGGAGCCATGTGTAAATTGAAAAAAAGAGTAGTGCTTTACGTGGAATCTGACGTGGGAAGGAAAAAAATAAAAATTAAATCCACATCATATTTTTAAAAAATTAATTTCCACATCATATATCTACGTCAGTAAGATATTATATACTCCTTCTGTTTTTGAATAATTGACTTTTTGAAACAGTAACAAAAAGTACAACAAACACAAAAAAAATCAAGTAAAGTGAACAGTAACAAAAAGTATAAAAATAACGATTATTCGAAAACAGAGGGAGTAATTTTTTACAAGCCAAACAAAGCACAAAGTATTTTAGGTAATAATGGTTAATTTTGACCAAGTAAACAAATGTAGTGATTTATTTGACTCACTTACAAATGTAGTGACATATCTTGACTTGAAGTACAAATATAGGGGGTGAATTTTGTCCATTTTATTTCTATTCTTGATGTTTTCCATTTTTTACTACCATTTTTAGCTTTCTACTTTTTGTGTAGAAAAACTTGTTAAATAAAGTAAAAATTTTAAGCCACGTGCCTGCATACGTAACCTTATCCTTAACATGAAAAACTAACGCCTAGCAAACGTCACTCTCTTTTTCTTCCCTAGGTTCTTATCCACAGGTTATTGTTATCTTTTACTTCTTTTTTTTTTTTTTTTAAAAAGACATTTAGCCCCTGCTCTAACTTTGTCACCGCCCTCCACCGCTCCTCCCCCCTCCACCAACACAACGCCGCCCGCCCTCCTCCCACCCTGCCCGTCCGCCTACCCCCCACCTCCCTTCTTGGTTTTTGCGCCTCCATCTACAAACCTATATCTACCCTACCTTTATAACCTCAGTTCTGTACACATCGTCTTCATGAGTTCCCCAGGGAACCAATTTGGTGGATTAAATTTTAATGGGTGTATTGAATGAAGAAATTGAGCTGGAGATAATAAAGTTTAATAGGGTCAAGAAACTGAGATGTAGATGATGAATTATGCGGATTATAATTTGAATGGGTGTATTGGTATGAAAAAATTGAGGTGCAAAATAATTTTCAATTGCAGACAGTGAAGGAAGAAGAAGAGAGAAGAGGAGGAGTTTGTCTACAGTTTTGCCACATAAGGGTAGAACGGTAATCGCACGGTGTTTGATTTGGTCCAAGGTTGAAGAGTCAAGACGTCATATAGTCCAATATGGAAGCGTCAAAACGTCATATAGTCCAAGATGGAAGAGTCAAAACGTCGTCATATAATCCAAGATCTAAGAGTCAAAACGTCATATATTTCAAAGGGATTATAATATTTATTTATACCCAATCCAACAATGTTGAAAGGTTGTCTTACTGTAATCTAATCCCACCCCAATAGCTCATAATAAATGTTAGAAGTTTTAGTTGGATGTAGGATCGAATATAAAAATTAGGTATTTAATGAATAATAATGTTACATTATGAATAGTATCCTGCATAAATATGTAGAGATAGAAAAACGATTTTAAGAGTCGTTTACAGAGATTACATGACTGAATTGTTTGATTAATTTACATTACAAACTAGTACTCCCTCCGTCTTTTATTAATTGTCGCTTTTCTACGTTTTTCTACTATTTGAAGTACTTGTCATTTTATCTTTTCCGAAGCATATATTTTGTGCAAATGATAATTTTTTTTTTTGAATCAACCCAATTTGATGATGGTGTGGTAATTTGAGTGAAAATTAGAGGTAAAAATAAAACAATATGAAATAAAATAAGATCAATGATCATTGTCTTACGTTTTTTTACTATCCTAAAAAGTCTATTAATAAAAGACGGAGGGAGTAGTTATTTATACACTACAACATACTCCTTCCGTCCCATATTAATTGTCCATTTTTACTGTTCATGCACGCGTTCGAGAAGGCCGGATGACGTACTATTTGACCTCAAAAACTTTCTAATTTTTTCTCGAATGTAGGTTAAGGATTAACGTACGTTCGAAAAAAAGTACGGATTTTTTTGGAGTCAAATAGTGAATCATTCGACTTCCTCAAAATACGTGCACGAACAGTAAAGTGACAGTTAATATGGGACGGAGGGAGTATTAGTTTATCGTTAATATTTTATGTTGGAGTGCTCGAACTAAAATTTTATATCAAAAAATAAAATAAAATAAAGATTAAATATAAGAGGAGTGAACCTTTTTAATGGAATAAGATTTTTTGTGAAAATCGTGCGGATTCAAACCCAAAGCGGAGCTGATGGTTCGATGAGCTTGTAGAGGTGTGCGAACTAAACTCTCGTATCAGAAAGAAAAAAGAAATAAATATTAAATACTCCCTCCGGTGTGAATTAAACGTCGTTTTAAGATTTGCTTTTACTGTTCCGGCACGTATTTTAAGGCGGCTAGAACAGTCACTATTTGATACAATTTTGCCCCTAATTTTTTCTCAGAAGTATGTTAAGGATTAACGTACGTTCGAAAAAAAGTACGAAAGTTTTTTGGGTCAAATAATGAGTCATTCGGTTTTTTTAATATGCGCTCCCTATTGAATATTGGAATGCGAGAAAGTCATTTAATTTGCATTATAGGGAGGATAAGATAAGTGAGACTGAGGTGCTGGCGCAGGTGGCTGTGGTTAGTGACTTCGTCACTGCATAGGTTCAGTGGATATCAAAATCTTCAATATTGGCTGTGGAAGTTGTCAGTAATGCTCTACAGTAACTACAATATATTCAACAATAAATATCTGCCTGGGAGCGAGTTATCACTTAATTAGAAAATCAATTATATAAATCAGATTCCCTTCTACATAAAGATTATATAGCAATTCAACCTCGGCTCCGGTCAGTATTCTTCTACGGCGAAAAATGGAACCCATAGCAGCATCTCTTCTGGTTCCTTCCGTACAAGAGATGGTCAAGAATCCAATGATGACCACTGTCCCTCCAAGATACGTGAGGCCTGATCAAGACCCACCAATCATATCCCATCAATCACTCCCTCAAGTTCCAGTCGTTGACCTCCAAAATCTGGTTTCTGCTGGTGGCGAATCCATGGAGTCTGAGTTGGAAAAGTTGCATCTTGCATGCAAAGAATGGGGTTTCTTCCAGGTAATTAAAAACAACTTTTAATTGTAACACCAACCGTAGTATTCCGTTAATTAGTATCTAGATAAATAATAAACTTTAGGTCTCACTTGACCACGATTTTTATAAGCGCAATAGTTTCTTAATGATAAGGAGTTCGAATCTTTAATTTAGGTTAAATTGTTTTGTTAAACTTTGATTTATTTATTGTGCAGTTGATAAATCATGGGGTGAGTGATGCTTTAGTAGAAAAGATAAAATTAGAGATTCAAGAATTTTTCAATCTTTCAATGAAAGAGAAGGAGAGGTTTTGGCAAAGAGAAGGAGATGTGGAGGGATTCGGACAAGCTTTTGTTGTGTCCGATGAACAAAAACTTGATTGGGGAGACATGTTCGCAATTTTCACTCTGCCAAAACACATCAGGAAGCCACATCTATTCCCCTGCCTCCCCCTGCATTTAAGGTTTCTTTCACACACTCTCAACTGTCATTTTTCAAATTTCATATCTACCAAATATTAGAAATATTTTATGAATAATGTTAGGTGTTTGTTGGACCAATCGAGAACATCGTGGATTACTCCTGAATGAAATACTTAAATTACACTATATTTTTTTTAAAGTCATGTCTCCTATGATGTTGATTTCCATCGTACATTCTTTTCATATAAATGATGAGACTACCATTCGCAGTTATGACCTACACGAATGATATAGACTCCATCACTTATATATTGTAAGTGGGGTGTACCGTATGAGTTGGCAATCATACTAAGAATTCCCACCAAATCAAACTTCTTGCTACTTTGCTGAAAATGGGTCATGATCGTGTTTATTAGCTCATTTTTTTCATGTAGATGTAAATAAAACAATGAGACTCTATAATTAACTGATTTAGTTTTTCATACATGGACATTAACCAGAGATCCATTGGAAGAGTACTCAGAAGAAATGGCGAGGCTTAACCTAAAACTCCTTAACCTCATGGCAATGGCAATGAAAATGGAACCAAGTGAATTGACCGAGATGTTTGAAGAAAGAACTCAAACTCAAAGCATGAGGATGAGCTATTACCCACCATGTCCACAACCAGAGTCAGTAATTGGGCTTGGCCCACATTCAGATGCTAGTGGGCTCACAATCCTCCTCCAAGTCAATGAAACCGAAGGCCTCCAAATAAAAAAAGATGGAAAATGGGTTCTTGTGAAGCCTCTCCCCAATGCTTTTGTAATCAACATCGGTGATGTTTTGGAGGTAATAACTCTTTTTTAGGTCTATTTCATTAAACTAAGAATTAAAAAAAAAACTCGTTTAAAAGTGTCGAATTACTTGCATTTAGCTATTGATTATGCAAACTTCCTTATACAGTGCCTTTTTCACTCTTTTTGTTTGTTTTCTTATAGATTGTGACAAATGGGGTGTATCGCAGTATAGAACATCGAGCGGTAGTTAATTCAGAGAAAGAGAGAGTCTCGATTGCTACATTTTGTTCGCCCAAAATGGATGCAGAGATTGGCCCAGCCCAAAGTATTGTGGGCTTAGGGACTCCACCATTGTTCAGAAGAATTAAGTATGAAGATTACATCAAGGGTTTCTTGTCTCGGGAACTTGATGGAAAATCATTCCTCGACACTCTGCGGATCCCAAATGTTGGATCCAATAATAATTGAGCCCGGCCCACGAATATTAAACTTGGATTTAGAAATCCAGATTTCCTCACGTGGAAAACATATATTTTCTCTTATGGCATGTATTTACTTTTGGAGTATGGTTATGTTACATCAGATGATTATGTGCAATATATGTTTAAAAAATATTTTAATTCTATATGTTACTCACCCTTTCAAAATTTTCATCAAACATATTTAATTAATTTAATTATTAGTATCTTTTACACCATTCGCTACCGAATGGCTCAACAGTCAATAACCCAAATCGGTTGTGTTTGTTGGGTTCGGTAGCGAGTGTAAGCTGTCAAAAGATCAAGTTTACCAGATAGCTTATGGGTTGGAGTTGTCAGAATTGCCATTCCTATGGGCAATTAGGAAACCCAACCGGGCTATTGAAGAAACAGAGACTCTGCCTCCAGGATTCGCTGACAGGACTAAAAACAGGGGAATTGTCTGCATAGGATGGGCACCGCAGCTGGAAATTCTAGCGCATCCATCGATAGGGGGATCGATGTTTCATGCAGGATGGGGTTCGGTGAATGAAACTCTGCAGTACAGGCATTGCCATATACTCTCTTCTTCTTCCCTATGTTCTTATCGACAGTTTATTGTTATTTTTTTTTCTTTCTTCTTTTTTTAAAAAGATATTTAGCCCCTGCTCTAACTTTGTCACCGTCCTCCACCGCTCCTCCACCCTCCACCAACACAACGCCGCCCGCCCTCCTCCCACCCTGACCCTGCCCGTCCGCCTCCCCCCCGCCTCCATCTACAAACCCATCTCTATCGGCAGCCTCTTCTCTTCCTTCATCTTCCTACCTTTTACCTTTTACCATCTACAAACCCATCTCCACCCTACCTTTATAACCTCAGTTCTGTGCACATCGTCTTCATGAGTTCCCCAGGGAACCAATTTGGTGGATTAAATTTTAATGGGTGCATTGAATGAAGAAATTGAGGTGGAGATAATAAAGTTTAATAGGGTCAAGAAACTGAGATGTAGATGATGAATTATGCGGATTATAATTTGAATGGGTGTATTGGTATGAAAAAATTGAGGTGCAAAATAATTTTCAAGTGTAGACCAAGCAAGAAGAGAGAAGAGGAGGAGCTTGTCTACAGTTTTGCCACATAAGGGTAGAACGGTAATCGCACGATGTTTGATTTGGTCCAAGGTTGAAGAATCAAGACGTCATATAGTCCAAGACGGAAGAGTAAAAAACGTCATCATATTGTCCAAGATTGAAGAGTAAAAACGTCATATATTTCAAACAGAGGGATTATAATAATAATATTTATACTAATTTATACAGTACGCAATATTAATTTGTATTTCACCAGTTTTAAACTCGGCTTGCATGATTCATTATAGATTATCATACATCAGCAAAATATTATTTTATATAATTAATGTTAAAATATTATATTATGAATAAATTTGTACAAGTGTTAATTTATTTTATAGAATGGAAAAATAGAATCTAGTTAATCAATTTGAAATTTTCTGATTATCAGAAACATGCATGAGTCTATGGCCGAAATACGCGGGGTTTGAAACCAAACTTCTCCTCAGGAGGATAGATGAATCCTCTTTTCGACTCTGACTCTCCCACTCCAGTCACGGAGGGTGAGTCAGGGCCTAAGATCAGGCCGAGTTCGATTGTCAATTTCCAGGACAAGATAGGTTATATTATGAATAAATTTGTACACGTGTTAATATATTTTATAGAGTGAAAAAATAGAATCTAGTTAATCAATTTGAAATTTTCTGATTATCAGAAACATGCACGCCCGAGTCCATGGCCGAAAAAGAAAAGAAAAGAAAAGAAAAGTAATGTCAGAAGTGGAATAAATTTCAATCGTGTATCAATACATGTTAATTTATTTTATAGGATGAAAAGAGAGAATTTTTTTTTAAATAAATAAAAATAGAATCTAGTTAATTTAATTTAAATTTTTCGGATTATATCAGAACTTTAAACTTGTGAGCTATACAAAAAGATAAACAAGTCTTTTTTGTGGTTCTGGATTGAGAATGGGATGGCAGCAATCCTTTTTGTGGTTCTGGATTGAGGATGGGATGGCAGCAATCAGAATCGGATCAGGTTTTACTTCCAAAAACATAAAAATTATGCAATGTGCTAGAAGCCCTCACATTGATGTCTAAAATCTGACACCTTAGACCACTGGATCACTGGGCCCACCTGACATATATATTTAATAGTATTGATTAGTAAATTAATATTATCAAAAAAAAAATTCCATTAGGCCAGGGGGGCGGCAGCCTGGGCTGGATCCGTCCATCCATCAATGTTGAAATTGAAAGGTTGTCTTACTCTAATCTAATCCCACCCCAAATAGCTCATAGCCTCGTCCTCCTCCATCCTAATTAAATGATTTTTACTATTTAAACATGTATATTAAAAGGGTCGAATGACTCATTATTTGAGACAATTTCATCTTAAGTTTTTTTAGTTCCAAAAAAATATAATTTTTTTTGGAATCAATTAGTAAATAATTTGATTTTTTTGATATATGTGTTAAAATAGTAAAATTCGTTTAACGGGAGAGAATAATAAATATCTGCCGGCCAGCAAGTTATCACTTAATTAGAAAATCAATTATATAAATCAGATTCCCTTCTACATGCAATTCAACCTCGGCTCCGGTCAGTATTCTTCTCCGGCGAGAAATGGAACCCATAGGAGCATCTCTTCTGGTTCCTTCCGTACAAGAGCTGGTCAAGAATCCAATGATGACCACTGTCCCTCCAAGATACGTGAGGCCTAATCACGACCCACCAATCATATCCCATCAATTACTCCCTCAAGTTCCAGTCGTTGACCTCCAAAATCTGGTTTCTGCTGGTGGCGAATCCATGGAGTCTGAGTTGGAAAAGTTGCATCTTGCTTGCAAAGAATGGGGTTTCTTCCAGGTAATTAAAAACAACTTTTAATTGTAACACCAACTGTAGTATTCCGTTAATTAGTATCTAGATAAATAATAAATTTTAGGTCTCATTTGATTACGATTTTTATAAGTTCAATAGTTTCTTAATGATCAGGAATTCGAATCTTTAATTTACGTTAAATTGTTTTGTTAAACTTTGATTTATTTATTGTGCAGTTGATAAATCATGGGGTGAGTGATGCTTTAGTAGAAAAGATAAAATTAGAGATTCAAGATTTTTTCAATCTTTCAATGGAAGAGAAGAAGAGGTTTTGGCAAAGAGAAGGAGATTTGGAGGGATTCGGACAAGCTTTTGTTATTTCCGATGAACAAAAACTTGATTGGGGAGACATGTTTGCAATTTTCACTCTGCCAAAACACATCAGGAAGCCACATCTATTCCCCTGCCTCCCCCTGCATTTAAGGTTTCTTTCACACACTCTTAACTATCATTTTTCAAATTTCATATCTACCAAATATTGGAAATATTTTATGAATAATGTTAGGTGTTTGTTGGATCAATCGAGAGCACCTTGGATTACTCCTAAATGGAATACTTAGATTACACTATATTTTATTTTGGGTAATGTTTCCTATGATGTTGATTTGTATCCTACACTCTTTTCATATAAATGATGGGTATACCATTCGCAGTTATGACCAGCAGTTATGACCCACATGAATGATATAGCCTCCATCACTTATATATATTGTAAGTGGGGTGTACCGTATGAGTTGTCAAGAATTCCTACCAAATCAAACTTCTTGTTATTTTGCTGAAAATGCGTTTTGATCGTATTTATTAGCTCATTTTTTTCATGTAAATGTAAATAAAGACAATGAGACTCTATAATTAACTGATTTAGTTTTTCATACATGGACATTAGCCAGAGATGCATTGGAAGAGTACTCAGAAGAAATGGCGAGGCTTAACCTAAAACTCCTTAACCTCATGGCAATGGCAATGAAAATGGAACCAAGTGAATTGACCGAATTGTTTGAAGAAGGAACTCAACTTCAAAGCATGAGGATGAGCTATTACCCACCATGTCCACAACCAGTCAGTAATTGGGCTTAGCCCACATTCAGATCCTAGTGGGCTCACAATCCTCCTCCAAGTCAATGAAACCGAAGGCCTCCAAATCAAAAAAGACGGAAAATGGATTCTTGTGAAGCCTCTCCCCAATGCTTTTGTAATCAACATCGGTGATGTTTTGGAGGTAATAACTCTTTTTTAGATCTATTTCATTAAACTAAGAATTAAAAAAAAAAACCTCGTTTAAAAGTGTCAAATTAGTTGCATTTAGCTATCGATTATGCAAACTTCCTCGCCTTTTTTCACTTTTTGTTTGTTTGTATTCTTATAGATTGTGATAAATGGAATGTATCGCAGTATAGAACATCGAGCGATAGTTAATTAAAAAAAGAGAGACTCTCCATTGCTACATTTTGTTCGCCCAAAATGGATGCAGAGTTTGGCCCAGCCCAAAGTATTGTGGGCTTAGGGACTCCACCACCATTGTTCAGAAGAATTGAGTATGGAGATTACATCAAGGGTTTCTTGTCTCGGGAACTTGATGGAAAATCATACCTCGATACTCTGTGGATCCCAAATGTTGGATCCAATAATAATTGAGCCCGGCCCACGAATATTAAACTGTATGTTTTTTCTGTCTCATGTTTTATAGGATTTTGTCCCTCTCTTTGGGTATGAGTTTGGTTTGGGTTTTATATCCTTTTCTTGTTTTCTGAATGGACTATGAATGTTTTAACTTTTGAGTTTTGCCAATTTTTTTTAATTTTTAATTTAAAAAATTATGTTTATGTAAGGGAATGTTCTAGAAACGATCGTGCTTTTTTACACATTATTTGAGTTAATCCAATCCATTCTATATTTAAAAAAAAAAACTATAATTTGATGATTAAAACACACCGGGTCCCAAACAATTTGTCGTTTGTTAAATCAGCATGTCAATAGAACCCAAGATAGATCTAAAATTAATTAATTCAGGGTCTATCACTATCCACTATCCACTATTAATAATTAGATACTTTTTATAATAATTTTCTTTTTATTGGTTCGGTTTTATAAATGAAGTAATTATTCTTATTAAATAACAAATGGTGCTATATGTAAATTTGTATGAGTTCGAGTCTTATTCGACTGCTCTTTACTCATTAAAATTTAAAATACTCACTGTTTGTAATTTTTTTATATAAAACTAACAATATTTTATTTAACGGATGAAAGTATCAAACTTCTCACATTAATCTCTACTTAATTATTTGTATTTATCTTTTTAATAGTCAGATTTGTTTCGTGTTCTTTTTTGTTTGTGGTAGTTTGTTGTACCTATCATCCTTTTATTTTTTTCCCCTTGGACAGTGATATATACGTGTGAGTATATATATCCCCTTGTTTATGAATTCTCAAATCGTGAAAGAAAAGAGGAAAAAAAGAAAAGAAAAGAAAAGTTCAATGGAACCAAAACTAGCAAGGTTAGGAAGCTCTCTTCTAGTTCCTTGTGTTCAAGATCTGGTAAAGGAGCCACTGACCAGACTTCCAGAAAGATACATCCACCCTGATCAAGACCGTCCAATCATATCCTCCACCACTTCTGATGATCATCCTCTACTCCAGGTTCCTGTAATTGATCTGAAAAAATTATTCTCTGAAGAATTCATGGAGTTAGAGCTCGGAAACTTGGACCATGCTTGTAAAGAATGGGGCTTCTTTCAGGTATATATGCTTGCATCTTTATAAATTATGGTCTACATAGCACACAATCGATAGTTGGTTGGTATGAATAATTCGGCAATCAGATTCACATTTTTTCTTTTTAGATCAAAGCAAATTAAAGATGCATTTTATTAATTAACAAATTTGTACTCTTTTGTAGTTAATAAACCATGGTGTGAGTGAATCATTGGTGAAGAAGATGAAGTTGGGGATTGAAGAATTGTTCAATCTGCCAATGGAGGAGAAGAAGGAGTATTGGCAAACACCAGGAGAACTTGAAGGATTTGGACAAGCTTTTGTGGTGTCAGAGGAGCAGAAGCTTGATTGGGGCGACATGTTTTACATGCTCACACTCCCTCCTCATCTGAGGAAACCTCACTTATTACCGAAACTCCCTCTCCCACTCAGGTCATCTCTTATCTCATTCAATAATTATAAGTAGAAAATTCATTTTCAGGTCTGTAAATAAAAATGTAGATAAAAAAGATTCGAATTCAGATTAGTCATCTCTATTTATAGAAAGTATCGCCGTTGAATTAGAAATTTATTAATGAATGAGATACTTTTTAATAATATTTGAATGAGTTTTTTCAATATCGATTTAACAATTGTATATTTGCAAATTCAGGGATGTTTTTGAAGCTTACTCGAGAGAAACCAAAGATCTTGCCATGAAGATCATCAATTTCATGGCAAAAGCTCTAAGAATGGAGCCTAATGAGATGGATGAATTGTTTGCAGAAGGGATGCAAAGTATGAGGATGAACTATTACCCTCCATGCCCACAACCAGAGCTGGCGATTGGCCTCAACGCTCATTCTGATGCCGTCGGCCTCACCATCCTCCTCCAAGTTAATGAGATGGAAGGTTTACAAATCAAGAAAAATGGGACATGGTTTCCTATCAAACCACTACCAAATGCATTTGTCATCAACATTGGTGACGTTTTGGAGGTAACGTAACATATTTTCCCCATATATTTTAATATCTAAGTTTCAATTTGGGATTTAATGACACGTGGACACAATATGATCAGCAATGGGCGACTAAAATTTAGAAAGGAGGTGTTTGTTGAAAGTTTTCTAAAAAATAATTAAAGTGACATTGACGTCGCATTCTACAGATATTTCAATAGATTTTGTTATTAATAAAATAAAATATCATCTTTTTTTTCAGATTGTGACAAATGGAATTTACCGTAGCATTGAGCATCGAGCAATTGTAAACTCAGTGAAAGAAAGAATGTCCATAGCTACATTTCTCAGCCCAAAACTAGATGGAGACATGGGCCCTGCACCAAGCCTGCTAAGTCCATGTTCTCCCCCTCAGTTTAGGAGGATCGGTGTGGCAGATTACTTCAAGGGATACTTCTCTCGTGAACTTGTTGGAAAATCATATCTTGATTCCATGAGGATTAATAATGATGAACAACAAGGCAGCAAAAACTATTAGTAATTTTGATATCTTAATTAGCAACCTTAATTTGTTATATATAATGGTGTGCAACATAATTACAATTATACTTTAACCTAAGAGGATTGTTTTCGTATTGTATTCGTGTGATCTCGTTATTCGAATAAACTTTTCAATCTCATTTCACATCTGTGTACATAAAAGAGCAGAGGGGTTAATAACCAATTACGAAATATCGAGATATCGTATATCATAGTTTTAAAAACTAGATTAGTCAGTAAACTGGCGACCCTGACCCTGACCCAGACCCTTGGTCGATTCGGTCCATCATTTCCCACTAAATTAATTGAACTAGGAGAAAACTGATAGAATTGGTCGACCCTTTTATAGAATAAATAAACCAACAATTAAATTCAGTTGAACCATTAAATTATTAATCCAAATGTTTGAGCGATTCGATTTCAGTAAAAAGTTATTTTAGTATATTCATAACCACAAAATAAACGCATCTCGTAGTCATCCGGGAACAATAATGTGAAGTGCATCCGTTCATTGAATAGTAACGAGAAGACCCTAAAAGAATAGCAAAGGGCGGCCATAGATTAGATGCATTTTGTCTTTTGGTTGAATTTCTGTTTTCAGTGTTGGGCGTGGGCTCTATCTTGTGCCCTTTCTTTGGACCACGATGGCTCAACCTCATAAAATTAGTCGTAACCTAGTGGGCAAGATGAGGACACATGTAAGCTGGAAAAAAAAATCCTCAGATTATGTTTTGACAAAAGGAAATGTGTTAAAATGGAAGTATTCTAATTCCTATGAATTACTATAAAATGGCCTGGTGAGAGGAGCCTGTCCGAAAACAAGACGGTCAATGGCACCACAAGTAGCAAAGTTAGGAAACTCTCTCCTGGTTCCTTGTGTTCAGGAGCTTGTAAAGAAACCAGTGATCAGGGTACCAGAAAGGTATATCCGCCTTGATCAATTCCGTCCAATCATATCCACCACTCATGATGATCATCCTCTCCACGAGATTCCTGTGATTGATCTGCAAAAGTTGTGCTATGAAGAATCCATGGAGTTAAGAGCCGGAGAACTTGGACCTTGCTTGTAAGGAATGGGGCTTCTTTCAGGTAATACCTGTATCTTATCTTTTTGTTAAGTTTATCTAAATATTGGTTATTTAGTGCGGATATAAATACTCTTAAACATTTTTCCAATTTTTCATTCAGTTCGTTTGCCTTCCTTTTAAAATACAAAAAAAAAAAATTCGGGGGCAACCCCCGCACCCTTAGATACAAATCCTAAATCAGTCACTGATCTCGCCCCCCAAACATCGAGGGCAGGATCCGCCACTGCACCCTTTCAAAATTTTCATCAAACATTTAACAATTTAATTAGTTTAATTATTTAATATCTTTTACACCACTCGCTTCCGAATGGCTCAACAGTCAAGAACCCAAATCGGTTGTGTTTGTTGGGTTCGGTAGCAAGTGTAAGCTGTCAAAAGATCAAGTTTACCAGATAGCTTATAGGTTGGAGTTGTCAGAATTGTCATTCCTATGGGCAATTAGGAAACACAACTGGGCTATTGAAGAAACAGAGACTCTGCCTCCAGAATTCGCTGACAGGACTAAAAACAGGGGAATTGTCTGCATAGGATGGGCACCGCAGCTGGAAATTCTAGCGCATCCATCGATAGGGGGATCGATGTTTCATGCAGGATGGGGTTCGGTGATTGAAACTCTGCAGTACGGGCATTGCCTTATACTTCTTCCCTTTATAATCGATCAGCCTTTAAACGCGAGGTTGTTGGTGGAGAAAGGATTGGCAGTGGAAGTAGACAGAAGAGAAGATGGATCGTTTAGCAGGAATGATATTGCCAAGTCTCTGAGATTTGCAATGGTATCAGATGAAGGAAAGGAACTAAGTGGTCGCGCAAAATCAGAAGCAGTTGCTATATTTGGAAATGAGAAGCTCCATCAGGACTACTTTAGCAAATTTGTGGAGTATCTCAAGAATGGAATCTAAAAAGATTGGACTTTGTTCTTGAAATCTGTCAATGTTTTTGAGAAACTAATATTATCATTTTTCATAATTTTGTATTTAATTTGACTTTAAATGTATTAAACATATTAATTTTCTCTTGAAACTAGATTTAGACGTTATTATTATTTTATTGGATATCAAACTTATCTCTTGATTGAAATTTATTAAACTTTTAATCAATGAATAAATTTGATTATCTAATTTGAATTTTGCTTTTATTACATGCTAATAATTTTATCTATTAAGAATAGAGTAGTAATTTTCTTTACTTTCCTTCATAATTTTCAAGTATAAAACAAACACAAGAATGTTATTTTTCTAAAAATTTTAAATCTCAACCAAACACAAAAATTAATATTTTTCATAATCACTCTCTCGAATATCAAGAGCCTTTCTAAAAAAAAAAATAGCATTCTATAAACCAAACGCTACCTAAATGTCTGTTGGACTAATCGAGTGTACCTTGGATTACTCCTACATGGAATACTTAGATTACTCTATACTTTTTTTCATGAGAAATGTCTCTTAGTATGATGATGTTGACTTGTATCGTACACTCTCTTCATATAAATAATAAGATCTATCACTCGCAATTATGACCCACATTGATAGTATAAACTATAAACTCCCTCATTTGTATATATTGTGAGTGGGGGTGTACCATATGAGTTGACGATTATATAAAAAATTCCGACCAAAATCAAATTTCTTGCTACTTTGCTGAAAATCACGTAAATATAAATAAAGAAAATGAAACTCTATAATTAACTGATTTAGGTCATACATGGACATTAACCAGAGATGCATTGGAAGAGTACTCAAGAAATGGGGAGGCTTAACCTCATGGCAATGGCAATGAAAATGGAACCAAGTGAATTGACCGAATTGTTTGAAGAAGGAACTCAAACTCAAAGCATGAGGATCAACTATTACCCACCATGTCCACGACCAGAGTCCCCACATTCAGATACTGGTGGGTTCACAATCCTCCTCCAAGCCAATGAAACCGAAAGCCTCCAAATCAAAAAAGATGGAAAATGGGTTCTTGTGAAGCCTCTCCCCAATGCTTTTGTATCAACATCGGTGATGTTTTGGAGGTAATAACTCTTTTTTAGGTCTATTTCATTAATTATACTAAGAATTAAAAAAAAAACTCGATTAGAAGTGTCGAATTACTTGCATTTAGCTATCGATTATGCAAACTTCCTTATACAAAGCCTTTTTTCACTTTTTGTTTGTTTGTTTTGTTATAGATTATGACAAATGGAGTGTATCACAGTATGGAGCATCGAGCGGTAGTTAATTCAGAGAAAGAGTCTCCATTGCTACATTTTGTTCGCCCAAAATGAATGCAGAGTTTGGCCCAGCCCAAAGTATTGTGGGCTTAGGGACTCCACCATTGTTCAGAAGAATTGAGTAGGGGTGTACATGGGTCGGATCGGGCCGGATATAGGCCATATCCGGCACCGGCCCGTCAAATATTTAACGGGTCAGGTCGGGCCGGTTATAGGCCATATCCGTTGATCGACGGGTTGGGTCGGATCGGGCCGGTTATTCGCGGATTGGCGGGTTGACGGATTGGATTTTCAGAACTTAAAATAATGGGTCGGGCCCCTCCAATTGGGCCGTCCCATTAACAAAACTCATTTAAAATGCTCAGATGGGCCAAGCCAACTTGGCAGCCCACCCCACTTCTCATCCAAACTAAATAAATAAAAGAAAACCATCAAGATTCACAACATATAACTCTCCGTACCAAAAAACATTCAAAATCCAAACAAATAAAATCAGAAACTTTTGACATCTTCTGCAAAATCAGAAAATCCAAACTCAGTGAATATACTTTATCACTCATCAATGTCTTCATCAACATCAAGATCCAATGTAACTTTTGACGCAAATTCTGCAAAATCAGAAAACATGATCAAAATTCATTAATATTCAATAAACCAGAAATTAAATTATGGGTTATTCCCGGGTTTTATTTCTTTTCCATTAAACTTCATTTCTATTAAACTTCATTTCTTCTTATTCTAAAAAACAGTAAGAATAAGAACTTCATTTTCTTCCTCCGCCTCAATCCCTCCTTTCTTCCTTTTCTTTCTGTTTTTTCTCCTTTTTTTTCTCCCTTTTCTGTTCTCCTTTTTTCAGATCGGGTGCAAGGTTGGCGATCGGGACAGGTGGTTTGGTTTGGTTTGGTGTGTTGGTGCGTTGGTTGTGGTCGGCACAGGTGGTGAGGTTGGTGCGGCGGTGAGGTTGGGTTGTGGTTTGCTGCGGTGGTTGGGTTGTGGTTTGTTGGCTGGGTTGTGGTTTGGTGCTGCGGCGAGGTTGGGTTGTGGTTTGGTGCGGTGGTTTGGTTGTGGTTTGTTGGCTGGTTTGTGGTTTGGTGCTGCGGCGAGGTTGGGTTGTGGTTGGTGCAGATCAGATCTTAGGTAAGGGAGAGGATGCGATTTATTGATTCTGAGTCATAATAGTAATTGGAAATTACCTTGCTTCTTGAACGAGGATGATGAGTGGGAGAGGTTGTGATGTGAGTGATAGATGGGTGGCGACGGAGGCGACGGCGGCGACAGGTCGTGAGAGATGGGCGGAGCCGAGAGAGAGAGGGAGAGTGTGTTTGTTTGTTCTTTGTTGTCTGCTGCGGGTTAGGGTTAAGGTTAATAACCTAATACAAACTTATAATTATATAGTTAGGGTTAATGGGCGGAGCGGGTCGGTTATACGGGTATTTGAAAATCCGATCCGTCATCCGACCCAATCCAACTACAACGGGTCGGATATGTACCCGTTACCCGCGGGTTACACGGTTTTTCTCTTTTGACGGATTGGGTCGGAGCGGTTATACGGGTCCAACGGGTCGGGTCGGTTTTTTGTACACCCCTAGAATTGAGTATGGAGATTACATCAAGGGTTTCTTGTCTCGGGAACTTGATGGAAAATCATACCTCGATACTCTGCGGATCCCAAATGTTGGATCCAATAATAATTGAGCCCGGCCCACGAATATTAAACTGTATGTTTTTTCTGTCTCGTGTTTTACAGGATTTTGTCCCTCTCTTTGGGTATGAGTTTGGTTTGGGTTTTATATCCTTTTCTTGTTTTCTGAATGGACTATGAATGTTTTAACTTTTGAGTTTTGCCAATTTATTTTAATTTTTAATTTAAAAAATTATGTTTATGTAAGGGAATGTTCTAGAAACGATCGTGTTTTTTTACACATTATTTGAGTTAATCCAATCCATTCTATATTAAAAAAAACTGTAATTTGACGATTAAAACACACTGGGTCCCAAACAATTTGTCGTTTGTTAGGTCAGCATGTCAATAGAACCCCAAGATAAATCTAAAATTAATTAATTCAGGGTCTATCCACTATCCACTATCCACTATTAAATTGGACTAAATAATTAGACACTTTTTTTAATAATTTTTTTTATTGGTTCAGTTTTATAAATAAAGTAATTATTATTATTAAATAACAAATGGTGCTATATGTAAATTTGTATGAGTTCGAGTCTTATTCAACTGCTCTTTACTCATTAAAATTTAAAACGCTTACAGTTTGTACTTTTTCTATAATCAAATTAGCAATATTTTATTTAACCGACGAAAGTGTCAATTTTTTCGCATTAACCTCTACTTAATTATTTGTATTTATCTTTTTAATAGTCAGATTTGTGTCGTGTTTTAGTTTGTTTGTGGTAGTTTGTTGTACTTATCATCATGATCTATGATGATGACACGTGCTCAAAATTAGAAGTGAGCACGGATCGGCAGATCCGACCGATCCGACCCGATCCGATCCGAGCTCACTCATCCGACCCTATCCGACAACATGTCGGATAAGATTTCGGAGGAGGCTATCGGAATCCGAAACTGTTCAGATTCCGAACAGTAGGATTATCGGAATCCGACGGATTCCGATAACCCACCACCACATCGCCACAAACCCACCATCTCACGCTCTCTCTCTCACTGCCCGAACCCGTCACCGCCGTCATTGCCCAAACCCCAACACCGAATCACCACAACCAACAAAATCACAGCCCAGCCGATCTCCTCACCAAATCGCTGCTGCTCTACAGCCACCAAAAGTCACCCAGCAGCCACCAGTCCACCGCCCAGTCACGACGCCACAATCGCCACATCCGATCCCGCTGCTCCAACACCACACCGCCGCATCCTACCCCCTCAACCCAACACCACCATCGTCGGATCTCCCTCGCTGCTCATCATCCAAAGTAAAAAAAGTAAAGAGAAGAAATAAAAGAAACAAAGAAGGGAATTGGGAATAGAAGAGAAAAGATACTTCGAGAAGGGAATGAAAGAAGGAAGAAAAAATAAGAAAAGAAAGTTGGAATACGGCCGAATAACAAAGAAAAGAAAAATAAAGAAAAAAGAGAGAAGAGAGTGAACGAAAAGAGTAGGAAAATAAAGGAGAGTTGGGCTCCACCCAACAACAAAAAGATGAGAAAATGAGCTTTTAATTAAAACCATGAAAAATGTGTTCCTCATTATATTTTAATTATTATCTATTCGTATGTATGATTATTTAAAATTACGATTGAAAATTCGAAAAAAATCCAAAAATCCGAACGCACACCCCTACTCCAAATAATACTATAATACCACTATTTTTGACACTTTTGGACACGTGTCATCATCCTACATCATGATGTAGGTAGATTATGATCTAACCAAGTTTTACTTGTGATATATACGTGTGAGTATATATATCCCCTTGTTTATGAATTCTCAAATCGTGAAAGAAAAGAGGAAAAAAAGAAAAGAAAAGAAAAAGGTTCAATGGAACCAAACCTAGCAAGGTTAGGAAGCTCTTTTCTAGTTCCTTGTGTTCAAGATCTGGTAAAGGAGCCACTGACCAGACTTCCAGAAAGATACATCCACCCTGATCAAGACCGTCCAATCATATCCTCCACCACTTCTGATGATCATCCTCTACTCCAGGTTCCTGTAATTGATCTGAAAAAATTATTCTCTGAAGAATTCATGGAGTTAGAGCTCGAAAACTTGGACCATGCTTGTAAAGAATGGGGCTTCTTTCAGGTATATATGCTTGCATCTTTATAAATTATGGTCTAAATAGCACGCAATCGATAGTTGGTTGGTATGAATAATTCGGCAATCAGATTCACATTTTTTTCTTTTTAGATCAAAGCAAATTAAAGATGCATTTTATTAATTAACAAATTTGTACTCTTTTGTAGTTAATAAACCATGGTGTGAGTGAATCATTGGTGAAGAAGATGAAGTTGGGGATTGAAGAATTGTTCAATCTGCCAATGGAGGAGAAGAAGGAGTATTGGCAAACACCAGGAGAACTTGAAGGATTTGGACAAGCTTTTGTGGTGTCAGAGGAGCAGAAGCTTGATTGGGGCGACATGTTTTACATGCTCACACTCCCTCCTCATCTGAGGAAACCTCACTTATTACCGAAACTCCCTCTCCCACTCAGGTCATCTCTTATCTCATTCAATAATTATAAGTAGAAAATTCATTTTCAGGTCTGTAAATAAAAATGTAGATAAAAAAGATTCGAATTCAGATTAGTCATCTCTATTTATAGAAAGTATCGCCGTTGAATTAGAAATTTATTAATGAATGAGATACTTTTTAATAATATTTGAATGAGTTTTTTCAATATCGATTTAACAATTGTATATTTGCAAATTCAGGGATGTTTTTGAAGCTTACTCGAGAGAAACCAAAGATCTTGCCATGAAGATCATCAATTTCATGGCAAAAGCTCTAAGAATGGAGCCTAATGAGATGGATGAATTGTTTGCAGAAGGGATGCAAAGTATGAGGATGAACTATTACCCTCCATGCCCACAACCAGAGCTGGCGATTGGCCTCAACGCTCATTCTGATGCCGTCGGCCTCACCATCCTCCTCCAAGTTAATGAGATGGAAGGTTTACAAATCAAGAAAAATGGGACATGGTTTCCTATCAAACCACTACCAAATGCATTTGTCATCAACATTGGTGACGTTTTGGAGGTAACGTAACATATTTTCCCCATATATTTTAATATCTAAGTTTCAATTTGGGATTTAATGACACGTGGACACAATATGATCAGCAATGGGCGACTAAAATTTAGAAAGGAGGTGTTTGTTGAAAGTTTTCTAAAAAATAATTAAAGTGACATTGACGTCGCATTCTACAGATATTTCAATAGATTTTGTTATTAATAAAATAAAATATCATCTTTTTTTTCAGATTGTGACAAATGGAATTTACCGTAGCATTGAGCATCGAGCAATTGTAAACTCAGTGAAAGAAAGAATGTCCATAGCTACATTTCTCAGCCCAAAACTAGATGGAGACATGGGCCCTGCACCAAGCCTGCTAAGTCCATGTTCTCCCCCTCAGTTTAGGAGGATCGGTGTGGCAGATTACTTCAAGGGATACTTCTCTCGTGAACTTGTTGGAAAATCATATCTTGATTCCATGAGGATTAATAATGATGAACAAGGCAGCAAAAACTATTAGTAATTTTGATATCTTAATTAGCAACCTTAATTTGTTATATATAATGGTGTGCAACATAATTACAATTATACTTTAACCTAAGAGGATTGTTTTCGTATTGTATTCGTGTGATCTCGTTATTCGAATAAACTTTTCAATCTCATTTCACATCTGTGTACATAAAAGAGCAGAGGGGTTAATAACCAATTACGAAATATCGAGATATCGTATATCATAGTTTTAAAAACTGGATTAGTCAGTAAACTGGCGACCCTGACCCTGACCCAGACCCTTGGTCGATTCGGTCCATCATTTCTCACTAAATTAATTGAACTAGGAGAAAACTGATAGAATTGGTCGACCCTTTTATAGAATAAATAAACCAACAATTAAATTCAGTTGAACCATTAAATTATTAATCCAAATGTTTGAGCGATTCGATTTCAGTAAAAAGTTATTTTAGTATATTCATAACCACAAAATAAACACATCTCGTAGTCATCCGGGAACAATAATGTGAAGTGCATCCGTTCATTGAATAGTAACGAGAAGACCCTAAAAGAATAGCAAAGGGCGGCCATAGATTAGATGCATTTTGTCTTTTGGTTGAATTTCTGTTTTCAGTGTTGGGCGTGGGCTCTATCTTGTGCCCTTTCTTTGGACCACGATGGCTCAACCTCATAAAATTAGTCGTAACCTAGTGGGCAAGATGAGGACACATGTAAGCTGGAAAAAAAAATCCTCAGATTATGTTTTGACAAAAGGAAATGTGTTAAAATGGAAGTATTCTAATTCCTATGAATTACTATAAAATGGCCTGGTGAGAGGAGCCTGTCCGAAAACAAGACGGTCAATGGCACCACAAGTAGCAAAGTTAGGAAACTCTCTCCTGGTTCCTTGTGTTCAGGAGCTTGTAAAGAAACCAGTGATCAGGCTACCAGAAAGGTACATCCTGTTGGGTTTGGGCTCCCTTCCTATGTGGACAAAAAGCCCATGTGGAGCAAGCCCACTAGCTTCATCTTATTCTTCAAATTAGGGTAGCAGCTGAAGGCAGCTCATTCTAGCAAAAAAACAGAAACAAGAAGAGAGAAAAGAGGGAGGAGAGGAGAGAAAAATAGATTCGCTCAACTCTGCGCAGCCGTGGGAGATTCGTCACTGCGATTTCGTTCACCGTCGGATCGGGCTGAAAATTGGACAGCAGGTTCAAGACATCCGGTTCTTCAATCTTACCGGTTAGATTGGTAAGACGATATCTGAGAAGAAGGAATTGAGTCCCGTCAGTAGCTACGGGAAATCTGGTTTTGTGTTCTTCCTTTGGTTCTCTAGTTTCATACTTCTTGTTGGTTGTTTGCCTAGTTGTTGAGCACGATTTGTGCTGTGATTTGAGACACTCTTGTACCCTGATTTTGATCATAGTGGAGCTTGATTGACTGGCTTGTGCCCGTGGTTTTTACTTCTCGCATTGAGAAGGTTTTCCACGTTAAAATCGTTGTCTCTTCGTGTGTGTGATAAATTAGTTGCTGCCATTAATTTTTTATTGCTCCTCATAGATTCCAGCGAGTTGGAAAAATTATTATCCGTTGCGTATTGCTATTATTGTGTTGAATTTCCCATCAGAGTGGTAGCGGAGCTCTTGGTTTGAGGCTATTTGACTTGCTTGAATAATGGAGGCAAATACAAATAGAATGTTGAGTTTGAATGGCACTAATTATCACTTGTGGAAGGGAAAAATGAAAGATCTGTTATTTGTGAAAAAGTTGCATCTTCCTGTATTTGCTACTGAGAAGCCGGAATCTATGACTGACGCGGTTTGGCATTTTAAGCATCAACAGGTTTGTGGTTTTATTCGGCAATATGTAGATGACAATGTTTATAATCACATTGCTAATGAGGAACATGCAGCGTTCTTGTGGAAGAAAATTGAATCTTTGTATGCTTCTAAATCAGGGAATAATAAACTGTATTTGTTGAATTCCTTGATGAATTTGAGGTACAAGGATGGGACTTCTATTTCAGATCACTTAAATAATTTTCAAGGACTCCTAGATCAATTATCATGAATGGGTATCAAGTTTGATGATGAGGTGTTAGGACTGTGGCTACTGAATACTCTACCAGATTCTTGGGAAACTTTTCGGGTTTCAATTTCGAATTCGGCTTCCGATGGTGTTGTCTCTTTGCAAAATGTAAAGGGAAGTGTTCTTAATGAGGAGATGAGAAGGAAGGCACAGGGTACTTCATCTCATTCCGAGGTACTTGTTACTGAAAATAGGGGAGAAGTTAGAGAAAAGAACCGAAAGGTGGTAGGGACAAGAGCAGAAGTAAGTCCAAGTCCAGATACAAGAATGTGGAGTGTCATTATTGTCACAAAACAGGGCACATTCAGAAGAACTGTTTTCAATGGAAAAGGGAGAGAAAAGACAACAAGGATAAGCAGAAAGGGAAGGATCATGGTGATGATGATCGTGTTACTACTGCTTCTTGTGGCGATCTTGTTATTCTCCGTGATCATGATTCAGTTAATCTTGTATCAGATGAGAGCATGTGGGTAATTGATAGTGCTGCTACGCTGCATGTTACACCGAGGAAGGAGTTCTTCACATCTTACACTTCTGGTGATTTTGGAGTGTTGAAGATGAGTAATGATAGTGTTGCTAAGGTAGTTTGTATTGGTGATGTTTGCCTGAAAACCAACATGGGAGTGCAGTTATTGCTTAGAGGAGTCAAACATGCTCCAGATGTCCGTTTTAATTTGATCTCTGTGCAGATGCTTGATGATGGTGGTTATGATAATCACTTTGGTTCTGGAAAATGGAAACTCACCAGAGGTAACTTGGTTGTGGCCAGAGGGGAGAAAGTTAGTAAACTGTATTGGACAAAAGCTTTGGTTGCTAAGACAGTGTGAATACCATGGAGGCTTCTTTGTGGTACCGAAGGCTTAGTCATATCAGTGAAAAGGGGCTGAATTGTTTAGCTAAAAAGGATGTGCTTCCGGGATTGAAGAGTGCTGAGTTGGAGAAATGTTCTCATTGCATGACTGGTAAGCAGACCAGAGTATCATTTAAGATCCTCCCTCAAAGAAGTCAGAATTGCTTGAATTGGTGCATTATGATGTTTGTGGTCCATTAAAAGTAAAGTCATTTGATGGTGCACTTTACTTTGTTACCTTTATTGATGATTGCTACAGAAAGCTTTGGGTCTATGCATTGAAGACCAAGGACCAGGTGCTGGAGAAATTCAAACAATTCCAAGTTTTGGTTAAGAGACAGTAAGGCAAGAAGCTGAAATGCATTCGTTCTGACAATGGTGGTGAATATTGTGGACCATTTGATAGTTATTGCAAGCAGCAGGGTATTAGACATAAAAAGACTCCTCCCAAAACTCCTCAGCTGAATGGTTTAGCAGAGAGGATGAACAAGACTTTGATTGAGAGAGTTAGGCAAAGACTGGTATGTGGGCTTGCTCCACATGGGCTTTTCTCCACATAGGAAGGGAGCTCAAACCCAATAAATCTCCCTCTCACAACTATGTGGAGATGACCGCCAAACCGGTGATCTCACAACAAGTTTGTTTCAAACTTTCAAACCTACATAGTTTGAAACTTCTTACAGATGATAATGGTGTTGATATGATGACTAAGGCGTTACCGAGATGCAAGTTTGAAACTTGTTGTGAGATCGTCGGTTTGGCGATCATCTCCACATAGTTGTAAGGGGGAAATTTGTTGGGTTTGGGCTCCCTTCTTATGTGGAGAAAAGCCCATGTGGAGCAAGCCCACATACCACTCCTTGCCTAACTCTCGCAATCAAAGTCCTGTTCATCCTCTCTGCTAAACCATTCAGCTGAGGAGTTTTGGGAGGAGTCTTTTCATGTCTAATACCCTGCTGCTTGCAATAACTATCAAATGGTCCACAATACTCACCACCATTGTCAGAACGAATGCATTTCAACTTCTTGTCTGACTGTCTCTCAACCAAAACTTGGAATTGTTTGAATTTCTCCAGCACCTGGTCCTTGGTCTTCAATGCATAGACCCAAAGCTTTCTGTAGCAATCATCAATAAAGGTAACAAAGTAAAGTGCACCATCAAATGACTTTACCTTTAATGGACCACAAACATCAGAATGCACCAATTCAAGCAATTCTGACTTCTTTGAGGGAGGATGCTTCTTAAATGATACTCTAGTCTGCTTACCAGCCATGCAATGAGAACATTTCTCCAACTCAGCACTCTTCAATCTCGGAAGCACATCCTTTTTAGCTAAACAATTCAGCCTCTTTTCACTGATATGACTAAGCCTTCGGTGCCACAAAGAAGCCTCTATATCCATGGCATTCACACTGTCTTAGCAACCAAAGCTTTTGTCCAATACAGTTTACTAACTTTCTCCCCTCTGGCCACAACCAAGTTACCTCTGGTGAGTTTCCATTTTCCAGAACCAAAGTGATTATCATAACCACCATCATCAAGCATCTGCACAGAGATCAAATTAAAACGGACATCTAGAGCATGTTTGACTCCTCTAAGCAATAACTGCACTCCCATGTTGGTTTTCAGGCAAAAATCACCAATACCAACTACCTTAGCAACACCATCATTACCCATCTTCAATACTCCAAAATTACCAGAAGTGTAAGATGTGAAGAACTCCTTCCTCGGTGTAACATGCAGCATAGCAGCACTATCAATTACCCACATGCTCTCATCTGATACAAGATTAACTGAATCATGGTCACGGAGAATAACAAGATCGCCACAAGAAGCAGTAGTAACACGATCATCATCACCATGATCCTTCCCTTTCTGCTTATCCTTGTGTCTTTTCTCTCCCTTTTCCATTGAAAACAGTTCTTCTGAATGTGCTCTGTTTTGTGACAATAATGACACTCCACATTCTTGTATCTGGACTTGGACTTACTTCTGCTCTTGTCCCTACCACCTTTCGGTTCCTTTCTCTGACTTCTCCCTTATTTTCAGTAACAAGTACCTCGGAATGAGATGAAGTACCCTGTGTCTTCCTTCTCATCTCCTCATTAAGAACACTTCCCTTTACATTTTGCAAAGATACAACACCATCGGAAGCCGAATTCGAAATTGAAAGCCGAAAAGTTTCCCAAGAATCTGGTAGAGTATTCAGTAGCCACAATCCTAACACCTCATCATCAAACTTGATACTCATTCGTGATAATTGATCTAGGAGTCCTTGAAAATCATTCAAGTGATCTGAAATAGAAGTCTCATCCTTGTACCTCAAATTCATCAAGGAATTCAACAAATACAGTTTATTATTCCCTGATTTAGAAGCATACAAAGATTCAATTTTCTTCCACAAGGACGCTGCATGTTCCTCATTAGCAATGTGATTATAAACATTGTCATCTACATATTGCCGAATAAAACCACAAACCTGCTGATGCTCAAAATGCCAACCCGTGTCAGTCATAGATTCCGGCCTCTCAGTAGCAAATACAGGAAGATGCAACTTTTTCACAAATAACAGATCTTTCATTTTTCCCTTCCACAAGTGATAATTTGTGCCATTCAAACTCAACATTCTATTTGTATTTGCCTCCATCATTCAAGCAAGTCAAATAGCCTCAAACCAAGAGCTCCGCTACCACTCTAATGGGAAATTCAACACAATAATAGCAATACGTAGCGGATAATAATTTTTCCAACTCGCTGGAATCTATGAGGAGCAATAACAAATTAATGGCAGCAACTAATTCATCACACACACACACGAAAAGACAACGATTTTAACGTGGAAAACCTTCTCAATGCGAGAAGTAAAAACCACAGGCACAAACCAGTCAATCAAGCTCCACTATGATCAAAATCAGGGTACAAGAGTGTCTCAAATCACAACACAAATCGTGCTCAACAACTAGGCAAACAACCAACAAGAAGTATGAAACTAGAGAACCAAAGGAAGAACACAAAACTAGATTTCCCGTAGCTACTAACGGGACTCGATTCCTTATGGTCAGATATCGTCTCACCAATCCAAACGGTCAGATTGAATAACCGGATGTTATGAACCTGCTGTCCAAATTTCAGCCCGATCCGACGGTGAACGAAGGCGCAGTGACGATTCTCCCACAGCTGCGCAGAGAAAGACGAAAATGGTTTCTCCTCTCTTCTCTCTCACTTTTGTTTCTTTTCTTTCTATTGTGTTTTTGCTAGAATGAGCTGCACCCCTCTTACCCTAATCTGACTCCCTCTAGTAGGCAAGGAGTGGTATGTGGACTTGCTCCACATGAGCTTTTCTCCACATAGGAAGGGAGCCCAAACCCAACAGAAACTTGATTGGGGTGACCTTTTCTTCATGATAACACTCCCACTCCATTTGAGGAAACCTCACTTGTTACCCAACCTGCCCGATCCTCTCAGGTAAGAGATTTTGTTCGTTGAAGAATTTCGGATTTTAAAAGAGATAAATCTCTCAGCAAAGCTTTCTCCTTTCTTCAACATTTGACTTATTTTAAGAATAAACAAGTCGTTTATTACTCCATTATTTGATTAAAATATCGTATATTTGTATATCTAGGGATGTCTTTGAAGCTTACTCGAAGGAAACCAAAGATCTTGCCATGAAAATACTCAATTTCATGGCGAAGGCTTTGAAAATGGAACCTCATGAGATGAGAGAATTGTTTGAAGAAGGGATGCAAAGTATGAGGATGAACTACTACCCTCCATGCCCAGAACCAGAGCTGGTGATGGGCCTCAACTCTCATTCTGATGCAACTGGTCTCACCATTCTCCTCCAAGTCAATGAGATGGAAGGCTTACAAATCAAGAAAGATGAGACATGGGTTCCTGTCAAACCACTTATTATCAACATTGGGGACATTTTGCAGGTAACATCTAATCCGAATCGAGTATGGCAGAACTCTAAAAAGAAAAATCTGAAATATACATTAAGGGTGAATAATTTTTTTATTTTAACTGACATTGGTATGTCTATATTTTATGTCTTTAATGTTTTGCAGATTGTGTCGAATGGGGTGTACAGTAGCATTGAGCATCGCGCAACTGTAAACTCAATGAAAGAAATGATGTCCGTAGCTACATTTCTCAACCCAAACCTAGATGGAGACATGGGTCCTTCACCAAGCCTTCTAACTGCAGACTCTCCACCTCAATTTAGGAGAATTGGAGTGGCAGATTACTTTAAGGGATACTTCTCCCGTCAACTTGTCGGAAAATCCTATCTTGATTCGATGAGGATTCACAACGAAGAACAAGCTAGAGACATCTAAAACAAGTAGTAATGGACTAATAATAAATTTTATTTTGTTTCCTGCGTGGCTATCTTGGGCCCGCTATGTGGACCCTCAATTGGACTATGGTTTTGCTGAGAAATAAAATATCATGTTAATTTAAAAAATAATTTTTTTTTTGGATCTATTAATAATCCGCGCGCATCGCGATTGTTCAGTTCAGGGGCGGATCTACGGCTTAGATTCTAAGCGGAGACAGTTGCCACCTAAGCAAAGGTGTCCCTTTCTCCTTTGAAAGAGAGTTCCTTCAAAATAATAATTGTTCATCTCGCAAGGTGTTATGAACATTATTGATTTATTGAATAATTTTGCCTTTTTTCCCGTTCCATCTTCCATGGAAAGAGAGTCCTCACCTAGAAGATTTCCTTTTTTTCATAAAGCTGGTGTTCATGTCTCATTTCTGTCAACTCCAAAGAACATAGAAAGACTCCCTAAATCATCTCCTACCTTAACACCTTTCCTCAAATTCGTTGCCCATAAGATTGTGAGGCCACGGTAGACATTCCAGCCGCCAAAATTCCATACCTGAAGATTGCCTACGATCTTTTACAACAACCCTTCAAGCAATTTGTTGTAGAGAAATCACCAAATTGGATAATTGTTGTTTTCTCCCCTTTCTGGGTTGTTGATGTTGCTTCCGAATTTAACATTCCATTGATTTTCTTGTCAGTTTTCACTGGTGCCATGAGAGCATTTTTCGGCCCGCCCGAATGTGTGGTTGGTTAGAAAAGGGTTAAGGGAACACCGGAAAGTCTGAAATCGCCACCGGAGTGGATCGATTTCCCGTCTTCTGTAGCTCTTCGACTCTACGAGGCGCGCGGTTACCATTCCGGGTTTTACGGGGAGAATGCTTCAGGTGTAAGAGATTCTGAGCGCCTAGCTAAGGTTTTGAGTGGATGTCAAGCTGTAGCTGCGCGCAGCACGGGCGTTGCCTTATTCTTCTTCCCTTCATAATCGATTAGCCTTTAGATGAGAGGTTGCTGGTGGAGAAAGGATTGGCAGTGGAAGTAGACAGGGGAGAAGATGGATCGTTTAGCAGGAATGATATTGCCAAGTCTCTGAGATTGGCAATGGTGTCAGATGAAGGAAAGGAACTAAGGGCTCGCGCAAAATCAGTAGCTGTTGCTATATTTGGAAATGAGAAGCTCCATCAGGACTACTTTAGCAAATTTGTGGAGTATCTCAAGAATGGAATCTAAAAAGATTGAACTTTGTTCTTGAAATCTGTCAATGTTTTTGAGAAACTAATATCATCAATGAAGTCTATCATCTCTTACACCCCAGACGTCCATTTACTTGAGCATGTTCCGGAGTGTATTGGTGTGTGGTTTGCCCATATGTGGGTTAGCTTGTCTGTCTCGGAATATATACGTGCTATTATGAAACTAATTGGGGGTTTTAGTCTCTGGTTAAAGTACAGATCGCCCAAATTGATCCCAAAAAACCTCAAAACAAACTTTTTAAGTTTCTTTGTTATCATTTTTTGGTGAGACTAGTAAATTCTATTTTGTTTAGTCAAACTTTTGTTCCTGCGTTGCACATGGCTGAGTTAAATCCTTGGTGAATTTTTTGTTGTCATAAGTTAAATAACAATATAGTATTTTAATTGAATTTGACCGTTGAATTAATATAATATAATAATATCATAAAAATAGAAAAATAAAATAAAAATTATTGCCTTGAATGGTCGGGTTCAACAGCCGAGTAGACAGATTTTTTCCAATTTAACTACGTATTTTATTAAAACATCATATCCGAGCCAAACATAAACACATCTCGTAGGCATCCGGGCACAATAATGTGAAGTGCATCCGTTCATTGAATAGTAACGAGAAGACCCTAAAAGAATAGCAAAGGCCGGCCATAGGTTAGATGCATCCTACTCTACGCATTGCATTTTGTCTTTTGGTTGAATTTCTGTTTTCAGTGTTGGACATTGGCTTTATCTTGTGCCCTTCCTTTGGACGCTCAATCGATCAACTTGATGGTAGGCAAGATGAGGACACGGTGTCAAATGGGTGGGTATACCCATATAATTTTTTAAATGGATATCTATACTCATTTACATCCATTTAAATTATACCCACCTATTTATACCCATTTACACCCATTTAAATCATACTTACTCAATAAATATAATTTTTTATTAAATAAAATTAAAAATATCATATTTGAGAGAGAGGAGAAGAAGAGGCATATGGTTGGTTTGAATTTAATTAGGTACCCAAACCCAATTAAACCTATATATTTTAATTTAAATGAGTATATACTCATTTATACCCGATTAAAAATTACATTAACCCATTTAACACCAATACCCATTTAAGTTAAATGGGTATGGGTGTATAATTGGGTATGATAGATTTTTGACACCTAGGACAAATGTAGGCTGGAAAAAAAAAATCCTTATATCGACATAAAAGAGAAAGGTGAGCCACTATTTCCATACTCTAATTTTAAATTTTTTTCTGTTTTTATCTAAATTAATATTTTTGTTATAGTGTTTTGTTTTTAAAAAATAAACTACTCCCTCTGTCCAGGTTTAATGGACGTTTTAGGGAAAAAAACGTTGTCCATTTATAACTAACGCGCTTGTCATTTTAGTCCCCTTTGTTATTATTCTTTCATTTCTGCCCTTAAACGACACGTCGTTTTCATGCTGAGCTACACGTCATACAGGGCGAAAAAGGAAAACGAAAAAATTGAAGGACGAATTTTGACATTTGGCAGCAGACGTGTCAGAAAAAGTTGGTCCTTTTATCTTTCCTCCTCCGATTTTAAACGGACAATAAAACACGTTTGACCGACATTCTCACGAAGGTGACCATAGATTCGTGCCGGAAATAACGAGACGAGCATAACGCAGGTAGTTTCGGCCAGATCGGAGTCCGGACGCGCCGGCGCGTGGCCGGAGATGCGGCAGCTTCGGCTGCATTTGGCGGCGCGTCCGGCCTCCGATCCGGCCGAAACCACCTGTGTTCTGCTCGTATTGACGTTCCGCTTCTTTTGGTGCCGGAGGTGAGAAAACGAAAGAACGACAATGCCTCGTATTGTTCCGAACAGATGGAGAAAGAAAGAAAAAAGAGAGAATGAAAGAAGAGGGAGAAAAACGTAAGAGGAGCGAATGGGAGGCTGACACGTGGCAATGAATACTGACGGGCGCAGAAAATTCCTTGGTTCGTGTAATTGGCTCCCTCGCGTCCAATATAAAAGGACGGAGGGAGTATTATAGTATAGAAATAATATCTCATAAAAAACTGCCTAGATTACTAACACAGGTAAATCAGATGAGCAAACTCTAATCATCTATTGAATTCTGTCATAAAAGAACCGAATAACGACTGAATCAGGCCACAACATACAGTAACAAAGATATATCTTGAGAAAAAGAACACCAAGAACATAATCTAACAATTTTTCTGCTAAACAAAACATCACTGCCTCATAGACAAAACCTGATAAATCAGGTAACCGAATGCAGAACAACTCGAGGGGCAATCATACTGTTAAAATATGGAAAATGCAAATTGCTCACTAAGTGAACAGAGGTAGGAACTTATCGGGAAAAAAGAAGAGAGAACTGAGAAAGTGCGACAAAAGCAAAACGATGAAGAAAGGGCAAGAGTATTAAAAGATAACGATAAGAAAATACAAACAAGAACAAGATTCGAAATGGCAAGATCCTTTCTATCAGCAAATAATTTCATAATCCATCAACGATTTACAATAACTGTCTAATATATATAATACATATACCTACGCTACATGGACCAATGGCTTCATTCCCTACTTCAAATCTCAATTATATCAATCCATAAATTCTGCAGTACCCTAAAGTATGTAAACTTTCATGTTCAACATTTGAAGAAGTCACAATCGTTCCAGGAAACATCAAGTGCATCAATGGTGTCTTCAAAACTGACACTGCAAATCATATCCAAGAAGAAAGCGAAACTTAAGATAAATTCCACAGTCCATAGTAGCTATAAATTTTAAGAATATCTGACATCTAGAAAAGTTATATTAAATTGAAAGAACCGAAGATGGTTATCTCAAGAAACTCAAAATCCCAAAATCCCAAAAATCAAGGTTGGTAGATGTGTCTAGCATCCATTTATAACTCTAGATGCTAGTTCAGTTGAGAATTTGAAGACAACTTTCTAATTGTGCAAGACTTCAACCAGAGACTTATTCCAAGAAACAACTTCTCATGTCCATTAGAAAATTTTGATCACTCAACATACAAGTAATAAAACAAAAAATATTGAGAAGGAACTTCAGCAATAAGGATGGTAAAGAGGGTGGCCACCGCAGACATTCATGAAGAGCATCTTTGATGTGCTCTTGACAGTTTCAGGGAAAAAGAGGCAAAAAAGCGCATCATCTTTACTTGTTCATAATAACTTGCATCAAGAGAAGAAAGAAAACAAGGGTGTGCCTTGACTATATGCCAACATTAGAGATAATACAAAGGAGCTTTTAGCTACGTGACCCTGCCAGCAAAGCAAGGAGTTTGTATCAAGTTCAGATTCTAGCTTTTCCTCTAAAAGACCAAAAAGATAGTAAACTAGTTGAAGACTGACTTCCGTCAAAACATTGTTCAACAAGCATATTAACTTCACAGATTGGGTACAATGACCATCATTAACTCATCAAGCAAGCCTAGCAAGAAGAACAATGTGGCTGAAGAAAAAGTTATGCAAGAACAACAAGCACTTCCAGCTTAACCACCCTCATTCAAATCAGAGGAATTATTCAAATTCAGAACTCGCAAGGAATTTCAATGGTGCATTGATATCTGAGGTGTTGAGGGAAAAAAACTAGCCTGACAAGTTTCTAGTACACCCCAAACTTGCAAATACAAACTGATTACCTACAGGACTAAAGTTCTTAAATTTCCCTAGCATTCAAAAGCTATGACCAATCACAATGACAGATAGCCCACAAGCGATAATCTCAACAGTTGCTCACCAATAACAATGACAAGTCTCTACACACTGCTTTAAAATCTTAGAAGATCATCGGATAGAGACATGTCAATCCCCCTTTCACACCATGAAAACCAAAATGTTGAAAACAATAGAAGTTTGCAACTCTCATATTCTAGCCGCAAGGCATTATTTGCTAAACTCACAAACTTCTTAAGACGAAATAAACAAAACCCAAATTTGCACATCTTCTAATAAACACAAAACAAAACCATAAAATGGGTCAAACACAAAATCGAAGGCAAACACAAAACCCAAATAAAAATTGCATCTTTTCTCTTTGGACCAAAGTAATCGAACAAAGAAAACAAAAAAGGAGTTACCTTTTGAGGTGAAACCAGTTCTCAAGGAACTGCAGCAGCACGGGAGAAGAATCATGACCTTGGAGCTGAGCAGAAGGGCACATGCTTAAGCTCAAAACCCTAACTTTCTTTGTAATGCTAATGCTAAAGAGACAGAAAAGGCCAGACTTCAGAGCAATAAGTTAAAGGAATACCAAAAAGAAAAAAAAATCTTCTAAACATAAAAGAAGTAATGTGCTAATTGCTCAATACCCTAAAAAAACTGAACTATATTATATTAATTTCAATTAAATTTATTTGAGGTTTTAAGGAAAAGTATGCGTCTTTTTGCACTCTGCTGCACTGGCAACAAAGAGAGAGAGAGATCAGAGAGGAGGAATAGAGAGTTGAAAAGACTGCACGACAACCAAGAAGAGAGTGAGGTTGATGTGTGGATGGATGGAAGAACGGAAGAAGGGCCTTTTTTAAGTTGTTGTTCTGTTTGAAAAAATGTTTTTTTATTAAAAAAAAAGAAGAGAAAACAAAATCCCCGCCTAATTTCTTTTTCACCCAGATAGAAATTAAAACAAGTTTATAAGGTTGTTTTTTGTTTTTAAAAAAATTGAAATAACATGGAATTTTTTTTGTTCACTTTCACATTTGAGCGTGTTCATTTTAATCTCTTAGAAGATGTCTTTGGTGTATCATTCCTTCGATAAGTCTTAATTTAACGTATTTTAGCTTTTTGCCTTCTTTCTAATTATGTAAAAAGAAAGAAAGATTTTCAACTAAATATTTTACATACTAATAAATTTTATAAAATTTCTATACCATCGGGAAGATTTGAATAGTATTATTTTAAACAGTAAGAATATATAGTGAATTAAAGTGTACCATTCAAATTTAATATAATTTTTTTGGTATAATTTTATTTGTTGTTGGGTAAAAAATAAATTTAAATTATGAAGTTTATTATAATATATATAAGTAAACTACATAATAAAAAATCTATAATTTATAAAATGTGTACTTAACCCATATAGTTTAAAAAGGTGTAATATAAATTTTATATTTTTTTGAAAATTACAATCTTAACCTTTTAAATGTTTAAAAAATCCAAAATAAATAGTAAAATATTTTTAAAATGATGAAATTTGTAAAAAAAAAAATGTAAATAATATGGTAGAATTTAATATAAATTTTATTTATAATTTGTTTTGTAATTTATTCATTTTAAATATTTTTAAATAAAAAATTTTATTATTTTGTTCATGTCTTTTTAGTGTAGTGAATTCTCCCATATTTCTTATATTTTGCGGGAAAATAATCCTAACTCGCATCCTAACAGGAAAAGAAAACAATCCTTCTAGAACGATTTTTTTTTAATTCGAAATTTGAAATGGATCAAACTATGCTGGAATTAGGAATGTTTCTTTTGTAGTCCAATAATATAATATTTCTCACTTCGAAATAGGCACAGAGGACAACTAGAAAAGAAAAAAAGAAAAAAATAAGAAACCCGTTTCTAGAATAAATTACCTTGTAAAAAGAATTACATAAGTATATTTTTTTCTTTTATTTTTAGAATATATTGGGAAAAAAATAAAAAATAAATATAAAAGACGTATATAATATTGCTTTATAGTTACGCACCAGCAACAAATTCAAAACCGTTTCTAGAAAATCCTTGAAGAATTACAACTAAATTGCCATGAAAACGAAAAATAATAAGAATATTTTGTGTAATAATTTTTATGAGAAATGATAAACAGCATGAACAGACAGCCGGAATAATGTAATGCCACATTATTCCGGCTGTCTGTTCGGGCTATCTGTTTGTGTTGTTTAGCATTGCTCAATTTTTATTGGTCTTCCCATTCCCACGTTACTCAATTTCATGCAAACAAAAACTTATTCATGTATAATAGGAGAACACTTCTTTCTGCTCTTCCTCCTCCTCCTTAATTATAATTAGATATTAATCACTTCAATTAATTTCACTAATGTATGTATACTATTCAATCCTCATACATCTTCTTGAATCACATTGCTTTTCTTGATTACATTCTTGATTGATCAAATTCTAGTGTTTGTTCGCTTTTCTTGATCAGATTCTTGTATTTGTTTTTGGTTTCAATGTGAAATTCTCAATCTTTCTTTCTTGTTTTCGTTTAGTTGTAGCTTGCAAGATTTAACAAGAAAGCCATGACACAAAAAGATGGAGAAGGGTCAAGTGGGGGCCAGAAGGGTGGTGCAGATGCAGGGGAGGTGGTGCAGAAAGTTGCACTCTATAAGCTGTTCACTTTCGCGGACCAGCTCGATGTGATTTTGATGATTGTTGGTAGTTTAGCTGCAGTTGGTAATGGCTTTTCCCAGCCTTTGATGGCACTTCTTTTCGGAAATATGATCGACAGTTTCAGTTCTGCATCTCAATCCAGTGTTGTAACGGCAGTGTCAGAGGTGAGTTCAATGCAAATCTTTGGATTTTGTTTTCCTGGTTCTTTTTTTCTTGCATTTTCTTGAATTTCATCTGAGTATTCTTGTTTCTGGAATTGGTGGAGGATGATTTTGTGATTCAAAGAAATGAGGAAAAAGGTTTCTGCTTAGCTTTAAAGTTTTCCAAACTTGTAACTATTCTTTCTTTGTTTCAAAGAGAAAGCGAAATCTGATGAATTTCTGTTTGGTTAAAGAAACAGTAATTGGAGTACTATTTCAGTGTTAGTTGTACAACGAATTACATAACGAGTGTGTAAATGTTTCGGTTTCGCGTGTGGTTTTCAGGTTGCACTGAAGTTCGTGTACTTGGCTATCGGCACAGGCATTGCTAGCTTTCTACGTAAGAGATCTTCTTCTCTTGTCTGATGGTATTTTGCTTAAGATATGTAAATAACTTGGTATCCGAAGCATGTGATCTAACGAATGTGAAGTTCTGTATCGAGCTATTAAGAGCATTTTATGATTTCAGTTGCATGCTTGTGATGTTGGTATTTTGTTGATTCTTGTAGAGGTTTCGTGTTGGATGATAACTGGAGAAAGGCAGTCTGCGCGTATCAGAAGTCTGTACTTGAAGACAATATTAGGACAGGACATTGGTTTCTTTGATACCGAGACAACAACTGGTGAGATCATTGGAAGGATGTCAGGTGATACCATTCTCATTCAAGATGCCATGGGCGAAAAGGTAACACCATTCTTACCATCTGTAATTGCTCGTTTCGTTCTTTGGCTCTGTAATCTAATTCATATTGTTTGCATCCGGATAAATATGTTCTGACAGGTTGGGAAGTTTGTACAATTAGCCTCACTGTTCATTGGTGGCTTTGTAATTGCCTTCTCTAGAGGATGGCGACTCGCAGTAGTTTTGCTTGCCTGCATTCCTGTTATAGTTTCTATCGGGGGAATCTTGGCAGTAATTATGTCAAAAATGTCGAGTCAGGGACAAATTGCTTATGCAGAAGCTGGAAATGTTGTAGAACAAACTGTTAGAGCCATTAGAACGGTATGACATTCGAGAAAGTTGTGCATCAAGGCATCAACTGGTTCGACGATCCTGCAAATTCAAGGTTAATTAAAGGAAAATGGCATTCATTTTCTAGTTATTTTTCAAGAAAAGATATGAAATGAAAGAATCTTACCATTCTTCGTTTTCTTCCAGTGGTGCTGTTGGAGCGAGGTTGTCAACTGATGCCTCGACAGTCAGGAGTCTCGTAGGTGATGCTTTGGCCTTGATTGTACAAAATATGACAACAATCATGGCATCTCTTGTGATAGCATTTGAAGCTAATTGGATATTGGCCCTTGTAATTATCGGGTTGTCTCCCCTGTTATTTATCCAAGGGTTTATGCAGACAAAATTTATGAAAGGGTTCAGTGCAGACGCAAAGGTTTGTATTGCTAATGTCCTTTCTGAGCTATTAAGAGATGGATTATCAGTATGGGGTTAAGAGTAGTATATTTTGCAGGTGATGTACGAAGAAGCGAGCCAAGTGGCAAATGATGCAGTTGGAAGCATCAGAACTGTTGCATCATTTTGTGCTGAGAAGAAGGTAATGAACTTGTACCACAAGAAATGTGATGGTCCGATAAAGAAAGGTCTTCGACTTGGGATTGTTAGTGGTGCAGGTTTCGGCCTATCATTCTTTGTCCTCTACTGCACAAATGCCTTATGTTTCTTCATTGGATCTCTGCTCGTGCGGCGTGGTTATGCAACATTTGCAGAACTTTTCAGGGTATAATTTGAACTTCTTTTTCTTTCGTTGTGGTAATTCTCGCACAATTCTGTTCTTGCTCTAATGATGTCTTTTTTTCTCTCAGGTTTTCTTTGCATTAGCAATTGCAGCAGTCAGTGTTTCTCAATCTAGTGGCATGGCTCCTGACACCACAAAGGCCAAAGATTCAGCTGCTTCTATGTTTGCAATTCTTGACCGGAAACCCGAGATTGATTCTAGCAGCGATGAAGGGATTATGCTCGCGAATGTAAATGGTGACATTGAGCTTGAACATGTCAGCTTCAAATACCCTCAAAGACCACATATTCAAATCTTCACGGACTTGTGCCTCCGATTCCCATCGGGGAAGGTAAATAATCATAACCAACCAGTTCGATTGAGATCCTCGTTCCATTACCTCACCCTTGAAATTTCATATGCAGACTGTTGCATTGGTTGGAGAGAGTGGAAGTGGGAAATCAACAGTGATAAGCCTCATTGAGAGATTTTACAATCCTGATTCTGGTAATGTCTATCTTGATAGTGTGGAAATCAAGAAGCTAAAACTAAGTTGGCTAAGACAACAGATGGGATTGGTCAGTCAAGAACCGATCCTGTTCAACGAAACCATCCGTACAAACATAGCTTATGGCAAGCAAGGAGATGTTACAGAAGAAGAGATCATTGCAGCAGCAAATGCAGCAAATGCACACAACTTCATCAGCTCGCTACCGCAAGGCTACGATACCTCTGTAGGTGAACGAGGGGTGCAGTTGTCCGGTGGGCAGAAGCAGAGAATAGCCATTGCAAGAGCCATAGTAAAGAACCCGAAAATCCTTCTGCTTGATGAGGCAACGAGTGCGCTGGATGCGGAGTCAGAGCGTGTAGTCCAGGATGCATTAGATAGAGTGATGGTGAACAGAACCACTGTTGTTGTTGCTCATAGGCTCGCCACAATTAAAGGTGCGGATATCATTGCTGTAGTCAAGAATGGTGGGATCGCGGAGAAGGGAACGCACGAAGTTCTGATGAAGATCACTGATGGGGCGTATGCTTCCTTGGTTGCACTCCACATGAGGGCAACCTGAGAACGAAAGGGAGAGACTTTCTGCAACAATTTGCCACTTCTGCAAGAGAGAACCCAATTTTGGGGTCAGATTCTTTAACCATCAAGGAAAACGTCACGTAGCTTTTGCAATTGTAGACTGTTTTTGCCTTTTTGGGCAGATTGATACACATACGTACATACAGGTTTCTAACTTTACAAAGAATAGCATCAGTTCTTTAATGAAAAAAATTACGATACGAGGTCAAGCATTTCTCTCAAAATTTGCATCATCAACCATATAAAAGCTATGTTCAGACGTCAAAGTAACCAAACAAGTGCTGACCAAAACATAATACACAACCAACACAAAAACCGAAGACTGAAAAAAATAAAAAAAGAGGGATCAAAAAAAGTGATACAGTTTACTTGCTGATGCTTGGCAATTCGGCCCCTGAACTTGCTGGCTTGCTTCCTCAATGCATCCATCAATTTCATTTTTCTTTTGGGTTTTGGGTTTTGGGTTTTGTGTTGGTGATCCTCCACAAAATAACAAAAAGGTTGAATCTTTTTTGAAAATGAGAAATGGGTTTCCTCCTTTCTTCGGATTGGATTCAAAGAAGAAACGACCCAATAACCAGTGGTGGGAGCATAAACAATGGAAGAGCATCTTGACTTAAACTTATACGGGCCACCGCCTCATCGCCATGACCAAACCCTCGCACCTCCACCACCGCACCATCACCACCCACTGCGGCAGTGTCATTTATTTAATACCATCTAAAAGAACAAGCCCCGTCACGGGTTAGAGTTTAGAAGTTTATGAAAACCGGGTTAGAATTTAGAGCATGTTAAAGCAGCAAAATGCAATCTTGTACATCCATATCCAAAACACAAGCTAGAGGACTGTTTTGGATATGGATGTTGCGTTGCGTTTCGAATTCCTGGCGATGGAAGCTAAGATGCTAGTAGCTGGAGACAGGAACGGATGATGGATATACTCTGGCAGGCAGGAGAGGACAGAAACAAGAGGATGAGCTCAGCAAAGGTAAGAAATTTATTTTTCAGAAAAAAGTACACTGAAAGAATAAAAATGGCGGCAGAGAATTTTGTTTTCTTAGATGAAGTTTGTTTTGATGGACTTCCTTGTGAATTTGTTTTGGTGCTTTTCTTTTGTATGTTTGAACACCCCGCCGTTTATCTAGTTTTGTGATCTGTATCAGAAAATAAAAACAGCAGAGAGCATCACCTAGCAGATGAATGCCTCAAAATGTTAGCTTTATATGCCAAACCAGAGTTCCAAGACTTAATCTATAGTGTGAGACGAGCAAACGTTGATTTCATCCTTATTAGAAGAGGATTACAACGTTTTTATGTGAAATGCTTCTTCTTTTTTAAGTGGTCTTCTTAAGATTTGCTAGAAAAGAAAATCAAAAGGGTTTTGCAAGAAGCAATGGCAGAAGATAAAGGGAAATCAAGAAACTCAATTTGTAGGGATAAGACTGTTACCGAAGAGGTGCAGAAGGTGGCATTCTACAAGCTGTTTGCTGTTGCGGACAGGCTTGATGTTGTTTTGATGATTCTTGGTAGTTTTGGTGCCATGGCTAATGGCATCTCCCAGCCTCTCTTAACAGTTGTTTTTGGCAAAACAATTCACTCTTTTGGTTCTTCATCACAACCCAACATTGTGAAGGAAGTTTCAGAGGTGAACTAAATGCCTATCTTGAACTTCTAATCTTTGGTTTTCCTATTTTTATATTATTTTTATGGAATTTAATGCTGTACTGAGTGAAAAGCTTGAATTATGTTTTTCTTTTGTGTTGATTTTTTAATTATGCGGAAAAAATCAATGGCCACCAACTCATCTTTACTTCTAGTTTCCATAACTTCATTGCTGCATGTTTTTTTGTAATTGATAGAGGAATTAATGATATCTGGAAAAAGTTGATACTATAAAGCTATCCGTTATTTCTTTGTTGATACTCGAATCAGCAAACTTTTGTAGTATGAGTTACTTAATGAGTTTGCGATTTTCATCCTGTGTGGTTTTCAGGTAGCATTAAAGTTTTTATACTTGGCCATTGGTTCCAGCATTGCTGGCCTTCTACGTAAGGGCTCTTCTTTCTCATCTCGTTACACTTGGTTGACAGATAGCTTTAAGGATAAAGTTTTCTTAGTATGATTTTAGGCTGCTTAAGATGTGTGCTAACAATTATACACAAGTTGGGCTAGTGATCTAGCCCATGTAAAAACCATCAGGAGCTCAAACAAATTGTATGTGCAAGAAAGCTGCTAATGATTAGGAGTCTTGTGCTTACTTGATCGCTTAGCATAAGAGGCATTCTATGAAACTTGACCTTCTAATTGCACTTGGACATAGGAATTAGGTTTTTTCCACAGAATATAACCCTCTATTGTCCAAGGATGCTGTCATTGGCTTGCTCTCTAGGTTCAGTGAACTTGTTCATGCATTTCATGTCAACTGAGGATTTTTAGATTTCTGATGTAGCATTCCTGTTTCTGCTCTATTGTTTCTTGCAGAGGTGTCATGTTGGATGGTGACTGGTGAAAGGCAGTCTGCTTGTATCAGAAGTCTGTATTTAGAGACAATATTAGGGCAGGATGTTGCTTTCTTTGATACTGAGACAACAACCAGCGAGGTGGTTGGAAGGTTGACAAGTGACACAATTCTCATTCAAGAGGCCATGGGGGAAAAGGTAACGCCTTTTCTTCTTTAAGCACCAAGAGGATGTTCAGTCATATGATTCCCATACCTAACTCTGTCACATCCTCTTGCTGTCTGTGTCCTTCTACTCATTCCTTATGTTTGTAATCCAATTCCTATGCTTGATGGGCTTGAACACACTATGAGCATCTAAATAACTATATTCTGACAGGTCGGGAAGTTCATACAACTAGCCTCAACGTTTTTTGGTGGCTTTCTAATTGCCTTCATTAAAGGATGGCTTCTTACGATGGTTCTGCTTTCTTGCATTCCTCTTGTCAGAATTTGTGGTGGAACCATGACAATGATCCTGTCAAAAATGTCAAGCCTTGGGCAAACCGCCAATGAAGAAGCCGGAAATCTCGTAGAACAAACTGTTGGAGTCATTAGGACGGTAAGACAGAGATAAATGATCTAGATCATATTACATTATAACTTGTTTACAATAATGTCCCTCTTGTTAGATCTATTTTGTACTTGTACCAGGTTGCATCCTTCACGGGAGAGAAGCATGCAATTGAAAAGTATAATGCGAAGCTAAAGGTAGCCTGTATAGCTGCTGTCCATCAAGGGCTGGTGACAGGAGTAGGAGTTGGTACAATGTTGCTATTTCTCTTTGGCACTTATGGACTTGCTGTATGGTATGGATCCAAATTGATCATGATGAAAAGTTATAATGGTGGACAAGTCATCACAATTATTTTATCAGTCATGTATGGCGGAATGTAAGTGCTAATATCCCAATTGTTTCTACAATTAGCAAGTTTAGCAGTGAGCAAAATACACCTGCTTGAAATTTGATACTAACTTATTTGTTTTGGATCTCTTTGTAAGTTCATTGGGGCAGATTTCTCCATACTTAAATGCATTTGCAGCTGGCCAAGCTGCAGCCTATAAGATGTATGAGACCATCAAAGTAAAGCCAAGTATTGACGCCTATAACTTATTTGTTTTAGATGATGTCCATGGCAAAATTGAATTCAGAGATGTGCATTTCAGATACCCTTCCAGGCCTGAAATCAAAATCTTCTCTGGATTTTCACTGCAAATTCCAGGCGGAAAAACTACAGCTTTAGTTGGGCAAAGCGGAAGTGGAAAGTCAACTATTATTTGCCTGATTGAGAGGTTCTATGATCCTAATTCCGGTGAAGTACTTATAGATGGAGTTGATTTAAAGAAGCTGAAACTCAGTTGGATAAGGGAAAAGATCGGGCTCGTTAGTCAGGAACCCATTTTATTTGGAACTACTATAAAGGAGAACATAGCATATGGAAAAGAAATTGCGACTGACCTGGAGATTAGAACAGCAATTGAGCTTGCCAACGCTACCAAACTCCTTGACAGGATGTCAGAGGTAATAAATCCACATTCTTATACACTTCATTTGTTGATCATAGACCAAAAAAAAAAAGGCATACAGCTTTTGTAAACATTTTGATCTTCTCGAGCTTAAACTGAATAACTAGTATCACTGCTATCTGCAGGGGCTTGCCACAATGGTGGGTGAGCATGGTACTCTATTATCAGGTGGGGAAAAACAAAGAATTGCAATTGCGAGGGCCTTATTGAGGAACCCAAAGATTATTCAAGTAATTATTCCAGGAACTCATGAGGAGCTGATACAAGATCCAGCAGGGAGTTATGCCCAGTTAGTTCGCCTTCAAGAGGGAGCTAAGGAATTTGAAGACTCTCACACTAAGTATGCAGATTTACCAGGAGGTAGTTTGGACATGCATAGCCCCATTTCAACCAGAAGTTCATTGCGCGAAAGTTTGTTAGGCAGCCATCACTCCTTAAACATCAACACTGTCGGCTTTGGTGTACCTGGCCCTATAAATGTTAATGAGGATGAGGAATATAATCAGAGCACTAACGAAAAAGAGAAGTCCAAAGCAGGTTTGTTGAGACGACTTGCCTACCTGAATAAGCCCGAGCTGGCATTTTTGTTTCTTGGTGGTATTGCTGCTGCTGTACATGGTATTATTTTCCCAATGTTTGGACTCTTACTCTCAGAAGCCATTCATACGTTCTATGAACCTCCGGCAAAGCTACATGAAGATTCCAAGTACTGGGCACTGTGGTATTTGACCTTTGGTGTTGTTGCCCTTATAGCTCTACCATTGCAGCATTATTTCTTTGGAGTTGCAGGGGGAAAGTTGATTGAAAGATTACGTTCCATGACATTCAGAAAGGTTGTGCACCAAGACATCAGTTGGTTTGATGATCCTGCTAATTCAAGGTTTGTTGAAGGGATTGGCATCCATATGTTTCAGTTTCTTGCTACCGCTTTTACTGATTTTTCAAAAATAGACATGAGAAAAAAGAAGCTTACTGCTTTAACTTTGTATATCTTTCCTTTTTTCTCCAGTGGAGCAATTTGTGCAAGGTTGTCAACTGATGCTTCTGCCGTTTGGAGTCTTGTTGGTGATGCTTTGGCCTTGATTGTACAAAATATCGGGTTAGTCATAGCAGCGATTGTTATAGCATTCGTAGCTAATTGGAGGTTGGCACTTATTATACTTTCTGTGTGTCCCTTGATTTTTATCCAAGGGTCCATGAAGGCAAAGCTTATGAAAGGATTCAGTGCGGATACAAAGGATGGTACTTTTTGCTAGGGCTTCTGAAATATGAGGAGAGCAATGTTGAGTATAGGAATGACAGTAGTAAATTTTGTAGATGATGTATGAAGAAGCAAGCCAAGTAGTAAACGATGCAGTTGGAAGCATCAGAACTGTTGCATCATTTTGTGCTGAGAAGAAGGTGATGAATTTGTATGAAAAGAAATGTAACGATCCAATAAAGCAAGGTGTTCGTCTTGGACTTGTTAGTGGTGCTGGTTTTGGCTTGTCGTTATTTGTCCTCTATTCCACAATGGCATTATGTTTCTACATTGGTTCTGTTCTTGTGAAGCATGGTAAAGCAACATTCACAGAAGTTTTCAAGGTACTACTGCATAAACTAGTTTTTCGCTCCACATTTCTTGTCAATATTCATACTTATTCCTGCTCTAACGTCCTTTTCCTTGCAGGTTTTCTTTGCGTTAGCAATTGCAGCAGTCTGTGCTTTTGAATCCAGTGGCATGGCTGCAGACAACACCAAGGCGAAGGATTCAGCTGCTTCAATATTTGCAATTCTCGACTCGAAGACCAAGATTGACTCGAGCAGCAATAAAAGGATTACACTTGCATATGTAGATGGTGACATAGAGTTTGAACATGTCAGTTTCAGATACCCAATGAGACCAAATGTGCAAATCCTCAGTGACTTATCCCTTCGAATCCTCTCAGGCAAGGTACATAGTTATTCATCTTTTTCTAGTCAGAGATGCTAATGCAGTTAGTAAACTCGAACTCAAGACCTAGCCTTGCCTTTTTTGCAAGAAGTACCAATGAAGTACAAACTTACTGGTCCTAGGGTGAGTCGTTTTCTCACCTCGAAATTTCATTTGCAGACTGTTGCACTGGTTGGAGAGAGTGGCTGTGGAAAATCAATAGTAATAAGCCTCATTGAGAGATTCTATTATCCTTATTCTGGCCATATCTATTTGGATAGTGTGGAAATCAAGAATCTGAAACTAAGCTGGTTAAGACAACAAATGGGACTAGTCAGCCAAGAACCAATCCTCTTCAACGAAACCATTCGCACAAACATAGTTTATGGCAAGCAAGGAGTTGATGCTGCTGAGGAAGAGGTGATTGCAGCCGCAAAAGCAGCAAATGCACACAACTTCATTAGTTCACTGCCGCATGGCTACAGTACCTCTGTAGGTGAAAGAGGGGTGCAATTGTCTGGTGGGCAGAAGCAAAGAATAGCCATTGCAAGAGCCATAGTAAAGAATCCGAAAATCCTTTTGTTTGATGAGGCAACAAGTGACCTGGATGCGGAGTCAGAGCGTGTAGTCCAGGATGCATTAGACAGAGTGATGGTTAACAGAACCACTGTTGTTGTTGCTCACAGACTCACCACAGTCGTAGGTGCTGACATTATCGCTGTAGTCAAGAACGGTGCGATTGTAGAGAAGGGAAGGCATGAAGAATTGTTGAAGATCACTGATGGAGCCTATGCTTCCTCAGTTGCACTCCAAATGAGCACAACTTAGAGGAGAAAGACACTAACCTTAAAAGTAATCATAGTTTTTGGTACATCGGGTTTGAAGGAAGTATTTGGCGAAATCATTCCCGATACAATCACATTACATGAAGCATAGACTCTAGTAAAAAAACATGAACTAGGAGCATTGACTGGGTTCAGGTTTTACTTCTTAACAATGTTTGAGGAAGAAAATGAAATCGTTATTGATTCTGAAAACAAAATGATCTTTACTTCAAATTAGTCTCCAAAGATGCAATGAAAGAATATACAATCACAAAAGAAAAGATGACACCAGGCTTCATTCTTCGTTTTTGCGTTCGTCTTTCCCCCTCTTTAAACATCCTCATCGGTGTTCCGAAGAATGTTGCCAAATACAGAGGGGAAAGCCATGAAGCACTTGCATAAGCCTTTATTCAATAGCCTTGAGCTTCTACATCTCCGGTGGGAATTCTCTCGCGCTTCTCGACATACGTTGATGGGAACCACCCAGCTCTACCCTTACATTCTCCTTCTGACCAGCCAGTTAAGGTCACCTGGAAATGAATCCGAAGTATTAAAAATAATAATGCCTTGGAGTCACAAATAACTTCCTAGATCATTTATCTAGTTTTTCACGACAAGACAAGCTAAAGTGGCTAAATATGGGTGTGCATTTCTGTCTCAGAAAACTAACAATCAATTTTAGCTAACTCGAGCAAGAAGTTCCTCTAGCCACATGGATTTTTTTCAAAATGGATCTCATGTTTTCCTTTAGGTAATATAAGTATTCCAAAAAATGGAGAAACTAGACTTGAGGATAGCGGGATAGATTTTGTAAGATGATGCTGTTTATATGCAATTACATCACACTAAAAGGAAAAGAAAAACACCTTTCGCACAACAACATAATCACCCACTGCCAGGCTCAGCTCCTTCTCTGTTTCTGCAATGAAAGGATGCACTGCCTACAAGATACAAAACAGAAAAAGTATCAAATCATGTTCCATCTAATAATATATTCTTTACCACACAAAAAAACATCTAACAAAAACCTAGCTTAAATTTCAAACATCAGGCAAAGTTTAAAATGCAATGTATGAGTTTGAACTGTTCACATGGTTGAACAATATCGACGATTTATGTCTTCTATTTTCATGCCAAAAGAAGCTGCAATTTTATCTCTTCTGATGATGAAAACCACATATGTGATAACATGGACTCTAACCCAGAAACTATACAAACAAGTGAAGGCACAAGGTGCCATCTAGTTAACTGGCTCCCTCTCCATCCTTAAAAGAGGGTATATAAATTGGATATGACTGATTAGTACGTCAAACTGACGAGTTTCTGCAGATAAAAGAACAAAGAATCTTGTTTTTACCATGAGAATAAGTATCTGGAAGGTTTAGGGAGCCTTAACCATGTAAGTATCAAGAGAGTATCAGACTGAAAAATCTCAGTCTCCACCACAGTGAGCAGCAATATATATATATATACACAGACACGATGACAAGAAGTACTAGTTTCCAAAAGGTCAGCAACAATGAATTACTACACCAAGACTATAGAAAAATATGACCTCCAAAAAGGGAGATAGTCCAACATGTCATTATTATGTCTCTAATATAACCACCTAAGATATGGACAGAAGCAACATAAATGGTAAATGGCAACAAGGCCAACAATGCCATAACTTGTTATCTTCAGTAAACCCAATGCGGGGGTTTTTATGGTGGGTGAAATACTCATGAGAATGCATTTTAGTTAAGACTTCAGATAGTCAGCCCCAAGTGCTTAGAATATATGATTCAGCCCGAATTAACATATGTTAAGCACAAAGTTTAATTCAAAAAAGAAACCGTTAAAGAATTTGTTTCGTCGGAACATACTTCCGAAACCCTTCTAAAGTTTCAAGAATACAAAACTCACTTCAGCCAAGAAGTACTTGGTCTTCTCTGAGCCATTCTCTGATGTAATCACGGGAGAGTAATTCACAGGAGGTGCAGACTCTTTTTGTTGTTTCTCTGAAACCATCTGAAACAAAATCCACATCAGCATATAATCTTAAGTACAATTGCTCACAGTTTTGTTGAAGACAATCAAGTCCTGAACTAACCTCAACTTCAACCTCACCAAGAACGGCAGCAATTCTTAGATGATAGGTCTTTTCACCTTCAACCTAAAAACAAAGGCTTATAAAAATATAATCTCAAAAAATAGGAAAGGTTCCCTAACATCATATCATGCACAGTATGTGTCCATACCATAGAAACAAGCCTTTGAAAAGTTAATCTTTGCTGCTGTGCTTCAACAGCAGCCAGTGCAGCTGCAGCTTCTTTACCAAGAACTGCCATGTTTGCCTTTAGCTCATGCATCCTTGTTTCTGCTGCATGCAGCCTTGCAGTATTTTCAGGAATTGGAGCTTCCCTTACTCGCAGTTGTCTCCTGGACACTTCTGTTGCCTGTTTGCTTCTTTATTGTCAACGTCAAAATTATAGGCAGGACATAAATTGAAGATCCAGGTATTTGACATGACATATTACTGCAGTATAGGATGATTATTTCTCAATTTACCTGAGTCTCAGCTTCCTGTCTCATGCGACTATAACGTTGAGCAAGATGGCGGGCATCTTCTAAAGGAGTACCAGTGACCATTGCCCTCAGGGGATCCAAAATCTGGAAAAAGAAATCCCCGCAAAATGAACTAATGAACAAATGGTACAACTATTGACTCGTGTCCCCAAGAACTCAACTAATCAGATCTTGCTTGATCTGTTGTTCTGGTTATTCACCATCTGCATTTGGTCATTTGTGTAATTCTTTTCTGACCCAACATAAGAAGGATGAACTTGGACTATGATTAAAAAAAAAAATCAAACTCAAAAAGAAAACCACAAGTCTAATTCACTGTATGATACAAAATTAAGAACAATGGCAGTGCTTTAGAGATCACACCGCTCTCTACATTCCCAAAATCAGCGCATGCATAAAGAATACCAAACTCATGAAACTATGACTTATAAGAACAGATGGGGGAACTTCTACACACCCAAACCCTATCCACTTTGAAAAGAAATCCTTATTGTGGCTGGAGAATGTAAGCATGAAAAACATGTAAATTGATTCGAGATATGCAAAGTGTAATAAGTCAACCTGAGAAGATAACAGTTGATTCAAGTCTTCCTGCTCCTTTGCAATATGTTTGCGAGCATCACCATATATAGCAGCAGCCTTAGCTAGTACATTATCGTTGATGTTTTCGGTACCATATCTGCAGCACTCCTCAGCCAACTTGGTTCCTAACTACCACAGAGTTGTATCATAAGGAAGTCCGAGAGTACAGTTGACTAACGAAGAACATTTTATTAGAAAATAAGTACATATGAATATCATATTCCATTATATTGTGTTTCATTATTCACCTGTTTCAATATGTTTTAACCGTATGGCCGTAAATGCTTCAGCCGCTTTAACAATCTCCTTCTGAAATTCCTGAAGCAAAAAGTATCATACACATTTAGAGCCATGAAAAGTGTTGGAAAAGAAAATAGAAAAGGAAAATCATTATACTCTCAATCACTCAGATAGCTACTGAACTAAAATACAATACGCAAAATCAAGACCTATTATCTTTCTTGAGTATTATTGCCGTTGAATTCACAATTTGTCAACGAACTTACGAAAGCAAAATAGAAGCATCAATTTTGCCATCCAAATTTCTACCCTTCCACACAATATGATGAACTGACAAGCATTTCTCTTGACCATATAATAGCTACCTCCTAAAATAGACTGTACGTGATCAAAGTATGCGGACTAATCCCCTATTTAATAAAAAAATCAAAACAAAAGAATAATAGCTTTGAAAATATTTGTAATCTCAAGAGCGTAAAGGCATCTCACCTTCCCACCACGAGTCGACCTGTACAGTTTGTCTAATTGTTGATGTCTGTGCATCTCAACCTCATCAATAACCATTACATCAGATCTTTCATAACCAGTCGCACTGAACTGCTTTATCATAGCCTGAAATACCAAAAAAAAAAATCCTTTGAGAAGACAATGCAAAAAGACATTAGAAAACACCCATTTTAAGCTAAATTCCAGCTCAGTCATCAAACTTTAATAAAACCCCAAAAACCAAAACCCAACTTCCCATTCATTTCCCTTCCAATTGCCCACATTTTCACAGTAACCAAACAATTAAAGCCTGAAGGATTACACACAACAAATATACAAAACCAAGAAACCAATTCCTTAGAGAGGACCATACAAAAAGACATGAGAAAAACACCCATTTTAAGCTAAATCCAATTCACTATCAAACTTCAGTAAAATTCCAGAAAAGCAAAACCCTACTTTCCATTCATTTCCTTTCCAATTGCCCACATTTTCTCAGTAACCAAACAAGTAGAGCCTGAAGGATTAGACACAACAGATGTATAAAACCAGAGAATGGAAGTAAAAGGGTAAATAATGAAATTTACTATCTGCTGCTTGGCAACTTGTTCTCTGAACTTGCTGGCTTGCTTCCTTAGTGCATCCATTTTCTCCCTCTCCTTTTCTTGGAATTATGTTAAGGTATAGTGATCCTCCACAAATTAACAGCAGATGGAATCCTTATTTGAAATGGAGAAATGGCTTCCCTCCTCTTAAATGGATCAGATCAAAGAAGGGTGCCTGATCCAACGGACACAGTCGTGAATCGTGAAAATGATAAAGAAGCTTCTTTTTCTCTATGGCTCAGTAAAGCTGGAAGCTATTTCCTCTCTGTCGTTACTGGAACTATTTATTTTTCCTCTTCTTTTCTTTTTACTTTTTTTCTTGTCGTAATGATCTTCTCTTTTTTTCCTTTTCGGATTTCAAGTTCTATTGCCTCTCGGCTCTCGGCTTATTTGAGTGGGCCGCGCCCATAATTAGGTCTCGTAGATAAGAGAAATTTGGATTGGGCCGAAAGAAAAATATACCTATGTTGGGCCGTTGTGATGCGGCAGGAAGAGCGGTATCAGGGCGGGATTCATAAATTCTCTTTTAACCATTTACCCCGATCTCTCCGGTATCCTCTTTACTTTTTTCAGATAAGAAATTAATTTTATTTAAATATGGTTTAATTAGAAGAAGAGGTATTTTCGCATGATTTTTTTCATTTCTAAAATTCGTATTTAAGAGTTGAATTAAAAGTGGACAAGTCTATTATCGTTTAATTAAAACCAATTAATTTTATGTCACAAAATAAAATAAAAAAGGAAAAAGAAAGAAAGGTTCATGAACTAATTTATTTTATATATATTTAGGTTCATGAACCAATTAAAATTATTTTGCAAGTGCATTTACTATCCATGAAAATTGTATGAACCTACATATTGCATTAATGCATCGCAAAACAAAAAAAGAAAGAAAAAATCAAAATTTTACATTCAATATTGCCTAGCTAGCTTGATCTTATATAAAAGAAAAAATTAGACAATGGCACCAAAATTTAACCCTTATAAATGCTAATCCTGGTTATAAGAAATTCGTGGGTAAATCACAAAAGAAGAATCAACCCGATAATATTCGAATAAAATCAAAATTAGGGAAGATAAAAGTTAATAGTCGTTAAATTGTAAAAATTTACCTATTTTTAACTAAGATATCGAATTCAAATTTTAAAAATAAAACAAAATAATACTAGAAGGGTTTATCTTTCTTTAAAAATCCGATAATATTCGAATATAATTAATCTTAATTGAAATGATAAACCTAACGGCTAAAAGTTTGTGCCAACCTAAGTGTTTTTCTTCGAAACAATTTGTGCCGGTCTCAGTTTGCAACATTGTCACGTGTTTTACTGGTACAATTTATGTGAACCTTAGTTTGCCACAGATAGAATCACATGTTTGTGAAAAATTATAAATAAAATTGATCCATAATGCAAGTTTCTTGTCAGAATTTCGTGATCCGATAATCAATGATGCCCATAAAATAATCAATGTCATCGTGTTTGGTAAAGTATCCGTAGTAGTTTTCTCCAACGACAATCTAGCCTATATAGTATAAGGGTGTTTTGAAAAATAAGGTACTTCTTCCAGTTTCTTTTAACTGACGTTTTGACTTTGACACGCATATTAAAGAGGTCGGATGACTCACTATTTAAGATAATTTTGCTCTTTATTTTTTCTCGGACGTACGTTTCAAAAAAAGTACGATTTTTTTTGGGGTCAAATAGTGAATCATTTGATTTTTTAATATGCGTGCTCAAAGTCAAAGCATCAGTTAAAAAAAATGAAAAGAGTACTTATTAAAATGACAACGATTGCTTTTTCTTTTTCAAATTATTTAACAAAATGTTTAAAACTATATTTTTATCATACGAAAAATATTATTATCACACGATAACATATACTTGTATTTTTTTCATAAAAATAACAATAATGTTGTATATCATTTCAATCATTTCAATATATATGATAAAAAATGCTTAATTGATAAAAATAAGTTTGTCAAAAAAAATGGTTAAAATAAAGAAGAAAAAGAAAACTAAACTCATCTTTATCAATCAATCAATCAAATAGGAAGAATTTAATCCACTTCCTCAATAAACACATCAATACGTTAATATATAATCAATGTTCTAATCAATTCCACACCACTCACCTTCTTCTTTTCCCATCATAAGATGGAAAAAAATAAATATATTAAAATTCTTCTAAGAACATTTGATTGTCATGCCCCTTTGCTTTGCCCCACCCTATCTTTAATTGATAAGTGTATATTAGTGATAAAACCCTCCAAAACTTTTCAAAATTAAGTCCATTCACACAAGAACACGTGGCACACAACCCTCTCTTCCCTTTCAAATACGCAAAAAGCCAAACAAACACGTAACGCTCATCCCCACTCACCAATAGACACCTACCACAAATTGCCATTTGATTTTGTTTTTTCTCCATCACCCGATCTCACCCTCCTTTCAATACACTGCTACTGTTGTTCTACATGCAATAAAAGAGGAAAAAAATTAAAAGAAATGAAGAATCTTTAATGGAGAGAATCTGAAGTCTACACCCCCACTAATTTTCCATATATATATTAGCACCATATTTTCATTTTCCTCCTTAGTACTAATATTAAAATCTTTGCAAATCTTAAAAGACGCTTGTTGATCTTCTTCTCTTTTTTCTTTTGGGTTTTTTGAGGAGTGGTTGTTGGCCTTCTTCTTGGGTCCTTCTCCATCAGTGCTCTAAGTAAGCAAGCACTATTTCAATTTTCAAGATTTACAGTTCTTACATAGATAATAACACCTAGAGAAGGTTTTAGGGGGGAAAAGGAGGAATCTTGGAAGAGAAAGGGAGGTTTTTTCTTTAGATTAATCATGCCATCAGGTGCGAGGAAGAGGAAAGCTGCTAAGAAAAAGAAGGAGCAGAAGGTCGACAACAACAATAGCAACAACTCTTCTTCAATTGACATCCATAATAACAACAGCTCTCAAGGTGGGTTCTATGTCCTGTTTCTTTTTTCTTTTTGGAATAAAGTTGGTAACTTTTGGGTACTATTGCCCATCACTCCTGTTGTAAAGCACACTGCTTTACAATCTGTTTTACAATCTGTCACTCAAACATTATTCACTTTCTGGCCTTTTTATGTGGGTTTCTGTCATGGATATTTGTTTGTGTTTCCTGCTTCGCTATGCTTGTTTGATTGGGATTCGTTGTGGTTGGATTGGTGGTTCTTGCAATTTGTACTGATGGGTATTTGTTCCACACCCTTGCTTCGCTTGTTTTGATTTGGATTTTTAACTCTTGTTTTATTCGTAATAGTTTTGGTGTTTTAGTTGAAACGGATTCATTATGGTTGATTGATCTCTTGTTTTGATCAAGATTTATCTGCTGGTTCTGTTTTTTGTCAGTTTGGTTTTATGTTCATTTGGTTGTTGGATTCTAGGTGGTATACAGCTTCCATGAACACTTTTGGATTGATGGATTTGGGCTATTTCCTTATGTTCATTGTATTTCTTAGTAATTTGATTGGGTCTGTGCAGTTCTTTAGGTGATTTGTCCATATGGATATGCTAATAACCTTTGGCATTCCCTTGCAAAAAAGTAACCTTAGTTGTTCCCTGACTTTGATTGAACTCAATCTGTACTCATACTTGTCTTTGTATTTAGCCTGTTTAACTTGATACAATTCACTAATTCAGTGATCATTCTGTGGTAATAGGTATTTGTTAGTGTCCCCCTTTCTGTTTAACAGACTTGCATCAGAATCGTTATGCATGCTAGACTTGCTTATTTATCACCCAATCCTCCCATCAACCTTACAGACTGTATTAGTTTTACTCTTTATTAAAGCCATCGTAGAACACTGTCCTACTTATTATAATTTGCACAGAGCTTGTTGGCATGATGGGTAATCCATTTTCCTCCTGTTTTTCATTTGACAATTTTTGGATTTAATCAATGGTTTAAGGAAATGATGATCAACAAAGCCAGGATGGGAGAGATAGTGATGGTAGTGAGGTTGGCTCCCCTGTATCACAGGACCAACAGACCCGCCAGAAACCATTTAATGATGAGAACGAAGGATCTGCTAACAGAGACCTACAAGTTACTCAATCCACTGAGAACAAGCAGATGGAGGGAGTGGCGAGCGATGTAGAAGGAAGGCATGGACTGGGGAAAGATGATGTTGATAAAATAGATACTGACTTAAACTCTGGGCAGAATGCACGGACTGAAGATGTTATTGTTGAGCACATTGAGTCATCAAAAGAATTAAATGAAGATGACAGAAGTTCTAGCAGCAGAAGCAGTAGCGGTAGCAGTTCTGATGATGAGTCTCAATCCCTTGAGAAGAATCGGCAGGAGGAAAAGGCAACTGATTCTTTTTCCAAAGAACTGCCTGAGATTCCTGAAAATGGAACACAAGTTAAGGGAACTGATTGTGATTCAGTTGGAGAAACTGTTACTGGTGTTGACATGGTTGTACCGGCAGTGCCCGTGCCTACAGATCTAGTGAATCCAGAGGTTGTGGAGGTGGTTGAGATAGGATTCGAGGTGAATGAGGACGCAATGTTACCCGCTTCCAATGATATTTCTCAGGTTGTAGTGGTATCTCAAGAAACAGAGGATAAAGTATATGTGGCATCATCATCAAATCTGGTCTCTGGTGTTGATGTAAATGAGGGTAAAATATTGACCTCATCTGGTGCTTCTACTACTGAAACTAGCACTGTTGCAGAAATTGTCAAAGCTTCTGAGACTTCTAATGGTACCATAATTGGGAATGAGGGTAAAACAATGAACTTATCAGGTGTTCATACTGATGGTACTAGCAATGGTGCAGAAATGGTGAAAGCTGCTGTAGCTTCTAATGGCACTGGAAATGGAAATGAGGACAAAATTTTAGCTTCTGGTACTCGTCCTTCTGAAATTGTTAATGGTGCAGAACATCCCAAGACTTCCGAAAGCCAGGTATTACTTCCCACCTATGCTTGATTGATAGTTTGATAATTCATTCGCCATTTGTTCTCTTTGATTTCTCACAATGACTAGTGGCCTTGTTTACCTGGTGTGCAGCTTCTTGTATCATTAGCTCCACGAGTGGCACAGAGAACCTCCTGGTTGAGTTGCTGTGGTTTATTTGATGGCTTCACAGGATCCAGCTGATATTTCAGGTTAGTTTTGTTATGCTAAATTAAATCAGATGCATCATGTGCATCTTTATTGCTTGATTTTTCTGGATATTGAGATGATACATATGAAGTGACATGTACATACATATATGTTTTTTTATATTTTGAGGTATATTATACTGTTCTTTAAGCGCTTGAGGCAGTGAATATACTATGCACTATCTTTAAGTACTTGGTTGATCGTATATGTATCATTATATATATATAACATGGCTGTGTTACTCGTCTGTTTCCCTCTGGATTTTGGTTGTGATTTCATGTTTAGCTGACAACAGGTCGTTTGAGTTAAGGCTTAGTTGAGTTGGTTACTATTTATTGCATGGCAACGTTATCACCTTTTTATGCTTATTTATTTTCAAAAGCTATAATCTTCAGTGCTGATGGGGTTCGTTTTTGAGTTATTGAGAATAGCAAATTTGTTATTTTGCAAGCTTGCCAATGTGCTCTGAAGCTGCACTATTTTGAAAACTTTTCTTCCATCTCTCCCTTTTTGAGTAGTTTGAAAGGAAATTTGGTTAGTTTGCACTCTTAAAACTTGCATTCCACTGGGCCTTCATTATCTTGATTATTCTATGTTTTCGCCGTTCAAAATGCTAAAGTAAATTGTGTCTTCCTTCACTTTCCTGAACATGGTGGTACTGGATTTAGTCTCAAGAAACTGCCAGAATTAAGTCTGGCTAGGCTTATGTGTCTGTCTTCTTCATTCGAGTTCCTCAACTTTCTTCAGCCATGGGGTCTGTTTTCTTTGTTTAGTCCTGATACATGGCTTATTTATCCAATTTCTCATTTCTTTTCCAGGTCCTTGCATTTTTGAACAATTTAGAATTAAGTGGCAACTTTATATTCACTGAATACCTGCAGATTTCATGTTTTATTGTATACACTTTCTTGATATTTATATTTGTTTCAACTTATTTTAGTGTAAGAAGCAATAATGTTTTGGTTTGTCGTAGTTCGTACTTTGTCCTAGGTGTTGGTCGATGTTTATGTGATCGTTACTAGAAAATGCCATGGATTTTAAACAGACAAATAGAAGTATGAGCCATATGTGATGATCCTCTATGATGTGGATTTGATGCAGGAAAAAACTGTGATGAAGGCTGCAAAACTGATCCAGATTTGATGCAGAAAAGTGCAATGATTTTGTCAGTAGCAGTTTCCTCCGCCTGGACTAGACACCTATATAGACGAAAAAAACTACATGAACTTTGCAAATATGGAATAGATATTATCAACATTGGTAGGCACTCGGTAGTTTACCGCGCTTTTGTTACATTTCTTTCCCTTTTTTTGGTTTTGCTGTGTGTTAATAGACAGTGTATTACATTTTTCCTTAATTTTTCTTGTTCTGTAGCGCAGTCTGATCCATGATCTAGATTCTAGTAAGTTGCTATTAGTTTTAATATGAGATTAGTGTTTTGGTAATTGGTGTTGTAATCCTGTTTTTGTTTATGGAATTTTCGATTGATGGATTTTGCACAATCAGTTTTGATGTTTGCTTCTCTTGGAAGGAATTAGTTTGCTTTTGCAATGTGCTTCTCTTCCCTGTCTAAGAAAATTTTGTTATTTAGACGTGGAAGCTAGAGCACATACCATTTCGGTATATATCTCGTATTTAGATGAAAACATTTCGATTCTGATCAAATTTTTGTGTTCTTGTGTTTTTTTTTTAATTATTTGTTGATACAAATCCAATCACAATCACACCACACTCCCCCGTTAATACTATACCTCACAGAGAAACGAAAATAGGGGAAGATAACAAATTGAAAAGGAAAGAAAAGAATCACTCCGACAAGAATCACATCATTATTCCACATTTTTCTCAATGTCTCCTGATTGATGAAGCGCCATGAATTGCTGCTATGTATAAAAGCTGTGTAGCAGAAAGGATGATCAGAAATGCTTCCATGGTTCTCTGCAGAAAAAAAAAGGGTACAAATTTAGCACGAATCAGTAAAAAGCAAGTCATATTTTGACAGCAAGTAATTGCTCCTTAATCTTACCAGCTTTGCATTCCTGAAGTTAAGCTCAATCTCCTTCCATCCAAACCTGCATAAAGAAGACAAGACAAGGTTTCAAATAGTAACATATTCGAAAGCCCGATTCGCATGTATCCTTAAATATAAATATTAGGTCCTTATTTGATAGAGGTATCATTAATTAAGTATACTAAGTCAATTTTTATATTTGTATCGAATCAAGGTATCCCCTTAGGTATCCTAATTCAGAATTAACTTTGTTCGTACGGGGTCGAAGGCATACCCCATGGCAAGAAGGGTGAGAGTCCAAGCAATTGCAGCAACTGATGCAGCAGATGGCAAGCTATCAGCGTGCCAAGAACGGATGTGGTTAAGACCAGCTATTGATGATGCAGCACCAACAACTCCAGCTATCAATGCAAATGTCACAAAGAATCCAGTTGCAGCATTTCCCATTGGAAAGTATATTGGTGAGAAATGTGCAGGAAGATCAAACCCAGCTCCTGCATAAGCACATAAACTTCAATTGATTAGCAACATCCAAAATTTTCACAAACCAATGATGCAACATCCTACTATTATCAACAGGGCTCTTAAACCCTAATATTATGGAGATGAAGCTCTAAGTAGTGTTATTAGAACCGGGTGGAATATTGACCCAATTTAACTAAATTTTACTATCGGGTAAGTACATATTTATAACTTATAAATAAAATAAAAAAAATAAAAAATAAAATTTCGAGTCAATTGATACAGTTGATTGAGTGGATCGATTTTTTTATAAATTTAACTGTATTTTCAGTCTAATAAATAGGACCGGACCAATTTGACGTCAGGTCACTGTTTATCGTGGGATCAAACAATTTTATAATTAATCATAGCTCGAATATGATTAGTCATAACATGAGTCAGATAGAAAAAGGGAGGAGGGTGTGATTTTTACCAATGATGAAGCCATGATCAATAGCTATATTCATTGCCCAACCACCAATGCCCAAGACTACAACATACATGCAGAAATTCAAGACCAAGAGCAAGGATGCAACTTGTTTGGTTGGCTCCATGACCATTTTTTGGAGCTAATTATTTCAAAAAGAAGCAAAAAAAGAGGAATTAATGAAAGAAACCTAGGTTTTTTTTTTGGGATCAAGATCTTCAAAAGTGCAATGCCAGGAGAAAAGGGTTAAGGACATGTGTTTTGTGCAAGAGACGAAGCCCTATAAATGGCAATTCATGAAGGATTTTTTTGGTTCTTTGCTTGTGAAGGTTGCTGGTTGCAAAGAATTATGTGGGGTTGTAAAGGGCAAGGCAATGCTTCATGTTCAAGGCATGCCTTTCCTGGTTGTTATTAAGAAGAAAGGTGATATTCCTTGCTACTTCTATTAATTTACTGATTTAAATAATAATAATATTATCGATAAAAAATTGTAAACTAAAGAAATTCAATTGATTATGGAAATAGATCGCAAAACGGTGCGTTTTTGTGTCCTCTTCTTCACCGCGGGCGAACAAACTAACGGATATAACCATATAACAACACACCGTTGATCGTTGGGTTGAAGACTGCCATGCCGCTCTTTCGCGCCATTTTTCTAAATTCCAATTCTGCACGAAAAACCTTCCTTTATCCATTTTCTACTCAAATATTTTTTGCAATTCCCACTAAAATCCCAAAATGCTTTAGGGCCATTAGCCATTACTATACCGAAACAATCACTCCCTCTTACAAGTCTCTCCTTTCCCATCACTTAAAGAACAAGAGATTGGACCAGGCTCGCTTGATTTTCGATGAAATATCATCTCCAGATGCCCATTTATACACGATGATGATCGTTGGGTATGCAAAAAACTACAGGCTGAGTGATGCACTGGTTCTGTTTGATAGAATGCCTGTTAGAGATACCGCGTGTTGGAATGCAATATTGAAAGGGTGTTTGGATTGTGGGGATTTGGATAAGTCTAGGAAGTTGTTTGATGACATCCCTGAGAAGAATGTGATTTCTTGGACGACAATGGTAAATGGGTATTTGAAGTTTGGGAGAGTTGATGTGGCGGAGAGGTTGTTTTGGGAGATGCCAGGAAAGGATGTTGCGGCATGGAATGCAATGATTAATGGGTATTGTACAAATGGGAAAGTTATGGAGGGTCTGAGGTTTTTTGAAGAAATGCCTGTGAGAAATGAGATTTCCTGGACTTCTATGATCGGTGGGCTTGATCAGAATGGAAAAAGTGAAGAGGCTTTGTGTCTTTTTGGCAAGATGATGGGTTTGGGCGTGGAGCCTAATTCGAGTACATTTGCTTGTGCATTGACTGCTTGCTCAAATGCCACGGATTTTCGCATGGGTGTTCAAGTTCATGGTTGCGCTCTTAAGTTAGGGTATTGTTCAAGTGAATTTATATCAGCTTCACTTGTAACATTTTACTCAAACTGTAAGCTAGTAGATAATGCGAATAAGGTTTTTATTGAGGCGGAGCCTATAAATGTGGTAATATGGACAGCTCTTGTGACAGGATATGGCACGAATGGTGAGCATGAAGATGCATTGAGGGTATTTGCTGACATGATTAAGGTGGGTGTTTTTCCTAATCAATTTACATTTGTTAGTGCTTTGAATTCATGTTGTGGATTAGAGGCTCTTGATAAGGGAAAAGCAATTCACTCAGTAGCTATTAAGCTAGGGTTGGAAACTGATGCGTTTGTAGGTAATTCTTTTACAGTTATGTATACTGAATGTGGCAATGTGAATAATGCCATAGCTGTTTTTAGAAAAATTGAGGAAAAGAATGTTGTCTCATGGAACTCGATTATTGTTGGGTGTGCACAGCATGGTTATGGCAAGTGGGCACTGATTTTCTTTAACCAAATGGTGTGTAGTGGGACAAATCCAGATGAGATTACTTTTACTGGATTACTCACTGCCTGTAGCCATTCTGGTATGTTACAGAAAGGGAGGTGCTTTTTCGAGCATATCAGACGAAGTAAAAACATTTCCATGAAGCAACAGCATTATGCTTGTATGGTGGACATTCTCGGAAGGTGTGGGCGGTTGGAAGAAGCAGAGGAGTTGATTAGGAATATGCCTATGGAAGCTAATACAATGGTATGGTTAGGTTTGCTCAGTGCTTGTAGGTTGCATTCTAATGTTGAAGTTGCTGAAAGAGCTGTAGAAAGCATTTTTTACCTAGACCCACATTGTAGTGCTGCGTACGTATTATTGTCTAATCTATATGCTTCCTCTGGTAGATGGTCTGATGTATCTAGAATGAGAGTGAAGATGAAGCAGCAAGGAGTGGTGAAACAACCGGGATCTAGTTGGGTGGTTCTAAGGGGAACAAGGCATGAATTTCGTTCCGGAGACAAATCACACTCTCTCAGCCGAGAAATTCATGAAAAGCTAGATTGGTTGGGAGGGAAATTGAAGGATTTTGGTTATATTCCTGATCAGAAGTTTGCTCTTCATGATGTTGAGGATGAGCATAAGGCGGAGATGCTTTCCTATCATAGCGAGAGGCTTGCCATTGCATTTGCATTGATTAGTACTGTGGAGGGCAGTCCGATAACAGTGATGAAGAATCTTCGCGTATGTGGGGATTGCCACTCCGCTATTAAGCTTATGTCAAAGATTGTAAGGCGCGAAATTGTTGTCAGAGATTCTAGCCGCTTTCACCATTTCAAGAATAGCATTTGTTCTTGTGGAGATTACTGGTAGCATTTTTGGGGGTTTGAATCATCAATTTCTTGGATTAAGCCAACTTCTGTTTCATTCTTGCCATTTTTGCTTCTCATGTGGGATCCGCTTTTTTACCACTAAGCCACAAGTGCAACCATGAAAGGGCTAATTTTAACGTGTTTGTGTTTACCTTGAAAAGAAGAACTGTGTTTATATTGAGTGAAATAGTAACTTTATTATTAAAAAAATTTAAAAAAATGAGGATCAAAAGGTTTTGGTTGAGGAAAAAAATAAGAATAAAAGTAATAAAAATAAAACTAGGTTTAATAATCACATTCATTTATAAGAGTGAAATATTTTTATAAGTGACAAAAATTCAATTGAATTAATTTATACATGCACAAATGTGAGTTATATATTAGTATTATACCTTAAATATGAATTATGCACATGTAATTAAAATATTTTATGAAAAAACAAGACATAAGATGATTTTTTTTAGTGTATACTAGTATATCATAGTATATCACTTTATAATTTTTATTTTTACTTTCTACAATTTAAAATACTTAAAAAGAAAAAAAGAGAATTAAGTATACTTCAACAACTATTTTTGCTTTATTTATTTATTTATTTAACATTTTACCATTTAAACTTCAGTTACATTCTGTTTCCAAATTTTAGATTCTATTTTTACAGAAAGTAGGAAAATGGTTGACATCTTCAGTTTAGTACATCTAAACAACTAGCTAGTATTTCTTTTTGACTGTTATCTTCAATCTGCAGAATCTGAACAATTTGACAATCCCTATTATCCTGTTCGTTCCATTCTGTTCACTCCTGCCTATATAAACATCTCAATACTTTTGTTCACTTCACCTCACACAAAAATGGCAAAAGTTGTCATCTTCCTCCTTTTGGTCACCCTTTCTCTTTTAGCAGTTTGCAATGCCAGAACCATTCATCGATCGCTACTAACCGATCCTCCAATCAATGATATTCCTGATAATTACACCCATGTTTGTCATCCTACAAGGTTCAACAAGCTAGGATTGGAGATGTCCGATTTCGGCTTCTGTGACACTTCTCTGTCTTTCCAGCAAAGAGCAAAGGATATCGTGGATCGAATGACACTCGAAGAGAAGGTCCAGCAGCTGGGAAATCGTGCCTCAGGTGTTCCTCGTATCAGCCTACATCAGTATGAATGGTGGTCCGAGGCATTACATGGTGTGTCCAATGTCGGCCCAGGAACTTTCTTTGATGATACTATTCCTGGAGCAACAAGTTTTCCTACAGTCATCCTGACAACTGCTTCATTCAACAAGTCCCTTTGGAAAAACATTGGACAGGTATTAAAAAAAACCTTCGTAATAGTTCAAATAAAGTTGTTAAATTTCGCTAATTTTTGTTTGTTACTTCAAATAGGTTGTTTCAACGGAAGCCAGAGCAATGTACAACTTAGGCCGAGCAGGATTGACCTATTGGAGTCCGAACATTAATGTAGTTCGGGATCCTAGATGGGGAAGGATTACTGAGACACCAGGAGAAGACCCTTTTGTGGTTGGTTCCTATGCTGCTAACTATGTTAGAGGGTTCAAGTAGGGATGTCAATTGGGCGGGTATGGGCGGGTATGAGTATGTTAAACTGGGTATGGGTAAATATCCAATTCATACCCAAAACTAAATATCCATTATTACCCATACCCAATATGCCCCATACCCAATTGGGTATATAATGGATATCTAATTCACCAAATTATTTTATTTTTTATAATTAATAAAAAAATTATTATTTAGATCCGTTTTCATTAATTATGCTCGTTTTTTACCATTTTGGCTCGTTTTTACCGTTTTGGTTCGTTTTTTACCGTTTTGGCTCGATTTTTACCGTTTTGGCTCGTTCTTTACCGTTTTAGCTCGTTTTTTACAGTTTTGGCTCATTTTTTACCGTTTTGGCTCGGTTTTACCATATTGGCTCGTTTTTTACCATTTTGGCTCAGTTTTTACCGTTTTGGCTCGTTTTTTTACTGTTTTGGCTCGATTTTTTATCATTTCATTCTCACTACCTAGTGGGTTTGATTATGAAGAAAATAAATGAAAGGAATATTGGTCCATGTGTATTTTTTCAATTTCCACCAAATTCAATTTCAGGAAACGTATTTTGATAATTGCATATTATATGATATTTTACTATTACTAGCAGATAACTATGTATATTTATATTTCCACTTTCTTAATAGAAACAAAAATTGATTTGCATGATTGGAATAGACATCTGAAGCTTGGGAACAGAAGAGACTGGACCTTTTACGAAAATCACCAATCAAAATTAATAGATTTTTTTTTCTTGATCCAATAGTGGTCTGAATCTTTACATGGATTGGAATAAAAAAGTAATAGTGACACCCAAGTTGTGGGAAATCAGAAAGAGATTTCTACGACTTCTCCATGTGAGCTATGTCTCGATTCCTTAGCTTTCCTCTGTACTCAGATTCTCTGTCTCTCTCTCTTTTCATGTCAACATTACTACAAATGCAATCCATCCTAAATCATCTTCACTTCATTTTCACTCCCCTCTTCTCTTTTGCACCCTCCCTGTAAGTCTTTCTCTTAATTTCTCACTTACCATGATCACTTCATCGACTAACTAAATCATTTTCTGACTCAAATTTATTGCTCCATTCCTTTTCTTTTTTCCACCCATATCACTGATTCTAATAAATTTCTGCTTTTAATCAACTAGAGCTATGTAAAAGCAACCATCGCTGAATGAGAAATTTCTACCTTATATGAATTGACCCCTCCTTTGCTGCTCGCAGACTTGAATCTTCTGGTGGAAGCAGCTTGCACAAAGCCAATGCTTCCTGAAAATTGCCAGATGCTGTTAACTGTACAATCTGCATTGGCAAATTGGCAATAAGAATAACATGACAAATAAAGAGTTCTACACCACTATTGCCTTATCTAAGTGGATAAATAAAACAAACTGAAAAAATGTGAACTAACTAACAAGAGTATGGATAAAAGTAAAAGCCCTTTTGTAATCACAGCACAAGCATTACTATTCTTTTCTAAAATCTTGAACCCCCACAAGTACAGATGGGTTTCAGGAATTTCCACCCCAGTTTCATCCAAGTTCGCCACAAAAGAAACAACAGATAAGCATGGGAGGAATAAAAAAGAAACAGATCAAAAGATTCAGATAAAACAGCAGGGAAGCAGCCTACAATAACATGACCAGTTACCACCAATCATATCAAAGACCTTAGCACAAAAACAGCTATCTGGTGTCCAAGCTCAATCAAAGCATCCAAGTAACTTAGAAACCAAGACTACCAACTAATGACATGATATAAATAATCAATATGTTACAAAGCCAGAAATAGTACTAGTCAAAGTTTGGCAATACTACCTCCTCCACTATCCAAATAATGAAGAATGTATATACAGTTCATCACGAAAACCTCCATCTTCTTAAAAACAAGGAGAGGACACAATATTACCTTTTCCATCCCATAACTTCAAAGAGAAAAGTTGATAACTACCTACCCTTCCTTTCATTCAAAAACTCTTCCCTTCCCACCCTCACTTCCTTTGATTGAAAATATTACTACAAACTATCACAATGCAGTTTCGTAGGTAACCTACAACTGATAAATAAGACAAAATTGCTCCTCCTCCAATTGCTCATACGCAACAACAAACACAGGAAAAAATAACAAACACACATCCGCTCCTCCTCCTCCTCCAATTGGGTCCTCGTCATTATGCACAAATCCGCTCAAATCAAACACACATTACAATCAAACAGAAAAAGGAAAAAACGCAAACACGCCCATATAAAACACGCAAGATCCACTCTAATAGCTTAATTAGAGTAATGAGGAAGACTAAATTAAGAAGCCAGAGAATTAAAAGGCAAACCAAAGCGAGCAAAGCATACCCGGAAAAAAGGACGAGAGCGAAAAAATCAGCACGGCGACGACTGGGTGCGTTCTTGTGTGTAGATTCGATTCATAGAGGCGACGCGAGAGAGAGGGAGGAGGGAGGAGGAGGACGGCGGCGCCAGAGAGAGGGAGGGGGGGACGGCGGCCAGAGAGAGGGATTGAGGATGGTGTGAAAGGACAAAGGAGGAGGAAATAAAATTGATATCCATTCGGGTATTTTCGGGTATTATACCAGTGATACCCGAATGGGTATGGGTAATATCCAAACCATACCCAATTAAATCGGGTATGGTTTGGGTATTACCCGGTAAAATATGTACGGGTATGGGCGGGTATCCGGGTATGGATACCCATTGCTATCCCTAGTTGCAAGATGTTGAAGGAAGTTTAAACACTGAAGATTTGAATTCTAGACCACTTAAGGTTTCTGCATGTTGTAAGCATTACACTGCTTATAATGTCGATGCTTGGTTGGGGGTCGATCGAACTCACTATGATGCTAGGGTAACACAATCTTTACTGTAGTTTATTGTATTCTATGTTTCTTGATTTTGAAGTAATAATTTGTACGTTTCTTGTTTCTTCAAGGTGACTGAGCAAGATATGTTGGAAACATTTCAAGTTCCTTTTGAAATGTGTGTTAAAGATGGTGATGTAAGCAGTGTTATGTGCTCGTACAACCGCGTCGATGGGATTCCTACATGTGCTGATCCAAGACTTCTAAAAGGCACCGTTAGAGGAGAATGGGGTCTTCATGGGTATGTTAAACAAGTTCAACAAATCATTAGTTAATTAATGTAATAATTAGCATGACATTTGGTAAGGTAATATAAAATGACTTTGGAAATTTCTGCAGATACATTGTTTCGGATTACGATTCTATCGAGGTTATGGTAGATAACCACAAATGGCTTGGTGATACAAAAGAGGATGCTGTTTCTCAAGTGCTTAAAGCAGGTTTGGATCTTGATTGTGGAGACTATTATCCGAATAACCTGCAAAGTACGGTCATGAATGGACAAGTTCGAGAGGCTGAGCTCGATACATCATTGACTTATCTCTATGTTGTGCTGATGAGGCTTGGATTCTTTGATGGAAGTTCCTCATTCTCTTCACTTGGACAAAAAGATGTCTGTTCTGATGAAAATATGGAGTTAGCTGCTGAAGCAGCAAGAGAAGGCATTGTTCTTCTCAAGAACTATAATAACACATTGCCACTGAATTCTGCCAACATCAAGAAAATTGCATTGATTGGACCACAAGTTAATGCTACCAAATCAATGGTTGGAAATTATGCAGGTTTGTCTAATTTATCTTTTTTTTATAAGTATACAACACTTTGACCTAATGTTGAAAATTAAAGCACTGATCATTACAGGTGTCCCTTGTCGGTTCGTTTCGCCCTCGATGCATTCTCCAAAGTTGGAGAAATCATTCATGAACCAGGATGTGGTGAAATAGCTTGCACGAATGACACTTTGATCTTCCCTGCCATGAAAGCTGCTAAGCAAGCCGATGCAACTATATTGTTTGTGGGTGTGGATTTGTCAATTGAGGCTGAGAGCTTGGACAGGACAGATCTCCTCCTCCCAGGTTACCAAACTCAATTGATCAACCAAGTTGCAGAAGTCTCTAAAGGTCCTGTGATTCTTGTAATAATGTCAGCTGGTGGAGTCGAGTCGATGTATCATTCGCTCGGGACAACGATAAGGTTCAAGCAATCTTATGGGCTGGACATCCTGGACAAGAAGGCTGTCACGCCATTTCTGATGTTGTGTTTGGAAATTACAATCCAGGTAATCTGAAAGAATTCGGTTCAGTTAGAATTCTACTTAAGTCATTTGATTCGTTTGGTATCGACTTTTCAACTCTGTGACTAACTAATTCTGATATTTTTGTTATTAGGTGGAAGATTGCCGCTTACATGGTACTACAATGACTATGTTACTATGCTACCAATGACCTCAATGCGAACCAACAGTGCCGGAACTTAAACTACACAGATGATGCCTACAGACAATCCTGTCCTGCTGTCGTGATTGATGACCTGAGCTGCGATTCTCAGTTCGGGTTCGAGGCTGCAATTCAGAATGTAGGACAAAGGGACGGAAGTGAAGTGGTGATGGTGTACTCGCAACCTCCGGAAGGGATCAGTGGAACTCATCAGAAACAAGTTATCGGGTTCGAGAGGACATTTGTGAGCGCGGGGGAAGCAATAAGGTGAACCTGGCATTTGATGCTTGCAAGAGCCTAGGAATTGTGGATAGCTCAGGATACAATGTTTTGCCATCTGGGGTGCACAAGATCATGCTGGGAGATGGAACTGTCTCATTTTTTGTTAAAGTTAGCTTTGTTAATCAGTAGATTGGTTTGCAGTTTGTTTCCGTTAGGATTCGAGGTTTAGGATTTTTTGCATTTTCCTTGCTAGTTGTTCAAATGCGGTATAGGTATGTTAGTTCAGAATTATTCTGATGGCTTAGTAGTAATTGAGAATTTTCTTTTGTTTAATCATCTCTTTTGTTAGCAACTTCAAATAAATTATTTATTTTAGTGTCCCAAATGATTAATTTTATTCAATCAGAACTACGTAAAAATGGAGCGGGACAGGGATTTTGTGTTCCTATATATAAAAAGAGAGCATACAATAAGCTTTGATCATTGCTTAGCAATTCTAGGATGGAAGCCTTTGATCGATTTCTTGACCTTCCTGATGATGTCCTTTATCACACCATCTCTTTCATGACCACCAAAGAAATTGCTCGCCTGAGGACCACGTCGGTAAGATGTTTGCGATTATGTCTCATCCCTCCCTCACCCTCAACCCTAAACAAGATTTTGAACCTATTACTATCACATATCTCCAGCGATATCATCTCTACAATTACCTCGTCAAATGCTTAAATTACCGCAGCATTCACAAGATTCCCCTTCTCCGTTTCCGGATTCTGTCGTTTTTCCTCCCGAAAGACGCTCTCCTTCTTGACAGGGAGCCGCGCCTTGTGGAATTCTGGATCGCCATGGCATTCAAGTTGCATGTGCAACACCTCCATCTCAGCCTCCAATGGCCACCCGGCGATTTGAAGCCTTTCCCGCTGCCTCTATCCTCTTCCTTGAAGTCTTTGGATTTCACTTTCCACGGAAGAGTCCTCAAGCTGCCGTTCCATGATCCACCGCTAGTGTTCAACTCCCTCGAATCCTTGACGATAAAGTATGCACAAATTAAAATTACTGATCATGGAAACATTGGAGAATTCTTCTCCCAATCTTGCAGGCGTGTCAAGAAAGAAACTAGTCCTTTGTCACATATGGGGTTTGACCAATCTTTCCATTACCAGCGAGAGATTGGAGAGGCTTGAGTTTCACACCTCCTGCTGCAAGTCCAATGCCAACCCCTATCCTGACCATCTCCAACAAATCAACATCTCAACTCCAAATCTGAAAGCCCTGCTCCTAACTTGGCGCATTCTCTCCCCTGACAACAGATCAACCAACGTCTATGCTCCAAATCTTGAGCTGCTCGAGTGGAATTTCTTTTCCCAACACTGGAATGTCGGCCCCTTCAATTCTCTCAGGAATGCCAATATCAATCTTCTCCACATACCTTTCAGTCCTGTTGCATTTGATTTGAGCAGACTCTTCCGCTGCATCCAGTCTGTCAAAATCCTGACTGTGAACACCTTGATCATGGGGACTGTTTTGGTGCAAGAGAGATGTGATGAATCCTTTAAGCTGGACAATGTAGAAGAGTTGAACATCGTGCTTTCCGGGTTGTGGAAGGATGTGCTGTTAGTACCGGCAGTAGCAGCTTTCCTAGGGAGAACTCAGAATTTAAAAGTGGTCCGCATCTCTTACTACTCCGGTCACAGGGCCCGTGGCTACAACGTGAGTTTGGAGTCTTGGGCATCCAGATGCCGCGCCACAGCTTCCCTCAAGGAATTAAGGAACTGCAGATCAGGGTACGAGGAGGAGAGAACGAAGAAGCTTTACTTGCATACTTGGCTGAAAATGGTTGGAGAAGATGAATGGTGTAAAGTCTTGATTATACATGTTCATGTAATGCAGTAATGGTGTGTTCAATTTATACGACTTTTGTTTACACACTATATTTCCTTTATTTAATAACTATAATACGTTCAAATTCAAAGTCTACGTTACCCGTGGAAAGGAGGTTGGACAAAAGTGCCTGTTAGTAGCTAGGCTTACAGCTCCTAAACTGTTCTATATTGTTGAACAACAAACGTAACTTGATGGTTTAAAATGTATGAATCATAGTTCATCACGTGGAAAGGAGCAGGAAGTTCTGATCCAATCCTTTCCTGTTGAATCAATGCTAAAATCTCAAACATCTCATCTAGAGTACCGATTCCACCCGGGAGAGCAATTACAGAACTAGTATTTCTAACAACAGCATCCACTAACCATGCTTTCTTTCTTGCATAGAAAAACCAAACATTTCACACAAAATGACTCTTTATTTTTCAAACCAGCATGACAATATTTACAAGAGTACAAAAATGCATTGCAAACCAGCATTACAATATTTACAAGAGTACTTGCTCAAACATTACCCAATATTTAAGGCAAAGGTTATTAGCTATACATGAGTCGGAAAATCCACTGAGTTTGCAAGAGAAGTTAAAAGCACACTTCTACTGTTAACTCAACATTTTTACTAATTTTCCAAGAAGACAATGGTGGAGTGTCAGCTTCCTTGTATGTAACCATGCCACTAACATACCTGTCACCCTTCACTGCGTCATATGAAGCAATGGCTTCGAGTTCGACCATTTCTTATGGTGTTAGTTTCACCGATAAAGCTCCAATGTTCTGGTTAAAGTTCTCTATCTTGGTGGTTCCTGGAATCGGACATACATCATCTCCTTGGTGATGGACCCAGGCAAGCGCCAGCTGCGAAGGTGTGCAGCGTTTCTTCGTTGCGATTTCGTTTACTTTCTCAAACAGTTTCTTGTTGTGTTCCAAATTTGCAGCTTGGAACCTAGGGAGGTTCTGTCACAATTGGAACACGTTCTCGGCATTATTAAGAACTGAAACCATCTCATCAGCAAAGTAAAAACCAAAAGCCCAAGTAAGCTTCTGATTATTTATCTTGATCACCAAAAGCCGCAAAAACCATTTTGTTTAATATTTTAAATGGGATTAGAACCCTGTCTTGCCACAGCTGCACCTGATGGACCATTTCTCCTTTCTTCATCCATCAAATACCCGTCAACCCCACCCACCCAAAAATCCAAAACCACCATAGCGACAACCCCAACACCGACCGTTTCTTTTTACTCCTCACAAGTGAAATTCTTTTAATGGATTTATTTAGGGATTGTGACGCAGTGAGAGGAGAGGGAATGAGGGTAGTGGACTCACCATCTACGTCCGCCAAGAATGGAGTTGCAGCCACGTAAATGTCACAAGTATTGTTGGTAAAGAAGAAATCAAGGGTAGAAAATTTAATTATGAAATCGTGCTATGCACGTGCATTCAACTTGTAAAAAAAATATTATAGAACCATTAGTACCACATTTTACATGAATAGTTGAAGATGAATATTTGCATGATTGATTGATTGAGTGTGAATGATAAATATATATACTATTGTCAGTTTTAAGAAAAAAATAATATTGTTATTTTTTAATACAAAATAACTTGTTATATTTCAAAACTCAATTTTATCCTTAATTAATTATTTAAGTTGTTTTTGGGTTATTGGAGTAAACTAAAATTGTATTAGTATGATAATTAATTTACGTGTCTTAAATCATCAAAATAAGATCAATATGGTCCTTGGGCTAACCGTTATCGTGATCGGGAAATTGCCGATGCGCCGGCTACAGTAGTGTAGAATGGAGTGGCATTCGGGAATATCGATCTCCATATCATCTAAGAAATCCAAGATTCTTGTAAAATCTTCAGGATCAATCAAGTGTGGACGTTCTTTGATATTAGTCGGTTGGTGAATGTGGCGGCGACATTACTACAAAAGAACTTGAAGCTTTAGGCGATGGTGATCAGCGCTGTTGGTAGTGACTGAAATTGATAGGCCGCTGGAGAAACTGTAAACAAGGTAGAAAAGGTGAAAATGCATGCGGGAGGTGAGTAACATCCACTCTCATTTCACATCCCAGTTTCTGAAATTTCTATCTTAATGTATCATCCATCGTCACTCTAACTTTATTCGAGAGGTATTGCTGTTTTCTTTTCATCTACAAAACTACACAAATTGTTATGTAATATTTAAATAATTAATTAATAAATAAATGTGAAAATGATATGTATATTTGATAATCCAAAGAAGGATAGGGGGGCTTTTCCGTCTAATGGCATGCCGGGGAGTGTGGTCGGAGCCCCTTGAGCGACCTGCAAAACCACCGGAGGCTTGCTCCGGCGGAGAATCTCCGATGCCAAAGTCAGTGTTTGGATTAAGATGCAGAGAATGTATATCGGAACAGTGTCTGTCTCTTTTTGGGAGCTCCAGATCTGTCCCTCCTCTCTTTCCCTCTAGTCCTTATGTAGGACTAGAGTGGTTGGAGTGGTTAGATCTACTGACACCTCTCCTCTTTTTTCCACAAAGTGGTTCAAAAGTAAGAGTTAATAAATATAAAGTAGAGACCATACCTTTGGGAGGATAAACATTCCCTATGGGTAATAGTTTTATAATGGTTGAGTGGGAGCAGGAAATGTTGTCTCCCATGTGTGGCTTTGACCACTGATTTAATAGAAATAGTATACAGTGTACCTTTATTGTAGGCTTTAAGCCGTTTATGCCGAATCGGCAAGGTGCCGTTTGTAGCGAATCGGCATACTGCCGTTGTGTGGAATCGGCATACTGCCGTTTGGAGAACATTGACCTGGTCAATGTTTGAAGAGGTGTCAATCCGTTTCTTCACAGCTTAGCGAGTGGATCGGCTTCGTGCCGTTTTGAGGCGATCGGGCTAGACTTGTCCTTTGGTCACTTATTCCCGTTGACTTGGTCAATCGGTCACGATGCCGTTTCATATGTTTGACTTGGTCAAACCGGTCATGTGCCGTTTTGACTGGTCAACGGTACTTTGTGAAGGTACAATGTCCGTTGTGCCCTTGTGATATACTTTTGTATTATCAGAGGCCCAACAACAAACGAGCCCGAGTGTTTACCAAGGGCTTGCCGTTTCTGGCTTGATGCTCGGCAATCGGCATGCTGCCGTTTGTTTTAATTTGATGCAGTTATTGAGTTTTTTCCCTCAATCCTGCAAATAGATAATAACTGTCAATAAAGAAGGATTAATGCATTTAAATGCATACCTATTGACGTGGAATTTTCCCATAAAATGATAATTGCTGGTTGAACTTTCTAGGAGAAACGTCTCTTCGTTCTCTGACAAGTTTGAATTTCGAAATTCAAAACTTGTGAGAAGCGCATGCGCCGTTTTCTCATTTAATGCTCTGCAGCTTTAGTGACGTGTGTCAGTCTGATCACAATTGGTCCTGCCACTTGTCATTGTTTCGCTGGGACGGATGTGAGTTGAAGAGTTTTCTCTTTTCAAAAGTGGTTTCTCTTGGAAACCCTAACTCATTTTCTTTCACAACGCCGCTCTCACTTTCTTCTTCCTCACAAAATTTTCTCTTATTTTCTCTCTCATTTCTGCAACTTCCTTCCGCACTTCTGGGTTCCGTTCTTCAAGATCTCTGCATTTTTAGGTATTTACCCACTCCTTTTCCCTCTTCGACTTATCGCTTGAGATTTAGGAATGACACCCAAACGCCCTCTTGTTACTGATGAGATCATTGATAGAACTCCCACTAAGTTAGATAGTGAAGACAAGTTGTATGCTGAGATGGAGGCTTTAGAAATTGAGCTGACTGATGAGTATTCTGCCATTGTTGCTTCTCCCGATGTTAGGTTAAACAGTAGCTTTGAAGATAACACTAGGGTTTTATACTCAAGGATGTTTGATTTTGGTTTTAAGCTTCCCCTTGATTCTATGGTCAAAGCTTTGTTGACCCAGCATCTGCTGAACCCAGCCCAGATTACTCCGAATTCCTGGGCTGGCATTTATGCTTTCCTTAAGGTCTGCGAGTTGAATGGGATCAAATCGCCTTCGCTGACCCTTTTTAAGTTTTTCTTCAATCTGACAAACCGTGGGAGCTTGATGATGATTCGCCCCCGTCGGGATTCTCATTTTAACGAGATCTTCCAAAGGTATGACTCTTCTGTCAAGGATTAGAAAGAACGTTTCTTTTTGGTTACAACATCTTCTTCGGCCGAATGGCCTTCTGGGTTTAATCGGGAAATGAATGAGAAACACTGGCTCAGGCCGGATAACCTTGGTGAGACTCTTCAATCCCAAGTTGACCTGTTGCTATCGGTTAACACGCCGTTCCACACACGGTACCTGGCAATCGGCGTGCCGTTGTCTGATTGCGTTCTTGGTGAGCTTTTACTAACTCCAGCCATATTCCGCTTTGTCCTTGTTGTATTCTTACACAAGTTTCGTTTTGCAGGGAAGGCTAAGAAAGCTAAGAGGGTTGTTTTTGCTTCCATTTCTTTAATTCGGCCGATTTCTGCTAAGGCCAAAGCTCCTGCCGAAGACAGAATGCAGACTGATGATGAATCGGCTGAAGACCGAACTGAGGACGAAGGTCCCCTGGTCAATGAGCCGATTGATGAGGGAATGGTGTCCGAAGAGGCCGTTGAGGAGAGAGGTGAGCAATCGGCTATACCAGACACAACGGTGAATTTTGCGTCCGATGAAGAAGAAGAAGAAGATCCCCCTCTTATCATCAAACGACGACGGGTCAGCAAGACGGTTGAGACCTCCGATCTGGCAGATCCTGATCCCCAAGTCCTGAAAGCTGCCAAAAGAATTCTCAGACAGAGAAGGAAAGCTGAAGCAAAACGGGCTGCCGATGAAGCACAACGGGCATCCGCCGTTTCCGAACCAGAGAACATCGAAACGGCTGAAACCGTTTCAAGGCCTGCTACAAACATTCCTTTTTCCGTTTGCACTGATGGCTCAGGGGCTTCGGTTCCCCCTTTGGAGACGCCGTTACAGCATCACTCTCCCGTTTTCGCGGGCACACCGGTCGCTTCCGAGAGCATTCCTGATCCAGTTCAGCCAGGTCCTTCATCGCCGATGCCGATTAACCTGCACTGGGTTGCCGGTCCACCTTTGCCTGAGCCGTTTACTTCTGATGATCATGCAGTCGCTCCTCCTTCCGTTCATAGAGGTTATCTCTCAAGTCATGGTCCTGACGGGGAGATTACTCACACGGTTAGCTTAAACAATTTTGGAGAAAGCTGCCGCCGATCTCTCGGATTGAAGAGTCCTGGCAGCAAAGATTATAGGACCGGTCAACTGATTGGTGAGATGCTTGCCAACGATGCCGACAGGAAACATTATCACCGTTTGGAGCTGAGTTGCCATTTCTCCCATATGCAAAGTATTTTCTACAGCGGCTTGTGCGCTACCCGTTACGCAGCTGAGGCCGTTGAGTTAAAGCTTGAAAAGGGCAGAGAGGCACTTCGGCAATCAACCGCTGAAGTCGCTTCCCTTCAGAAAGAGAATGAGACTTTGAAGGCCTCTCATGAGACGGACAAAAAAGCCGTTATGGATGCTCGAAGCAGACTGGCTGACAGCCTAAAAGAAAGAGATGGTCTTTCTGCCATGGTCAGGGATGAGCAGAGGAGAAACGGTGAGCTGCTAGAGGAGAAGACTGCTCTATCCGATTCCGTCGCCTTGCTCTCGGGAGAGAAAGCTTCTCTTGCCGATTCCGTTGCCAAGCTAACTGAGGAACTTAGCGCAGCCCGATCCGATTTGCAAGCTGCCAGAAATGACATTGCCGTTAAGGAAGCAGAGCTGCTGAAAGTTCCTGAGAAGATCGGTTGGTGGAGAGAGAGGATGAAGAACATCATGTTGGAGAGCTATGTCTCCTATTATGGCGAGAAGAATTTCCACCCTGACAATCTCTCGCGATATGTTGCTGCTGGAGAAAGGATTGCCGAAGCTAAGGAGTATGAACCTTTCTCCAATTCAGATGTAGACGAAGATGATGATGATGTTCCTGTTGGCCCTAACGCCGCTTCTGGATCTGGGCCGTTAGTATGAACATCTAGCAATGTTTTGGTTAATGCCGATTTGGCTCATTTTGTAATGAACAATTATCATTCGGAATATATATATAATTTTGCAATTTTTAGTAATTGCTACTGTTTAATGATTTCTGTTATATATATATCATACTCCAGAAAAATAAAGACAAAGATAGAACAATTGAAATTGAACTTATCTCTTTTTGTTTAGCAGAATCGGGCGCTTGCCGTTATGTTATGGCCGTTTTGAGGTTTGCAACCGTTTTGACTTGGCCTCTTTGTCGATTTAGCACTGGGCCGTTTTGACAATATTGCCGATTGATAAGGCAGAAGATGTCTTTGAAAATTTGCCGCTTGCAACGGACCTTGTATCTTTGCCGTTTTGGAGCGGACTTTGTAATTTTGCAGTCTGTCTGATCAGCATGACCAGCATGGTCTTTATGTGATGACAATGTATATATGCCTTGATGACGATATATGCATCAATAGCGATATATGCATCAATAGCGATATATGCATCAATAGCGATATATGCCTCAATAACGATATATGCCTTGGTGGCGATATATGTATCGTTGGCAATATATGTATCGTTTGCAATATATGTATCGTTTGCAATATATGTATCGTTTGCAATATATGTGTCGTTTGCAATATATGTATCGTTGGCAATTCTTGGATTTTGGTGACGTGGTTCAGCCTAAAATGACTTACGTCCACGATTGATTTGATTTTGA